>JAVJIX010000054.1:4285000-5485000 GCA_036785185.1 Paratrypauchen microcephalus | reverse complement strand
ACTTTATTAGTTTTTATACAGAGTAGATCTGAGTGAGTGGTAGCTTCTGTGATATTGTGAATTTGATTATTGACCTGTTTCTCTCCTCTAGTTTTCAACTCTCTGGACATGTCTCGCTCGGTGTCAGTGACAGCAGCGGGACAGTGCCGCCTGGCGCCCCTCATCCAGGTCATTCTGGACTCTAGTCACCTATACGACTACACTGTCAAGCTGCTATTCAAGCTCCACTCGTGTGAGTAAAAGGCACATTCAAACACAACATTGAAAAGAACCTGCAAAAAGTAATACTTGATTTGCTTTTTACTCAAATTTAATCTTCTTTCACGATCCCTTATCAAATACATTCATCTAATCTAATTTCCCCTGTTCTAATCTAATTTCCCCTGTTATTTTCTATTCACACTATGAACATTTTTAATTGCATTTAAGCACAAATGCCTTTCTGTGGCTTTGTGGTGTTGACCACAATATGAGAAAGTTTCTAACCAATGGCAATGCAAACATCGATGCATACAAAGTTCTATTTATCTCTTGTTTTATAATATTTTATTTGAATAAATACTTATTTTTTCAAATACAAAGAAGTATGAGGAAAAATGGTCTAATAAGGCATATTTTGCTCACTTCATAATAAAATAGTATAATGAAGTCTTGTCTGAGAGCTACACTTCATCATTATGCCAAGAATGCATCAAGGCTGAAATGACTATTTTAAGAATCTTGCTGTATTCTTGCATAGTTTTACAGTTATTTTTGTTAATGTGCAGTCTTTCATATGCCTTATGTGCAGGCCTTCCAGCGGACACCCTCCAAGGCCACAGAGACCGTTTTCAGGAGCAGTTTAAAAAGTATGAACCCCTTTTCCATACTTTAATACACTTAAACTGATGGGACACAGTCTGTACTCTTGGGCTTTTTTTGTACCCTATGACCAAAGGTGTAAACAATTTAACACTGAAATGTGTAAACAATTTAACAGTGAAATGTGCTAAATTGTATTTCTGATGTGAAGCCCTTGTGTCCTGTCTGCACTCACACCTCTCTCTCTTTATGCAGGTTAAAGAGTCTCTTCTACCGTTCCAGCAACTTGCAGTATTTTAAAAGACTCATTCAGATCCCACAGTTGCCTGAGGTAATCCACTATATTTCTTAGCTTTTGATTCAATGCCGTCAAAACCAATCAGTGAATTTAAACAAAGATTTTACAGCAAGTATATGTAGCAAGCAATTCTACTGAAATAACTACATTTGCATCCTAAAACAGAGAGGCCACTCTCTTCTATATATTGAGGAAATCATGTTGGTTATAGACTTAGGCTGCATCCCATTTCTCTGTCTTATCCCTTCGTCTTACCCCTACCCTTTGGTTTTGCACGTTCATGTGAGGGCAAGGGGTATCCCGATTCTAGAGCCACGACCGAGGGCTACATACCCCTTGAAACGAAGTAAGCTCTCGACCAGACTTGAAACGAAGGGGTACGCCTACAAGCTCAGGCAGGTTTTGGGATCAGGATGGCAGCAACTCCTTGGCGACTAGCCAAGGAGTCTCATAAATGTATTTTCAGCAGTTGTAATTATTGATTAACAGTTTAGCAGGTTTACAATTATGACGCTTATGTTACTTTTTGTGAACTGTTGTTGCGGTTTTAATTGTAGTGATGTCTGTTTAGCCGACGTTATCGTTTTCATCGAACTTTCATGTACACTGCCTGAAAAAAGTATTAGGACGATTGTGTATTTCTGAACTTTCATAAATAATGATAACAAGACGTATTGGTAATGACAACAAATCAATGTATTGATATATTAAAGCAAATTTCATCAGTGTAGGTCTAACTCAGGTCTAAACCAGGACTAGACTAGGACTATCGTCCTAATACTTTTGTCAGGTAGTGTATAAACAAGCTAGTTTTTTTGTTGAGCTGAGGTACCCGATAATCCTTGACATTTGTTTATGTTTGTTTGCATCAATTGTTCTCGCCTCTGTAGACGTAGCAGCTCAGGTAGAGGCAAGGGATGATGACGCAAACGGTAATCGAGTGGTGTCCCATTTCTTAGGGGAACATTTATACCCCTAGCCCTCTCACCTCGTTATCGAGGGGCAAGACAAAGATATAGATAAAGGGGTAGGGGAAGGGGTAAGACAGAGTAATGGGACGCAGCCTTAATCTGGCAAAGCAAGCCGCTCATTCAATGTTGTGGATGGATAAGAAGCATAAACATAAACAACCCTTTACATCAAGTAAATCCACAAAATGTATAAATATTACAATAGACACACGTAGGTAATGTTTATGAAACATTTATATACAATTCCTACATATACCTTACTTTTATTAAAAATTTGATCTGGGTCAGGTTTACTTTTTTCTTACAACTGAAAACGCAAACCAACCCATAATACATTGTGATATTTTCAGAATCCTCCCAATTTCCTGCGTGCGTCAGCCCTGTCAGAGCACATCAGCCCTGTGGTAGTGATCCCAGCAGAGGAGTCGTCCCCCGAGTCGGAGCACGTCGTTGAGACAGATGACCTTGTAGACACAGACATCCCTGTACTACCGGTAAATTACAAAACCTAAAACGGCAAATTGTGATGTGGTTTTAGGCATTATTGCCAAAGTAGTTCTAAACACTTGGGGATCATGGGTATTGTGATAACATGATTGTATTTGGTTAGAATGTAATTATGTCTAATGTATTGTATTTCTCAATAGTTTGGGGTTGAAATTGATGACTCTGGAGATTATGAGGTAATGAAGTATGTAGGTTGTGTAGGTTGGCCAATGCAGTACTAGATAATTAAAGTAGGTAGGACTTGCAAGTAAATGGAAGTAGGTTTGTATATTTTATTCTGTGCGTTCTTATGTGTTTTTAATACTTTCAGGCTGCCGTGGAGACCAAATTTGATGATCTATTTGGCACAACAGCAGCCATTGATCCGTTTAATTTCAACAATCAGAATGGGATGCGCAAAGATGACAAGTAAGTAAAGCTTGATCGTGCACTGAATATAGTGCAATGATAAAATAATGTTATGCATAATATCCATAATGGAGAGTGGTTGTAGTTTAAAGTTAATGTTATAATGATGCTTTTGTTTTTTTCAGAGACAGGCTAATTGAACAGTTGACCAGGGAGATTCAGAGCCTTAAAGAGGAGCTGGAGTCTTTCAGGCTAGAGGTAAAACTCTTCTTAAAAATGCACTGGTTGAAGTAGGATGTTTATTTTGACCACTCTAAGTTTCAATAGTTTGTTGTGAAAGATGCAATTTCCAACTTTTCTGGTGGAGGGTCTGCCACCTGCTTGTCTTCACAGAGAGGTTATTGCTTTATCTGAATGTTCCACAGTATGGCATTACACAAGAACTGGCAAAAATACAGGTCAGATCTGAGGAGAGGGGAGCTTACACACAGCAAGAATTCTGTTTTTGAGTGTTTTAACATTTGTGTCTAAATACAATACAGTGGTACCTCACCTTACGAAATTAAATCGTTCCAGAAGTGGTTTCGTAACGTGAATTTTTTGTAAGTTGAGTCGGTATTTCAATGGAAAATGCCTGATTCGTTCCAAGGCCCCGTTCTTTCCGTTCCAAGTTTTTTTTTTTTATAGTGTTAACATTTTTTTTATAGTGTAACATTGTGTTCTGCGTCCTGATTGGCTAAGAGACTAGACAAGGACTAAACGTGGAATAAACCAGGTCTAGACCAGAACTAAACCAGGTCTAGACCAGGTCTAAACCTGGACTGGACCGCGGCCTCGCGCCGTGTTGCGCACCTCTCCAAGGGGTTGGCGTGCGCCGCGCCCCGGGATGCGGCAGCGCCGCCGGATGAGCGTGGTGCTCGTGTCTCCGCTCCCCCTTGCGCGTTCGGCGCTATATTGAGCCGTGTCTCCCCCCACGCTTCACTATCAACACATTCTGTTGAAAATCTATGAAAGTTTGAGTGTTCAAACGAGAGAGAAATGCGAGAAAAGCCTAACTCCAGTCTGAGAAAAGCATATAATGTGTGTGGTGAGGCATTTACAGCCCTAAAACATGTAGAACAATTGCAAAACACAAAGTTGTCCTACCTCGCGGACCTCTCCCACCACGGGCCACCTCTGGAACCTAACCCCGTGTGTGTTGATAAAGTGTATTTACATTTCGGGGGGTGCATCTGAGCGCGCATTATTTGAATTTTTGAGATTTCGCGTTTCGTAACTTGAATTTTCTTTTGTATTTAGATGCGTGAAAAGTCCCTCAGTCGTCCAGGTAGAATCCATGATCAAAGGAGAAGTTCAATTTGTCAACTGGACAAAGTTTGTTTGGTTGAAAACGTTTCGCCGCTCATCCGAGAGGCTTCGTCAGCTCTGGTTATTGTACTGGTTAGACCCTGCTTATATCTAGCTGCTGGGAGGCGCGTCCTACAATGACAAAAGCTCTGAAAATGATCCCCCTAATCTGTCTCTTTGTTTTTCAAATTACTCTGACGGCTGTTTCGACCCCCTATTCAACGTCTAACGACCCTCTCCACCCCTCTGCCCTGGCTCTGTTTGACTGGTCTAAGAATCGCATTATAAATGGGAGACAAGTTATGTCTCACTCCCCCATTTCTGTTTAATGACGGATTCTCTTTTTTGACAAAAATAGCCTCTTTAACTCCCCTCTCAAACCAGTTCTTTTCCCTGGCTAAGATCTGAACCTCACTGTCCTCAAAAGAATGGCCCGTGGCTTCTAGGTGAAGATGTACCGCAGAAGCCGGTCCACTCTGGCACGCCCGCCTGTGTTGGTACATCCTCTTGTGAAGTGGCTGTTTTGTTTCCCCAATGTAGCGCTCACTGCAGTCTTCACTACACTGAATGGAGTAGACCACATTGCTTTGTTTGTGGCTCGGTGTTCTGTCCTTTGGGTGGACCAGTTTTTGTCTTAAAGTGTTTGTGGGTTTGAAATAAACTGGAATTTCATATTGTCTGAAAATCCTCTGTAGTTTTTCCGAAACGCCGGCCAGGTACGGCATCGCTACCCCTTTCCTCCTGGGTTCGGATTCTCTGTTGTCTTGTTTATTGTCCTTGTCTCTCTTGGTTTTGTTGACAGCCCATTTAGGATATCCACAAACAGAGAGGGCTTCCTGCACATGTTGCTCTTCTTTCTCCTTGCCCTCTGTGCTTGTGGGAACCACTTGGGCCCTGTGTTGTAATGTCCGAATAACACCCAGTTTGTGCTGCAGTGGGTGGTGTGAATCAAAAAGCAGGTATTGGTCTGTGTGTGTGGGCTTCCTGAAGACTTCTACTTGGAGTCCCCGGTCTCCTCCTATCGTTACTGCACAATCTAAGAATGCCAATGTGTTATCCTTGGCATCTTCACGGGTGAATTTGATGTTCGGATCTACAGAATTGATATGTGCAGTGAAAGGTTCCAAATCTTGAATTTTGATTTTTGTAAAATTATCATCAACATAACGAAACCAGTGTGTGGGCGGAGTGCCTGGATATGAAGCTAAGGCACTCTGTTCAAATTGTTCCATGTATAAATTAGCCATGATAGGGGAGACCGGTGAGCCCATCGCACAGCCATGAATTTGCCTGTAAAAGTTCCCTCTGAACTGGAAATAGGTGGTATTTAGACAAATTTCCAGCAGTTGGCAGATTTGGTCAGGAGAAAGTTTGGTTCTCTCTTCTAGCTTGGAATCCTGTAGTAAACTCCTTCTCGCTGCTTCGACCGCTACAGCTGTGGGGATACAAGTGAAAAGAGAGGTTACATCAAAGGAAACCATAGTCTCATCCTGACCAAACTGGAGAAACTTAACTTTGTTTACAAATTCGGCTGTGTTCTCAATGTGGTGCTCCGTGTTACCCACCAATGGCGCCAAGATGGTTTTAAGGTGTTTGGCCAAATTATATGTGATAGAGTCAACACTACACACAATGGGTCTGAGTGGTACTCCTTGTTTGTGAATCTTCGGGAGGCCATAGATGCACGGGATAGCATCACCAGGGTACAATCTGTAATACAGCTGTAGATCAATGACTTCTTCTTTCCTCAACTTCTGCAAGCAATCAATGATCTTCTTTTTGTACCCATTGGTCTAACCAGGGTCTAACCAGTACAATAACCAGAGCTGACGAAGCCTCTCGGATGAGCGGCGAAACGTTTTCAACCAAACAAACTTTGTCCAGTTGACAAATTGAACTTCTCCTTTGATCATTTTGTATTTAGAGACCAAAATTTAACGTGAAGGCATTTCGTAACTTTGGATTATTCGTTTGTAGGGTCTTTCGTAAGGTGAGGTTCCACTGTACATGTAACTGAATAAATTCAAAATATATGCCATACTGTGGAGTAGGGCTGTCAGTTTAATGCGTTAATTAGATTAATTAATTACACTGCAAATTAACGCGTTATGAAAATTAACGCAATTCATTATGAGTGGCAATTCAATGCACGCGCATTTTTAAAGCAAATCTCTGCTCGGGCCTTTGAACGGCAAGTTTATTTATAAAAAGAACGAAGACGGGACTATCAACAAGAACGCGGTGATTTGGAACTTTTGTCAAAAATAATTTTACGATGACCGAAGCTGCTCCAGCCTGACGGATCATTTGAACGTGAAAGATGTCCAGACAAGTTCCATCTTTACCGCTGATAGTGAGCACTTCACCAAACCACCAAACCACGCTCGCAGATTTTGGGAAACGAATGAGCAAAGCGACCACATGAAAACTGACAAACTCAATCGCAAAATGGGTTCGTTCGCTCGCTCGCTCACTCACTCACTCAATCCCTCTATCTATCTCTCCTGTAATTAATTTGATTAATTTTTTTAATCGCCTGACAGCACTACTGTGGAGCAAAACAAAAACATTTCAATGGAGACAAGGAGATGACAGAAAAAACTTTACAAAAAGTTACAGTGGGCACCTTTTTAATTATAATATAAAAAAGAAAAGAAAATAAGCAAACTAATCCCATTATCATGTTATTTTCTATGTTATGTAAACAATTAATAGATTTTAGTCTAACTCATTTGTTTGCGATTGTCAGAGTGGGCGGTTGTGCCAAGCGCTGCGGGGGCGTGTCAGTGAGCTGGAGGCGGAGCTTGCCGAGCAAAGCCACCTGAGGCTCCAGGCTGTGGGAGAGGCAGAGTTCCTGAAGGCAGAGCTAGATGACCTGCGAAGGGTCAGAGAGGACACTGAGAAGGAGCAGCGCAGCCTCACGGAGATCGAGAGTATGGAGCCATCATTTAAAAAAAAAAATCTGTACCAAAGAAAAAGAGGGACACGTTGCTGTGGTGGGACATGGGCAGAAAATAATAACAACTTTATTTATATCGCACTTTTCTTTGCAAATTTACAAAATTACAAAGTGCTTTACATACAGTTAAATAAGCAGGCATAAGGCACAGATTAAAACTATAAAACTATATAAAAAAAAATACAAATGCCATTCTTTATAAGTGTGTTTTTAACTTAGTTTCTCAGGTAAGGAATACCATAGCTTTGGGGCTCTGTTAGAAAAGGCACGGTCTCCTCTAGTATGGAGTTGAGAGGAGGTACAATGGACAGAGAGAAGGTCAGTAATGTAAGCCGGGCTGAGGTCATTAAGCGTTTTGAAAGTTATTAATAAAATGTTTAAATCGATTCAAAAGTTGATGGGGAGCCAGTGTAGGGAGACTAGCATTGGTGTAATGCGCTTATGTGTCTATGTGTCTACATGTCTACAATTTGGATGGACTCGTGAAATTTAATATCATACATCATAACTAAAGCAATAACACCATATCATTTCTATATCACTTGTAATGCACAGAGAAATAGAAATTGCAGTAGGTGCCACCATATGACAATCAATGCCGGCATACCCAAAAGTCTTGATTTCGTAGAGAGAAAAAAATTTAAGTATGTATGTATGCAAGTCTCACATTTTTATCTCACAATTTATAACTTTATAATCCGTGAAAAGGTGGGACATTCTCTAAATAAGTAGGACAACGAAAAGGGGGTAAAATGACAAAAGAGGGACAGGTGCTATTCTGGGTGATGTTCATGTCATGGTTTCAGAAGAAGGGAACATAACCTCATATTAAATGTTCCTTGTTTGTTGTTGTTGTTTTTTTTCAGAGAAGGCACAGGCTAATGAGCAACGCTACACCAAACTGAAAGAGAAGTACACAGAGCTGGTTCAGAGTCATGCTGACCTGCTGAGGAAGGTTAGATAGACATTCAGTGCTTTCTGAAACTATGGGATGCCCTGACCTAACTTAAGTCTGTAAGTGATCACTTGTCATCTTGTGTATTTATGTGCTGCTCCTTTATGCCTCGTGTGGCCAGAACGCAGAGGTGACGCGGCAGATGACCGTTGCCCGGGCGGCGCAGGACGAGGTGGAGGCTGTGAGGAGAGAGATGCAGGAGAAGGTGAAGGCGGCACAGGAGGTGGCCGACAGACAGGTGCGCAGCAAAAACACACTCTTATTTGGAGATTGGATATATAGTGCACAAAAGCTATGAAAAAGTTTCCGTAATGTTAAGTAGGTGAATAGTAATGGATAAAAAAAACATATTGTCATGATTTTATATTATTTTATGTTATTTAACCATTTGCTGTTTACTTTGAACTACTACAATGGTATATATAACGTATGAGGTAGTTATAATATTGTAGCTGGAAGTTGGACATTGACTCTTGATACTCTTTGCCAATGTAGTGAACAACAATCATTTGCCTTTGTGGTCTACAAATGTCCAAATGTTTTTATTTTGATCACTCAATAATATTTTATTGTGATGGACTGATTACATTGGTACCAGGCTGTGAGTGCAGCTTCCACGGTGGTTGGTCTTCCTCACCCTCATCCAGCTCGGGTCCTCTACCAGAGGCCTGGGAGCTTGAGAGTTCTGCGCAGTGTCTTTGCTGTTCTTACTACTGCACTTTTCTGGATTGAGATGTCTGATGTTTTTTCTGGGATCTGCTGTAGCCAGTGCTCCGATCACCACAGGCACCACTGATGCTTTCACCTTCCAGGCCTTCTCCAGCTCTTCTTTGAGCCCCTGGTATTTCTCTAGTTTCTCGTGTTCCTTTTTCCTGATGTTACCATCGCTTGGTATTGCAATGTCCACCACCACGGCTTTGTTCTGTTGCTTATCCACCATCACTATGGTTGGTTCGCCATTCTGTCAGTCTGTATCTGTCAGTCAGGATCTTGGCTCGATTATTCCTTTGGAGGTGTTTCCCACCTTGACCTTGGGGTCTCCAGCCCGTACTTTGTACAGATGTTTTTGTACACTATGCCCGCCACTTGTGTCGCTCCATGTATGCTTTCCCTGCCAGCATCTTACACCCTGCAGTTATGTGCTGGACTGTCTCAGGAGCCTCTTTGCACAGCCTACAGCTTGGGTCTTGTCTGGTGTGGTAGATCTGGGCCTCTATTGCTCGGGTGCTCAAGGCCTGCTCCTGTGCAGCCAGGATGAGGGCCTCTGTGCTGTCCTTTCGACCAGCTCTCTCCAGCCATTGGTAGGATTTCTTGATATCAGCCACAGTTATGTTTCGATGGTACGCCCCATGTAGGGGCTTGTCCTGCCATGATGGTCCCTCCAGTACCTCTTCCTCTGTACTCCACTGTCTGAGGCATTCCTTGAGCACATCATCTGTCGGGGCCTTGTCCTTGATGTACTTATGGATTTTGGATGTTTCATCCTGGACAGTGGTTCTCACACTCACTAGTTCTCGGCCTCCTTCCTTCCGGCTTGTGTACAGTCTCAGGGTGCTGGATTTGGGATGGAACCCTCCATGCATGGTCAGGAGCTTTCGTGTCTTAACGTCTGTGGTCTGTATCTCCTCCTTTGGCCAGCTTATGATTCCTGCTGGGATTTGATCACTGACAGGTAGCTGTTTATTGCCTGTGCCTTGTTCTTGCCATTGAGCTTCTTAGGACTTGCCTTACTCGTTGCAGGTATTTGGCCGTAGCCGCTTTCCTTGTTGCCTCTTCAAGTTTGCCATTTGCTTGTGAGATACCAAAATACTTGTAACTGTCCTCAATGTCTGCTATTGTTCCCTCTGGGAGTGAGGCCCCCTCTGTGTGGACTACCTTCCCTCTCTTTGTCACCATCCTACTACATTTCTCAAGCCTGAATGACATTCCAATGTCTGTGCTGTAGATCCTGGTGGTGTTGGATCAGTGAGTCGATGTCTCGATGTCAGCTTTATGTCATCCATGTAGAGGAGGTGGCTGATGGTGGCTCTGTTTGTGAGTCGGTATCCATAGCCAGTGCGGTCGATGATTTGGCTGAGGGGGTTCAGACCTATGCAGAACAGCAGTGGAGACAGTGCGTCTCCTTGGTATATGCCTGCCACATTTGATTGACACTTGTGCATGTGGCTTGCCAAGGGTTTCCACAACTGCATCGAGTTTGCGATGAATGTTCTTGTCTTATTGATATTGTACAACTCCAACCACTCAGTGATCCATGTGTGTAGCATTGAGTCATAGGCTTTCTTGTAATCAATCCAGGCAGTGCACAGGTTGGTCTGACGGGTTCTGCAGTCATGGGCGACTATTCGGTCAACCAGGAGTTGGTGTTTGGATCCCCTGGTGTTTTTGCTGATGTGTTTTGCAAATTTTCTATATATATTTATTATTATTATTTTTTGTTTTTGTTTTTCGGGGGGGCACCAGGAGAAGGCACAGCAGGAGCAACTTCAGGAACTCCAGAGGGAACTGCTGTCCAGTCGAACTGAGTTGGAGAGTCTAAAATCAACTGTGAGCTCATCACAACTGGTCAGCAGTCACTTATTTTATTTTTGTTTGTACACTTAAGATGTACATACATACATACGTACATACGTACATACATATGTACATACAGACATATGTACATACAAAACTATTTTAATATTTGAGTATTCCCTTTTTGTATTCAAGTGCTGAGCCATGTCAAACATTAGCCAAAGTTTGTTTTCCTTTATAATCACTGACATTGCCTGCCTTAGTCATCATCATACAGCCAAGCCAAGTTGAGCTCACTGATGCCAAGTCACTGTTTATAACGGACCACTGCAGAGTCATTAGTTTATATATGCAACAAGCATCAGTAGCAGCTGACCTCAAGAGGCAGGTGTTGCTTTCTTTAATCATGTAATGCTTATTTACAATTTTAAATGAGCTAAATAGTCTAAATTTATCCTAACAAACAATGGATTCTTGTCACTATAGTTCCCAGCATTGCAGTCATTGTGGTTTCCTACACCAGCCACTTCCTCTCAATATGCTCTATTCCCAAGGCCTTTCATCTGTCTTCTGTCTCCTCGAGCCTCCCACTGCTGCCATCCTATTTTTGTAGTCATTACTTATCAACTATGTCATTCTCACTGTCCTCCGCAATCTTTCCTATTTCCTTAGAGTTTTTTGCAGTCCATGAGGTACTGTTCTTGTCCATGCTTGTAATATCTTATTTGCTCATAGACTAATCATTGCTTTTTTTCCTGAACACTTCTTCTCTGCTGCTTCTTGCTGACTGAGCCTAGATTGTAAGTCAACCGCAAACATTTTACATTTGACTTTTGTGTTGTTTTTCAGTTGTTTTTGAACTCAAGCCAATTTGTAAATTGTAATTGCTTGTAAAGTAAACCTCAAACCAGAACCCTGGAGTAGAGCTGGGCGGTATGACCAAAAATTCATATCACGGTATTTTTCAACATTTTATCGGTATCACGGTATTTGACGTTTTTTTTTTCATGCATGAATAGGTGTTAACCCAATTTCCTAATAATTTAGAGAATAATTACTACAGTAAATTGGCTTAGAATGACCAGACTAGTATTAACCCAAGTTTTAAATGGTCCCACAAATTGCTCGTGTTGCCTCCTGCGGCTACAACTTTAGCCCGACAACTCTTACAGAATATTGTTGTTTGATCGGCGTCAGATATTTTAAACCCGAAGTACCTCCAAACAATGGACATGGCTCCTCTTTTCGGTACAAGTTCCTCTGATTGTGTAACATGCATGGTCAACGCTCAACACACACTGCTTTCGCCGCTCTCATGCAGCCACATGCAGTTTTTTTAGTACCACTGCGAAACAGTCCCCCCTCAAACAATATCTCGCTGCGCGACGTTCCGCGTTCCCGACGTTCCGCGTTCCCGACGTTCTGTACAGACACACTCACCGGTACTGCGGTAAATGAAAAATTCTTACCGTAAAAAAAAAAACCTACAGATATTCGGTGTGCACCGGTATATCGCCCAGCCCTACCCTGGAGACTATATGCTTCCCCACAAACCTAAGTACATCTAATTTTATTAAGTTTTGCCATGTCTTTTTTTATTTATAGGGTGATTCAAAGCACTCTTTTTAGACAACATCCTGACATCTTCAAACAGTTATATCCTCATATTGACTCTTTCCTTAGCTCTTTCACATTCTGCCATTATCTCTTTTCCTCACATTTTATTTTTTTCTTCTCAGTCAAGTGAGGCACTCAGTACTCAGCTGGCGGCCCTGGAGTCTGAGAAGGTGGAGCTTGTGCAGTCTCTGTCCAAAGTGGAGGCAGAGCTCGCTGTTCGAGGGGAGGAGCTACAGCAGGCCCAAACTTCACTGGCCACTGAGAGGGAAAGTGGTGTCAAGGCAGCAGAGGCCTTGCAAAATCAGCTAAATGAAAAGGTGAAGGGTTTTAGGGGTTTATTCATAATTAAAGAAAAACTTCTGGTTCGTTTTATCTGAATTACTCTAATAAGAGATGTGCCTCTTGATTCCACAGGAAAGCAGAGAACAGGTCCTGGAGAGCGAGCTGGTGGCCGCTCGCTGGTGCAGCCTACAGGGGGCTGTGGAGGAGGCAGAAAAGATCATCCAGGACTCCCTGGCTCAGATCGAAGACCCAGCACATATAAGCTGCACAAGTTCAGCAGGTTTGTATAAGTTCTTGTAATATAGCATATTGAAGTTTTAGTGTAAAAACTTTTGTTTTCCATTTTCTGTTTTTACAGACTACCTTGCATCCAGATGTCAGGCCTCATTAGACTGTATAGACAGGCTCCCTCCTGCGCTGGAGACCTTTTTGGCAGATAACACAGGTATTGTGTATCATTGCAGTTGTCAAAACTTGCTCACGTAATGTCTACACAAACATTAATACATTAATGTACAGTATCACCTTTAACATACGCCATATAAATGACTATGAAAGTCAAAATAGACAAAAAATTTATCTTGTTGTGGTATTTCTTTCCTTTATATGTGTATTCTAATATGTCTGATATGTTTATTTTTGCAGCTGTGTCTGAACTGGTACGAGCGCTGACTCAATGTGGCCACCTGGTGGGGGACACCATAGTACAAGGCAGTGCTACCTCCCACATGGTTCCTGTAGAGAAGGCGGATGGTGAGTTTGTGCTTATGTGCAGGGTATTTTTATACTAATCAGTCAAATTTTCTTCTGCTTTGAAAGCTGTGTTTTTATCTTGTTTTATATGTTTTATTGTATTGTTTGTTTGTGCTTTTTATTCATTTTAACCTTGTACAGTGTCCTTGGGTGTTCTGAAAGGCGCTTTTAAATAAAATGCATTATTATTATTATTAAAGCATGTTAAAATATGTATTTATATATTTAAATTCTATTCTATGAAGTCACATTGTTTAGTTTGTTCTTTGGGACAAATCTATCTGCCTGGCCAAGTCTAAGCATGTCTAAATATGCTGCTCATGCAACATGCCCCTATATAATTTGTAGTTTAATTTAACTTTTAACATTTAACTTTGATGAGTTTAGCTGTATGCTTAAGATTTAGAAAGCTACAAAATCACTAGTTTAGACATCCTGTGGCATCAGAAACAGTTGAGTGTATTGCCTACCTAGTTTCAGCAGATGTTTAAGGTAGTTTGTTTTTTATCATGCAGAGTTGATGCATTTAAATGTATAGTTTTATAATAAAATAAAGAAAGAGGGCACTTAAAGGGCATTTAAAGACCTTAGAAAATCAGTTATAAATGACAATTAGAATGCAATTACAACCACATAATTTAAATACGTTTTCATTTAGGTTGTAGTAATTAGACAGCTCATTGCTCTAACCCCATTTTGCGCATTTGCTGTGTGTGTATTGTATATGGCAGCCCTGTCAGAGAGTGTGAAGACATGTGGTGCAGAAGCTTTGACTCTCCTGAGGACCATGAAGCAGCGGGATGCCATGTCCTCGGCTGACATCAGCAAACTCAAAGCTACTCTGCACCTCATCCTGGACACAGCCGAGGTGATTGCCAGCTCTCATTTCACGTCGTTAAGAGTGCAGCCAGCACAAAACCCAATTAAAACACGGTCATTAAAAGCCCCCCGCGACTGAGCTGCTTCAGACTATTTACTTTGATGTTGTTTGATTTTAGAAACTGCGGCCTCGAGGTTTGGAGCTGCAGCAGGGGGAGCTTGGGGATCTGGTGGAGCAGGAAATGGCTGCCACTTCTGCCGCGGTGGAGTCAGCTGCCGCCAGGATAGAGGTGGGTTTGTGTGCCTTTAGTTATGGTCGTATATGACAGCTGTGCATTTCAGTGTGCTTATTACAAGTGTGTGTGTGTGCAAATCTTAGTGTGGAAACCCTGGCCTTTCTCTTAAAGCACTTTTCTTAAAACACTATAGTAATGACTTCAAGGACTTTATTATATCATCTGTGCCCTTGTGAACAGGAAATGCTCAACAAGTCCCGAGCAGTGGACACAGGACTCAAGATGGAGGTCAATGAGAGGTAAGAGTACATTTCAGACACAGGCCTCTAATCTAGTTTTTTTTATTTACGGTCTATAGCGTGAGGGATTAAAGCAGCAACCACAACCACATCTTATAAAATCTTGCTCTTGAGGTGGTGAGACTAAAGGAAGTGGGAAAAACATGATCAAAATGATACAAACTCTGCCTTTTTTTTTTTTTTACAATAAAGAAAAAAAGATGTATTAAAAATAACGAACTATTCAGTGGAAGTATTTATTCTTTTCATAGGTTTTAGCATTCTGTTATAAGCAACATTTTTCCATAAAAAGTAATTTGTTATAAATTGTCAATTGGTCAGGCAACAGTTGTAATTTTCCAACCTGTTGTCTTCTAAAAGGTCAAATTAGTACACTACACCCCATTAGCAGCACTAAAGTAAGGTTAATGAGTGTAAACAGGAAGCATTTCAATAAAACAAAATTGGTTGGTTGTTTTATTTTTAATTTTAATGTAATGGCCATTTGAGATGTGCCATCTCGTTTTCGAGGAGGTCCAAAAAACCCTAATCCTGTTTTCTAATGGAGACTGACCTGGATGTCCTCTGTCGCCCCCTTCAGGATCCTTGCCTCTTGTACAGAACTGATGCAAGCCATTAAGGAGCTTGTTCTATCTTCCAAAGATCTGCAGAGGGACATTGTGGAAAGTGGCCGGGTGAGTCATATTGTGCTTGTTATTCTCTTGTAAAAGATGAAAAAACTGACACAAGATTGTCATCTGAATGCCAACTGATTGTATTTTTTTCACCACATGTATATTAAAGACTATGAGGCATTGGCACTTAATTCTGACTCTAATATAACATAACATAAACACATATTAAAAACAAACAATAAAGCATTGTTAAGTCAGAGTTGGACAGACATAGATGGCCCAACATTACTGATAATTATCTTAAAAAGTAACCTGAATTAAACAGAAATTGCAATACAATTTAAGCTAGTGGTGACAGAGAGTCTGATCGATCATTCTGGGCACTGCCATGTGACAAGGTCAGAAAAACATCAACACTGAAAATATAATGTTTGTGACATTTTATGATGTACAACGATTACATAAAAGGTTTTTCATATATGAAGTACATCAAATGCTTAATGCCAAATTGGTCATTGTGTTAAAGCTGCCTGTCTCCTCACGTGTAGGTGTTCATAAAAAAAACAAAAAAAACAAGTGGTTTTACCTCTTTTGTCCATCAGGGGGCAGCCTCCATGAAGGAGTTTTACGCAAAGAACTCCCGCTGGACTGAAGGCCTGATCTCAGCCTCCAAAGCAGTGGGATGGGGGGCTACAGTCATGGTGTAAGTCCAACATGTCACAACAGAGTTTTCTTTATCACAATTAGACTCCCAACAACAGAACAATAAAACAATAAGTAATAGAAGTTTGTCCTTATTTATTTAAAAACACGTGGGGGATTTCAGTATGTGTTTTTGATGATGTGTTATATCCAGGGATGCTGCAGATCTTGTGGTGCAGGGCAAAGGAAAGTTTGAGGAGCTGATGGTGTGTTCCCATGAAATCGCTGCCAGTACAGCACAACTGGTGGCTGCTTCAAAGGTATGCAGCTAATGCAAACTACTATGTCTTCCAGAGCAGATGAACTGTTCCTATTATGTGTTGAGAAAAGGCTCGTTAATATAAGAATATTTTCAGGTAAAGGCTGACAAAGACAGCCCCAAACTTCAGCGTTTAAAGCAGGCATCCCGGGGCGTCACACAGGCCACTGCAGGTGTGGTGGCTTCAACCAAGTCGGCCAAGTCCCAGATAGAGGAGACAGGTGGGTGGTCACAATAACAACAAGTGTGCTTAGTATATTTCACTATATATAATAATATAATTCTGTAATTGAATAGTTCAAATATTATGAAGTTATATAAATAATTATAAAAAGAAGTAAACACAAAAAAATAAACACATTCTATTTTGTTATGGAAAGCACTTTGGTTCTGTTATTGCGGTTATAAAACACTATGCAAATAAAGCGTGATTGATTGATAAAAAACTTACTTTACACATGTACAATTGCAAATACAGGGGGTCCTCGGGTTACGACGGTCTCGGGTTACGACGTTTCGTGGTTACGAACGCGCCCCCATTAAAAAAAATATGTATATATTACGCGTCATTCCGTCTTACGCAGTTTAGCGTGGTAAGAGATGTAAACAAACACGAACGGCGCGCGGCGCACGGCGCAAGAATACGCTCTGTTGTGGTTGTAGGGAGAAGAAGACGGCCTCATGTGCGTGTCCAATGTGGGCAGAAGTACCTGATGTGGGCTCTGATCTGCTCCTATGAAAGCGGCAGTGATAACCAAGCAGCGTAGTGGTCTAATTATTGAGATGGAAAGGTTATTGGTGCTTTGGTTGGAAGATCAAAGGCAAAATCCGGTTTACGACGAAATTCGGGTTACGACGCGTCTTAAGAACGGATCTACGTCGTAACCCGAGGACTCCCTGTACGTACAAACAAAGTGTTAAATCGCTCCGGCACCACTTTATCCTTACATTTACCCTCCCCAAATTCTTTTCACGTGTAGAACAGAATTATTAACAAATATATACACCATTTTCTGCACCTTTCTTCTTTAGACACAATGGACTTTTCCAGCATGACCCTGACGCAGATCAAGAGACGGGAGATGGACTCGCAGGTGAGCAGAGCAGCAGATGTGAGCTCAAATGTCACATCCAACAGCTGTGAGCAACACAACACGTGGTCCTCATCTTACACTGAGCGAGGGTGAAGTTAAAATGTCCAGGCACAATGTTGTAGTCTGTAAAACCATGTTACACTAATGAAATGCAATGGTTAACAGGATTTAGAGTTGGACTGGGACAAACATTATTGATCCACAAGGGAAATTATTTAGACATAGGAGCTCACAGCATACAGCTCTGGAAAAAAAAACAAGAGACCACTGTGAAATGATCAGTGTTTCTGATTTTACTACTTATAAGTATGTGTTTGGGCAAAAGGAACATTTTTGTTTGAGTCTATAAACTACTGACAATCCATCCATCCATCCATTTTCTTCCGCTTATCCGGGGCCGGGTCGTGGGGGCAACAGTCTAAGCAGGGACTCCCAGACTTCCTTCACCCCGGACACTTCCTCCAGCTCCTCCGGGGGGAGCCCAAGGCGTTCCCAGGCCAGCCGGGACACATAGTCCCTCCAGCGTGTCCTGGGTCTTCCCCGGGGCCTCCTCCCGGTGGGACATGCCCAGAACACCTCCTGAGGGAGGCGTCCAGGAGGCATCCGAAACAGATGCCCGAGCCACCTCAGCTGGCTGCTCTCAACGTGGAGAAGCAGCGGCTCTACTCCGAGCTCCTCCCATGTGACTGAGCTCCTCACCCTATCTCTAAGGGTGCGCCCAGCCACTCTGCGGAGGAAACTCATTTCGGCCGCTTGTAACCGCGATCTCGTCCTTTCGGTCATTACCCAGAGCTCATGACCATAGGTGAGGGTAGGAACGTAGATTGACCGGTAAATTGAGAGACTACTGACAACATTTCCGCCAAATTCCAAATAAAATATTATCAGTTAGAGCGTTTATTTGCAGAAAATTACAAATGGTCAAAATAACAAAAAAGATACATGTTTTCAGACCTCAAACAATGCAAAGAAACAAGATCAAATTCATTTTAAAACAACATAATACTAATGTTTACACTTAAGAAGAGTTCAGAAATCAATATTTGGTGTAATAACCCCTATTTTTAATCACAGTTTTCATGCATCTTGGCATGCTCTCCACAAGTCTTTCACATTGTTCTTGGGTGACTTTATTCCACTCCTGGTGCAAGAACTGAGGTAGCTCAGCTTTGTGTTTGTGTTGGAATTCAACAGACGCTGGAATGGAATGGCTGTAATACATGTAGAGATGCTGATTTCAGAAAAAAAAATACAGTGGTCTCATTTTTTCCAGAGCTGTATGAATGGATGCAAAAACAAAATATTCTTCTTCTTATTATTCCTACAGTCTTATTCTGCACGAAAAACTGCCACTTCTCCAGTTTAGGTCTGTGCAAACATGTTCTGAAGTTTGATTCAATTTTGTCAATTCATCTGGACACATTTAAAGGTCCTTTGGTACTTGTTGTTAATTTCAGAAAAAAATGCAGTGGTCTCTTATTTTTTTCCAGAGCTGTATAATGATTATAAAGAGAAACATAAGAATGAATAAATAAGTAACAAAAACAGCAAGAGACTGGTGTCATATACCGCATAATTATATAAATATATTTGTACAAGTAAAAATAAAATATAGAAATATAGGAATAAAAATATATCTCAGCTATATACTAGAGGTCTTTAGGAAAACGGTGCAAAGATGATATGATGATTGACAGGACGTAGGGATATAGATTCAGTCATTTCCAGCGTATGGCCTTTGACACAATTTGAACTAGAACAATATATTTTAACTTTTGGTTATATTTAGAAAACCTTTGAAATGTTTTTGCCTTAGACTGCCAAGCGTCTGAGAGCGATTATGTAATTTAGTCGTTTGTTTTAGTTTAAGCAAAGGTTTTGGAGTGTTTTTCTGCCGATATCAATCAAAAAGCTGACTTCAAATCTAGCGTGTAAGTGATGTGTAGTGTATCTATAGCAGCCTCTGTTCCCCCGACAGAGAAAGTTAAACAGAAAAGTCTGGACCCACTCAGACACACGTCTCATTGTTGTAAAAGAGAGCGCTGCTATTTAAAGACGTGTTATTTTTTCAGTATTTTCAGTAGTCTTACTCAAACCTGTGTCAATAATGGGTTCTTAAAGGGCAAATTCAAGAGCCACTGGGCCAATGGAGAAACCAGCTCTTTGTACATGAAAACTGCTGAATGTTTTGGAAGGGTAAAAATAGCTGGCGTTGAGTGATGTGGAATAATAGTTAAGTGCATTTCTCTTCAGGTGTTGGTCTTGAGAGCAGATTTTTATTTATTTATTTATTATTTTTATTTTTTATTTTTTTGGTTTAGACTTGACTTAGACCTGGTTTAGTTATGGTTCAGATCTGGTTTAGACCTGGTTTAGTTCTGATTTAGATCTGGTTTAGACCAGGTTTAGACCTGGTTTAGTTCTGGTTTAGACCTGGTTTAGATCTGTTTTAGACCTGGTTTAGACCTGATATTGACCTGGTTTAGTTCTGATTTAGACCTGGTTTAGTTCTGTTTTAGACCTGGTTTAGACCTGATATTGACCTGGTTTAGTTCTGATTTAGACCTGGTTTAGTTCTGGTTTAAACCTGTTTTAGAGCTGATTTAGTTCTGGTTTAGACCTGGTTTAGTTCTGGTTTAGACCTGGTTTAGACCTGATTTATTTCTGGTTTAGACCTGATTTAGTTCTGGTTTAGACCTGTTTTAGTTCTGTTTTAGACCTGGTTCAGACCTGATTTTACCTGATTTAGTTCTGATTTAGTTCTGGTTTAGACCTGATTTAGACCTGGTTTATATCTGGTTTAGTTCTGGTTTAGACCTGGTTTAGTTCTGGTTTAGACCTGGTTTAGACCTGGTTTAGTTCTGTTTTAGACCTGATTTTGACCTGGTTTAGTTTTGGTTTAGACCTGGTTTAGACCTGGTTTAGACCTGGTTTAGACCTGGTTAGAGGGCAAATTCAAGAGCCAATGGAGAAACCAGCTCTTTGTACATGAAAACTGCTGAATGTTTTGGAAGGGTAAAAATAGCTGGCGTTGAGTGATGTGGAATAATAGTTAAGTGCATTTCTCTTCAGGTGTTGGTCTTGGAGTTGGAAACACGACTACAGAAGGAGAGGGAGCGTCTGGGCGAGCTGAGGAAGAAGCACTACGAGCTGGCCGGGGTCGCAGAGGGCTGGGGCGAGGAAGAGGAGGGTACGGAAGAGTGTGGCCTTTACAAAAAGGCGTAAAAAGCACCAGAGCTGTAATGTGTGACTTCACCCATTCACTAAAGCAGAGTCTGGTTTAAGTTTACGAAGCTACAAGGCATGACCATATTTGGAAGAGGCCATTCACAGTGGAGTGCAGAGGCAGCAGCATGAGTAGAGGTGGTTAGCTTCTAATCCTATTGAGGTTAAAGGACCAAACGGTTCACGAGGCAATTGTGGAACATGCTGGTTAGCCACAGGCACTTACAAAAGTGGCATGCTCTTTAATTGTTCAGTTAAACTACATTTTAAGTAACTGTATACAGGCTAATAAAATGGCTAGTCAAAATACTTAGACAAGCGTTAATGATCTAAATGGGAAATTACTTTTAGCTCACAAATTGCAATATAATAACAAAGAGCAAAAAAAGGAATGGTAAGATAAGATACGACTTAGATTTAGACCTGGTTTAGACCTGATTTATTCCTGATTTAGACCTGATTTAGTCCTGGTTTAGACCTGATTTAGTCCTTGTTAAGTCCTGGTTTAGACCTGATTTAGACCTGATTTAGACTTGATTTAGTCCTGGTTTAGACCTGATTTAGACCTGGTTTAGACCTGATTTAGTCCTTGTTTAGTCCTGGTTTAGTTCTGGTTTATTCCTGGTTTAGACCTGATTTAGACCTGGTTTAGACCTGATTTAGTCCTTGTTAAGTCCTGGTTTAGACCTGATTTAGACCTGATTTAGACTTGATTTAGTCCTGCTTTAGTTGGTTTATCTTCTTTTAGCTGTTTACAATAGGCATTAGAAAAATTCATCAAGACATATAATATTGTCAAATTATAGAATTCTCCTTTCTTCTCACTTTTCCACTAATCCTGTAAATCTGCAGCTTTTGACAGTACAGAAGAGAGGAGCTTGAATGGAAAAGGCAAAATGTCTTGAAAGCTAAACAAGCAAGGTTGATTTCTGGAGCTCATAGGCATTAGATAGATGCATGTCATTTTAACAGTCCTACTTTCAATCTAGTTATAATACTTAGTTAAAGTGAATTTATGGTGCTGCCGACTATACTAATCAGACTGAACAAGCTTTTTCTGCCTCTCCTGTGTAAACCCAGGTGTCTATGTTAAGAATGTTGTTCACCAAGACCCTCAAAATGTGCTTGTTTGCTCTCATCTGCAGGGACCGGCTGAAATCTCCGCTCTCTGTTGACCCTCTCCTCCCCTCAAAAAGACTGCCTGCCTCTCTATTTACACATTTCCTTTTTTTTATGTTTGTTTGCCATCCAAGCCAACTGAAAAGGTGCTTCTTCTCCCTCTAAGATCCCGCTCCTCTGCTTGCTCTCTGGACACTTCCACACCAAGGGCTCCAGCAAAACAATTGGACAAGTCTAGACCCTTGTTTTACACCTTCATACTGTATACTTCCACTGAATTTCACCATCCAATTTTTGTACATTTTGGATCTACAAAAAGACTAGAAGCACAAGCTCTAATCTCCCAGACTGAACTGCACAAGGAGCTGCCAAATTCCCCACTAGAATCATCTCTTTGTGTAGCATAGACGGCACACTCGACAACTAAAAACAAATGGTGTTTTGTCGGCGTATGGACTCGGGGGTCTAAATGCGTGCAGTCTTCGCCAAACTCCACAGGCTCTAGTTTCTTCCTATTCTTTTCTCACTGTGAGTCGCTACCTATTGAGTCCATACCACTTCACCAAACTGGTTCCCTGGACTTTCTGCCTTTTCCCCCATCGGAGCCAGCCATGACTGTTAAAACCGATCTTTGTTTTGTTTTTAATCAGCGTGCGAGAAAAGCTTCAGAACTGGAAAGCACACATTTTGTTTTCGTTTGTTTTGACTTTTTCCTTCGAGCTCAGACTGCCAGCTACCTCAAGCCGCACGGTCGGAGGTAGGAGTGCCACATTATGGGAACATTTAACAAGTTTTTAAAAAAGGGTGTCGCCGGAAACACTTAAGCACATTTCTTTTTACTGATTTCATTTCAAAATATTAATGTGCGAGGGGACGTTTTGTGTGTTTAACAATGACAGGAAGTGTGCAGTGGGCTTGATTTGCCTCCTCGCTGCTCCCGGCAAACACGACTTTTTCAACGTTAAATACAGTCGAAGTCCCCTAGTGTATTTTTAGATACATTTCTTTAAGAGCTGAGTCAGTGGTTTGGCAGCAATGACGTAAATCAAAGCAACTGTAATGGCCAGTCGTTCAATGATCCGCTAATGGTGTGGTCTAAAAGAAAATGTATAAAGGCATAGCTTGTCTCAAAGATGCTGCGAGCAAAGATGACGATGTGTTTTTGTCAGACGAAGCGGGGGACTGAACAAATGTAAATGTTAAATCTAAAAGAGATATAGTTTTATCAGGTATTATTTCACATGCAAATATACAGTGCATATTGTACCTAATTTATCACGAGAGCAGTTTTATCATGGACCAGAATGGGCTAAATGGTGTACACTACAGTATACGTTTCATTTCAGTAGTAGATTTTGTCAACTTGTGTGGCGCTAATTCTCACATCTTTTTTAAAATAGTAATAAGATAAGAAAGTAATTGCAAATAATGACTCCCATGACATTATTTAGACCTGGTTTAGACCTGCTTTAGACCTGCTTTAGACCTGCTTTAGACCTGGTTTAGTGCTGGTTTAGACCTGGTTTAAACCTGATTTAAACCTGATTTAGAAGTGGCTTAGTTCTGATTTAGATTTGATTTAGAACTGGTTTAGTTCTGGTTTAGACCTGGTTTAGACCTAGTTTAGACCTGATTTAGACCTAATTTAGACCTGTTTTAGTTCTGGTTTAGACCTGGTTTAGTTCTGGTTTATACCTGATTTAGACCTGGTTTAGTTCTGGTTTAGACCTGGTTTAGTTCTGGTTTAGTCCTGATTTAGACCTGGTTTATATCTGGTTTAGACCTAATTTAGACCTGATTTAGTTCTGGTTTAGACCTGATTTAGTTCTGGTTTAGACCTGATTTAGTTCTGGTTTAGACGGGGTTTAGACCTGGTTTAGTCCTGGTTTTGATTCTATCATTCAAACCAATTAAATTAAGACTTTTGTACTGAAATTTCTGGGAAGCATTTGTGTCTAGCTCACACAGCTGCTTGTATTAATACAAATTTAGCTGTTTATAACCTGTGATACCTGTGAAAATCTGTTTTATAATCATGATCGGCAGATAGAGCAGCGTAGTTAGCAATCGTGAAATCTCGCACAAAACATTTATTAAAGTTGGGGAGAAACCAAGTAATCATTTCAAATTCAAAACTTAGAATTTTTCACTTTTGTTGTAAGTAAAAGATGTATCCAAAACGTGAAAATCAAAATGATATTGGCTGAAAAAAAGCAGATGTGTCCATAGATTTCATGTATTTTTGAATCATTAATATTGAACGCACCTTGTTGACAGCTGTATTGTCTTTTTTACTATTAACTGTGGCTCTGTGTCTGTATTCATAACCAGCTCGGCCAGCCTTTGAAACTGCCTCACACGGTAGAAAACTCACATAGCAACATTGAACTATGTCTTTGTATGATATACTAAACTGTTGGTGGGTTCATTTTTATTGTTTTGTTTTTTTTTTGTTTGGTTCCAGTTTTTGGAAATAATAAATATTTCAACACATTAATTATAAAGAGAGCGCGTGTTTGTTTCGCTTAACTCAGCAGAATTTCAAGATGAGTTTCAGATGCAGCCAACACAGAAACAATTCCATTCACACACTTCACACACTTTGACCTTTTGTTTTGTTTTTACTATTCCAGGGAAAAGTTACAAGTTGCATAAGCATGTAATGGCTCACTTTGGGTGTTTTTAATTCAATTCTCTGATGTGTCGCTGCGTTTCTAAGAATTGACTGGACATTTTATTACATCTGCTCCTTTAAATAGGCAATGCGGACGTGTCAAATTGATCTCAAATCCTTGCACAATAGATAATGTGAGTACATCTAGCTGGAAAAAGCTTGTTTTTAGTGGAGTGTTGCTTCTTATTACACTGGTCTATAAGCAAAATGCTTCCGGAACAAAAGTTGTGAAATTTTTCTTGGTTTAGGTTACTAATAAAGAAAAAGTAAGTCAGAAGTGCTGATTGGCTGTAGTTGCCAAGATATAGGCTAGTATTGGGTCAAAATAGGAAATTTATGGAAAATAAGGCAAAAACGGTAGTTTATCAGAAGGTACAGTGTGTCTACAAGCAACAGTTCTATCTGAAAGCCTGTCTGCACATTCCAGTACATTCATTTTAATGTCTAGAGTTTTAACATCAAATATTTTTGGATTTCACATAAGAGAGATGCCTCGAAATTGTGTGCCCCTGATGTCTTAAGATATTTCTTGTTTATTTCTTGACAGATAAAGAAGTGCAAGTTAAATATTTTCAAAATATAAACATTTTTAAGCAAAAATGCCTAAATCTATTGTATAAACAGATGCGATTTTGATGTAAAACAATATAATTAAATATCTTGAATACATTAGCTAACCAGCACAGTTATCAATTGATTTTCAGTTCATCTTATCAATATAAATGAGATTTACCCACTTTTGTCTCGGATTGAGATTGAGTCCAAAAATTTGTAGACCAGTGTAAGTCATATTGATTGTGTGTAGAATCCCTCAGTTGTCCAGGTAGAATCCATGGCAAAAGGAAAAATTCCATTTGTCAACTGGACAAAGTTTATTTGGTCGAATACATTTCACAGCTCATCCAAGCTGCTTCTTCAGTTCAGTTCAGAACTGAAGAAGCAGCTTGGATGAGCTGCGAAATGTATTCGACCAAATAAAAACAAATTGAATTTCTCCTTTTGCCAGGCTTACTGATTGATTTTGGGTTTTCTGGTCAACGCATTGGATCATGACATGGCCAAAGCTTTTAAGTCCTTTACAGTTACTGAACTAAACAGACTGGAGGTGAATACTGTCGTGTATGCTTACCTGAGCTTCGCATTATATTTCCATAGATGGATGAAATGCTCATAAATAAATGAATCGGCGTCATCTGAAACCTCTGTGCTGAGATTACAGAAATCCTTAATCCCAGTCTGAGCACGTTTCAGGATCAGGCCATTGGTTAAAACTCTTATCGTGTCATGTCTACTAAGCTACAACCCAACTGGACACTGCAGAGCTGGGAGCTCACTGATTTTTGCAAGTAATTTACACATAACTTTAGAATATTGGAATATAAAAACACAGTAGCTCATTATTTAGTCGTTCTCCAGACCATTGTGCTATGGAGCATGTCTGGTGGATCTGAATGCAAGTGTAGTCTTTTAACTTGTGGGTAGCAAGTGAAACTTTAAAGGATTCATAGTAGTTTAACAAGTACAGGTGGGAGATGAAGATGTATTTCATTAAAAAAAGGATATTATCACCCATTAAAACACTATTCTTAAAAAAAACCAAAGAATTTATGGAGCCTATGACAAGATAAACTACACATTCTACTAAAACACAGCCATAATCATTATATTTAAGATTTTACTCAGAATTTAAAACATTTTTTGGTAGGAAATCATGACATTCCATAACTGTTAGCAACTACGTGACACACTGGGCCAAAACGCATCTATGCACAGAGATTGAGATTTGACAAATAAAAATAAGAAAACACCTTTATTTTAGTGAAATCATGTTTAAAGTGTCTGAAAAATGTGTTTTGTTAGCATAAATTGTACCAAACCTTTGGGTAGAACTCTCCCCAGTGTGATGTTGTCAGCATGTTTAGTTTAGAACTCTCTACTTCCTCTAATTTTCAACACATTTTTCAACTTTTCTTTGCAAATTGCTTCTTAATTGGAATAAAACTATAATTTATATTGACAACAGGTTTTATCCCATCAAATTAAGTCAAAATTTGAGAATCATCAATACCTGTTATAGACACTTTAACAAAGAAGAAAATAAACTTTGAAAACAAGAGAATAAAGGGAATTGTCTGCATCGTCTGGTTAATTTTATAGTACAGATAATTGAGATTAAACCACAGACTTTGCATACATTTTTTTTTTAAACTGAGATTCACTCCCAACCTATTGAAATACATTATGGTAGTGGAATTATTACTAGGATTGCATATCACCTAACTTTGCATTATATATTGCAGTTTTTGTTGAACCTGCTCTGTGGTCCATCATTTTTATAAACAGTTTCTGAGTTGAACAAAGATAAACCCTGATGATAACAGAGAATCTTCCGGAAAACACCTGTCACACGTGTTGTCAGGTAAAGACAGTTAATGGTTCTCCATTCCACTGATAAGCTGCTCATAGAAACAACAGCGGCAGTGGTAGTAAAAGAGCTTCGGGGCAGGTTAGGTGAGGACAAGTCCCAGACAAACCGCATACACCCAACCTCCTTCACGGAAAACGCAAACGAGAGATGTCTAATGCAGATTCACTGACGGCTCACATTGCTGGGTTTCAGATGGCATCACAGCCCATAATATTTCATACAGACGGGGGCAGCTAAAGTGAATAATGTTAATATGTGCATTCTATGGTCAAGTCAGGTTCAATATTTGTCAATTTTAGATATTTCTTATGAGAAGACAGTGGAAACAATAAGGAAATCTGCCATTTGCCCCATCTGGATGTATGACATCAACACTAGGATCTGACTACCACCCATAGCGTTGCATTCTGGGTATGTAGTTTCAGCAGGGGTCTTTATATCTGTATTGGCGAGGCACTGTTTTTGAATTCGATACCCACACTCAAAATCTGTGAAAATGTTGAACCTTTTTATTTGTTAGACTTAGACTTGGACAAACTTTATTGATCCACAAGGGAAATTATTTGGATTACAGTAGCTCTCATCAAATATAATATATAATATATAACAGAGGGGAACAAAAACTAGATGGAATAGCAACCAAAGAGCAATAGACCAGTGTCAGATGAGACATAATTATAAAAATAAAAATGATAATAAATGTATATGTACAAATCTGAAATAGAAAAGTAAGTAAATAAAATTAAGTAATCAGTTGTTACTGATTAGTAAGTAAGTCTAGTAAGTAATAGAAATTATCAGGTTCCATATTTGGGAATTTACACTTCCGATATTTCATGTAATAGGGAAAACTGGCTCTTGCCCCCATCTGATAGTATGACATTATCACATTCCTTTTTCTTTTTTTTTTAATGATCCTTTATTTATCCCTGTAGGGAAATTATTTCTCTGCATTTGACCCATCCTTTCAGGAGCAGTGGGCAGCACATCTTTCAGGCGCCCGGGGACCCATCTCCATGATCTTATTGCTCAGCTTGATCAGGACCTCAGCTGGAGGATTTTTACCTGGAGCATGTTTTGGGTTGATGGGGGAAACCGGAGTGCCCAGAGGAAAGCCACCCAGACACGGGAAGAACATGAAAACTCCACACAGAAAGGCCCGGTAACCCGGAACCTTCTTGCTGTGAGGCGGTTTAATAATGCCAGCATTTTCTTGAAGCTTGACTTTATGCCAATTTTTGTTGAATATGGATAATTACAGATATATTAACCATAAGAACATAACAACAAATCTGTAATTTGACAGTTTAGCAGCAGATTACACCACAGAATTCTCACCTGTTCTGCCACTCTATTTTAAACTATCAGGATTTTAGATTCTTGATGTCACATGAACACAGCCTAAAGGATTGTGATAATGTCATACTCTCAGATGGGGGGCAAGAGCCAGTTTTCCCTAGTACATTGTACTTTGCCATGAAATATCTCAAGCATAAATTTCCAAATATGGAACCTGATAATTTCTATTACTTACTAGACTTACGACCATGCTATATTACAAGAAAAAACTGAAATTGAACAATATTAGTTGTAGCTGCCCCACATCTGTATTAAATAATATACGCCTATAGGATGCTGTGACGTCATCTGAAACTTAGCAATTGCGTTATCGAGCATGTTTTTACGACTAAGTTCAACCCAGGGAATAGGACGGAGAGGAGACTGACTTTGGAATGAATGTCGGTGCCAAATAACAGTTTAATCCAATAGTGATTCCCAAATGATGTGCCGCTAAGTCGGTCAGAGGGAGGTCAATCGTTTTAATTCTCACACATCAGAACATTTGATGCATATTAATTCAGAAAACTATGACCGCATTAATAATAATAATACATTTTATTTATGTAGCACTTTTCAGGACACTCAAGTCAAGCCAAAGTCAAAGTCAACGTGTACTTTATTGTCAGTTCACTATGTAACGGGCATTACACAGAGGACTGAAATTGTGTTTCACCAGACACCAAATGTGCAATTTAAACTAAAAACTAAACACACACACACGCACAAACACACAGCTACACTCATGGACATGAAGTGTACACAGACATCAACAATAAACAGACATAAGACATACAGGTAAACATATACGCTTCAATAAGAAGGAAAGTTCGAGGTAGAATGAAATGTGCAATATGTAAAGTGCAATAAGTGAAGGTGCAATTTGTAAAGTGCAAGAGTGCTGAAAGCTGCAGGGACATCAGTGTGTGTGAGATTGTTTTTCAGATGTTATTAACATATTCATTTAATTTTTTTCAGCTTCAAAGATGCTTTAAAACACAAGTATTAAAACCATCAAAAGAGCAACAGACAAATAATACAGTAGAAGATAAAACAGAAAGATAAAAAACAGTGAGAAATAGATATAGAGAAAAAAGCTAAACAATTTTATTTCATTTCAATAGTATTTCACTAAGTATCAACAAGCCTGTAGATAGAAATGTTGGGGCCCATGGCAAGAAGGCTATACTGGATTATCTTTTTCCATTAAAACTACTACTGATTGTGAAGAAGATGGAGACATTATTCAAACTTATGTAAACAGACTAAATGAACCCATATAATAAAAAACTTTAATGGATTATATGTTTTTCTTATGCAAATAATACTGTATATATGCATCAAAGGATGGCTTAGTTATGAGGAAGGCATTGTATAAAGAAAAGCACTGTTGTGTAACTGAAACTGAAGTCTCTGCAGGTAACTAAGGTGAGTCATAACAAATGTCACTGCTCTAATTGGCTCCAGCTCAAGTAGATTCCAGGAGACTTCTTTTATACATAATTCATGTTTTTGATTTATCTCCCACAATGCAATTTACTTCCTACAACGTTATCTCCTCTGTGACGCACTCACACTCCTAACTCCATCGCCTTTAGACTTCTGTGTAAATCAGCCTAAACAAATTGATGGATACTGCGCTCTTTCTTGCAAAACATTTCTAGGAACTTCCTGCAGTGTCACATGGGAGATGAGAGGCAGATTTGATTAGTTTCGCAGGTCGGACATTGGGTGGATAGGTGGTGTTTACAACATTCTTGAATATAATTGAATATTACGTCACAGTTGCAGATGGAAAGGAGGGGTCTCTATACCTATGGGGCTTTGACTGTTTTTGGAAGACATCCAAACTTCGTGATTCACAAACTACAGTATATCCTTATTTGTTGGGGACTGGCAACACAAAATTGACATATACGGCTCTGGAAAAATAAGAGACCACTGCAAAATGATCAGTTTTTCTGATTTTACTACTTATAGGTATGTGTTTGGGCAAAAGGAACATTTTTGTTTGAGTCTATAAACTACTGACAACATTTCCCCCAAATTCCAAATAAAAATATTATCATTTAGAGCATTTATTTGCAGAAAATGACAAATGGTCAAAATAACAAAAAAGATACATGTTTTCAGACCTCAAACAATGCAAAGAAACAAGATCAAATTCATTTTAAAACAAGAGTTCAGAAGAGTTCTGAAATCAATATTTGGTGCAATAACCCTTATTTTTAATCACAGCTTTCATGTGTCTTGACATGCTCTCCACAAGTCTTTCACATTGTTCTTGGGTGACTTTATTTCACTCCTGGTGCAAGAAGTGAAGTAGCTCAGCTTTGTGTTTGTGTTGGAATTCAACAGACGCTGGAATGGAATGGCTGTAATACATGTAGAGATGCTGATTTCAGAAAAAAATGCAGTGGTCTCTTGGTTTTTTTTTTCCTGAGCTGTATATCTTAAATGAACACTAAGTAGCTTTCCTAATGGAGGGTATGCCACTTTGTTGTCTTAATAGTTGTCTTGAATGTTCCAGTATGGCATTAAACTGATTTATATATCATAATTAAAGGACCCACATTATGCTGTTTTCTATGTTATAAAGTTGTTACCTCCTCAAAAACATACCCGGAGTTGCGTCTTGTTTAATTCACACATGTTTAACACTCAAATCCTGCATATTTTGAGTTTAGAGGTTTTTTTTATTTAGAGTTCTTCTCAAACAGAAAATGCTCTGTTCCCCTTTGTCGCGTCATATGGTAATACAGAAAGTACTCCAGCATTTTTAAACTTCATACACCGTCACTAGAATCATTTGGGTGATTTCAGCCCTGGAATTGGCAATCTCTACTGAACTAAAGCTAAAAGGTGGCTGTTAACTTGAAAACTACTTTATGACATCACAAGGTGGAGCATTGCATTTTGAGTTATCGAGATGTAGAGTAATAATAAAGGATCGCTCAAACATCCGTGAATGAAACAAAACACAACTCTGGGTATGTTTATGAGGAGATAATGCATTCTAACATGGCTTAAAAGGGTACATTTTGTGAAATATATGATCTTTAAAAACATATTGAAACTTTAAAGACCATTTGACTAACAACTATCACATTTTGGGGGTCAAACTATGGCCTCATGGACTTTTTGAAGCCATGTGTTTTTAGTTATTTATGCTGACAGAGTAATTCACCATAAATCCATCTCAAAATATTTGCATTTTAACAGAATTCTAATCTGCCTTCAAGATGAGTTTTCCACTATGAGCACTTCAGAATGCTGTGATGCCTCTTGAACCCATTGTGCATCGTGACATATAAAACAAACATTGAAACGCAGCCTGTAACCTCTCTGACCTTTTCATTTCTCATCCACTCTCTGCAGCCGTGTAGCGTGCTACAGTTTGCTCTCAGTGGTGCACTTGTTTTGCTGCTGCTCACACGTCACATGTCGCAAGAGGAGGGTGGTGCTTGTGAAGGGGAAAAAAGAGAAGAGGCAGGCCATGCTATTTTTAGCCTCTGCAGTCCTGAGCTGCCTTTCAGCTGGTCTCCTGGCGGCTGCTGCATTGTCTGAGCTGCCTCCTCTGGCTCTTCAATAACAAAAACAAGCAACCTCTGTCATATTACTCCCTGCTATGTAATTTAATAATCATATTTCTGGCAAAGTTGCAGAATATCAATAAGGAACTGCGGTTTTAAAGATGTCTGTCAGGTTTAAGAATGCAAATAGCCATAGAACATAGAAAGCCAGCTGGATAGGTTCCATTTAACATAATGTAATTCAGGGCAACCGTTTTTTTCACAGTAAATGTCTCTGTCTGTATTCTAATTATACAAGCCACTCCATCATATGATATACTCCTGTGGTCGGGAGTGAGTCATCATTCTCACAAGTCTTCTGTGTTCAATCTGGTGCAACACATAATGAATCATAGCTTTTGTTTTCCCTATAATGCATTGCTTTCTTAAACAAAACCGCTTTATTGTTATTGCCATTGAGTTTAACAAATACAAGGTAAAAGTAGAAACCAACTGAACTTATAAGGCTATTGAAATAAAGGAAATCCACACAATGATTAAACAACTGCAGGAACTTAGCTATAAGATACTGAATGAACTCAGGTTAAACAAGGATAGTCAAGATTAATTCAGGACAAAAAAAAGGTCTGCCATTAAGATAGCTCCATAAAGACACTGCACTGGAACAAAACCCTTCTTAATAGGTCTATCTATCATAAAGTAGGTACCTATGATACTTATTGCTTTATAGATTAACAAAACAAAGGCTCATTGGCTAAATTAAATTCAATAGCGTGTTATTTCTTCTAAGAAAGCTGTAGTCTAGCCTATTTATAAATTTCTATAGCTGGTGCTCTTCCACTAGGCATCAAAACCTCTAAGAAAACCCTTTTTGGTATTTTCCGGTACTGGTACTTTTAACAGTGCCTTACAGTGAAATATGTTACGGGACATTGACAAAACAACAGCAATGTACACACCTATTATAAAGAGGGCCTACTAGATCCAAAGTTTTGCAAATACAGTCAGGGTTATATGAGGACTGAACTGAAGTCAAGATACTTTTGAGATAAGATGGAAACAGGGCACTCTCACTGCAGCCCTTTGAATTTATTGCTTGCCCTGCACATTACTGCACTGCTTCGACCTGCTTTTCCAATACAGATATGAGGTCACAGGAGGCTATGAAAAAGATTTGCCTCTCTCCCTCCACATGGACCCGTGGGCACTTCTGGACGAGTAAACAAACACGAAGGAGGCACTTTGCTCTCCTCCAGGACCAACAATCCTCCCTTTAACCCGAAACAAGAGCCACGAAAGAGGCTTTTTATGGCAAACACTGCACCCCGGAGATGCACTGTTCACTTCTATCGATCCAAATCATCTGACAACCGTGCCATTCTAAAGCTTGTTTGTGAAGTGAGCCAAAAGACATTTCTTCTTGCGCTTTTATTACAGAAGCGCGCCTTTTGTTGTTGTGCGCCACAAATGATGGAGCATTTGTTGTCTGTGTGCTGCAGCTGGAGGTAAATGAAAGCAATTAATCAAGTGCCGCAGCATCATAACACGGCTACTGCCTGCCGTCTGGATTGCGTACCAGTCCCTGAGCTCATCTATATAGTGTCGCACAACGCACGTACACCGTGGCCTCTTGCGAACGTGTGCATAATGACTGATCACTGTGAGCCAGGAGAGAGCTGCCCGTGAACGTGAGGATAAAACAATGAAAGCGCGAGAGACCCTGAGGGGGGGCAGTAAAGGAAGGTGTTGTGAGGACACTTGTTTCTTTTCTTATCGTAGCAGTGCAGTGAATCAGTTGAAGCCTGTATTATGGATTGCTACTCTCAGTCAAAGGTTGTACCAAAAGCCAATATGCTGAATAGCCTACTACACAGTTATGGTAGAGACAGCTGATGTGATGAACACCATGCATATGTTTTCCATTTTAAAAGTTACTGCAGTCGCATTAGAGAAACACATTCAGTTTTTTCAGGGTGTTCCCAGGAGTCACCTCCCACTGGAACATGCCCTGACACATCTCCAGACAGACAAACATGAGCTGCTCAAAACAGATGCTAAGCCGTCTCAGATGTAGCACCAGAGTAGCAGCTCTACTCCAAGCTCTTTCTGACTTTCAGGTCAGCCCAAACAAACCCATTAATACATGAACTTGTTGCACCAAGTTTTGTTAATAGAAAGATCAAATAGTTGATCAAAATATATCTTATCTTTAACAATTTAAAAAAAAATCTTTAACAATCTTTTTTTATAGGCTGACAGATGATCCCAATTAATCCCTCATGTGGAGAGATTAATTTACGACTGATCACTTCTGGAGCTTGTCACATTTCAGCCGAGACATTGAACATTTCTCACACGCTCCAGAAATGTGGATGGGTCTTGTCCTTAAGAGCCCTCAGCCACTACGTCAGTGTGAACACAATAGTTTCTCTCTTTCACACAACACCAATGGATTCTAAATCAGAAATCTGTGACAGTGTTATCATCACACATCCCGTAGTGATTATATAAGTGCTGACACAGTCTTGCTTGACCTAGCTTTTGAAGTCAGTGTATTAAAAATTGCCCTTAAAAATTCTACTCGTGTTCGCATTTAACCTAACCCACCGTACAGCTGACAACATCTCTAAAATGTAGGTCATGTAAGGTTACCCATTACATTTTGGTGTTGGCATGCTTTGTGTATCCGTTCCTCCCTGTATCCTAGTTTTTACACATCACCACTGCTCATGTGTAGTAATCCAGACAAGCAGGAGCATGCCCCACTTTTTAACATTTGCCATCAATGGTGACATGTAGGCAGGTCACCAGTGGAGAGGAGACAGGGGAGGGAGGACAGGGCATGGCAGACCCAGACAGTGTATGACACCAGCACCTCCACTGGTTTAGATTTTGCACAGAGAAAGAGGGAGAGAGAGGCAGAAAGAGTGTTGCTAGGAGACATGGCCCAATGCAAACACGGCACCATCTGCTGCAGAAAGATTTGGGGCGGGTTAGCCAAGTCGGACAGCCAGAGACCCTACAGGACCATTCAAAACAGACATCCAGTAGGGCGTGAAGTAACTTGATGCTTCAATTTACTTAAAAATCCTTCTTTCTTTTTTTTTTAAAGATGTATTGATTAATGTGAGAGCATTTGTCCACTTGACAAATTGAATTTCTCCTTTTACCATTGTCCCAGAATTACTTTTTGCTGAATTACATAAAAATAGACCCAAAGCTAGTCCTACATATGCTAGTATCATTAACACCTCTGTTTAAAGCCTCATGTGAGTAGCAACAAGAGAAGTATGGAGGTAGAAAAAAGAAGCTTAAAGTACTTCTAACTCTATAGTGCATTTTAGAAGTAGTATTACTCATAACACTGGTCTACAAATATTTGGATTCGATCTGCGTCTGAAATAAAAGTGGCTAAATCTCATTTATATTGATAAGATGAACTGAAAATCAATTTATAACTGTGCTGGTTAGCTAATGTATTCAAGATATGTAATGATATAATAATAATAATAATAAATATGATATATATTGATAGATGTTAAAACTCTTGACATATTAAAATGAATGTATTGGAATGTGCAGACAGGCTTTCAGATAGAACTGTTGCTTGTAGACACACTACCTTCTGATAAACTACAGTTTTTGTCTTATTTTGCATAAATTTCCTATTTTGATCCAATACTATATCTTGGAAACTATGGCCAATCAGCACTTGTGACTTACTTTTTCTTTATTAGTGACCTAAACCAAGAAAAATTTCACTACTTTTGTTCTGGAAGCATTTGCTTGTAGACCAGCGTAATGGGAAAGGTGATAGTAAGTCTCTATATAACTTTTTTCATAGGCATTAAAATAAAGTAGTACCTGGAGTAGTATTAAACTACTGGTAGTCTCGACAATAGCGGTAGTAGTAGCAGAGGAGGTGGTGGTGTTATTAGGTTTTAGTTTGTAAAAAAAAACAAAAACAAAAACAAAAAACAAGAAAAGGAGGATATGTACATAAAGCTATAGAATAGCTTTGGGTCAATAAATACAAGTGGTCTGCAAATTTTATTATAATCTGGAAAAGTATTTTAACAACTACCACCAGTTGTTGTGAGTTGAATTGAGAAATAAACTTATGACCAGCATGTGCACACTGTTATTTATAGGTGGTGAGGTTAGCAGAATTTGAGAATAGCCACCACATTGATAAAAATAACCAAACTATATCAGGTGCTACAGCATTAGTAAAATTCTACAGTGTGAAACAAATATTCATCATAAATTGTACCGATAAACATCCATTGCTTTTAACACAAGACCAAGCACCTTCATTCAGAATCACGAGTGGCAACAACAGTGAATCATTTGTACCAAGTGTGGTGTTTTGATGTGACCAACACGTACCACCAGCAGGGAATCTATGCAATTGCGTTTGATCGTCCCCATGGTAACAGGCGTTAATTTGCTACTATTGGGGTGAAAGAAAAAAAGGATCACAAGATGTTTCACTACTGTGTAATGAAAATAAGAGCTTTGAGGGGGCGGTAGGCAGGTGGGCAGTGTTAGCAGTCACAGCAGCTAGTCATACCACTCTTCTCTCTTACCCACCTTTATCACTTACACAACGTGAGCTTGTTTATCTGATCTATTTTGGGGTATTAAAAATCATAATATGGGCAAGTAAGCATAAATAAAGTACTTTTTGTACTTTTTTGTATTTCTGGTTTTAGCAAAATGATGCTTTGAATGGGGAAAGCTTTTTGTGGTGACTCTATCTGAACTTTATGCATAATTTATACTGTACCTACCAAAATAAATGTTCTTCCCGCACTATTCTGATTTATTCATGTAGACCTGACAAATGGAGGCGGCTGACCAGGCTAAATATGACCCACAAGGACCAGATAGCCCAATGTTTTCAATTACACAACTGACATAAATGCAAAAAAGGAAGAGTATGAAAAGTAATACATTTCAGTATGGATACCAAGATGCCTTTTATTAGATGAAGATCCAATGATACATAGTCAACATCAGCATCCTCCCTTACAAAAGACATTAAAATTGTAACATTTCAGTAAAAAAGTTGTTATTGTACAGCCGATGTGGGATACCGAGAGAAAGCATGACATGACCGAAATCATATTCATTCAAGATCATATAGATCATAATAAAACACAGTACAGTAACACTATTTACAATCTGTAACACAGAGGTTGACAAGAGAACAGTAATCCTCATGGTGAATACAGTAAATTGAATATATATTCATATATTAAGATCTGTTGTTTACAAAATCATAATGCATTATATATATACTCACAAAGAAAGGCTATCCACAACCTTGGCTTTCAGCTATACACACACCCCTTGTTTTGCAACACTTTGCCCAAGCAAAAAGACAGCTTTTGTTTGGTCAATTTATTGTTGTCGGGTGAGTTCTTTGGTTGTGCTGGAGCAGTTAGATAGAGAATGCAAGTCTCTGTGGTAAGCTCAGAACCGGACTCAATAAATACAGGGCAATGTCTCGAGAGCAATGTTCACAACATCAGGAAACACAAAGAAAGCAGGAGTGTTCAGACTTTAACGCTGTGGTCCTGCTGCAAGGGGAACCCACTGCTCCAACCTCACCGTATGTGTCCCATTTACATTTAGCGTGTGGTCACTATAGAACAGCACACCAAAACAAATGTAACTGTGATCAAGAAAATACAGTCCAGAGCACTATTAGCATGCATGTTGTACACCAGAAATAATGTGACTGCATTTCACCACTGCATGTTGCATATCCCCTCAGTAAATCTGCCAAGTGGCTAGCATCAATAAAAAAAACAAAGTACATTGCTCTTAATCTTGCCCAGTAGGTTTTGTGGATGTGGTAGTTACAGCCAGTTAGAACAGCCATCCCAGACTGAAAGAGCCCCTATCTTTTCTGTTTGAACCTATAAATGCAATCTCCTCCAGAATGACTTAAGCTAGCATTTTCTGTCCAGTACGTTTACATGCATGAGCTTACCGGATTTCTCATTTCGTACAGGAACATAACATCAAACTACTGTGTGCCTCCGGTCTTGATCTTGTTAAGGCTAATGCTGCTAACATGTCATGCCTATTAACAGTATGTAGCCTTTGTCAAAAAGTAGAAAAGAAGCTAACACTATCTATAATTAGATTAGAGCGCCCGCACTCGATTAATTTATAAATATCAACATTTAGCCGACAAATGCGACACAATATCTATATGCCTTCTGCTAGTACATTTGAGCATTATAACAGTTTGGAGCAGGAGTACATAAGTTTATACTTCCACCTGCTCCATTTTGAGCAAAAGGAACTGCAGAGACATGTGACATAAGTTTGTATTTGTTTGTATTTTGAGTTTGTATTTGTGAAATTTTGCTTAAATAGAACCTGCAAGTTGCTCAAATAAACATAAACATAAACATAAACAAGTTTAAATTTAACTACATTTGAGACAAAGTTTGCAGAGATACTAAACTAAAAGGTGTCTTGTTATTCTACACATCGGTACCACAGTATCTGGAATATGCTTTGAGTTTGTAAACATGGGCCAATAACCAACTAAATAACTCGGCTGTCATTGCGATTATTACAGTTTTTCTCATAGCCTTGTACAATCGTTTGAATTTGCTCCCTGCATGTAAACGTACTGCGTGATCACACCTTTGCTCACTCACGCCACGAAGGTGCTGACAGCGCTGTTCACCTGAGACACGCTCCTGTTGTGTAATTCTACCTGCTTAAGTAACAGAAAGCAGACAGCCGACAAGCAGCTCGTGATCCTGTATCGCTTTACACCACATGGATGAATACAGCTCTGCTCTGAGGGGGGCTCCACTTCGCTCCTGCCTCTACACTGTGCGGTTTTGGGCAGGGCGGAGTGCGTGGCGTATCTCTTTCACTACCCCCGCCCTGTATGAAACCACTACATCTGAGCCGAAGCGGGCCAGGAAGCCATCAAAGCTTAAAGGGACAGAGAGATCAAGCCACTATGTCGAAATCCACCCTCTATAGCAACGGTGCCAAGTCCTGCCCTCCGAATACTGCGTTTCATCGCTGGCACGGCTGCCCCCCCCCCCCCTTCTGCCATGAACTGGATTTTTGCACTAATCACCCTTAGGTTATCTCATTCACAGCAGGGACAAGCGCAAGCCTCATCAGATCTTCAACCTGTCAGTCAAAATCTATATATTTTTTTTCCCAAAGAGCGCACACCACATCGTATATACTCAGCGTATCCCCGTTTGCTACGACTACACATTCGCTTTGCTGCGTCAGGTCTCTCAAGCTGGGATGTCTGCGTGGTTTTGTTAATTGAGTGTATACATCCAGAGAGGTGTGGTCAAAAGGGAGGGAATGGGCAGAGAGTTACAGAGTTTAATGGTAGATCAGCCAAACCCAAGTCACACACTAACCCGCCACACATAAGACCCCGCCCCTTGCCCCTCCCCTTCAGTTTCTATTTATTTGTCCATCTGTGCGCGCGTCACTTGGTCGGCATCAGTCCCAGCCATTGTCCTTGATCATGTGGGCCAGCTCAATGATGAACTTTCCTTCTTTATATTTCTGGCTGCTCTCAAAGGCATGTTCCTATAGGGCACAGAGAGGAAAGGGAGAGAGAACAGTTAAAAAAGTCAATTGCCATCTCATCTGCTACACATGATGACATGAACATCCTTGACTCAGTGGCCCGTTCTGGTCCCTGGAAGCTGGTTATATAACCAAAAAGAGTCAGTCATTAAGCGATGAGGAGTAGAGCAGAGGAGAGTCTGCACAAGTGAAAGTCAAATCCTTGTAACATTGTGTTGGCAGGAGGGAGTTTGGAAATTAAGATACTGTGCCAAAATGAAAAGCCCTGCAGGTTTTACACAGCCTTGCATGGAGCCAGCTAAAAAGGTGATGTTTGGAGTGTGCAGGCAGCAACATGCGCTAATTCTCCCACTCGCATGCAATCCAGAACACCCCAGTGGCAAATCAATCCCACAGATAGCGGCATAAAGATAGAACTCACTGCTTAAAACATTGGGTGTATTTTTGCCGCAAACTGCTCTACACTATTAAAGTGACATGAGCGACCAAAAATATAACATATCATTGGAGTTTAAAGACATAATTTGGAAAAGCACCAGGTCTAAACAAGTTGTGGTTGATTTAAGCGGTGCAATTATTAGCATCCGCACAGGCTTGTTGGACACATTCAAGCTGATGTAGATCTAAACATAAACTTTGATAAAGGTCAAAGTAAGTCACACCAGTGATTTTTGCTGAAAGGTCCCATGACATGGTACTTCTTGATGCTTTTATATGGCTCCTTAATGGTTCCCTAATACTATAAATGAATCCTTCTTCAAAATCAAGACTCAGTGCATGAGAAACAGAGATAAGATGAGAAAGAGTAATTTTTCTCTCTCTGAACAGTCCATTATGGGAGTTTTTGCTTGAATGCAAATGAGGAGGACAGAGATGGCCTATAGTAGAGGGTGGGGGCGTGGCCAAACTCTCCACTCTCAGCTCTCAGCTATCCGCTCTGATCCATTTCCACGTTTTTGCGCGGAGGAAGAGATGAGAAGCGTTCCATTGAAAAATAAACACATTTCCACAGAAAAAAAAATTTAACCACTACTGCGCATTTCGCATTGCCTAGCGCATTCGCGGTCCAAACTTTCTGGGCGTGATTTACAGAGACGCTGAGTAGAGACACAGATGGGGGGTGGAGCTGCATTTTCCGAGCTGACGTCAATAAGGTGCCTTGTTGAGAATTGCCCGTTTGAGCTGTGTTTTTTTCTAACGCAGAAAAGGACCGCAAATGCTCAGTTTAGACATTTCGCAACTTTTAGCCATGGGGGGGGGGACCTAAACAGGGTAGGGGAGCTCACATTAACGTTCAAAAACCTCAGAAAGTGAAAATTTCATGCCATGGGACCTTGAACAACATTTTGCTTGATTAATTACTCAAGCGATCCATAAAATTGTTTGTTTCTATTTATCACTAGTTCACAGTCTACACCTCTCTGAAGTAATTTGATGAGTAATATTGATCTAATCACTGACAGTCAGTAGTACTGTCTAAATATGTACTCTACTCAGGCCTGTCAACAAAAATTTTGGGGGCCCCGGGCAAAGTTGACAGTCCACGATGACTAATATTAAGTATTGTGTACCTAAGAACATTATGACCAAATAAAGAAGCTAAACAGATTTCTGAATTACAGTTTGATATATAATACTAAATTGATTGAGTCTATTCTTTTACTTAAAAACAGTAGAAATGATCATTAATCACATTTAGAGGTGGGGAGTGTGATGGAATGAATGTTTTGGGTGATGCCAGGCCTTGTTGACTAATTGCCACCCAGCGCCACCCATTTCACCAGCACAAACACTCTTTGACAGCAAGCGTCTGAGCCCTATTTTAGTTTGAAGGCTACACAGTACATTATCAGATTTCTCAGTGAAGGAGAGCAGTGGGTCAGTCCTCTCCATGGGATTCTATCCACTACAAAAAAAAAAAACAGCTGATATTAATGGCAAGCGTCCATTACGTGCCATCTAGTGTCGGCAGGGTGTTCGGTCAAATATAGAGCAAACAGAATCAAGCGTGATGACACAGAGCTCCATAAGGAAATAGTTATTTTTGAGGTTAAGATGTTGGTCAATGGGTCTTTACATGAGGTGAACAACATGGGGGTTGTGTTTGCCTCCTGACTGGTGAGTTACAGATATCTAACAGCTGCACATGCTCATAGCCCATCTGATATATGGAGACATGTGTGGATGTTGTGACACGGGAACTCAAATTCCACCTGGTCCGCACACTGCAGACACGTGCTCCTTCACATGTTGCGCAAAATCCAGGATTGTGGATACAGTGATTGAGGTTAAAGCAAGTCTAAACACATCTGATACATAAAACAGCATCTTCAAAAGTGAAAAGAGGATTACACTGTCCAGTCGCTGCAAAAGCTGTAAATCTTTCTATCTATATATTTATTTTTGTTTTTACAGATTAAGATTCAAGTTCTATTTTGGTGGGCGGAGCAAATAGCAACAATTGGCCAGTTAGAAAACAAGTAACAGGACAGCATCGCTTCATCACAAGTTTGCTCTGGTCTGATTAGTTCATTGAACTGAAGAGGCAGATCTTTATTGGCTTTGTATCGTTTGCTTTGTTACTGGCTTTGAATTTTAAATTAGTTTTATATATAACATTGGCACTATCAGCACTTTAGATTATCAATAGTCACCTTTATTCTGTAAAACAGCTACAGTTGAATCTGAGAGCTGTAGCCTGTAACTATTGGCACTGACGTCAATATTTTGTAACAGTGAGTCATGTGGATATGCTTTTACATTTATACAGCATCAAAGAATCTTTTTACAGCTTCCACGCCGTAGGCAACTCTAGTCTGACACATCCAAGTGATGGGCCCATTTGCACCTATTAAATGACCTACAATTCTTTGGGAAGCCAAACAGAGTATGACATTTACCACATGTGAACCTGTTGAAAGTGCACTAAAACATTTCTGGTCAAGGGCAGGGGGCTCCTCAGTTGTCTCCATGGAGATATTACTGCCTTGAATATTCCACCGTATGGCATTACACTTATACTACATTTATTCAGTTACAGGTGTTGTTCATACCTTGAAAAACAAGCATTCTTACTGTGAGTGGGGTCACCTCTCCACACATCTGACTTGTAACGTGGCCTGGTGGCATCACCAGTTTTTCTCCACTGAGATAAATAACTTTAATGTCATACTCTAGGGGCACGGCTCCTAACAATCAAACCCCTCTCGTTCCCTTTTATCCCCTAGCGTAGTGTTACCCAAACTTTTTTTTGTCTTGTGTACCCCCTGAGCCTTTTTGTCATACCTCAAGTACCCCCTGACTCATACGTGTTGATAATTCTCCAAAAGTAGAATGTGACACAATGGATTATTAAATGAAAATTATTTTATTTCATCATTTCATTTAATTTGAAAATTTAATTCTCAGACATTTTCTCTTTTCTTTAACTCAAATTTACTCAAATTAGAATTTTTAAAAATTCAAAAAAATCTCCCCCTGCGACTGGCAGCGACACCGCCGTGTACCCCCTGCAATGTGCTCGAGTACCCCTAGGGGTACTTGTACCCCTGGTTGGGAAACCCTGCCCTAGTGGAATGTTCAAATATTTTTTTCTGTTTTTGTTTACAGTATAAATGTTTTCTTGTTGTTGACAATGACCATGTATTGCATTCTCCCTCTCTCAGCATTTCCAAAATGATAAAATGCCATCCCCATTTGCAGTCGGTAATCCACTTACAGTGAAAGGAGCTCATAAAACCTTTACTTTGCAGTGAACACAATAATGAAACAACCTCTTATTCCTTCATACTCTGATGTACTAAGCTATATACACTGTTACTGCACTTCCTTGTACTATGCCCCTCTGCCTAGGCCAAATACAATTAAAAAGAAAATAAAATTACTGTAGACTATAACCTGAGATTGAATCCCTCTATAACCTTGCCTGTCCGCTTGTGTGTTGTGAATCAATGGGAACATGAGGACACTCACGTATTTCCAGCCCAGGGTGGTCTTGCAGTTCTCACAGTAAATATCTGCTACAGCATGCAGCCCCGTGAGCAAGACTCTCTCCTCCGCAGGACCGCACCCAACGTTCACCCTGAGATGCACAAATCATACACATTTAATGGAAAGGAAGAAACAGGAACAGAAACATGATGAATGAAATCTACATACTAATATATTCAGTAAATAGTTGGAACAATGGGAAACTTTTGGTAATCTCATAAAACTGTACACAACTATCCATCCATCCATATTCTTCCACTTTATCTGGGTACTCAACTTTTGTTTTTTTGTGTGAACTTCTGAATTTTACTGTGATGTCATGGTGGAGGACAATACGGAGTCTTTGATATAATTTCTGACTCAAAACTTTTTACAACCCCTTGGCCTCAGAAACCCCAAAGTTTTAGTCCTGATTTACTCGGACAGTACACTAGACAAGACATTAAAATACAGAAGTTGTGACAATGTTTAAACTGATTATTTGTTTAACAGTGTAATTGTGACATTGAAATTTAACATTAATTTCCGCTTCTATCAGACAAAGATAAAATTATGTGTCCTAGTTAAAGGGCCGATATTACGCTATTTTCTGATCTATGTTATAATATTGTTTTCGTTAACACTCAAATCCTGCATATTTAAGCTGAGTTCTTCTCTGAAAACACTCTACCTGATGTCATATCATAATACAGGAAGTGCTCTGCTGTGTTTTTAAATGTAATACACTTTCTCTAGAATCATTTGGGTCATTTCAACCCTGGAATTACTAAACAAACGCTAAAAGATTGCTGTTAACTTCAAAACTACTGCGTCACATCACAAAGTGCAAAGCAAATCTCACGAGAGTCATTTTTGCATAATTTAGGACCTTTAAAGTGCACTAGTTAAAGATGCTATTGAGTTAAAATGGTGTATGATGTGTTGGAGTGAGTCAGTGCCTCACACCCACTCACACTGAATACTGATGGGGCACCAGGCCACAGAGCATCGTCTCATTTTCACTCTCAATTCAGCTGATAATGGGCTGCGCTGCGAGCCATACACTGGCTTTGTCTCTACTAGGACGCCAACGTGACCACTGTGTCACAAAGATACTGTGCATGTCCTATTTCTCCTATCTCCTAAGTCGAGTGGGCTACATGTGTTCCCAGCACACCATATCGCTGCACATTCAACCCCCGTTTGTAAAAGCCACAAAAGAGAGAGAGATACTTACACTGAGTTGAATAGGTAGGCCCTGCCCTGACTGCCTTGGAAAGACTGCACAAAGAGAAAGAGAGGTAAGGGTTATTTGAGGATGAATTAGTTTATTATTGTGGCAAATGTTTGTAAAATGTAAATAAAATCAGTTATTACAAGTATTTACTAATTACATAAAACATAGGAGTGGGTGTATTTTTGCCACAAACTGCTCTACACTATTAAAGTGACATGAGCGAGCAAAAATATAACATCATTGGAGTTTAAAGACATCATTTGGAAAAGCACCAGGTCTAAACAAGTTGTGGTTGATTTAAGCGGTGCAATTATTAGCATCCGCACAGGCCTGTTGGACACATTCAAGCTGATGTAGATCTAAACATAAACTTTGATAAAGGTCAAAGTCACACCAGTGATTTTTGCTGAACAACATTTTGCTTGATTAATTACTCAAGTGATCCATAAAATAGTTTGTTTCTAGTTATCACTAGTTCACGGTCTACACCTCAAGTAATCTGATGAGTAATATTGATCTAATCACTGACAGAAGTACTGACTAAATACAGTATGTACTCTACTCAGGCCTGTCGACAGAAATTTGGGGGTCCCGGGCAAAGCTGACAGTCCACGATGACTAATATTAAGTAAAATCAATATATTATATCTTTTGAATGGGGAATATTCAAAAAATCTTTTATTTTATGGAATAGTACATCTATTATTTCATTACTACTGTCATTGTAGTACCAAATTAAGCTGAGTAAACACCTGAAATATTTGCTGTGGTACTGAAAAAATCTACAATCGATGTTTATCAGACTAAACTAAAGTTTCAATAATTACATTCCTACTGCCTGCTGAACTATTACAGGTTTATAATGGCATTCAGCATGACAAAGAGTCTTTATTCTGCATTTAAACAACTGGTAGGGCTTCAGGTAAAGGCTGCATGTTTCCAATGACTTGGCGGTTGGCCGGGCTACAGTAACTAACAGAAAGCAGAAGCGCGAGGAGGAAACAAAAAAGAGTTTGCCTGCTTTGTGTGGCGCTCTTACGACTGGCACAGGGCCTTTGTCAGAAGAGCTGAGCTGTGTTTTCATGATCACGTATGGAAAAAGTGACAGTGCATTCATAATCCAACCCGCTTAGAGCTTAATCCATCCACGGACAACAGAGTGGCAGATGACAATGAGGTACAGGTGCTCATTGTTGTCTTATGCACATTTCTCATTCATACTCATTCAGTCCGACGTGTCACATAAGGAACAATGTAGATATTATATTAAGTTGATGTATTGAAAAGGTAAGTGGCTGGTATACCTGGGCATTATTGTTGCATGAATAAATGATAATACAGAACTATATGGGTATATAAAGTTTACTATATTGAAAACATAAATAATGTGACCAAAAAGTGAACCTGAACCTTAACTTGAACACCACTCATATTTTTAAGTGAGCCATATCTTCCAGTTACAGCTTTATAACTTCTACTTTTGTGTTCTTTCTTTTGTTGAACTTGCTATAAATTTTTATCGTTGTGAACACACAGGAAATGTTAACCCTTAGATGCACACGTGGGGTCGAAAATGACTCCACGGGTTGTTATTCTTCAAAATCTTTACAATGAAAAGTTGTAAAATATTCATATTCCAGGTATTCCTCATAAAACATGTTTGTGACATGAGGCCATGTGCATTTTTTAAGATTTTTTCATTAATTTTAAGAAATTACAGTTTTTGTATCACTTCCCCACTCTTCCAAAAGTGGGGTCATTTTTGACCCCAGGCAGTTCTTATGGAATCTTCTATGAACTTTTAATTCTTAGCAACTCTGACTGTCCCACTTACACATCTGATGTCAGCAGTCTCACCACCCAGGAGGTCATTTTACAGAGGACTAGAGCCTACAGACTGAAAACAGACCACATGGCAGCTTTCCGCTACATATGGGACGTGTTCCTGGTCAACTGCAGGCAGAAATTCATCCCAAGTGATTGTGTTACAGTGGATGAACAACTTGTACCTTTCAGGAGGAGGACCCGGCTTCTGCAGTATATGCCGAGCAAGCCCGCCAAGTACGGCATAAAGATCTTCTGGGTTTGTGATGCACGCATCCCATGTGCAATTGATGGGATCGTGTACCTAGGGAGACAACCAGGGGAAGACATCCAGAAGAATCTGGGGGAAAACATTGTCCGTCAGTTGTGCAGTGATTCAGACACACAGGTCGCAACATCACCACTGACAACTTCTTCTCCAGTGTGCCTCTTGCTGAGCATCTCCTGGAGAAGGGTCTGACTATTGTGGGAACTTTGCAACAGAACAAGCCAGACATTCCTCCAGTTATGAAGGCTTCCAGGTCCAGAGATGTCCACAGCACTGAATTTGGGTTCAAGGGCAGCATGACCATGATCAGCTATGTGAGAAAAAAGGGAAAGGCTGTTCTGTGGATGAAAACAGCCCAAAGAAAAAAACAGAAGTGATTCTCTTCTACAACCAGACCAAAGGAGGAGTAGATACTATGGACCAGATGGTTGGCAACTACACCTGCAAACGCCAGACGCAGAGGTGGCCCATGGTGCTTTGGTACAACATGATTTTTCAGGGCTCAGCACCCTGAATTTTACACAGGCATCACCGATGGACGACGACACTTCCTCACAGAGCTCTCAAAGGTGCTTGTGACACCTCACATGAAAAGTCGACTGGAAGGTACCCCGACCCTACCAACCTACATCAGTGAAGCAATGGGGAGGTGTGGAGTGACAAAAACTGCTGCGATCTGGCCACAGGAAAGAAGCACACAGGACCAGGAGAAGAGAAAGAGGTGCCAGTTGTGTCCAAGAAACAAAAATTGCAAAGCCACTAATTGCTGTTGGAAATGCAGTACCCCTGTGTGCAATGGTCACAGCAAGAAGCAAGTAGCTGCACACAGTGAGAGAAGATAAGATGTTTGTGTGTGTATATATGCTTGGACAGTGTTATGGTCTCCGGACCTGTTGAATGTTCTCTGTTCGTCCTTCAGTCATAGGGACACACAAATATGTTTTGAGATCTGATTGACCTGAGTGATTGTTAAGTGGTAAAATGTGAATGCAAATTAAAAAATGTACATGTCAAAAAGGAAATTAGTCTTTTGTCTATCAAAAATCTATCATGTTAAATCCAAAATGAGAGAAATGTCTTTAGTTTATTGCAAAAACGCATTGATTTGAATTGGGGTCTTTTTTGACCCCACTCGTGGAAGAGTGTAGGTATTGGTAGGTTGTGCATCCAAGGGTTAAAAAAGGAGTGTAGGTTTAGAGGGGTGCAAACTGTTCTACTGCTGTTTACACTGTACAAAGGGGCTGCTTCATGATTGACGAATAAACATTCACATTAATCACAATAATTTTTAGGGCTCCACTTTTTATTTCAAATGCACCACCCACACGAGGCCACCAAAGTGTTTCCAAAGTGTTCAGGTCTGGTACACTTTTGGTACTGATAAAGTACCCCCCTGGCAATGAGCTAGCCAGTGTGGGTCCTTGGGCAAGACCCTTCACGGTACTGCCCCCCGGGCGCCGAAAAAGATGGCTGCTCACTGCTCCTGAAAAGGATGGGTCAAATGCAGAAGTCAAATTTCTCCTGTGTGTCACTGTGTGTCATTGTGTGTGAGACCAAATAAAGGCTTAATCTTATCTACCCATGCTGATCCAAAATGTAACTGTCTACTAAAATAGAACTTGAGATGTATTTGACTGGCCATTGGTAATCTAAACTATTATTACTACTATTAACTATCACAAAAGAAAACTGATCTGTCAACCAGACAAACAATTTTAAGAATGAAAATAGATCCAAATAGCTTCTTCAGTTCTGACAGGAGCTAATTGAAGTGGTGAAATCTATTCACTCTTAAAAAACTGTCCATTTTGTTTTGCAATAGAACCTAACTTGATGACTGGGGGATTGCAGAGTACTAATGTTAACAATAAAATGTAAAAAAACAAAACAAAAGTACTCTTTTTGAAGCACCGTAATGTCATGTTTACGTCACTTCTTGTCTCTCATGGTGACAGAAACCCAAGCCTCCTCAAATACTCCAGTACCCATCTATGCACTGTTTTCCTTATGACCTCTATTACATATTTTTCCTATTAAATTTTTATTTGTACATATGCATTTATATAATTATGCCTTACTTCACCCCAGTTATTTTGCTATTTATTATTACCCTTTGCATGTTTTACTCTTGGTTACTATAATATGATATGATATGCTGTGTGAGCTACTGTGCCCAAGTAATTTCCCTTGTGGATCAATAACGTTTGTCTACGTAAACCATGTATGTGCTCTATATAAGGCCTGTGCTCACCTTGGAGATGAGCTCGTCATGGTTGGCCAGGTGAGCTCGGCAGTGGATGCAGCTGTAGGTCCGATGACAGCTGGGCAGGTAGGCCTGAAAGGTCTTGGAGCGCGTCATTCTGACCATGGGCGGTGTTGGCGGGCGGTGCAAGAAGGGACTGCCAGCCCAGGTCGGCTCACAAGGAAAGCACCGCAACACACAGGTGAGGGCCGTGGTGGGCGCTGGGGCGGGAGGCACACACCTGAGGGGGGAGGAGGGAGAGAGAGGAAGGTGAGACAGGGTGGACTTGTGTAATGGCTGGAAACTGACACTGGGCGTGCAAACTGAGGAGCAGGTGCTGTCTGATAGGATTAGCACTCCTTCTCTCTTCAACACTCAGTTTCCCATCTGCATAAACATGGGATATGTTCCGACATCCTTTGTGCTCGGCTAGCTAAAAATGAGTATTTATTCACATTTGTAAAGTCCAGACGATTACTGCTTAGTAGATGTTATTGCTATGCCTGGAATGTTTAAACTTCCACTTTATTGGACTGTTGTTTACTACTGTTATTGCACTGGAATTACTACTGTTGCACATTTATTTTTATCTTTACTTTCAATGCACATTCTATTCCACATTACCATTTCACTGCTGTATCTTCCATTGCACATTTTTGATGCACACTGCAAATTTTTCGTCATCTGTAAATAGGTATTTATTTATTCTGTTGCACTGCTTTCAGATTTTAGATGTCAGATTCTAGATTTTAGATTTTTGTCTTAGATAGTTTTTTGTTTTGTTTCGTCTTAATATTGTATTTTGTACGGTGTCTTTTTGCACTACCTGGCCAGAGAGAAACAAAATTTCGATTCACTGCATGTTGAACACATATGGCAGAATTGACAATAAAGCTGACTTTGATCTTTGATCTTATTTCTTATTTTTATCAATGGTATTTGCCCTCGTGACCCAGAAATGGAAAAGCGGAAGAAGATGGATGGATGGTATTTGTATTGCTAAAAATACAAAATAATGCCATACAGTAGAGCATTCCAGGCAAAGCAATAACATTTCCATAGAGACATGGATAGAATCGTGAGCAATGTTTTAAGTACCGGTAGTAGTTATTCAGCAATATAAATATTTAAATATGACGCTTGCAAGGGCTCAGTCATGGTGTTTCTTAAATATGCAGAATTTGGTGACTAACTATTCTATTAAAAGTTTTCTCTGAACCCCTCTGACTACCTCCACCATGTTGACACAATAAACAGTCTAGTATACTGTATTTCCCTCCTTAAAAGCCACACTGTCTTCAGGCTAAGGGACTGGCAGAGCAGCTGCACCCTCACTGCAGGTGCCACCATCAGCTGCCTCCATTCGCCGTGTCCCACCAGATCTGGCCTTACTGGGACACAGAGGCGGCATTGCTCGCTCACATTTAGTATTTAAGTCTAGGAAGCTGTGTGGATAATCTGCTTAGACTAGCACAACTGCGAAACCCGTGCTCTGCTCACTCACTCCGCGGCATTGAAATAGACGGAGACCTTAAAATACTGTGCACCCTGGTGACTGAGGAGATTAGTGCACTGACCAGGAATCTGTCCAAAGCCAGAGCCACACGGGAGAGGCAAATTTGAAACAAGCAGTTACTCATCAATGTGACAACCTCAAACTCAGCTGGAGATATTGGATAAAGTTAGACACACAAAAGGTTAAAAGTTACATATTAAAGATCCCATGACATGGTACTTCTTGATGCTTTTATATGGCTCCTTAATGGTTCCGTAATACTGTAAATGAATCCTTCTTCAAAATCAAGACTCAGTGCATGAGAAAGAGAGATAAGATGAGAAAGAGTCATAAATGTCACTCTGGAACAGTCCATTATGGGCGTTGTTGCTTGAATGCAAATGAGGAGGACAGAGATGGCCTATAGTAGCGGGTGGGGGCGTGGCCAAACTCTCCACTCTTTCCTGTGCCTGTACGCTCTGACCCACTTCCGTGTTTTTGCGTGGAGGGAGAGATGAGAAGCCTTCCATTGAAAAATAAACACATTTCCACAGAAAATAAAATTAAACCACTACTGTTTCAGATATCCACAGGCTCAGATAAAGGACTTCCGAGCCTAGAAACACTCGCTAGTTCCTCCAGGCAAATAAAAAAACGCATTTCGCATTGCGTAGCTCCTCCGCAGTCCAAACTCTCTAGGTGTGATTTACAGAGACGCTGAGTACAGACAGACAGGGGGGGGGAACTGCATTTGCATTTCTTTTTTCGAGCTGACGTCAATAAGTTTCCTTGTTCAAAATCGCCCGTTTGAGCTCTGATTTTTTCTAACGCAGAAAAGGATTGCAAATGCTCAGTTTAGACATTTCGCAACTTTTAACCATGGGGGGGGGCTAAACAGGGTAGGGGAGCTCACATTAATGTTCAAAAACCTCAGAAAGTGAAAATTTCATGCCATGGGACCTTTAAGAAAAAAATGACTCTTTAAAGGTGCATTGTGTAACTTTTGTGGTGGAGGGCCTGTCAAACGCTTTTCTGTTGCTTTGTCTGGAATGTTTCACAGTCTGGCATTAAACCTTTCTATCTTCATGGAGACCAAACGACATCAGATTGCAGGTTAGATCTGTGGAGAGGCAACCAGAATGTCTGTTCTTCTACGTATTTTGAGCTATAAAACCACCTGTAATTGAATAAATCTAAGGTAGAGCTGTTTAATGTACTGTGGAACATTCCAGGCAGAGCAATGACATATCCATAGAAACAAGCAGTTGATAGACCTCCAACCAAAACGTTACACATTGCACCTTTAAGCCATGTTATAATGTTCATCAGAAACATAACTGAGTGTGTTTTGTTTCATTTACATGTTTGAATAATCCTGATTCATTAGTCTGTCTATATCTCCAAAACTCAAAATGCTCCGTTCCAACTTGTGATGTCATGTAGTGGTAGTTTTCGTTAATAGCGAGCTAGTTAACCTTTTTACTTTCAGTTTCATACAGACTGGTAATAATGGAGATAGCTAGGACTGTAAATTGTGATGTACTGGGACACTTCATCCAAATACTCCAATCAGAGAGTGAAAGAGGACACCTGCATAGATCTGTGGAGCTTTAATGTCCTTTCTTGTATCTTTGTATCTGGTTATCTATAAGAACATTGAAATAATATTACTAAATGAAATGAAATGACTGTAACTTAACTAGCACATATAATCAGCATAATAACTGTTAAACAATGGGCGTCAACAATCGTGTAAATATGTAAATGAATCATGTTATTAAAGTAAATTAACATCTGGTTATCTATAAGAACACTATAATAATACTATAATAATACTATAATAATAATATATAATAATAATAAATAATAATTACTAAATGAAATGACTGACTTAAATTAACTTTTAAATTAACTAGCACATATAATCAGCATAATAACTGTATACAATGTATGTCAAAAATCACATGTAAATATTAAAATATTAAATATAAAACATTTTTGGACATCTGTAAATAGGTATTTATGTATTATGTTGCACTGCTTTCAGATTTTAGATTTTAGATTCTAGATTTTAGATTTTTGTCTTAGTTTTTTGTTTTGTTTCGTCTTTATACTTTTCGTCTTTTTGTACTACCTGGCCAGAGAGAAACGAAATTTCGATTCACTGTATGTTGAACACATATAGCAGAACTGACAATAAAACTGACTTTGATCATTGATCTTTGATATGTAAATTGTAAATATGTAAAAAATAAGTAAAATAAATCATGTTAATAAAGTAAATTAGCATCTGGTTATCCATAAGAAAGCAATAAGCAAAAATAAGCAATACGCAAAAAGCAAAAAGAAATATTACTAAATGAAATTACTGTAACTTTAATTAACTAGCACATATAATCAGCATAATAACTGTTAAACAATGTACGTCAACAATCATGTGTAAATATGTAAATGAATCATGTTAATAAAGTAAATTAGCATTTACACAACAATTAACGAACATTTAAATAAACGTATTTACAAACCCACCTCTATCATAGACGCGGACTTGGATAGGTTAAAGGCAATGAACTGAAGTTAGGCTAGAAGCAACAATGTTACCATGGCACCAGAAACAGCGTTACCATGGCGCTGCCGAGGACCCCTGAGCTGCCCAAGAATGCCTGAACTAAATAAACAGTTACTGAACTAACGCTTACACTAGGGAATTTACAACAGGTAATTCCAGGGCTAAAATCATCCAAATGATTCTAGTGAACGTGGGTAAAGTTTAGAAACACAATGGAGAACTTTCATGACATCACAAGGTGGAACAAGGTGTTTTCTGTTTGAGAGAAAAACAAACTAAATACGCGTGGTTTGTGTGTTAAACATGTTTGAATAAACATAATGAGGAAACGTTATAACAGATCAGAAAATAGTGCAATATGGGCCCATTAAGCAGAGAGAAGTGGCTGAAATGTGAATCAGTTCTAAGTGCTGCAAGTGAACAATGTAATATAATGCTTGTTTTGATCGAGATGTCATAGCTTTGCCTGGATTGTTATACACACCAGCATCACTTATCTTTTCTGCATTTATTCAAATTAAAGTTACCTTTAAAAACATCTTAAAAACATGTCACCTGTACGGAAACAACTTTAATTTAATACTATATTGTGGAACATTCTGAGCCAAGCATAACATCTTCATTGAGACAAGCAGGTGATGAATTCTCCACTAGAAAAGTGGAAGCATACATTTTCTGGGTCTCCTCATTTGATATTGTTGATGTGTACAGTAGTTACCATTCTAACACTGGTCTTTTGTACATTGTTTTTAGTTGTTATCTATTATTTAAGTCAACAGGAACTCATGTAACCTCCATCAACTAGCCATATGCTGTCTCCTCTTTGTCTTGGGTGTCTGTGGTGAGCCATCTGGAAAAACTAATAAAATTGTGAATGGGAGCAGGAGGACAAACAAAAGAAGCCTCTCCGCTCTTCAGTGTTCTGTGATTGGTTTGAGAGGCTGATGATAACCGTTCCATCCGGTGCAGTTGGTTAGGACGAAGGAGAGAGAGAAATGGGAGGGAGGGGGGCATATAAATAAATAGTGGCAGAGAGATGTGCCCTTGTTTTCTCTCCTCTGAATGGCAGCCAGCGGTGTGGGACTGGGGCACAAAGACACGCTCAGTACAGTTGTCGGATTTGACCCCTCGTCACACACACACGCAGACATTTAGCCCAAAGCTGGAGCTCTCCTCACGGTCATTTCAGGGCTTGAAATGAGGACAGCAAAATTCTTGGCTTTCCATTAATCTAAATATGATATAAGACACATTGTTGAGAAGAATAGTATTAGCAACTTGGTTCTAGTCTATTAAATTATTACGCAACAGCAATGGAGAAAAGTCAGTAATTATGTTTTAATGCTGCAAGTATAAGGCCACCTCAGCTCCAAATTTGTGAATGTACAACAGTGTATTGAAAGAAAATACATGTGAGCTAGCACCAAAGATAAACAGATATAGTAACAAATGATTAAACAAATGAGCACAAAGAGATCAGCTTGTATGCACTTCCTCTCGGCCAAGGATTTAATTTCATTCATTTCATTTATTCATTTCAATTTATTTATTCATTTCGAGCAGGTCAACACAAGGAAATAAATACATGTAACCAATATACAGTCAATTACATTTGTTTTTTTTTAGAAAATGTATTGAATCCCACCCCTGTTTTCCAAAACTTAACTTAAATTATTGATTCCTTCCAGTTGGAAAACAAAACAAAGGCAAATTCTATTCTATTACAAAAAAACAAAAAACTTTTGATCAGGGATAATAAATTACACATACGGTGTTTCTATCAGGAACATTTAAAGACCGCAAAAAGTAAACATACCAGCAATAGTAAGCACAAAAAATCCCAACAATGGAAGCACAACTACAATAGCACACATACATAATGCCAACGATGGTAAGACAACAGCAGATACCAAAGCACAAAACTGATACAGAAAAGTGCTATTTGACAATTCATTCAAACTCATCTCTCTGTATTCAGACCAGACCATGTCTTTATACAAGAACTTAAATTTGTGAATATTTTGGCAGAGCTTTTGCTGTAAATCCAGAGCATTCCACATTTTTACCCCACATACAGGATGGGTTTGACCTCTGCTACTGGAGGTAATGTGTATTTTCAAGTGAGATTTACCGAGGGTCAATGTATAAATGTGATTGTTTTTGACAGTGTGAGCAATCGGGCATGGCCATACCTCCTTGTCAACGCCACATCTCTGAGGCTAAAGAAGGCCAGGCCTGGTTATCGGATGGGAGACCACAGTGGGGCAGGAATGTCTCTAGTAGAAACTGTCTTTAGGCAAGACGCTTCACTCACATGCATGATTGTGGTGTGAGTGTTGATGTTGGTTGATGTTGGTGAGTGTTGAGGGGCTGATGGTGCAAACTGGCAGCCTCTCTTTTGTCGGTCTACCCCAGGGCAGCTGTAGTTACAATAGTAGATCACCACAACTGAGTAATAATAATAATGCTCTTTGGGTGCCTTGAAAGCTGCTATTTAAATCAATTATCATTATGAATAATTATTATCACAACTCTATCAGCCTGTCAAGTCTGTAAACAGCTATTTAAATCTGGTCTTTTATTATTTGTGACTCATTCAGATCGAGGAGAATATTTACCCCTAAAATGGAAAATGGAGTCTAAGTCACAAAGCTTTTGAGCAATGTCTGCGTCTGTCATGTATGTCTAATCACACTGCTTTATCGAGTCATTACAAAAACAAAATAATGATTCTTTGATCGAATTACCTTGCTGGCCTCAGCTGGTCACCACAGATAAACAAAGCTGGTACCGGCTGGTTAGCTCAACTGGTAAGTCACCGACTTTCCCCAGGGGGACCTGAGTTCAAATCCCCCCTGGCAATGAGCAAAGCCAGTGTGGGTCCTTGGGCAAGACCCTTCACGGTACTGCCCCCCCGAGCGCCGAAAGATGGCTGCTCACTGCTTCTGAAAAGGATGGGTCAAATGCAGAAGTCAAATTTCTCCCATGTGTCACTGTGTGTGAGACCAAATAAAGGCTTTATCTAATCTAAAGTCTTCTACCATAATTATTCTAAGTAATTGGGTTTCGGAGATGGTCTAAGAATAAGAAGCTCCAGCCTAAACCCCCAATACATTTAATGACATTAGATTGTAGCTCATCTGAGGCTTTTGGCAGCTACATTTGTTTCTTTGTGATGAGAGGGACAGCTGAACCTTTTCAAATGTAAATGTGATTCATGCGGGCGACCTGTCCATTAGTTCTGAAGCAGGGGCCAGACACATGAAGTGCTTCCTCAAATACAGAGCTTTGATGAATGCTTACAGCTGTTGTCGGTGGCTGATGTGTGGATGTATAAACCGCAATGATAATGTGCCCTTACTAAATAAAAAACCTACAACGAAATGCTTTATATAATCTAAGTAGAGATGTGTCGCCAATAAACTTTGTCATTATTAGCCAAATGAAGTAATACAAAATATAAATAGTGGTAAATCTCGTGTCCAAAACCTCAGTGGAAGCAGTGTTATTTATTTATAGACCTGTCGCATCAACTGGATAAGATTGTAATGAAGTAAGTAGTTGGCCTGCAATTTGTTATGTTGTTACCATCATAGAACATATGTTTATTTATGTATCATTGTTGTTTTAAAAAGTGTTCCTCAATTATATGCTTGGGTCTTGTGGTTTGGTGCAGAATTTAGACTTACAAGGAACTACTGTTAATATTTTTGTGCTGACTGCAAATTATTAAAAGTTTGTGCTGTTTATGTTCGGGAGATTAATGCTGAAAGACATTATTATTAAGAAATATACCCAACACCATCTCCTTGTGTGTGTTGTCTCTGTTGTGTTTGATGTACCAATTGTCTTACTGTAAATATTGATTTTGTATCTATTGCTGAAATAGTTTATCCTGTTAAATATTTTTATAACAAAAATCTGAAAAAATAAAATCAAATTGCACTGAATTGAATCTTTTGTCATATCCTCAGAGTTCAAGGTTAAATTTTATAATAGTCATTCATAAGTCATAAAATATTAATAGCGAAAATAGCCTTTCCCCTACAAGAGAGCCAAACTCATCTTGGCGAATGTAAAAGAAATAATTTCACATTATTGTTCGAAGTATGATCTTGCCAGCTGAAAAAACGCTGATGCAAAAAGTCAATTTGGCAGCTTTGCAAGTAAAAAAGCTTGTCTGACAAACTAAAAAATTACGTGAGCGATTTGCCTGAGAAGTGGGATATCACACATCTAGACAGGTTTTTCCTTCCAAACGTGTTATTAGGACTGGCATAATCAAGGCCAAGACTGCCTCCGTAGTTGTTAACAAATGCATGATTCCTTTCTCACTTCCTGTCTTTGTCTCCACTTGTGTTTTCCACCGCACCATCCTGATGCAGGCCGTCCGAGGACACTAAAATAGCTCATTCTGGTAATTTCGGGATGCCGGCACAAAGGACTATACGTACCACCCTTCTCAACCGCCAAAAGCTCCCCTTGTATGACAACAAAAAACCTTTGTTATGTAACGCACTGATGCTGCTGCTGCCTTTTTCTCCGGACAATGACAGAAAGTGGGAGAAGGTTGGAGAGGAGGAGATACCAGATGAGATATGGAGGGGGTATAGACCAAACAAGGACACGACTCAGAGCATCCGATTAGTCCTCGGTTCCTTTCGACACTACCTCACTCATAACTTTGTGTGCTCTCAGTGTTAACATCAAGGCCTTTAGCTCAGAGTGGCTGTATGACATCACTGAGTGAAGAGGCAAGACTCCTCCGCACGTATCCCCCTATCAAATCTCCCAGATGAGGTCTTGTCTCACTGCTAAAAGGGGCAGTATAAAATATGGATGAAAGTACAGTAAAGGCGGCAGTGGAATGGGTAATAAGTTAACAGTGAAATTAGTTTTTGAAATTGTACCCAATGTAAATCTATGAAGCAAGTTTAATTTTTACTGTCAAATATGTAGAGTAAACTATGCCTAAAACAAGTAAACCAGAGTAGAGTTCAGAGGGTGGAGCCAACATTCAATAATACCAATAATAATACAGAAATAAGTAAATAATCATTACTTAAACCAATATATGTATGGTATGTGCTGTCTTGGAATCAAATCTCCAATTTCAATTTTGCTCTATACCATGGTGCCACTGCTAACCCAGTAATATTTTTTTTAATTAGTAAGTTGCTCATGACTCCATCTGCTGGTATTATTTATTTGTTTTGATAATTTGTTGGAAATGCTACTCTTTTGTTCTGTCTGGAGACTGTGAAATGGTATTCATCTGCCATGTGTATAACCATCCACATTTAAACAATTACACATATTGTACAAGTTGTGTTTTTGTATAGCCAAGGGAAGGGATCACTTTTCAAGGCCCCAAGTCTCTGACCCATGCCTGGGTATTGACCCACTATGATCAATACCTATGTGCATGCATACTCTGCAATGGAAATAGATCCAAACAAACAGGCTAGGACTTATCAACAACATAAGTGCCCTCACATGAGCATTACAGAACACATTTGTGACTTAAATTTTGGTAAATTTAACTTATGAGTGTAAAAGTAGCCTTTGCACATTTTGCATTCTTTCTTTATTTAACATTAAAAACAAGGTTTTCTGAATACACTGCACTGTTATGTCCACTTGTTTATGTAGTTAATGTAACAGTAGGCTACTGGTTTTAACAAGAGAGGCATCCCACCAATTGTGGAAACACTAGTTAAATTATAACCAGGCCTATGTTATAAACATGGTAGGCCTATGTATAAAATTAGTTTGATGTGATTACCTGTTTCGCTTGTAATACATTTGTGCTCTCCAAGATAAAAGCACGTAGGACTGAGGAGTGTAGTTATTGGAATGAATCAGGTCACAGGCAGTGGCGCACTTTATCTGGGGCATAACTTCTGCCACCACACGGAGCACAGATGGCGGGGATGCCTCAGCTCAGCAGTGCTTAACTCGTGCACACACTCACACATGCATTATCGGACACGTAGGCCTTTTAAATCGCCATATATCTGTAGATACAGGAGAAGCAGGTGATGCACCCAGACTTTGCCATCACATGATGTTATTGTAACCCACAACGATAGCGCGCTGACGTGCGCGCTGTATGCGCTATCCTCTGCTGCGTGCACCAAGTGCGTGCACACAGTGATGATGGCGCATACATGCAGAATCTTCCACCACAAACACGGGTCCTAATGACAACCTACTGTAGGACCACAGTGCTGCAGTGTGGCCCGTAGACGTGAGCCACGAGGAGACACGGGTGCAGACATACTCGTTCAACAACAAAGACTTTCATCAGGAAATAACATTAAACATGTGTTAACGCTGTAATAAACATGGCAACAAGCACCAAGTTAGAGGCTAATTATAAAAAAGTTGTCATAATCTAAAAATGCCAACTGCCTTTGGTGACATCCTTTTTGTTAGAATGTTTAAGTAGGATGTAAGCAATATGTAACAATGCGCCAAAGCAAATCATCGTTGTTACCTTTGATGGGAAGAAAACACGGTTCACCACGTAGCCCGAAAACGTCGCACCTCCTCGTTTCCTCGTGGCAGTGCCAATTCTAAAGCTCCTTTCGCATTCCTTCCCGGGATGTTTTCCTCTGCTCTTTTCTGGCCCTGGCAAGTCCAGCTCAGACGCAATGTTTTGACGCGCAACGATGCCCAGTAGAGTTTAGAAGAGCAGAGAGACGCAGAGAGGCAATAAAGGCACCAGCCGGGACAAGAGAATTAAAAATGCAACTTCCGCCTTTGCCAGAACGTGCAAAGTATTTGTTAGAATTATCGTGTTTACATGTTAAACTAAATCCAGTTCACAAAATGCATGAATAAAATGTCACCACTTGTTTCAGACAATCCAAAATCATAATGGTTAAAATAATTACCAGTAGCTGTGTGAGTCAAAACACAAACACACGTGAACACAAAAAGGTCTCGTGGGCTGCCTGTCGTTGATGAAATATAATCATAAACATGTTATGTTTACAAAATAATGTAAGGATTTTGCGTTGTATAATGAAATACGCATAAGGGGCCGTAATTAAATATTAAGCTTCTGCGAGGTATTTATCATTTTGACAATGCAAAATCTTTGGCAAAATAACATGAGCACGGGTAAATGACGGACTCGCCAGCCAATCAGCGATTTCGATAAGCATAGCAACATTGACCTGATTGGGTGAAAATAGAGACGAATGACCAATAAATAGCACAGAATCCTCCAGAAAGCACAATAAACAAAGCTAACGTGGTTGCGTTTGCTGAAACTGAAAGTGATCGCACGCATATTTCACCAGTGAGTGTAAATCCCCCTCAAACTTTACAGGACAATAAGACAGTAAGTACAGAGCAATAACTAAACACTGAGCCAAACTGTGAACACGTGTAGCTATTGATCACCACGCAGCACCCCCAAGTGTCGGCCGAGCAGTAAAGCAGAGACAGAAGTCTAATGAAAAGGACAAACATCTGTTTTAATTGACAAAATTAGAACATACTATTTCAGCATTCATGCAACTGTAAAATACTTGACAACTGTTTGTTGAAGAAGTAGCCCTGTGCACATTGAAAGATTTACAATACTGATTTAAAAATGCTCATTGCAACAAATCATTTTTTTAAATGAAACCAACACCAAAAAACAAACAAAAATTAAATGAATAACATACATTCATTTTTCAAGTATATAATATACAAGTATATAAAAACACTTTACATTCAGTGAATTTCATTTCCTAGAGAGCACATTTGGATAAAATAGATAATAATAGGACTAATCAGTATACAGTATACAATACACAAATAAGTTACTAATTTTGTACAAATATTGATTGATTTACTTTAGCTAGTTGAAAATGAACAGAATATAACAAACACTTTTTCTTTCAGAAAATGTAGAAGGTATACATGGCAAAGATTCAATACCTTAACTGGCTGATTAACAAATATTCCTTTCTAGAGACACTTTTTAAAAAAAGGACTTCAGTAGGATATTTCTTTCATCTCCATTCAAGTACAAGAGGAAGTGGTGACAGGTACACTAAGTTTTCTGACGGGGGTACTCCACCTGCTTGTCTCCATGGAGAGGTTATTTCATTGTGCGCAATGTTCCAGTAATGTAATACAGTACAGCAAACATCATTCTAGACAAAACATCTCCAGGTTGCAGACCCTCCAGAAGGCTACATAGTGCACTTTTAATTCATTTCTTTTTAACCCACAAATACAAAATTAAATAATGCTATATATTCAATAGTGAACAGAACACACAAAATAGTAATGTAATAGGATAAAATCAAAATGTAAAAGTGGCTGTGAAGACTAGTTAAACTAATACTCCATGTCCTGTTTGACCCTGACACTCAGGTGAGCAGTAAATTGCTGGAATGCATGCAGCACTAATACTGTAGGTGTGGTAGGTTAAGGGCCTGGCGTGGTAGGTCAGCCAGTTTGAAGAATAATTAGTGGCATAGAACTTTGAGGTAGTTTCTAGCAGCAGTTCATTCAGGCTTTGAAATGCCATTCTTGTCCATGAAGTCTCTAAGCTGTGTGGGAAAATCTGTCATAACCCCTGTTGCTCCCAAGTCAAATGCCCTCTGAAAGTCCTTCTCATCATTCAGCACCCAGATGTACACCTGAAACCAGATACACAACGCACAAAGACTTGTGTTTGAACTGCTGTCGCCTATTCCTGAACACGTTAAGAGCCTCGTATATTTATACCATGACACGGTTCAAAGCAAGTCATACAAAAACTAAACAAACACTGTTTGATACAAGGTGCATTTTAAGCTCACGTGCACCTAATTACACCAGAACATCAATGTCACACAGTCTTGTCATAATAATAAAAATATGTTGTGTACCTGTATTCCTCTTGCGGTCAAATGATTAAACAGGGCTTTTCTCATCAGCAAGCTAAAAGAAGAGAGGTTATAACTGGTCAATAAAACGAATAATAGCAAATACTACTACTACTACTACTACAATAATAATAATAATAATAATAATAATAATTAGTAAGTGCATGTCAATCATTACAAAATAATGGAATTTTGTGTACTCACGCATCAGCTAACCAGATGACAAATCTCTGACTCCGGGTTAAGCCACTAGGATCCTTCATCCTGAATTATATAACATGCCAATATTAGCTAATTAAGACACACAAATTTAGTGAATATTATTGGCAATTCTTTTAATATATTGGCAACTGAATCATCCCAAATATTGTTGGTATTGTTGGTATAAGAGCATCGACTTACACTGGGAAAATTCTTGCTTTTTATTAATCTGGGCCAGTATTTTAGCGTAATCCGGTGAAAAAGTCTCACTAAAACCTTCCATACAGCACTGCATAGAACTCTTTGTTTTGGGCTTCTTGTAAATGTGCTTGTAACCCATTATATGTAATGTATGGATACAAGAATGCCCTTAGGTTTGTGTTTCACTCTCACCTCTGCTCTAGTTACATGTAAAACACAGCAGTATCAGGTTTTATTCACAAGTTTATATGACTAGTATGAATCTTTTTAACTTACTTGGTGAGAATGGAAGGCATGGGGATCTCTAAAAACTGTTCTCTGAGTGGAACAAAAGGTAAAAGGCCCGTGTAAAAGAGCCCCAACAGCTGCAGTACTCTGGGCAGACTAAACAACACAGGGATACGCGGATTCTGCAAAACACAGCACAAATAGAACAACCTTTCTGTATTAATTTTAAATATCTTGATTTTAAACTATCATTGACTGGATGTACCTCTTTGTAACACTTTTTAACAACTTGATTGCGGGCATTTCCCCAAACAGTTAGATTCTCTCTGTCATACTTCATTACAAGATCTGAAACCTGCAAGTCATAATTTTAATCACATTATTCTCACATTATATATTCATAATCAATAAAACATATGATTTGTTTAGTCAAAGTCACCTTCTTAATGAGGGTGTCATTGTTAGCCTTGATGTCAATGTTAACTGGAGTATTGGGGAAAGCATCAAAAACATCTTGAAGAAGAGGGATCCTTTTGTCATCTCCTCCAGCACAATAACACTCTAAAATATAAAGAAAAGAAAACCAAAAACTGGTCAACTGCTTTTAAATTATATACAGTTGCACAAGGTATTGTGATTACAGGTTAATATGAAGTTTGCTCATTAATGATGTTGGTGACTGTTGTAGCACAGAGGTCATAATATAGTTAGTCATCCACAAATTAGGTTGTCTTACTAAAGGCCACCTGCTCACCTCTTTGAAATGTAACATCCAGTTTGCAGAGGTATGGGGGCAGCTCCTGAACAAAAACAAAAAAGGGCTCAAAGTTAGCATTGTATTCAGTGTTTTATAGTTTTTGCTCACTGTGGCCTATGTAGAGTCACCATTTTCATTGCACAGTGCATGTATGGTGGTTGAGAGATATGCAAACGTCTTAACTGCAGATTTTTTCCAGTGCATTACTTTATGAGCATGAACTGTTGAGCACTCAATAACAATTGTTGCTTAAATACACTGCCTGACAAAAGTATTAGGAGGTTAGTCCTAGTCTAGTCCTGGTTTACACCTGAGTTAAACCTACACTGTGATGAGTCCCCATTTTTACAATAATATGCCTTTACACATGATGAAATTTGCTTTAATATATCAATAAATTGATTTGTTGCCATTACCAATACGTCTTGTTATCATTATTTATGAAAGTTCAGAAATACATAATCGTCCTAATACTTTTGTCAGGCAGTGTAATTCTCTGAGCTGTATCTAACAAGTTCAAAGGGCCTGGACTCAAAAACAGAGAAAATGCAGGTTTCTTACATTGTATGCCATGTCAGAGATGTAGGCATTGATCCCAGTGGCCCTCCGAAGGTTGGCATCATGTGATACCACAACCTGTTCATCTTTAGTCAGGTGACAGTCCAGCTCCAGCATATCTGTGCCAACATCCACAGCACTACGCACAAATACACATTTAAACTATAGTATAATCTAGTCATTTTGTTGTCTTGTCTTAGTGTAGCTGCTTTCGAAAGGAAAGAAAATATGTTATCTATGTAACCTTGGGTATTAGTTTACCATTTGAAAAAGTGTTTTAGACCTTATTGCAACATGTTTAATCAATTGTAAACTATAGGTCCAAGTAACCACTCCAAAATAATGTCACAATCTAATCATGAGATGACTGGTCTCATCGACTGATCATAGGACAAACACATGTTAAAACCACAGGAGTTCATCATGTGGTTGAGTGCATACTTACTGCTTAAAAGCTGCCATAGTGTTTTCAAGATTTTCCCCTGCTCCTGTTATGAAAGAACAAGTAATAAGATTAGAGTCTATGTTTTTGCAGTAATAAAACCACAAGCCTAGAACAAACCTCCTCGATGGGAGATGTGCCGGCTGAGGAAAGGCCCTCGTTTCCTCCGGTGTAAGAGGTTGGGGCATTTCAGAAGTAGTGCAGAGGTGAGCACATAGCCAGTGACAGTGGACAGGATGTAAACAGCAGCACACATTTCCCTAAAATTTTAATCTAGAAAAGTATAGACACACTGTATACATGACAGAATGGGAGAGGTAAAAAATAAACATGTGGGGATTAAAAAATAATAATAATAAAGATCTGTGTGCAGGAAAATTTCTATACGTCCATAAACTAAAATAGATAAACTAAAATATGTTTGACCACATGCAGAGGATTAAGTTTAGCCACTGAGCTGGAGTTGATGTCTCCATCCATTCATTCTCCATCTGAACTACACACAGGCTGGTCTAGTCTCGATGTGGTTACAAGAACATATTGAACAATAGAAGTGAACAATAGGATATGTCTAAATCGTTATCTTTGATAGCAACAGCCGGCTTTTACTGACTACTGAACCGTTTATACTTACTGGAAGCATAGACATCTGATCACAACTTGTAAGGGCTTACCTTGGAGTTGAGCTTTGTGTCTCCTGTTGGTCAATGTGGGAAACGTGAAAAAAGATATCTAAAAACAGAAACCATTCGACCTGAGTCTGAGTCTCAGCTGTGTGTCCAGTAACCGGTAGTCTCACATGTGCGCATGCGCCGAGCCAATAATAAACATCCGCTACAGGCGTTTTCAAAATAAAATACTTGAAATGTCGAGTTAACGCACATAATTCTGTGCCATAGACTTCTTTATACAGTATCAGTGTTTCCCAACCTTTTTTGTCTTGTGTACCCCCTGAGCCTTTTTGTCATACCTCGAGTACCCCCTCACTCATACGTGTTGATAATTCTCCAAAAGTAGAACGTGACACAACGGATTATTAAATGAAAATAATTTTATTTCATCTCCTTAATTTGACAATTTAATTCTCAGGCATTTTCTCTCTTTTCCTACCTATATTATGTAAAATGTATTTTTATGAACCCCCCCCCCCCCCCCCAAATAGTTTTTGTTTCATTCGTAGATTTAACATCATAGGCAAGATTTTCTTTTGTGCTACGTTTGGTTCTGAACATCGATTATGGTTCTCACCTTTTTCCCCCTTCGCTTGAGTCCTATCTGTCCACCAGATGGCGCTCTATAGCTTTTTGTAGAATAAAATGCTACTATCTGGTCCAGCCGTTTTTCGCTGACAAAAGGTAAAATTAATGAGCAAAAGATTGCCTACTGATTTAAGCCATGTGTTTCCTAAAATATAACCTTTTGTTGTAGAGTTACAGCTGGCCTAATGAGCAAGAAGTGAGTGGAAATTGTTTTAGAGCAGAGCAATGTCCAAGACAAGTGTTGCACATTATCAGTCAAAGTTCATGCTCAATAAATAGCACACACCCTTCTAATAGGTGTGTGTATGTATGTATGTTCTCTGTGTTTTAAGACACTTTACTTTCAAAACTATTCACAAAAATGTCTCAAAACCTGTCAAATGTGTTGGAGGAATGGGCAAGTTTAGAGGAGGAATTCCAGCACCTTCAGGTAAGTCACACAAATATTATGTCCATGGGCCTTGTTCTGAACCTGTGCGCTAAATGATGTCCTACCTATCTCTGTTTTACGGTACTCAGGAGACACACAAATTATATTTGCAAAAAATGGATGACATTTTAAAGCTGCAAAGTAATTGTTCTTCCACAATTTCACACCACCATAAAAGACTAAAGGAGTTGTCCCACCAAGTGAAAAGGTTATCTTTGAGCTTTACTTTAACATGTCCCTCATATTGTCAGATGTGTTCAATAAACTGACTTTTATTAATTCCTGCACATTAGATGTGGCAGCGCATCATCACCAGAAGACTCAAAGACAGTGGATGCAATAAAAGAGAGAATTAAAACACGACCAAATGTCTTATTTGAAATGGAGGCTTTCCTTCCTAAGAAAAATGGGCAAGTAGAGTTTGTGATCTTATTTAGATGTGTAATGTTAATGTGCCTGTAATTAAAAATAGCACATTTTGCAGCCTTTATCTCAGCCTGGTTCTTGGGAGTGTGAATGTCACCCTCTTCAGTAAACAGTCAAAGTAAGTAAAGATGCTCAAAGCAATTACATAGTTTGGTCAAATTTACTTTATCCTTAAAAACATGTTTGCAATATCCATTACTAAAATGCTACTTATGTGATGATAACACTATTGTGCTCTCACGAGTTCCAAATGTTGATGTCCTTGACAGATTTGCCTACAAAGATGAATATGAGAAGTTCAAGCTGTACCTCACAGTCCTCCTCCTGCTGCTCTCCTTCACATGCTATTTCTTTGTCAGCTACAGGTAACTTTACACAAGCAACAGTTAAATATCCAATATGACCAACAAAATCTTTCCTCTGGTTTCAGATTTGTTGATGCAATCCTGAACTTCTTGTTGGTGTGGTATTATTGCACATTAACTATCAGGGAAAGCATCCTTATCACCAATGGTTCCAGGTAAGACAAAAAATAAAATAAAACAATTATAACATTTTCAAACATGAATGCGCCAATGCATGCATCATACAGCGCTAGAAAAAAATAAGAGACCACTGCAAAATTATCAGTTTTTCTGATTTTACTGCCTATAGGTTTGTGTTTGGGCAAAAGGAACATTTTTGTTTGAGTCTATAAACTACTGACATTTCCCCCAAATTCCAAATAAAGATATTATCGTTTAGAGCATTTATTTGCAGAAAATGACAAATGGTCAAAATAACAACAAAGATACATGTTTTCAGACCTTGAACAATGCAAAGAAACAAGATCAAATTCATTTTTAAAACAACACAATACTAATGTTTACACTTAAGAAAAGTTCAGAAATCAATATTTGGTGCAGTAACCCTTATTTTTAATCACAGCTTTCATGCATCTTGGCATGCTCTCCACAAGTGTTTCACATTGTTCTTGGGTGACTTTATTCCACTCCTGGTGCAAGAACTGAAGTAGCTCAGCTTTGTGTTTGTGTTGGAATTCAACAGACGCTGGAATGGAATGGCTGTAATACATGTAATAATAATAATAATAATAATACATTTTATTTTGTTAGGCGCCTTTCTGGAGACTCAAGGTCGCCTTACAATAAGTACAATGTACATTATAGGCAGTTAAAAGCAGTTAAAAGCAACAGTTAAAATACAAACAGTTAAAAACAAACAGTTAAACATTTAAACAATAAAACTTTTAAAAACAGTAAAACATTTAAAACATTTAAAAGGACAGTGCAGTTATGGTTGAGGTGAATAGGCCAGTCTGAACAGATGAGTTTTGAGTTTTGTTTTGAAGTTTGGGAGTGTGTCGGTGTTGCGGAGGTCAGGAGGGAGAGAGTTCCAGAGCTGGGGAGCAGAGCGGCTGAACGCCCTGCTCCCCATAGTGACCAGACGGGCAGAGGGGACATGTAGAAATGCTGATTTCAGAAAAAAATGCAGTGGTCTCTTATTTTTTTCCAGAGCTGTATATCAGGGAACAGCAAACTGTATTACATGCTTTTAGCCCCTAATAGACAAATTTTAATTATTTTGTATTTACAGAATTAAAGGTTGGTGGGTTTTCCATCACTATATTTCAGCGTTTCTTTCTGGAGTCATGCTAACATGGTATAAGTGTAATATGAGTGTTTTCATTGCAACAGTTTCACTTCTTGACTAAATTTATTTTCCTTTTTTCTTCGCAAAAGGCCAGATGGCAAACTCTACCAAGTGTTTAGGAACCAGTTTCTTGCTTATTGCTTGTATCAAAGTAAGCTTAGTTAAACTCAGTTATACAATTTATCCACAATACTTTATCCACAAGACTTTAAATGTTTCTTTTCTGTCAACCTGCCAGGCTTCGTTCAGTGCCTGCAGTGCTATTATCAGAGCGGTTGCCTGTATCGACTCAGGACCCTGGGAGAAAGACACAACTTGGATTTGACTGTGGGTAAGGAAAGGCCAAGGACACATGGTCATTATAGACATGGTAGATGATACATTTGTAAAATTACAGAAGTCACAACATGTGGTAAAACATAACTAAATACAAATTCTCATGTTAATGTAATTGAGTAGATATTTTTGGGTAATCAAAGATGTTTAGTCTAATTGAATTATATTATACTTGTATTATAAGTTTAATTCTTGCATGTAATTGTAATTAGTTAGGCCTACATTTGAAGTAATACGAATTACAGGGTACAGCGCAAGTACCAATTGTCCTATTGTGCACAGCTGTCTCACAGCTGTCTGCTGTCTTCTATATACAAATACAAGTACGCCACAGCTCTGATTGGCCAGAGCTCAGAGAATATGTGGAATGTGGTTCTAAACTATTTAAATATGGTAAGAAATAGATGGAGTTGGAGCGCTCGCTGGATCACCACTAAGTGAAGTAACAATCAGGTGCTCTTCGGAGATCCCAAGTGGGTAGAATAACTTACTAGAGGCAAGAAAAACCTTTTTGACATGAAATAAAATAATAAAAAAGTTTATCGGAGTGCCTTGGATCTCTTTTTTTTACTCAAATTTGGTGTTGAACAGTTAACTTAATCAGGTTTAGTATAAAAGGCTGATCTCAAATTCTAGTAAATTTGCATTATATCTAACTAGTAACCAGTACTTTCTACTCTTGTGTCCTTTTTCCTTAAAAGTAAAATGTCAGTACTTGGATTTGAGTTTAATTAAGTGGGCCTACACATTTTCAGTACACTTTCCTCTGGTCATAACCGTGACAAAGCATAATGTATCTGTGTTTTATTATAGAGGGTTTTCAGTCCTGGATGTGGAAAGGACTGACGTTTCTTTTGCCCTTCCTGTTTTTTGGCCATGTGAGTAGTCTTAATCATTGCAATTATGCTTGGTTTGCTTTAAAATGTTTAAGTCATGGCTAGACTAAGGAGAGGCATTGGTAAATCCTGAACAGAAATGCTGATGTCATTGTAAGACCAGTTACTCAAAAAAAGTAAAACTCTTTGTTATTTGTCTGTTGTATGTGTTTATATTTTTTAAATCCATGCTTATGTATTTTCAATTTCAGTTCTGGCAACTCTTCAATAGCATTTCTCTGTTCAACATGGCTCAGCTCCCAGATTGTAAAGATGGACAGGTCAGTGTGTGCTAATTCACCCAAGGTTCACAGGAGTTTACACAGTTTTAGCCTAAACCAGTATATACATGTATAGAATATTGTCAAATATGGTCAATCACTTATTATTTTCTATAATTTCCAGGTCTTGTTGTGTGGTCTTTGCTTCCTTATTTTGTTCTTGGGAAATTTCTTAACCACTCTTGCTGTGGTTCATCAGAAGATGAAGAACAGAAACCAAAAAGGAAAGAGCCAATAAAAATGTATTACAAAATCATGACATTTGTTATTTTAAGTATATAGAGATTGTCAACGTCTCCTGTGTCTACGTATTATACAGTGTATATTTGCTGAATCAGCTATTATTAAAAGATATTTGTAAGTTACTGATTTTTCTCTAAAATACTACAATTAAAATAAACAAATAATATAAAACAGGCCTATGAGTTTTAGTGCAATGTTGTGACTACTTAAATTAACTTAAAAATGTTTTATCTCTATATTCATTTGCTGTGTCAACATTTGCTGTGTCTGTTATACAGTGTATATTTGCTGAATCAGTTATCATTAAAAGTACTTCAAAACATATTTGGCAGTTACTACTTTTTCTCTAAAATACTACAATTAAATAAATACATAAATCATAAAAACAGGCCTATGATTTGTAGTGTAATGTTGTGACTACTTAAATTAACTTTAAAATGTTTCATTTCTATATTCATCCCTATTCTGCACTTGATTTGATTATAGCCTACTCAGCCCACCAGCTGCATATTTTAGTATAAAGCATACTTTTATTCAAATTTGCCAAATAAAGTGGAGTGCAGTGTTGATTCCAGGTTTTATTTTTACAATTTAGCAGTTTAGCAGCACAACAGAAATCAAGTTTATGAGGCCTTTACCCCCAAGTAATAGTTGCAAACCATGTACAATGTACAGAGTTGTGTTCAAGTCGATCCCGAAATGATTGTGGGACTTTTTTAGAAGTGTCCTTGGCACGAGAAAAATAAACTCATTTAAACTTATGAGGACACTCTGGATAAGGCCCAGTCCAACACAGCGTGTTCCGTGTGGATTATGTAACCATGACCCTTAAACTTATACACCTCAGCTTTTATTTGTTATAGCAGGTTACATGCGCACACTGACATTAGGTAACGCTAAATACACGGGTTAAACTGTTGTCTCGTGCCGGGTTGAAAATACAAAGAACGCTGTCAAATTTAGTCCTGTTATTTGGAATGCATTATACTTTCCCAGTTCGCACACGTTGTCATTTTTCTGTGGAGTAAACTGCTTTGTATTTGCTGTATTTATCAGTGAGCGTCATGACGTCCCCCCCTTCCCCCCGCAGACGCGCTCGAGTTGGTTTCGTCCTTCATGGCGTAAAGTTTCCTTCCGCATTGACACAGGTCTGACACGGAGAGAAGAGCTGAAGGTAAGAGATCAACACGAGTTTAAACTTTCATCCTACGGGAATCATATGCATTCTTTACATCACACATAGACCCGTTTAGTAAAAAAAAAAAAAAAGGATTATTTAGTGGTGCAACGGTGAAGCTTCACCAGCCATATCAGGACCTTATGAAACGTGTTACGCGAATTAATGTCAGCTAAAAAGAAAATGAGCTACCCACATGTCTACTTTTATGGATCCTTTTGTCTCTTAAATTATCTTTATACATTGCACCATCACTTTTTAGACGCTTCTAGTAATGAGCCACGGACCAGTATAATCGATTGCCATACTCAGCCTAACCTAAGATAAGACAGATAATATAGACTTAAAAAACAAACAAACTTGAGTACAAACAAGAAGCAGATTATGTAAACTAAATGGCGAGTCCACGCATGACACGCAGCTGGAGCCTCTTGGCAGGGTGCTTAAATGAACTGTGATAACCCATCTGATTCTATGAATGAGTTCAGGCCTTGAACTCACTCCTTATGTTAATACGCCTTCGTGAATAGTTCTTTGGCATACTGGATTGACGAGGTATTATGCTATATATTGGGCCATAAGGCACATTTCACAGATTGTGGAGCTACTAGTGTGTCAGAGGTTATAGAGATAAGTCTTTTGAATTGGCTTGTATTATCCACATTGCCAGTGTATATTAAGTTACCTCAGATTAGGGATTTACTTTTGTCACTGAAGGAAAAGCTGTTGATTGCTCTAGTGAGTATATAGTTGGCATGACTACTCTGTACACAGCACTTCGTTTCCCAGGAGCGTTTCCCTACTGCTAATTAACACTACTAATACATTGTTTTCAACCAATTACAAACTGTAGAGCATTAGTTATTTGGACTTTTTTTTTTTTTTTTTCTGTCCTTCGTCAATGTGTTTATGCATAGAAGGTCAATTGTTGGACATTTGTAAAGTATTCTGTTCAACTTGTTCTTTTTGGGCTGTACAAAAACAACCATTGTGTACGGAGCATGTGCAAAGTGAAGCATATTAAGTTAATTATTGCATTAATAGTTGTAGTGTCCATCACAGAGCCTGTCTTTGTAAGGGATTGAAACAATACTAGTTATGAATGGTACAAGTTCTACTACATTTTGTAAGACTATCTTGAATCTCTATGATCCAACCATGAATCAGACCCAAACTGCTTGCCTGGAAGAATCCATGACTCGTCCCTGTACCAGCGGCGAGTCTGGTAACGCTTGGTCCAGAATGTGCTGCCGTTGCGCTTAGACAGACAGCTAAGTGAACCAATCAGAAAACAGTTAACGGACAGCGACGTGAACCAAGCGGGTAGGAAGCAATGCAAAAACATCTTTTTTGAAAAGAAAGGCCTCTAGAGCTGTCAGCTGCTGTGGTTTTAAGGAATCGATGTGTTTTAGGTCATTTAAGACCAATTTTACAGCTGAATGGAAGGGACGTTGCGGACAAAGGCGGGTGCACTGACGTCACCATCTTTGAACGAATCAGAATCGCGGAGTCCGTTGTTAACCGGGGGTGCGAGGGTGGAGCGAGGGTGTCCAGATGGTATCGCGCTGTATAGCAAATACAGAGAGATCATTTGGCTGGCCAGGTAACCAAACTGCACTTGCTAAATGATAATTTTGTAAGCAATATTTTCCTATGTATTAAAAAAAAAAAAAAAAAAAAAAAAAAAGGGATACAGACGGGCAGCATTTTCTAAAGCTTTAAAACAGTGGTTGTTCAATGGTCAAGTATGTCACCATGTTTAACTTTTTATATATATATATATATATATTGTGGAGTTGTTGGTTTAACTCTTGACTTCGAACTTCAAACTGTCTGAAATGAACTGTACGCATAGTGAGTGTGCTGGTGTTAGGTACTTTTGTGTGATTGTTGCTGTAGATGATTTCACATCAACCTGGAGAGGGACTGAAGAGGGCAATTAGCCACACTGGCTATAAGCTTTACATCTTTACATTTTAAATGTTCATTAATATGTGCTGTCCCTTTACAAATAAATAAGAAGGGGGAAAAAAGAACTCCAGTTACCTCGCTCTTTTTTGCCTCACGCCTTTTTTCTACTGTTCATATAATCCAAGTAATCGACGTACTAATTGACTAAGACTCTATCGAATACTGCAGATAAAATAAGAACACTTTTTTTTTGTTTCCCTTTGAACATCGAGTGTCAACATGGCAGACATGGAGGCTGAGACTGTTGGCCACACTGAAGTGGTGATGGACCAGGAGGAGCCATTATTCAGTAACCTGGACATCTTCCTCTTCTCTCTGGTGGTCGGCCTGGTCATCTACTGGTTAATGTCCCGCAAGAAACCTCAGCCCATTCCCGAATTCAAAAAACTTGACACACTGTGAGTAAACAACCATGTTTAAGTCTTAAGGATGTAATGATATCCAAATCTCTCTGTATGATGTTTTCACAATATGCATCTAAGGCACAATATTTATTGGGATATTTTGTAGAGGCTAACAAAACTGAATACACTACTTTTTTCTCTCTTAAAATGCCTTGACAAAACTTAACAAAAAAATAAATACATTTTTTAAAGTGCTTAGAACATAACTGTGCACTGAAATGGAGCAAAGGATCATGGTCTATGTGGTTCCCTCTTTTTTAAGCTATTGCTGCACCATAGCTATTAATTTAAGCAATTTAATTAAGCAGACCTTTGACGATACAATATCACTATATTTGATTATTGTTACATTCCTAATCATGCCATTTACCTGTTGCACTAGTCCCAATTTTTAATTTAGATATCCATATAAAATTATATTATATAAATTATAAGAAACACATTGTCCATGCTGTATTTCCTTTTATAAAGCCTGATAAAAGTTCATGAATTTATACTATCTTGCCCTTATCTGGCTTTTTCAGGAGCAGCATATTTGATCATACATCTGTGTATTACAATACAACTACACAGAATTGAACAAATATTTCCACATACACAATTTTATTCTAATCTTAAATTGAGCCATTATTGTTTGCTTATGGTTATATACTAATTTTCATTACCAGCTTTTGATCACTGACTGTACACAGCGGGGAGTGGAGCAACCTGTGACTTCATTGATCTGCTGTAAATCTGATAAATACTTTGATTATCATTACCATTTGTGCTCTTAAAATTCCCATTATGGACAATACCAGTGTGTCAGAGGACACAGCCGTGCGTTCTTCTTGTCAATGTTCCACTAGATATGACCTTTGTTTTCCCTGCTTTCAGTTGCTCTTTTGCACAGTTGCTCCTAAGCCACATTGGCTCATGTCTGCCAGTCTCCCTTGGACCGTGGATCCTCCCCTCTCCCCGCCCCTTATCAGTAGACTGTTGGAGTGGTGCTTTATTGTGGACTCCAGTTACACAGGTCTCTCTCAAATTGAGTTGAGTCTTGACATGCTTGTAAGATTTTGTGGTGATAGTGGACAGTCAGAACTTTTGTCTGCAAATGGGAAACTGTCTACAACTAAAGAATAAGTTTGGAGTGGGTGGGGCCACAGGAAGAAAGTATAGAACAGCCCCAGTTGGTCTCTCCTCCCATTTAAGTTATTATCTAACTGCTAGGGGGCGTAGTCTTTGTGTCTTTCCTGTGCGTTTTTGGTTTTGGCTCTGAACTCATTTTGAAAGTTCCCTGGAGAGCGAAGGAGGAGGAGAGCCAAGTCTCTTTTGTGAGGCTGCTCCAAAGGTGGAAAGTTGAGGCAAAAGACAAGCAGTCCTTTCTTCCCCCCCAAGTTACTTTTTTCATTCTTCTTTCTGCGCTTCTGTGCTTGTCTTATTTATTTATTTTTTTTATCTTACTCTGTGAGTGCGGGCTGTGTCACAAATGGAATCCTTTTATGATAAATGAGGTTGCCATAGCAATGACATTCCCCCCTCTCCTCCATCGAGATGGGGGCAGGGGACATCAGAAAACAACTACCATTCACAGCTTTTCCTCATTCAGTGTGCCACACACGAGTTGCTCCGATAACTAGCAGGCTTTTTTATTTTATTTTTTACGATGGATCTCAAATACTTTTTGGTTGCTAACACCTTTCAGAGCAGAGAGGAAAAGGGGCGGGATGAAAAGGAAGGCATTTTCAACTCCTGAGTGTTTCAGTGTGTGTGACTCCAAAGTGTGGGGCTGCTGCACGTCTGCGTTTTATGGGAAAGTCAGTTTCCCACCATTGTGTCCATAGCGGCTGCCAGACACAACCTGGGCTTGTAGGCTGTGGTCAGAGAGCTCCGTGTGGTGGCTTCAGAGCAGCACAGGAAGAGGCAGACTTCACACTACACCAGTGCTTTTGGGACTAGGCAAACCTGGGGTGCTGTGGATTGGCTTATGTTTCCACCGTGGTGCATTGTCAACTTTCATTAGCTGTCACTGTGAGTGTGACGGCTGCCGGTGTGGGTTAGCTGTGGAGCTAGTGGGAGTGTGAGCAACAGGGCTGCATGCCATGGGCTGTGTGTTCCCTCTGCCAGATGCTCCTGAAAGGTTAGTAAAGGTTTACTGCTACTCTACCCTTTTCTGTCCTGAAAGCTTTGGAAAAATCATGTCTACTTACTTCTTTAAGTACTACTACATTAGGACTGTGTGAGCTGGTGACTCTGAGGAGAGGCAGAGGTTTATAAAGGCTTATCAACAGTATCTACTGAAATTGAGTTAGAACATGTCCTGTTTTCAATCAGTCTTTCCGTTGAGCTCCAAAACACTGTTCACTGGTGTTATAACATTGTGTACATACACAAATGTGGCTCTACAAAAATACCAAATTCTGCGAAATAAGTCAACTTTCTTTGGCCTTTTACTTGGAAGTTCAAACCATATGACCTGTAGTAACCTGCTCCTGCTGATGATGCACAGAAGTTCCTTGGCCATGGGAAGCTGCTCAGTTGATAATGGTGTCGACAGATCCTGTTAAAGCAGTCAGGAATGTTTAAGCTTGGGCTCCTACTGCTTGTTTCAAATGTCAAGCTGGAAGTGACACTTTTACTTAATGCATATTTGCAAACCCACTCTTCATCTTGCATGCTTTGCATGTGTTTCCAAAACACCACTTCACATTGAGACAAACTGAACTTGCAAAATGTTGTGGCTTGATTTAAATCTCAGGGATAGGCTGCTGACCTTTGATGTTCTCCCTCTCCTGGGGCCACCATTGCCTATCTAGTTTGACACTCTTTTATCCTTATACGTTTTGATCTCTACACTTTCTTCCGGACTCTGAACAAGACTGTGGTTCTAGAACAAGAGGGAGGAAAATGGTGATGGCTATAATGTAAAAATTAATTTAAAAGACTGTTTTCATTGTAGGGTCCCGACCACAAGAGAGACAAGTTTCATTGAGAAAATGAAGAAAACTGTAAGTAAATATGCATCAACAGGGTTTTGTACTTTTTGTTGTGTAATGTATTAAGTAGCATGCCTGTACATTTGCATATGGTATAACTAAATGAATACTGTCATAGATAATACTTGTATTAATACACTGATTTGAACCATTAGCAGATTCACATTTCTGATGATCTGCCATAATCTTCGTGATAATCCCAACAATATTGATGCATATTTTTTCAATTGTGTTATGTAAAATGCATTAAAATATGATTTTGACTGTGCTTTTGCTTAAAAAGTAATCGTATAAATAGATTTTTAAAAAAATATTATTTGGAGATTGTTGCCATGTTATGTTTAAATGTTTGATTGAATAGAAACTCTTGAGCATGAGTTTCTCCAAACCTCTTCTTCCTGCCCCCTTTAAGGCCAGACTCAGGAAAAGACTTTTGTTTTCAATCATGTGGTTTTGCAGCAAATAGTTGAGATGCCACAGTGAATTTGTGCTTGTGTTGTGTTTTCTAAGCACAGGGACATGATACACTGGTGGTCCATCCGCTTTATTCTTTTGTTTCTGTTTATATTTTTACCAGGGCAAGAACATCATTGTGTTCTACGGCTCCCAAACGGGCACAGCAGAGGAATTTGCCAACAGGCTGTCCAAAGATGCTCAACGCTACGGCATGAAAGGAATGGCAGCTGATCCAGAGGAATATGACATGGTAACTTGTTTTGGTGAAATAACATGGGAAAACCACAGATTTTAAGCCAGCAGACCCCTTTAGTTTGGGATGAGCATAGAGGCTTACAATCTTTGCACTGCAGTGTTGAATTGTGTGTTGCTATTATAGAACACTGACTCACTGAATGCCCTTGTGATGAGAAAGAAAAGTGGTTCACAAATCAAAATTTTTCCTGTCATCCACAGCAAGAGTTTCATAAAAGCCATTAAAGAAGGGTAATAAAACCTGATCAGCATTCTCTTTGTACTGCAGGGTGAACTGTCTCGTCTGTCTGAGATCTCCAACTCTCTCGCCATATTCTGCATGGCCACTTACGGTGAAGGAGACCCCACTGACAACGCACAGGACTTCTATGACTGGCTCCAGGAAAATGATGACGAGGATCTGTCTGGGCTTAACTATACAGTGAGTTATGCAGAAGTTTAATATGTATTTTCCACTGCCTGTACATAAGGAATAGAGTTCTTGAATTACTGCTGTGCTTTTATGGTTCGTAAAGATGTTATAGAACAGTAATGATTATATAGTCATGATATAATACTTTACTGATGCAATTGTGTCATCTCTTTATTCAAATCTGCACAGACTAGTCTACCTATTTTCTAAGAACCCCTGGAGACCCCCTGAGAATCTTTGACTCTCCCCCAGATTGGTAACACTGGGAACTTCTAATAGAATTACCACATGAAATTATAATAGAGGTAAAGATATTGTAGATTATGCAACAATACAGTAGTACAGTAGTGTAGTAGTACAATAATTGTAGTCTTGCTCCAAGACTGTTGGCTCTGTGACGTAGTTGTTTAAAGTAGAACCCCTTTTCTCTCTGTTCTAGTGTTAGTAACGCCATGTCAATGTTCCTGTCTGTTATTTCAACAGACAAGAGACAGTCTGTGCAGCAATTGTACTCAACATGAAAGGAAATGCTTTGAGTGCCGTCATGGCCAGGCTTTCTGGGTTATTGTTGTTGTGCTGTGGCCCTGACCTCGATCCAGTAAAGAATATAACTGTGGGAAACTGTCAAACTTGGGCTTGGTTGTTATGTCGAAAAGACTTGAGTTTTATTTTTTTCTTATAACATCTTCTCATAGCAAACATTTGTTGCTCTCTTTATAGGTATTTGCCCTGGGAAATAAGACTTATGAACACTACAATGCAATGGGCACATATGTGGACAAGAGACTCGAAGAGCTGGGAGCCAAACGTATCTTTGACCTCGGTTTAGGAGACGACGATGCAAAGTGAGTAAATTCTTAAAACTAAAGAACAGTAAAATGCTGTAATTTCCCTTACATACATCTGCACAAATCTAAATGTTCTTCTTGTCTTTTAGCCTGGAGGAAGATTTTGTTTCATGGAGAGAACAGTTTTGGCCGGCTGTTTGTGAGCACTTTGGTGTGGAACCCTCAGGAGACGAATCAAGGTTTGTTACCAATTATTTTTTAATTAACTGTTGCTTTGTGGATTAAATGAGGCTTCAGTTATAAACTAATTGAAACTGGAACCTACTTGTAAGGGGCTATACCTGCTTTTTGTTGTGTAATAAAGTCAAATTTGTCTTGCCCTTTGGAGATGCATTATAAAACCAGCTTTAAGGTCAAAATGATTCAAGATTTAAGATTGTTTGTGTCATATGCAGGGTCAACGCAAGGTCAAAAATGCAATGAAATGCTTAGGATCAGAAGAACTCGTTGACTCGCTAAGATAGTCGAGAAGTACTAATAGCATGCAATAAAAATACAAGGGAAAAAAGTAAACGATATAATAAAAAATATGTAATAATATATAATAAAATACAAAGGTACAGGTAGGATTAAATAAGGTTTAAGTGTACTCCTGTGTGTTGTCTGCATATAATTATAAGGCTTTATTTTCAGCAAATCAGGAGGTAATGCTGGTGGGCAGTTGTTAGTTGTACACTGCAAACTGTTATGTTTTTCTTTTTGAAGTTGTTATGCATATTAAGTCTCGTAACATGCCTTTTTAATATGGCTAATGATGACATCCTTTTCTTTCAAACAGCATTAGGCAGTATGAACTACAGGCACACACAGACATTAACATGAACAAGGTGTACACAGGAGAAATTGGCCGCCTTAAGAGTTTCGAGAATCAGAAGCCGTAAGTACTTGATAACTTAAGTGTTTCTCCGTTATCGTCACGCTTCTTTGACTTTTACCTACTCCTGTTTTCAGACCCTTTGATTCTAAAAACCCCTTCCTTGCGGTAGTCACTGTGAATCGCAAACTCAACAAAGGCGGAGAAAGGCACCTGATGCACCTTGAACTGGATATAACCGGCTCCAAGATCAGGTGGGTGTCACTAACTGTATGTGTGTGTTGTATAATCAGATTGTAAAGGTGTGCTCTATGGATTGTCTCATTTCAGATATGAGTCAGGAGACCATGTTGCCGTTTTCCCCACCAATGACTCCACACTAGTGAACAAACTCGGGCAAGTCCTTGGCGTTGACCTTGACGTGGTTATCTCTCTGAACAACCTTGATGGTATGTTATTGAAAGCACTAAATAACAGCTGGAGATCTTGACTTCTCATAGAATCTAAACACAAATCACAGACCTGCTTGGGCAAACAACCCTCAAGTTTTATATTACCCAGATTAATTCTTGACTTGGATAACAAATAACCATGCAACTATGCCTCATATAGCATTCTTGTGCTGATAATTTAAAAAAGGATTCATCTTTTTTTTTTTTTTTTTGCAGAGGAATCCAACAAGAAGCACCCGTTCCCTTGTCCCACTACTTATCGCACTGCCTTAACTCACTACCTGGACATTACAAACCCACCTCGCACCAATGTTCTTTATGAATTGGCACAGTATTCCTCTGACTCGAAAGACCAAGAAAATATGCGCAAGATGGCCTCCTCCTCCCCTGAAGGCAAAGTCAGTAAAAGTAGAATAGAAAGCATTGCCTTTTCAGTTGGTTATTACTCACTAGTACTAAAGTAAGACTCAATATCTGGCTCTTTACAGGCTCTTTACCAGAGTTGGGTGTTGGATGCCTGTAGAAATATTTTGGCCATTCTGGAAGATATGCCATCTTTAAGGCCTCCCATCGACCACTTGTGTGAGCTGTTGCCCCGTCTACAAGCTCGTTACTACTCCATTGCTTCCTCCTCCAAGGTAATTACATCTATTATTACAATAGGAATAAGACAATATTAAGTCCTGTTTCATTTTAAATAAATTGAAAGTGTTTATAATGTTTTTTATTGCACAGGTCTACAAATTTTTGGACTCTATCTGTTTCCGAGATAATCTTATTTATATTGATAAGATGAACTGAAAATCAATTGATAACTGTGCTGGTTAGCTAATGTATTCAAGATATTTAATTACAGTGGTACCTCAGCTTACGAAATTAATTCGTTCCAGAAGTGGTTTCGTAACGGGGAAAAATTCGTAAGTTGAGTAGCTATTTCAATGGAAAAAGCCTGATTCGTTCCAAGGCCCCGATCCAAGTTTTTTTTTTTTTTTATAGTGTCACTTTTTTTTATAGTGTAACATTGTGTTCTGCGTCCTGATAGGTTTAAATCCAGTCTGAGAAACCATTCTCACATTTGTCTCTCGTTTAAACACTCAAACTTTCATAGATTTTCAACAAAATTATTAATAGTGAAGTGTGGGGGGAAGGGGGAGGGGGGAGAAAACTGCGCTCTGACACGTGTGATAGCGCAGCATAACCCGGCGCGGGGCTGCCAGCAGGTCTAGACCAGGACTAAACAGGACTAAACAGGACTCGACCTGGACTCGACCTGGACTCGACCTGGACTCGACCTGGACTCGACCTGGACTCGACCAGGACTCGACCAGGTGGATTAAAGCGCCGCGCGCGGGTCTATTTCCTGGTTTCGTTTCGAGTCACGGTTGAGGCGAGCAGTGAGGGGGACCGCACGCAGTCTGAGCACATGAACGAGACCTGTGCTCGGTGGCTGAGTGGGTAGCACTCATGCTTCACAGCAAGAAGGTTCCAGGTTCGATCCCCGGGTCGCCCAGTCCTTTCTGTGTGTGTTCTGTGTGGAGTTTGCATGCATGGTCTGGGTTCGATCCAGACCATGCATGAGCCTTTCTGTGCGGAGTTTGCATGTTTCTCCCCGTGTCTGGGTGGGTTTCCTCCGGGCACTCCGGTTTCCCCCACCAACCCAAAACATGCACCATAGTCGACCAAGCCGAAGCAAGAAGATCATGGAGATAGTCCCCGGGCGCAGTAATGTGCTGCTCACTGCTCCTGATAACAGGCTGGGTTAAATGCAGAACTGAATTTCCCCCCTGTGGGACTAATAAAGGCATAGCTTTCTTTCTTTCTTCTCTAGACCTCCTCTAGACCTGGTCTAGACCACCGTGGGTCTCGTTCATGCGCTCATGCGCTCATGCGCTCAGACTGCGTGCCGTCCCGAGGGGAGTCCTCGCTGCTCCCCTTAGCTGTGACTCAAAACGAAACTAGGAAATAGACCCGCGCGCGGCGCTTTAATCCACCTGGTCTAGTCCTGGTCTAGTCCTGGTCTAGTCCTGGTCTAGTCCTGGTCTAGTCCTGGTCTAGTCCTGGTCTAGTCCTGGTCTAGTCCTGGTCTAGTCCTGGTCTAGTCCTGGTCTAGTCCTGGTCTAGTCCTGGTCTAGTCCTGGTCTAGTCCTGGTTTATTCCAGGTCTAGACCTGCTCGCAGCCCCGCGCTGGGTCATGCTGCGCTATCACACGTGTCAGAGCGCAGTTTTCTCCCCCCTCCCCCTTCCCCCCACACTTCATTATTAATACATTTTGTTGAAAATCTATGAAAGTTTGAGTGTTTAAACGAGAGACAAATGTGAGAAAAGTTTAAATCCAGTCTGAGAAAAGCATATAATGTGTGTGGCTGAGCACGCATTATTTGAATTTTTGAGATTTCGCGTTTTGTAACTTTAATTTTCTTTCGTGTCTAGAGACCAAAATTTACTGTGAAGGCGTTTCGTAACTTGAAATTTTCGTTTGTTGGGTCATTCGTAAGGTGAGGTACCACTATATTGTTTTACATCAAAATCGCATCTGTTTATACAATAGATTTAGGCATTTTTGCTTAAAAATAATATTTATATTTTGAAAATATTTAACTTGCACTTCTTTATCTGTCAAGAAATAGACAAGAAATATCTTAAGACATCAGGTGCACACAATTTCGAGGCATCTCTCTTATGTGAAATCAAAAAATATTTGATGTTAAAACTCTAGACATATTAAAATTAATGTATGTGAATGTGCAGACAGGCTTTCAGATAGAACTGGTTGCTTGTAGACACTACGTTCTGATAAACTACCGTTTTTGCCTTATTTTGCATGAATTTCCTATTTTGACCCAATACTATATCTTGGAAACTATAACCAATCAGCACTTCTGACTTACTTTTTCGTTATTATTAAATTTCACAACTTTTGTTCCGGAAGCATTTTGCTTGTAGACCAGTGTAATAAGAAGCAACACTCCACTAAAAACAAGCTTTTTCCAGCTAGATGTACTCACATTATCTATTGTGACAAATTGAACTTCTCCTGTTATCACATTATCTATTGTGCAAGGATTTGAGATCAATTTGACACGTCCGCATTGCCTATTTAAAGGAGCAGATGTAATAAAATGTCCAGTCAATTCTTAGGAACGCAGCGACACATAAGAGAATTGAATAAAAACACCCAAAGTGAGCCATTACATGTTTATGCAACTTTTAACTTTTCCCTGGAATGATAAAAACAAAACAAAAGGTCAAAGTGTGTGAAGTGTGTGTGAATGGAATTGTTTCTGTGTTGGCTGCATCTGAAACTCATCTTGAAATTCTGCTGAGTTAAGCGGGGAAAAAAAACATGCGCTCTCTTTATAATTAATGTTTTGAAATCATTTATTATTTCCAAAAACTGGAAAAAAACAAACACAAAAAACAAAACAAAACAATAAAAATGAACCCACCAACAGTTTAGTATATAGTATAGTATGTCAAAAAAGAGAATCCTTCTCTGAACAGAAATGGTGGAGTAAGACATAATTTGCATCCCATCTACAATTCCATTATTAAGCGTAGATCAAACAAACAGGGAAACAATAGGGTTAGCCAGGTCAGGGCCAGAGGTGTGAAAAACAGGCGTGTAGGGATGAATAGGGACTGTCAGCTAGACGCCAGAGAAACAAAAGACCGAAACCAATGAGATAGTTCCGGAAAGTAGTTAGCTAGGTAGCTCCTCCCTACAGCAAGATATAAGCAAGTGTCTTACCAGTATTCTTATTAGAGCTGACGAAGCCTCTCGGATGAGCGGCGAAACGTTTTCAAACAAACAAACTTTGTCCAGTTGACAAATTGAACTTCTCCTGTTATCACAGTTTAGTATATCATACAAAGACATAGAGTTTTCTACCGTGTGAGGCAGTTTCAAAGGCTGGCCGAGCTGGTTATGAATACAGACACAGAGCCACAGTTAATAGTAAAAAAGACAATACAGCTGTCAACAAGGTGCGTTCAATATTAATGATTAAAAAATACATTAAATCTAGGGACACATCCGTTTTTTTTCAGCCAATATAATTTAGATTTTCACGTTTTGATACATTCTTTACTTGTAACAAAAGTGAAAAATTCTAAGTTTTGAAGTTTTAGTATTTATATTTTGAAACCATTTAACTTTCACTTCTTTATCCGTCAAGAAATAAACAAGAAATATCTTAAGACTTCAGGTGATTGAATATCTTATGAAAAACAAGCTAAAGTATCACATGTGTTAAAACAATAATGTGGAGCCCAACTTTTGTCCGGATCTCCAACTTTGCATCCAAAGTAATGGTGGTTTGCCTTTTTAACCACTGCGGTTATGTTGCACTTTTGTGATGTAAACGTCACTTCACCACAAACGTAACAGAAGTTATCTGGGTTGTTCACAAAATTTCGAGGCATCTCTCTTATGTGAAATCAAAAAATATTTGATGTTAAATCTCTAGACATATTAAAGGGATAGTGCGTTGTTTTTTTTTTTTTATGTTAATCTGTATGGTTTCCTTCTAAACGTTACGTGTGTTGACACTTGTGTTGGCTTACCCCTGACACTCTCCGCTCAGCCCGGTTCGGCTCACGTTCTGGAGCCCACGTAACTAGGTCTGGTAACTTCGCGGGGATATGAAATAAAGCTTGTTTTTCTTCTCAAAACAAAACATTTGTCTGAAAGGTGATATATTTGTGTCCGAAACAGTTGTCAACGAAACATCAAGCAGCGTAGTTGGCATTCGCGTATTGTCTCTCTACTCGTATCACTGCGCCCATGTTAGCACATTAGCTTGTTCACCTTTAGCGGATGTCTACGGCGGATGCAATTCGAAGTTTACAAGTGAACAGGCTAATGTGCTAACATGGGCGCAGTGATATGAGTCGAGATGGACAATACGCGAATGCCAACTATGCTGCTGGATGTTTTGTTGACAACTGTTTTGGACGCAAATATATCATCTTTCGGACAAATGTTTTGTTTTGAGAAGAAAAACAAGCTTTATTTCATATCCCCGCGAAGTTACCGGACCTAGTTACGTGGGCTCCAGAACGTGAGCCGAACCGGGCTGAGCGGAGAGTGTCAGAGGTAAGCCAACACAAGTGTCAACACACGTAACTTTTAGAAGGAAACCATACAGATTAACATACAAAAAAAACCCCGCTCTATCCCTTTTAAAATGAATGTACTGGAATGTGCAGACAGGCTTTCAGATAGAACTGGTTGCTTGTAGACACACTGTACCTTCTGATAAACTACTGTTTTTGTATTATTTTGCATAAATTTCCTATTTTCACCCAATACTTTATCTTGGAAACTATAGCCAGTCAGCACTTCTGACTTACTTTTTCTTTATTAGTGACCTAAACCAAGAAAAATTGTACTACTTTTGTTCCGGAAGCATTTTGATTGTAGACCAATGTTGTTAATGTTTGTATTTTTTATTTATTTATTTTTTAAATGTTGTGCTTCTTTGTAGGTTCACCCCAACAGCATTCACATCTGTGCTGTGGTGGTGGAGTATAAGACAAAGACTGGACGCACCAATAAGGGTGTTGCCACAAACTGGCTGAAGAACAAACTGATCACTGACAATGGTCACAAGCCCACTGTCCCCATGTATATCCGCAAGTCACAGTTCCGCCTGCCATTCAAACCCACAAACCCGGTCATCATGATTGGACCTGGCACAGGAATTGCACCATTTATGGGCTTCATCCAGGAGAGAGGATGGCTCAAACAGCAAGGTTTGTTTTTATTTATAAACCATTTTTTTCTCAAAGGTAATCTTATTGAATTTAACCTTCTACAAACAGTTTTAATCTTATCAAAGAAAATGCTCTCCACCAGAAAAGTTACATATTGCACCTGAACTCAATTTGATTATATATTTAATTTTTACTAAAGCAAACTATGATTTTCTTTATACAGGGAAAGAAGTTGGCGAGACTGCAATGTATTTTGGTTGCAGACATAAAAATGAAGATTACCTTTATCAAGAAGAACTAGAGGAAGCCGAGGGCAGTGGCGTACTAACACAGCTGCATGTTGCCTTTTCAAGAGATCAGGAACATAAGGTTGGTTTTTCCACAGTTCTGCTCAATAATACTGCTTAACTTTTTTGTTTTTGGTCATTTTTGAATGAATAATCTGAGTATCTATTATTTACTCTGAAGGTATATGTTCAACACCTCATGAAGCAGAATAAAGAGAACATTTGGAAGCTGGTTCATACAGACAATGCTCACATCTATGTCTGCGGGTAAATGAGTGTTTGTTAATAATTCCTACAGTGTGTGTTACTTTACATGCAGTGTTTATATTCTGGTTTATTTTGCCAATTTGAACTATTAAAAAACATGTTTTATCTTTTAGGGATGCAAGAAACATGGCTAAAGATGTGCAGACAGCCTTTTATGAGATTGCAGAAGAATTTGGAGGAATGACACGCACTCAGGCCACAGATTACATTAAGAAACTGATGACCAAGGGACGGTACTCACAAGATGTGTGGAGCTAGAGTCTCCAATCCAGCCATCATGTCACTACTACTATTTTTAAATCATGTATCTTTTTTTAACCTGGACTGAATATAAAACACTTGTATGCCTCATGTTATAGAGCTGATGCAATGAGTTACTCTTTCTTGTCTACACTAGCTGGTCCATAAGCATTATCCACTTGTAAACTCCACTGTAAGGAGACTGGCAAGTTTTGTTGGTTACTTAAAAACAGTTTAATAGATGAATGCATTTCATTTATTTCATTGTATGAATTACACTCTTTATTCATCCCAGTATTCTCCAATAATTGAATACATTTTTATTACCTAATTATTGGCCCATCAGTTCATAGAACATGCATTCCGACACTGTAGGTACTGTTGGCATGTACAAGTAAGACCTGCATTTGTGCATCCCTGTTCAATGCAGTACCATGTAGGGAGTCATTTTACAGTGTGTCCCACTCATTGTTCTGTGATAAAGTATACAGTGCATTCCATGTCTAGTATGTGTGAAATGTACTATTTGGTGCAAAGAGGGACTGCATAGGTACAAAAATATGAATCTTTGTATTTTAACAAAGGTTTTTTTTGCCTTTTATGCATATGTTGCTGATGTTTAAATCAAAATCAGTATCATTTTGAAAGGCACAAAATGATTTGATGCAAAGGGGGAAACGAGAGGATGTCTGCATTTTGTCATGCCTGTCCTTCTGATAGAATGTGATAAAATGCGTTGGTTATATATCATGTATGGTTAAATTTTTAGACTCAGTTCAGTCCCTATAAATATTTTATATGCAACTGTGCAGTAACTCAACATGGCAATAATATTTGAAATGCCTTTTTTTAAACCTGCATTTGTTTTATTGTGCAGTGATATTGCAAATTATATCAGAAGGCAAATGTGCCAGATTTCAAAACTGAGCTGGCTTCAGAATTTTCTTGTCATTTTGGATTATATAATGAAGTGTGTGCCTTGTTAAACTGCCTTATGTATTGTATATCTAATAAAACCACAATGCTTCATTTTCTTAATCTTGAGACTAATTGCAATGTATTGTGCTATTTCATTTCATCTGTTGCAGTTATTTGTGTCAACTTTTTTTAATTAATAAAAGTATAATTTAATAATATTCAGTGTTACATAGTATTATTATATAGTCCGTTTTACAGACAAACTGTTAGTTTTTACGTTTTACAATTACATTGTTACATTTTACAACAGTTCCAGAGCTCTCAAGTCTCACGCATTGAGAGTGTGACACACGCAATTCGACGTGTTCACACGCTCACACGCCACACATGGCATTTCTCACACTGATTTTTTAATTTTTTTTTTGTGCCCGGAAAATCGGTCTGTGTGGCTCAGTTTATGCAGGCACCGCGCGTTTTCAGCGAAAAAAACTCTCCCCCTCCTTCAAAAAAATCAGCCAATCAGAAAATAGATTGTTCTGTTGTTGGGCAGACTGTAGAGTGCTGTAGAGCGCTTCAGCTGCTAAGCGCACACTGCGGTGATGATAAAACAAACTGAGAACCATCAGGTAATAATGATCAAAGGAGAAGTTCAATTTGTCAACTGGACAAAGTTTGTTTGGTTGAAAACGTTTCGCCGCTCATCATGGATTCTACCTGGACGACTGAGGGACTTTTCACGCATCAGGTAATAACTTCATTTATATAACTCTCATTAGTTGCTTAGTAGTTTAAGTTTGCTCTTTAGACAAACATTTACAGCAGGGCTCTCAAGTCTCACGCATTGAGAGAGACAATTCAACGCGTTCACACGCTCACATGGCATTTCTCACGCAATTCAAGCCCCGCACGACCCCGCTCAAAACTTGAGAGCCCTGTACATGACAAATGGCCAATACGTGTGCCCACTAGTATGGTCACTAGTGGTGCAGTAGTATGGTCTCTAGTGGTCCCAGTAGTATGGTCACTAGTGGTGCAGTAGTATGGTCTCTAGTGGTCCCAGTAGTATGGTCACTAGTGGTGCATGTTATCGCGCTGTCTGGTCTTCTTCTTGTCACCAGTAGGCGGCGGTGCTGAGCGTTCTGGTGGGAGTGGAGTATAATAGACCACAGAAGCGCTGCAGTGCGGAAGTGCCTCTGAGCAGCGCTCGTTGTGGACGCGGCCTGGTTTTGCGGGGCTGCGTTTATGTTTTTGGTGTTTTTAATCGACTAATCAAGGGACATAATAGTTGACTTTTAAAGAATTCACGTTGTGAAGGATGTCTGCGGGTAAGTCTGTCTCCGTGTTCACATGTTTATTTATTTTGTCCACATTTGGAACTAGGTCACTAGCATTGTAGCTAAAGTCACTGCTAACCGCGAGGCCGGATGAATGGGCCACATTTAGCGCTATTCTGTGTCACACATGGAAGATGGTAGATAAATCAAGCAAAACGCATTTCTTGCAGTGTTATTTTTAGTTTTTTGGCCAACTAAATGTCGGTACCATTTTGTTTGTAGAATAATTTTGGAAACCTCTCTTGGGCGGCGCATGTTCTTGAACGGCCTCTTTGTTTATGCCCTATTCACTTACTGTGCCCATGTCGACACAAATTTAGTTTTCCTCTTCGGGAGTTTTTGTAGATGACTATATATTTACCTGATGTGGTGAACGCATTATATTATGTTGACTAAACGTGTATGTTTTACTCTGGCCAATCTGAAGGCAAAGGCTCAAAAATAAGCGCCATTTTCAGCGCAGTGGCTCCAGGCCCGTTTCTCCTCGTCAACATAACAATGCACACTAACACAAGAACCTTTGTATTGCAACATCACACAGCAAAGGAGAGAAATGATACACTTTCTGTTTTATAGATTCGGGATACGGCCAGCAAGGCGCTCCACAAAGGTAAAACAAATATTTATATATTCCGTGCACTAAACATTTTATTTTAAGCATTTTCATTCAGTAAATTTCTCTCATAGCTATGGATCTTATGGTGGACAGCCTGCAGGCAGTCAGGTAAGGAAGGAAGGAATTTTTCCAAATAAATATGCAAATCGTTCACCTTCCATACTAAGGTGTAAACCTTTTAGGGATACGGGCAAGGAAATGGCACTGGCTCATATGGAGCACAACCGTACAGTGGCTATGGTCAGCAAGCTGCAACTCAAGGTATATAATTGAATTTTCATAGTTATGTGAAAGGGAATGCACATAGATATGAAATGACCTTCATTAACTCGTTTCAGAAAATTATGGACAGTCTAATGTGAGTGGCTATGGTCAGCAACAGACTGCCTATGAAGGATATGGACAGGACACATCTGGGTAAGCCTTTTTTAGTTTTACTTGTCCATGTTTTGTTATGGGTTTTAATGAATGTTTTCATTAAACTGTTCAAAAATCACACTTTGCCTACTATTTGTTCCATTTTTCTATTCCTAGGTATGGTGACAAGTCTTCTTCCTATGGCCAACAAGCTTCAGGGTCTTATGGGCAGCAGCCACCAGCAGTTTCCTATGGCCAGCCAGGCTCTTATGGCAGTCAGAGTCAAGGAGGAGACTCTTATGGAAGCCAGGGTGGTGGTGGCAGCAGCAGTGGTGGCTACGGAGGCCAGAGTCAAGGAGGAAGTGGAGGAAGCAGTGGTGGCGGCTATGGAAGATGGAATGACGGTACAAATGTGTTTGTTTGTTGTTTTTTTAAAGCATTAAAATAGAACAAAATGGTCTAAAATGCACCTTGTTTTAAACGTGTGTTTTTTTTTAAATTTAGGTGAAGACAGTGGTCAAGGTGGGAGGTTTGGTGACCGATCAGAAGGAGGCGGGTACAGAGGCAGAGGGCGTGGTGGCTATGATCGTGGCAGTGGTTATGACCGTAGTGGGGGTTACGACCGTGGAGGTGGAGGGGGCTACGATCGCAGTGGTGGCTATGACCGCGGTGGATACGACCGGGGTGGAAGAGGAGGACCTCCTGGTATGGGGTAAGTTGCAGAGTGCCACTGCCCCCAAGGTATTTTGATACATTTGCAAAATCACACCTGTTCTGCAACGTTCCATCTCAGTTTTCACCTCTGTTACCCATTTTGCTGCGCATTCACTAGATTTCCCCTCATGTCAAAGCTGACCACTACCACCACCATAATTCTGATATCTTAAGTGAAGTTTGATTTTATTACTTTTTTAACACTTCACAGCATCTACACAAATCTGATCACCCTTTTGGTCAATAGATGAACATGCCTCTGCGGTTCCCTGTTGGGTGTACAAAAAAATGAGCCGTATCAGTGGTACTTTATTCCCCTAATAAGCCTATGTAATCACTCCCTCTGACAGGTGTACGGTAATATAATTTATTTTTATTATTCTTTTTAAGTAGAATGTTTTTTCTTTTTTTTCAACTTTTGGCGACAAGTTTAGAAATTATGTGGCTTGTTCATTGTGTACTTTCTTCCCACAATAATTGAGCTTGTAAGCAAAAGGGCTTTCCCTTCACCCCCCCCCCCCCCCCCCCCTTCACAATGTTCTTAGAAATTCAAAAGGCACACCTTCAGTTGCGTAGCATTTAGTTTTCATTCAAATGCTGTATCTTTTCAAAGTGACAAACATGTGTGATGTGTTTTAACATAGATGTACATTTTACACCACAGGTATTCAGAGTGATTGGACTTTAACTTGGACTCGAGTTAAAGGATCTCAAACACTCTCAGTGGAAGATTGCACCCATTTATAATATTGGCATCAAATAAAATATTAATGACATTTATTGAAAATTTACTGGCATTTAATCTGGACTCCAAAACTTGTAAATGTTAACCCACTGACTTGTGATCGTCTGCCTGAATTTTCAGACAGCTCTGACTGTACCTGGCTGTACATTTATCTGTATTGTGAAAGACTAATGCATTCCTCGAGACATTTCCACTATAGTTGCAAACTCCGGCAGGAGTGCATACTGGTGGGGATGTAGGGGAGCTATGTGCTCTCATTTGGGACAAAGGAAAAGCCATCAAATATCTCCAATTTTTCCTCTGCAGAGGTGGTGACCGTGGTGGCTACAAAAATTTCGGTGGTAAGTGATGAGCATCAGAACTGTGTCGGTGGGGGAGTCAAGAGTTCAGATAGAAGATAGAAGATGGGAGGTTTAAAAGAGCTCACCATTTTATACCCACATCCGAAGGGACATAAATTTTAACAGAAAATAGACCTGTGAAATGGTATCAGAACGAACTGAGGCACAATAATGGTATTGCATGGAGACATGGGTAAATGGTAAAAGGTAATGACAAAGTGTTCAAGGTAACAATCTAATGTTGGAAACCTTTTGGTGGTTGACATCCTGGTAAAAGCTCAAACATGCTGTTGGTATGTGTTGCATTGGTATGAACACTCATCAGAAAGCTCCAGTAGATTGGTATTATGTATTGGTAGGGATTATGGCAATATGATTAAATTTACTTTAAATATTACAATGCCTATGAAAAGATTCTTTATTAAAATGTATTTCTTCCCATCATTTGTTTTCCCAGGATCTCGAGACTATGGCTCCAGGGATGAACCAGGTAAGATGGCTTCGATGACCTGCTCCTGAAGGATGGGTCAAATGCAGAGAAATAATTTCCCTACGGGGATGAATAAAGTCTGTCGTCTTCTTTTAAGATTTTGTTTTAATTTCACGCTTAACGGTTTTGTGTGCCTAATGGTGTTTTTGTTTTACAGCTGGTGAGCAGGATAACTCGGACAACAACACAATCTTTGTACAAGGACTGGGAGAGGATGCGTCGGTTCAAGAAGTTGCAGACTACTTCAAACAAATTGGAGTTATCAAGGTGTGTAAATGGAAAGCCTTGTGTAATGCTCTGTGATTTTATTTATATTAACTGAAATCTTGGCATTTTTTCCCCACCTTATTCTTCTGACATTGCTTTCAGCTGAATAAGAAAACTGGCCTGCCTATGATCAACATCTACAATGATAAGGTCACTGGGCGTCCAAAGGGAGAAGCAACAGTGTCGTTCGATGACCCTCCTTCTGCCAAAGCTGCCATTGACTGGTTTGATGGTGAGATTGTTACAGTTGGAGTCTCTCTTCATTGCTTATGTTTCATTTAAGCAATATATAACAGACTTGTTTTTACTTTGTTACAGGTAAAGAGTTCAATGGCAAACCACTTAAAGTATCTTTTGCAACTCGGAGAGCTGAGTTCACCCAACGTGGTGGTGGTAGTGGTGGCGGCAGAGGCGGACGTGGAGGTGAAAACTTGATGAACAAAGGCAGATTCTGTGTACTGTACTCTAATAACTAATGACAATCTTTAATACTGCCAGGTTTCAGAGGTCGTGGGGGTGGTGGTCCTAACTTTGATATTAAAGGAGGTGACTGGCCCTGTCCAAACAGGTATGTGTGTCTGTTATTTATTTTTCTTTATTTTATTGTTACTGAAAAAATTGTCTTGCCCTAGATACGAGTTTTAAATCTCTACTAGAAAAGCATGTTTAATTTTAAAACTTCTTTCATTTCAGTTCTTGCGGCAACATGAATTTTGCTCGGCGGCATGAGTGTAATAAGTGTGGCACGCCCAAACCTGATGGTGGCGGCGGCGGTGGTGGAGGTACCTCTATAATTTACTCACATCTCTGCCTCTCCATTGTGAACGTGACAAAGATGTTTACAGTGATTGTCCTTTTTATAGGCAGGGGTGGCTTCGGCGGAGACCGAGGTGGCGGCTACAGAGGACGAGGTGGAGGTTTCCGTGGTGACCGTGGAGGCTATGAAAGGGGAGGTGGTGGAGGATATGGAGGCGGTTACAAAATGGGAGGAAGGTTTGTATCAGATAGTTGCAGAATAAGGCTTTTAGTCTGCATTATAACATTTGGGCCACTAGATGGAGACGTGTAGCACTTGATAATAGGCTACAACTTGACACTTGAGTGCCAGTTCACATTGATCTGTGCACCTGTTTGCATATTGTTAAATTTAAGAGTGCTTTATCATGTGTGTTTTTGAATTAAGAACACTTGCCAGTAATTTATGTTCACAATTTACTGATTCTCAAGTGACAAGGAACGCTTTGATAAGAAAATGAATGTCTTTACCCGAGAGCCTTTGTCCACTGCATTTACTTTAATGCTAAAGGTGCCCTCGAACAGCTGGTGATGGACATTTATCGTGTCTTTCAGAGGTGACCGTAGAGACGACAGACGAGACCGGCCATACTGAACGTGTCGAGAATTGACGCCATTTTAGCTCTTGGGTTTTGTTTTAAGTCAGAGGAAAACATCAAATGACTGATTTGTGAACCTTTGTCATAGACAGTCCATCTCAATGTTGTAAACATCAGTCAATGTTGTGATGAACTGCTGTGACGGGTCTCTGGACAATGTTAACTTTTTGTTTTTGTTTATTTCATTGTACATCTTTTAATTTTGCAGATCCTAGTTGCATTTATGTGTAATAGGCCTGTTGCATTGTTTTGTATGAAAGATTGTTTTATGTGGTTCTTTTCCAAAACAATATTAAACTGTGATTTTTTTTCTCGTCGTTGATGTTATTGGTTCTTGACATGAGACTGCAGTATCCACTATATTTTAGGTGAATTGGTAATTTAAAAAAAAGAAAAGAAAAAAAAAACCTGCAATGTAGCATATTGGTAAAGGAACCACTCATGGTGTGTGTTCTCTAGAATGCACACAACTTAAATACAAAGAGGTATTTTTCTGAATTTGGTAATAGAGGGAAAAAAGCGTTATGACTCCTCTAATTGTTCCCAGACAATGAATCGGTTGAGTTTGTAATACTGGCATACATGTTAATTGTTTAACGCACACCTGCAGGGATGTGTTTGACCTCCAGTTGGCGCGGTGCCCTCAGAGGGGCGGTGCAGGACCTCCTCCTGTAAACACCGCTCAATGTGCGCGTCACTCTGTGGATGGAGCTGTCAGGCGAGCAGCAGCATGCTCTCTCACACACTAAAACAAACTATGGAAAACTAGCAGCGGACGCACAGAAATGCCATGTTCTGCGAGTGGAGTGCGCGTGATTCTGAGGCTGTCCCGAGATGAGACGCGGACCTCCGGACCGGGGCGCAGGCGGCGGACCGGCGCTCCAGGTCCTGCCTGTGCTCGCGCTGCTGACCGCCGGGGCCGCTGTAGGCTCACCGCTGGACCCTGAGGTGAAGACTTCTTTATTTCTGCATCATGTTTAGGTTTCATGGAAGATACTGGGTTTAAATGGCAGATATCGATTAATTGCTTTTAAATATAATTGGGCACTATCACCAGCCGCCTATCCTCCCCTCCTTGACCCTCTGATTTAGCCCTAATTGATTATAGGAGCATAGGATAGATTGGAGAGCTTAATTGTAGGCTAATGTTCACTATCATATTTCAAGCTCAAGATTAAATATATGTTAAACGTCCTTTAATTCCCCCTTGAACACTGCATGCTTTCATGACAAGGATGCATCTCAGTCACAATCCATATTATCAGTATTTGCCTTGATAAAATCTGCCATCTCCTGTAAATGTCCTTTATTGTTATACAGCTCTGGAAACAAAAAAACAAACAAACAAGAGACCACTGCATCTCTACATGTATTACAGCCATTCCATTCCAGCGTCTGTTGAATTCCAACACAAACACAAAGCTGAGCTACTTCAGTTCTTGCACCAGGAGTGAAATAAAGTCACCCCAAAACAAATGTGAAAGACTTGTGGAGAGCATGCCAAGACGCATGAAAGCTGTGATGAAAAATAAGGCTTATTGCACCAAATATTGATTTCTGAAGTGTAAACATTAGTATTATGTTGTTTTAAAATGAATTTGATCTTGTTTCTTTGCATTGTTTGAGGTCTGAAAACGTGTATCTTTTTTGTTATTTTGACCATTTGTCATTTTCTGCAAATAAATGCTCTAAACCAGTGTTTCCCAACCAGGGGTACAAGTACCCCTAGGGGTACGCGAGCACGCTGCAGGGGGTCCTCGGCAGTGTCGCTGCCAGGCGCAGGGGGAGATATTTTTGAATTTTTAAATTCTAATTTGAGTAAATTTGAGTTGAGGTTGGGAAACACTGCTCTAAACGATAATATTTTTATTTGGAATTTGGGGGAAATGTCAGTAGTTTATAGACTCGAACAAAAATGTAGTAAAATTTACTAAAAAGTAGTAAAATCAGAAAAACTGATCATTTTGCAGTGGTTTCTTTTTTTTCCCCCCATATGTATAATTTCACTATTGTCTACACAGCAAACCCACAATGGTAAATGGTCACATCTTTATATAGCGCTTTTCCATCTTCAAGGCACCCAAAGCGCTTTACAACAAGGAACTACTCACCCATTCACACACCCATTCACACTCCAGTGTACGCAGACACTGGGGGCAAGGAGGGTTAAGTGTCTTGCCCAAGACACAACAGCAGCATTCATCTGTGGGAGCTGGAATCATAACTGCCAACCTGTGGGTCAGTGGATCTGACCCAACTGAGCTACTGCCGCCCTCAATAGCTATAACCATTCTATCTATCAATCAATATTCTCAATTTACATAACTGTAGGCTCACAATTGTATAGTGTCAATAAATGTCTTCCTAAATTATACCTGTGGATTTGGGATTCCCCAAACTTACTATCTTGTGTGGTCTTATACATTGCATCAAATACAATACAATATGCTACAAATGGATAATTACACTCTTTGGAGGCGTGCGTTCAGGTGGTCTTTTTACACACATCCTATAAACTCCTGGTGGGCTCATCTTATAAAAGTAACATGGTTTGAACAGGTAATCCATATTGGAATGTAGAGCCAACCATAAAATGTAGCTTGCAGCAATGTTGAAATAATATTGATTGCAACTGTGGATTGTAAATACAGTGGTACCTCACCTTACGAAAGACCCAACAAACGAAAATTTCAAGTTACGAAACGCCTTCACGGTAAATTTTGGTCTCTAGATACGAAAGAAAATTCAAGTTACGAAACGCGAAATCTCAAAAATTCAAATAATGCGCGCTCAGCCACACACATACGCTTTTCTCAGACTGGATTTAAACTTTTCTCACATTTGTCTCTCGTTTAAACACTCAAACTTTCATAGATTTTCAACAAAATTATTAATAGTGAAGTGTGGGGGGAAGGGGGAGGGGGGAGAAGACTGCGCTCTGACACGTGTGATAGCGCAGCATGACCCGGCGTGGGGCTGCCAGTAGGTCTAGACCTGGACTAAACCAGGACGAGCCGCTGCTCGCCTCAGCTGGAGGACAGCACGCAGTCTGAGCGCATGAACGAGACCCACGAACGCATGCAAGAGCCAGGTCTAGACCACCGCGGCTCTTGCATGCGTTCGTGGGTCTCGTTCATGCGCTCAGACTGCGTGCGGTCCTCCAGCTGAGGCGAGCAGCGCCTCAGCTGTGACTCTAAACGAAACCAGGAAATAGACCTTTAATCCACCGGCTGGTTAGCTCAACTGGTAAGTCATGGACTTTCCCCCTGGATGTTGTAGGTTCAAACCCCCCCCGGGCAATGAGCTAACCAGTGTGGGTCCTTGGGCAAGACCCTTCACGGTACTGCCCCCCGGGCGCCGAAAAAGATGGCTGCTCACTGCTCCTGGAAAGGATGGGTCAAATGCAGAAGTCAAATTTCTCCCGTGTGTCACTGTGTGTCATTGTGTGTGAGACCAATAAAGGCTAAAAGCCTAAGCTTAATCTTAAAAAAAAAATCACCTGGTCTAGTCCTGGTCTAGTCCAGGTTGAGTCCTGGTTTAGTCCAGGTTTAGTCCTGGTTTAGTCCAGGTCTAGACCTGCTGGCAGCCCCGCGCCGGGTCATGCTGCGCTATCAGACACGTGTCCGCGCGCAGTTCCCCCCCCCCCCCCACACACACACTTCACTATTAATACATTTTGTTGAAAATCTATGAAAGTTTGAGTGTTTAAACAGAGAAAAATGTGAGAAAAGTTTAAATCCAGTCTGAGAAACCAATCAGGACGCAGAACACAATGTTACAATGAGGGACTTTTCACGCACAATGTTACAATATAAAAAAAGTTACACTATAAAAAAAAATAAAACTTGGATCGGGGCCTTGGAACGAATCAGGCTTTTTCCATTGAAATAGCTACTCAACTTACACATTTTTCACGTTATGAAACCACTTCTGGAACGAATTAATTTCGTAAGGTAAGGTACCACTGTACTGATATGCGTTAAATGTTGCAGGTTTTTCTGGAAAAGTATGGCTACCTCCACGAAGACAGCCACATTCATAATGCTGTTGAGATACAGTCTGCCATTCGGTAAGACACTGTAACTGTATGGCTATAGTGCATTTTATAATTGGTGAGCGTGTGTGTTTCATATGGATGTAATTGAGTTTTCAGTGTGACTGGAGTTGCTTTAGGGGGGAGTGTCAGGGCAATCCAACACACCCTCACTTCAATACCTCAACTGAACCTACAGAACAGGAAACATTTACCAACACCAAATATAACAGAACTGAATTAAACCAGAAAAAGTTAATGTAATGCTTGTTTTTTTCCCAATCCTGCGACGTCTCCTTCATCTTAAACAAGTCAAAATAGGAGAATGTCTTATAATAACATTGGCATAATAGGAATGGTTTTTGCTTGTTGCTTACAGGGAGTTCCAGTGGCTGTCCCGCCTTCCTGTCACTGGCATACTGGACAGCGCCACCTTGAGGCAGATGGCTGAGCCCCGCTGTGGGGTCTCTGATGAGGGCAGCCACCAGGTCTGGGCTCAGAGAATCAACATTGTTTTCACTGGGAAAAGTGCCAAATTGGGGAAGGAAACTCGCAGAAAACGCTTTGCTACTCAAGGTATTGTTTTGCCATACCAAGACATGAGCACACTTATTTTGTTTTGGTATGGAGAAATAGGAAAGTGAATTAGCTGGGAGGGTCCACCTTAAAAATGAAGCCTAAGGGTGCAGTTAAAGATGGCGGAGTGTCTGATGTTGCACACTTCAGCTTGAGATAATTACAGCTGTGAAACACTTAAAGTCTATTTGTGTATGTTGTTGCTCACTGTTAACTGAAATTTAAACTTAAGGTGTGTCACTTCTGGTCTGGTCCCAGTTTGGTCCAGTTTAGTCCTGATGTAGACTTGGCTTGATCCCAGTTTAATTCCAATCTTAGGTGGCGTTTGTGCAAGTGTGAATGCATTCTTTCTCTTTTGTTTTCTCAAATATACAATAAACACTAGTGGTGGTCTCTATTCTAAAATGTTAAAGGTCCCATGGCATGAAATTTTCACTTTCTGAGGTTTTTGAATGTTAATGTGAGCTCCCCTACCCTGTTTAGCCCCCCCTCCAATGGCTAAAAGTAGCGAAATGTCTAAACTGAGCATTTGCGATCCTTTTCTGCATTTGAAAAAAACACAGCTCAAACGGGCGATTCTGGACAAGGCACCTTATTGACGTCAGATCGAAAAAAGAAATGCAAATGCAGTTCCACCATCGTCTGGATCTCCACCCCCTGTCTCTGGAAATCACGCCCAGAGAGTTTGGACTGCGGAGGAGCTACGCAATGCGAAATGTGTTTTTTTATTTGCCTGGAGCCACATGCGAGTGTTTCTAGGCTCGGATGTCCTTTACCCGACCCTCTGGACCTCTGAAACAGCAGTGGTTTAATTTTATTTTCTGTGAAAATGTGTTTTTTTTTTCACTGAAATGGCTCTCCTTTCTGTCTTCGTGCTTCAAACGCGGAAGTTGGGAGACAGGGGTGGGGGCACCCGCTCCTCTAAGCCTATCTGTGTCCTTCTCATTTGCATTCAAGCAAGAAGGCCCAGAATGAGTTGTTCAGAGAGTGAATTTGTGAGTGTTGATTTTGAAGAAGGATTTATTTACAGTATTAGGGAACCATTAAGGCACCATATAAAAGCATCAAGAAGTACCATGTCATGGGACCTTTAAGATTTCAGTGCACACTTTTCATGTCTTGTTTAGACCAGTGATTGCCAGCCATTAATGTTGCAGCTGCACACTTGAGTTCGAAGTCAATTATCCAGCTTTTCCTTTGATGGTGAAATATAGAAAGCATAAATGGTGCAATTCGACATGGCTAAAGATGCCTGAAATGAAAGCATTTAGCATTAAGTGCTGCTAAATTTCTTGCAGACCTACAGTGAAATAATGAAGCAAATGTCTTGAGGTAAATGAAAGCTGCTCCATAAAAACTTTCTGGTGTTTGGTCTGCCTCCATAGAGATGTAATTGCTTTCCCTTGAATGTTGCACAGTATAGTATTCAACTAGTCTATTTTTACATATAAAATTCCAGCTGTTTTGCTAAAAATTCTCTACTGTGAGCAGGGTCAGCTTTTCGTAGATCTGACCTGTACTTAGCCTGGTGGCAGCACTTGCTTTGACAGAGATAACTTCAATGCCATACTGTGTAACTTTCTAGGTATAGATAGATAATACTTTGTCAATACAGTCAGTATGTTGGCTTTAAAGGGATAGTTTGTTTTTTTATATGAATCTGTATGGCATCCCCTTCAGCAGTGTCGTGCATTAAAGGTCCCATGGCATGAAATTTTCACTTTCTGAGGTTTTTGAATGTTAATGTGAGCTCCCCTACCCTGTTTAGGCCCCCCCAATGGCTAAAAGTTGCGAAATGTCTAAACTGAGCATTTGCGATCCTTTTCTGCGTTTGAAAAAAACACAACTCAAACGGGCGATTCTGTGTTACGTCACATCGAAAAAAGAAATGCAAATGCAGTTCCACCACCATCTGGATCTCCACCCCCTGTCTCTGGAAATCACGCCCAGAGAGTTTGGACTGCGGAGGAGCTACGCAATGCGAAATGCGTTTTTTATTTGCCTGGAGGCACATGCAAGTGTTTCTAGGCTCGGAAGTCCTTTACCCGACCCTCTGGACCTCTGAAATAGCAGTGGTTTAATTTTATTTTCTGTGAAAATGTGTTTTTTTTCACTGAAATGCCTCTCCTTTCTGTCTTCATGCTTCAAACGCGGAAATGGGAGACAGCACAGAGCAGCGCTCCAGCGGCTTAGAGGAGCGGGTGGGGGGGCACCTGCTCCTCTAAGCCTATCTGTGTCCTTCTCATTTGCATTCAAGCAAGAAGGCCCAGAACAGAGAGTTGTTCAGAGAGTGAATTTTTGACTATGTCTGTGTAAATGGGTCTTTCTCATGCACTGAGTGTTGATTTTGAAGAAGGATTCATTTACAGTATTAGGGAACCATTAAGGCACCATATAAAAGCATCAAGAAGCACCATGTCATGGGACCTTTAACACTGGCTTACCCGTGACAGTGTCCTCGGAGCCGAGTTCTGCCCCGGTTCTGGCACTGACGAAAGTAGGTCCGGCAAGTTAGCGGGGACAGTTAATAAAGCTTGTTTTTTTTCTCAAAACAATATTTGTCCAAAAAGTGATATATTTGCATTTGCGTCAGAAAACAGTTGCCCACGAAAAAGACAGCAGTCTAAATCGCTTGGTGCTATTTTCTCTCGAGTCGTATCACTGCGTGCCTATTATTATTATTAGCCTGTTCACTTGTAAGTGGCGATGTTTACAAATGAACAGGCTAATAATAACAATAGGCGCACAGTGATACGACTCGAGAGAAAATAGCACCAAGCGTTTTATACTGCTGACTTTTTCGTGTGCAACTGTTTTCTGACACAAATATGTCACTTTTTGGACAACTATTGTTTTGAGAATAAAAATAAGCTTTATTAACTGTCCCCACTAACTTGCCGGACCTACTTTCGTCAGCGCCAGAACCGGGGAAGAACTCGGCTCAGAGGACACTGTGAGGGGTAAGCCAGTGTTAATGCACGACACTGCTGAAGGGGATGCCATACAGATTCATATAAAAAAACCTGAACTATCCCTTTAAGTATCTACTGATACCCAGTATCAACCGGTTCTAGGGCAGAGAAAATATAATAAGTTTCCTTTGAACATTTTGGGCCAACATTGGTCAGTAGATGGGTCATTCCAGAATTGGAGGACATTTTGGCTTTAAAATTCTTGAAAAATAAACCTTCACTTTTCTGATTTTCTGCTACATATTCCTCAATAATAGGTAATAAACTATTAAATGCTTGATTAACTCAGCTGACGGTCAATGGTAAAATTTTTATTATATGATTTATATGGTTTATTTATTTATTTACTCTAATCACAGTAACAGGGTTGCAGGTAACAGGGTTGCAAAATCGCGCTAATGTTAGCTTTATCTCAGGAATAGAAGCTAGCTGTTTAGCTAGCTGTTATTACTAATCAAGAGGAAAAACGTATTTAAGCAAATACGTAAAGGGAAAAAAAATTGTCTTATTCTGATCATTTGCATAACAGGGTTGCATGAGGCAGAGTGAGACATTCAATCAAGGCTAACGATGTTCTAAAAATATGAAAAATAGAAGAGAAGACAAACCTTTGCTTTACCCATTCTTTTGGAAAACTGTTGAATGATGTCAAGTCCAGGGCATCATGTGGTTCTGCTTTCTTCTTCTTCTACCAGGCTAAAAATGTTCTGGTAACAGGGTTGCGTGCATGTTGTGGGACACATGTTCCATGAATAATAATTATTATTTGAAATATTATGTCTATTAAAACAAATGTTCCCACAGTTACAAGAGATGGCAATGAAACAAATTATAGAAAAAACAAGAAATTTCAATTCAATTTTAACTGTTTTATTTGAGATTCAATTTGGCCATTAGAGGGGTGGGACAAGAGGAAAATTGCATTTTGGGGGGTATTCCAGACTTATTTGGTATTTAAAAAACTATTTTCAAGCATTCTTTTCTCTTAGTTTTTTTTTAGATTTGGTCTCAGGACAAGTAAATTCACTCAGAAACTGTATGTTTTAGTATTTTGTATGTGGATTAGTTAATATTTGATGGGTGGGACGTAAAATGTCCTCCAATTCTGGAATGACCCAGATAATCTTATTACACCAGTTAAAATGGTATATCGGCTGAACCAATAGCTTGGAAGCCAGTATTGCCAATTTTCAATATTGCCGCTGATATCCGATACCAGTATCATATCAATGCATCCCTAAGCAATAACATTTAATGTTTAACTCTCCTGTTAGGGACTGGCTAAATTCTCTCTCTGTCTCTTTTATAATATCAGAATTTGTACAGTATTTTATTATAACATCTTTTTGTTGTGTAGTTTTTAGTCTTTTTGTTTGATTTTTACACTGGAATTTGTTGTGTTTTTTCCGTTGTTCTCATCCATCACCTGTCTTGTCAGAGTAGCAGTGGCTGGACCTCTCACTGCCTCCAGCCTCTCAGCACATGTAGCCTTTACATTCCTGTGACAGTGTTGGCTAATGGTTTGGGAATGCAGCAGCAGTGGCCCTTGTTTGCTGCTGCCTCTTCATGTCAGTACCTGAAATATTCCTCCTGCTAAACACATCCACTACCGACTGACTGGATTACGCTGTTGGCCATGGGATGATGACCTGAATAGGCCAATATCACACAAACTAAAGAAGTGGTTAAGTTGCTGAGTGATAAAGCCGCACTTGGATTACAGCTTGTCGTCGTGTTAGAAAACAACTACTCTAGACGGGACTTATGGAGATAATAGCAGATACGTGTACAGCCTTAAGTCTAACCCCTGGGTGTAGTTTGAGAATGTAATATGTTTTAAAACTGTATGGAAGGGCTTTAATGTATCTGCAGTCTACACAAATTTTCCACTGCGGTGTATATGGTAACACAGTGTGCCTGAGGCTATGAGAGGACTGAATGCATCAGCCTCATGTTTGGATAAGACAACTTATAATTCAGGTACACACCTGGTTTATCAGCACCCAGTGTATTCCACAGACAAAAATCCCCTAAATAAATGACTATGATTACAGCTGTATTTTAATAGATGTTGTGGCATAATAAAATCTATTCATACTATTTGTCAGACTAGTTGTTTCCTACACTAAGAATGTACAGTGATTATATGTCAGTAATGGAGCAATCAAATTACGTTGATTTTCTAGGAGTATTAGCATTTGAGAGGAGACTGAAATATGAACTGTTTATAGAGTTCTAACCTACAGGTACAAGATTTTCTGTAAAAAAAACAAGATAATTTGTTCTTTGCAGAGGAATTTTATTATCGAAATACAGTTGTTAGGGTCTTTCTGACATGATAAATGTGCCGACTGAAATTGTGATTGTGATTAGATTGCAATATATTGTGAAGCCCTAGATGGTTCTGCTGTATATTTGACGTCAACAGAAATTTGGGGGCCCGGGGGCAAGAAGCCTCTCATGAGCCTCCCTTTAATATAATTTGATAAGAAGATGTTCCTGTTTTGGGCCCCTAAAACCCAGTGGTCCCGGACAACAGACCCCTTTGTCTTCCCCTGTCTTCTGCTCTGATATTTGGTACCAGCACTGCATACTACTGGTGTGTTTTATGAGAAGACAGAAATGTATTTGCCTAATACAACTGTAGCATTTTTAGAAGCTTGAAATGTATAATTGAATCACAACATGGCATATCATTAGCCTAGTTACTTTACCTTAGGCCAAATTGATTATTTTGTTATTCATGAACACACCGGCTTTATAATGCTAATGGAAAAAAAACATCTTTTGGCTTTTTCAGAGGCTACTTACAGTATGTATGGATGTATGGATATCATTTTGTGTATCTCTGGTGGGCCCTTATAGCTGAATACATTTTACTTTGGGCATTTTGTCTTTGTACCACAGGCGTTAGTACAGATGAGATGAGCACCTTCGCTCAGCTATAGAATTGATGATGTGATTTTTGGGATGTTTGCCCTTAACATTGTCATCTGACTGAGCTTCTCAGGGCCAAATGAAAACAGACCTTGACTCATGGTGCTCCTGGTAGTTGCTCCCGGTGATATTTGCAGAGCAGAAATTCCATTGCCCTTGTAGGCGATAAGTGCAGTGGGAGCAGTTAGGTGTGTGTGTTGTGAGGCGTGTGCACTCCCTGGTCTTACGGTTTATAGCAGAAAAAGGCAGTCCATAGTTCATTCTTATATAACGCTAACAATACTCTTATCACTAACTTGTTATTGTACATTTTGTCTTTGATAAATGTGGTCTTGACTCCTGACTTAGAGAGATAGAATACAAGTGAATGCAGTACAGGTTGTGTTCATACAGCGCTCCAAACCACTAAATGACATTGTAAATACACACAACTTCCTAGAGCAGTAAAGCATGACAAAATCACATTCCATTTTGGTTTCACATTTGATTGCTTCACTGTAATTTAATGTAATATATTGATTACTTCAAGATTCCAACTAATTAGGATTGACTTCTTGACTACGATAACAAAAAAAACAAGTTTCTAATCCATATTCAATTTGCAGTGCATGTATTGAACACAATTCAAAAGAATTCACATTGGAGAGACAGCTGAAATATGAACAGCTAAAGGTCTAAACTAGTCTAGATTAGTTTTCTGCATATGCTTCTTATTGTATCTTATCTTTGGAATGATTTAATTGATATAAATTGTTCATTTCGATCATGATGCATTTTGTTGCCCTACTACTAACTTGGTGGCTCTAAATACTATTGAGCAGTAGGATACAAAATTGATCGCAATCAAAACAAAACACTCATGCTGCCTAATTTCTAAGAGAAATGAATTGACAAAGATGTATGACTTTGAACACACTGGGACTATACATTACAAGGCACAAGATTTGGACTGACATACCAGACTGTTCTTCCTCATGATAGTGAAGATGAAAGAGCCTCTCCCAGAGCTGAACCCCATCACCGACACCAACCAACAAAACAAACAATAAGTGTGTCTATCTAATGATCGGCTCCACTTCCGAATGTCTGCGATATCTCTGCCTCTCTGCTCTCTTCAAATTATGGGCACCATGTTAATGACTTCCACAGGGGAAGTGGTGGAATGTCGCGAGTGTCTGACTTCCTGGCTTCTCCTCTGTCCCCAGGGACCTCTTATACTTGGGCAGACCGGGTCATACTTAAGGCGCCAAGTGTAGGGTCTGCTAGGGTTACACGGTTTTAGGAAAAAGAAACAAGCAAAAAAATAATTACAGTTTCACATGGTGGGATTTACATTTTAAGTTGGATGAACATTTCAACAAAGACTGAAATTCCTAAACAAGAATACAAGAATTAATTTGAGTTTTCCCTCCATATAAAAGCTGGATTTTTTTTGTTGTTTCAGTAACTTACTAAATTACAGCTGTTGCTATCTGATATGGCTACAATTCAAATTGCGATTTTGGTTGTGATTAATTGTGCAGCTTTAGAGTACATTTCTCCAGCTCATGTGACAACAAAGTCACCTGGGAATGAACCTACGCCTCACTAACTCTCATGGAAAATCTGGCCTATAATGGCAGCCTCCACTCCTCAGGTGAAATACTAACTCTTGTTTTCATCTAATTGACCACACTGCAGTAAGTGTTGCAGTCTCCAGGCGTTTCCACTCCATCTATCATAAGTTCATGTGAAACACTGCAACATAAATACCAAGAATTATGTCCTCTGTGCACACACTTGATAAGTTGTGTTGACGTGCATCAGTTCTGTTTACACTCTAAAACACACACTGATGTCATTGCCAAACCCACAGCCTAATGGGCTGAGATATCCAGATATTTAGTATTTCCTCAGAGTGTAAAGGAACTGCATTGAAGAATGTATAATATGTTCATATAAAGATAGGTGATGCTGATGTTGGTGCTGTTGGAGTTTTCTCAGATATCAGTTTCATGTTTTGCTGATATAAGTCCCATAATTTTTATCTAAAATTCATTTGAATTTCATTTGTGCCATTTTTGTAATAATTTCACATCAATTTGTGGGTCTTTCTAATGATTCTTAATATGCATTATATGCAGATTGCCACCTGTTTCCATGGGCATGATATTGCTTTGCCTGGAATCTATTCAATTACTGCTTTTTGTATTGCTTGAACAGGATTGCCTTGCCACCGATCTGACCTATAACTTGGCCTGGTGGCCTCACCTGCTCATCACCATGGATACAGATTTATTATTATTATTATTATGCCTTTATTAGTCCCTCAGTGGGGAAATTCCAGTGTTGCACAGCACAAAAAAGTAACGTCCGCCTCTGCGCAATACCGTGCTGTAGAATAAGAAATGACATCCACATAGCAACAAGCAGGTTACAGGCCTTTCACCAGAAAAGTTACATAATGCCCTAATGCAAAGAAATGTATTGATTCTCATTGTTACACCTCTTACTCACAAAGTTCCTACATTTTGCTGATTCTTGATATGTGTATAACTAAATCTATGGATAGCTGTGCAGGGCTCCTGTTCCTGCATTAGTAGAGCTGTGCCTCTGAGGTCCCCTTATCTAATGATGGTTTCCTACACGGCTGGCACTCCGTCTGCTCCATGTGTGCGCCTCTGTTCCCCTCTTACACTCCTGATCCTGTGTATGCAAAGAGATTACAGCAGTGCCAAATCAAGACCAGCTGAATGTAGCACCCCTCAACTAATGACAGATTTGTATGGGAACAGCTCATGTAATTATGCTTAAGCTGAGAAGCCGCAGACACACGTTGAAGTAAACTGTTTAGTCAAGTGTACTTTGAGAGCTTATTTGTTTACCCAACTTAAGTCTATGTGGTTAAGGACATCCTATCATTTTAGTCCTGCTGCTGGATATAACAGACTGTACTTCAACACATCTTGTCTGTACCTCGGATTTGCGACATCCGAGTTTATAATCCAAGAGATGGAGGATGTAAATACATGGTTCTACATGAGTGCAATAATAATGATTTGGTGTTTGCTGAGGAATTCATGTGCTTAATGTAATTAATGTAATGCAAGGCCTTACAATAGAATATATGTATAGTGTATTTATTATTTATTGTCAGCACCTTTGGTGAATGTTGTCATATTACGTAGGTCAAAAATATATGGCTAAGCATATGACTTGGGTTAAATGCTCATTTGCCTGGGTGGATTTTAAGATTGAATCAAGAAGTTGCTTGCTGACTTGACTGGACTGGATGTCTTGACTTGGAATTCTCTTGAAATATTTGGTGAAAGTTTCTAGGGAAAGGGGGTAGAGGACTTTGAGAATTAGACAACTTTATGGTAAGTAGGTTACAGATTAAAGAGAACAAGTTATGCTTTTTCAGTTAGTTAGTATTGAACTATAAGATCGGCAACTTTTTGTTAATTGTAAACTGCAAGATTGATCTAAAATGTCTTAATAATTAGGGATATTATAATTAGGGACAAGATCTTGTGCCACAGGATCTCACCAGACAAAACTGCCAGAAGACTGTAATGATCTTGTGAGATATTTTTCCACGTAATTTGGACTGGAACAAAAACTGGTTACGTGCTGGCGAGTTACATTTCTTGAGATGCTGTAGTTCCAAAAAGCAATGCTACAATGACAAAAATGTAAAATGACGTGTTTTTATTTTGTGGAAAAGTGATTTCATTACCTTCTTTAAAAGGTTATTGCTTTGCTTGGACTATTCCAGAACATGGCTTTAAGCATATATAAAGTATCTTGCATTTATTCTATTATAGAAGTTTTATTTCTCAAAATTATCACTGAAACATGTATTATTACTGTGCGCTCACTTATCTATAGATGACAGTGATGTGGCTGTTTGTCTGTTTGAAAATAGTTAAATTGAATGCCACATTGTAGTATAGAAAATTTCAGGAAACAACAATAACATCTACATGGAGTCAAGCAGGTTTCCACCCCTCTACCAGAATGGAGAGTACATCTTTAACCTCATGCACCTTCTTTACAATTTTTTTTTCACAGTTGAGAAGTGGTACAAGCATCACCTCACCTACCAGATTGTGAACTGGCCTCGGCACCTCTCCCCGGGTTCAGTGCGGCTGGCGGTGCGAGCGGCCTTCCAGCTGTGGAGCAACGTATCAGGCCTGATGTTCCAAGAGTCGCCTAAAGGGGCAGCGGCGGACATCCGACTGGCCTTTTATGATGGGGACCACAATGACGGAGCCAGCAACGCCTTTGATGGACCAGGTCAGGCCCAGATCTAATGTAGGGTGCAAGGGTGCAAAAGTGCAAGAGTAGAAGGGTGCTGACAAAAGCTCATTTGGAACACAAAAATGAATGACTGCCTATGGGTGTGATGACTGTTTTGTGTGACTCATTCCAGCTGGAACATGCATGTATGTAATTTGTGCTCTCTGCAAATAGATCTTTATCCCAACTTCCTGAATACTTAATGTCTATGTGTGTACAATAACAGGACATCACTGCACTAGCAAACAAATAGATGGCCAAGTGTAATAACAGTCTGCACTCAGCACAGTCTTGTCAACTCAATTCAACTCAACTCAAATCAACTGATCAATTCAGTTTTGATAGTAAAAGGAGAAAATCAATTGTCGAATATGCGAAAAAATCTTCGACCAAATAAGCGTTGTCCATTTGACAAATTGAATTTCTCCTTTTACTATGGATTCTACCTGGACGACTGAGGGATTCTTCACACAATATTTGATAGTACAATATGTGTTATTATACAGCACAAATACTGTCTGTTTTCTCTTATGCTAGGTTCAGCCCGAGGCGTCAACCTGCCTCTAGTGCCTGCCTCTACTCCTTTGCATTTGAAAGCAGATGCTTGACACACATGCAAGCATCTGAAACGTGTTTTGCCAAAAGTTCATATTTTTCTCTCTGGCATTAGACGCTCAAATGCGGCCTGTGAACGCTCAAGCTCAAGTGAGCATTGGAATTTGGATCATTTGCAATAACTTGTCATTGAAAAATTTGTTTTGAAATTGAAGTGAAAGTTCATTACTAAGAAATGTAATTTTTGACAGTTACTTTATAATTTAAATGAGAGCGTAGATCTAATAAATATGAAATATAAAAGCTTTGTTCACAGTTTGCCCCACTTTTGGCCTTTAATTAATTAACCACTGGTTTATAGCATCTGTCAAGATACCAAAAGCACTTTACAGTGCATTATATTCATTCATTCCACACTTAGTGGTGGCAAGCTACTAGTGTGGGTAGTGTGGGAGAATTTTTTTTAAAATCTGAAAGCCTTTTTTTAATAGATGTACCCGCTTTTCTCTAAAACAAAGTACAAAAGAAAAAAGTTAAAGATTAACAGAAAATACAGAAATACAGAAATTATATGTTCTGTATGTTTATACCTAATACTTATTGTCTGATGTTCAGGGGGCACTTTAGCCCACGCGTTCCTGCCTCGGCGAGGCGAGGCTCACTTTGACATAGCAGAGAGGTGGACCCTGAATGGCCACAAGGGGCACAACCTGTTCCTGGTGACAGCGCATGAGATCGGGCACACTTTGGGCCTGGAACACTCGCCTGTCAGACACGCCCTCATGTCGCCATACTACAAGAGACTGGGCCGCAGCCTGATGCTCAGCTGGGACGACATCATCGCTGTGCAGCAGCTCTATGGTAACACTCACTATGGGCTGTTTGGGTTTACATGGGGCAATATGGGATTCAAAACTAATACTCATTCGTACATACAGAACTGTTTTTACACTAGCATCACCAGCATGGCCTCTTAACATGAATCTCCATTTTGGTTATTTGTCTATTTACCTTTAATTCAGTCCATGGAGGAGGTAATGTTCTTTTCCTTCTGGTCCCAAGCTTAGATACATACAACTCTGTAGGGTGGGTGATGTGTTGTGACAGCCCTAGAAAAAGGCTAAACAATAAAAAATATATATTGACTGTCTAGACCCATTCTCCTTCATATTAGATCAGCTCTATTGTTTTTCCCTCTCAGAATTGAACTTGAACTCACCACGAAGCCGTATTATTCTTTATATGGGATTGTAAAACATACTGGGATGAATGACCAGTCTGACTTTGTGTCTGCAGAGACTGTTGCAAATACCAGGGCAGTTCATACACAGTGCGTATATATTTATATGATAACAAAGTGGGCCACATTCCTTCCACCTACAGTATATCTGTCTTCATGGCCCAAGTGTAACAAGCGTAAGTCAGTGATGGTGTAGAGCAGTTTTAACTTAACTAACCAAGTATGAGCAATGACAACTCAGGAATTTTATTAAGAGGGTTAGACATGAAAAACATAGAAGTCAGTTTGTGGTGGCTCTAAAGTGGCAGACAACTGTAAACGCTGAAGGAAAAAGCCAACAACAACAATGAAATGTTCTCCAGCCATAGATGCAATGGAAATAATAATTGACATGTATTTTGTTAAGTTTTTTGGGTGACAATCACTCATGATGTTAAGTAATCATTATAGAACTGAAATATATTGTATTTGGGCAAGACACAACTCACACACACATACCGCATTCATGTAGGCAAGGTGGTGGGAGTAATTATTGTTAGATGGAGAGACTATTGGCACAGATTGGCACCTACTTCTCTTTTATTCAACCCCAGGGCAGTGGCCGTAGTGGTGCTATAAATACAAATGCATTATAGTACCTTAAAGGACAAATATTACACTGTTTTCTGAACTACAGCTCTGGAAAAAAATAAGAGACCACTGCATTTTTTTCTGAAATCAGCATCTCTACATGTATTACAGCCATTCCATTCCAGCGTCTATTGAATTCCAACACAAACACAAAGCTGAGCTACTTCAGTTCTTGCACCAGGAGTGGAATAAAGTCACCCAAGAACAATGTGAAAGACTTGCAGAGAGCATGTCAAGACACATGAAAGCTGTGATTAAAAATAAGGGTTATTGCACCAAATATTGATTTCTGAACTCTTCTTAAGTGTAAACATTAGTATTATGTTGTTTTAAAATGAATTTGATCTTGTTTCTTTGCATTGTTTGAGGTCTGAAAACATGCATCTTTTTTGTTATTTTGACCATTTGTCATTTTCTGCAAATAAATGCTCTAAACGATAATATTTTATTTGGAATTTGGAGGAAATGTTGTCAGTAGTTTATAGACTCAAACAAAAATGTTCCTTTTGCCCAAACTCATACCTATAAGTAAAATCAGAAAAACTGATCATTTTGTATGTATTCAGTATGTACATATATTTGATATTTCTCTCATGAAGGCTCTATTGTTCATTTGTGACACTAGATTTTGACAATTTAAGTGAAGTATTTGAGTTGGAAGCAGTTGTGTCTGTTTTAGTAGTTTGAGTCCGAGGTGAGCAGGTGTATAATAATTATGCACATTCTCAGACACTCACTTGACCCCACGCTGTGACTGCAACTGCTGCTGGTTTTCTAATCACTCACATTTAAACCGATTGTTTTAGCTTCAGCAAACCTGTGCAAACTCCAACAAAGCATAGTTGTATCCATTTGTTTTTGCAGAGCATGTGTAAGGCAGGTTCTTACAAGTGCTCTTCTATATATTTTCACTGGATGTCTCTTTTCCTCACTGCTGCTAAGACATTAATTACACTTCTATCCTTGTCTGGAGCTGCCCAGCCAGAGTTTCCTCATGAGCCATTCCTTCACACAACAGAGACAAATTTAAAGGTCCCATGACATGGTACTTCTTGATGCTTTTATATGGCTCCTTAATGGTTCCCTAATACTGTAAATGAATCCTTCTTCAAAATCAACACTCAGTGCATGAGAAACAGAGATAAGATGATAAAGAGTAATTTTTCTCTCTCTGAACAGTCCATTATGGGCGTTGTTGCTTGAATGCAAATGAGGAGAAAAGAGCTGGCCTATAGTAGAGGGTTGGGGCGTGGCCAAACTCTCCGCTCTCCGCTCTCAGCTGATCCATTTCCGTGTTTTTGCACGGGGGGAGAGATTTGAAGCGTTCCATTGAAAAATAAACACATTTCCACAGAAAATAAAATTAAACCACTGCTGTTCAAAGGTCCAGAGGCTCAGATAAAGGACTTCCGAGCCTAGAAACACTCGGACGTGCCTCCAGGCAAATAAAAAAACGCATTTCGCATTGCCTAGCGCATTCGCAGTCCAAACTCTCTGGGCGTGATTTACAGAGACGCTGAGTACAGACAGACGGGGGTGGAACTGCATTTGCATTTCTTTTTTCGATCTGACATCAATAAGGTGCCTTGTTCAAAATCACCCGTTTGAGCTCCGATTTTTTGTAACGCAGAAAAGGATCGCAAATGCTCAGTTTAGACATTTCGCAACTTTTAACCATGGGGGGGGGGGGCTAAACAGGGTAGGGGAGCTCACATTAACGTTCAAAAACCTCAGAAAGTGAAAATTTCATGCCATGGGACCTTTAAACTTTAATGTTACAGTCATCTTTTATGTTTGAGATGGTTAGACAAACTAAATCCCACATTCTTAAAAGTTGTGTAATTTGCTCACCCGCGCATCATTTTGAACATCCATAACCACTGATTTGACCCCATGAGCTGATTCAAATAAAACCAGAACAAACTCATGATATAATCTTCAAACCAAGTGTAGAAAGTGATATTTGTGAACTCACATTTCACTTATACTTCAAAGTCGCTACATTTAAAGAGACGTTTTAACACATTCCTGATTTAATCTGATATTCCCCTAGACACAACACATTACTTATCATGTCAGAGGGACGTGGTAGTGTCACAGACTTTTAGGCCAGGGCAAAAAAGGTGTCAAAACATCTGCTATAGAAATCTGGGCTAATTGAGCAGGAATGTTTGTGGTATAATGAAGCAGTGAATCCGATCTCCCACCCGGCAGCACAGATGCTACCCCCCTCTTCTCTCTCTTTCTCTCTTTTTGTCTCTCTCCCCCTATCTCCCTTTTCTTTCTCTGTCCCTCTCTCACTTTTTCCATCACCTCTCTCTCTTTCTCCCTCACTCTTTCACTTTCTCTCTCTCTTACCCTCTCTCTGTTTATCTCTTTTTCTCTGTCTCCCCATCTCTCTCTCTCTGTCCCTCTCCCCATTTCTCTCTCTCCCTCCCTTTGTTTGTCTCTCCCTCTCTCTCTCTCCTTCTTCCTCCTCTCTTTTGTTCTGTCTCCCACTTTCTCTCTCTCACTCTCTCCCACTCTCTGTCCCTCTCTTTCTCTCTATTTCTCACACTCACTGTCCCTCTCTTCCCCCTTCCTCTCTCTGTTTCTCTCCATTCTCTTGCTATAACTCGGAGAACTCCCACCTGCACTCCGCGTCCTAAAGAGGTATTTGTCAGCTTCATATCCTCGGGGCCTCCCTTCTTCATTTATGACAGAACTCCCAGCGCCCTGCCTGATCTCCGCTCCAGAGGCTGCGAGTTCACATAATTTTACACACACTTCAGTTTGATGAGTTTCACCAATTACCATAAAGCTGCTTCACTACACACTACAGATGGTTAGTTAGAGCTGGCTGTCTGAAAGCTCATGTTATTAGGGTTTAACTGTGGCTTTAGTACAATTCTTACTCAGTACAGTGTTGAAACAGACTCCCTTTTATAGGACAGACACGGGAGGAGGATTTTATGGGCTTTTATTTTAAGATTCTATGTTATAGTGGGGACATTAAATTAAGACCTCGAAGCAGACAAATTTTGCATGCATACCACAAAAATCCTGCATGTGTCAATAAAAAAAAAATATATATAGATGTGATAAGATAAGACTTTATTGATCTCACAGGAGAATTCACTTGCCACATTAGCTCCAGGCAGTTTAGTGCAAAAGAAAATTAGAACAAAAAAGTGCATACGGACAAGGTAAGTAATAATAATAAAATAAGTACATAAGGAAATGTAGAAAAATTGCACGTTTGTACAGAAGTCGACAGAAGCCATATTCATAAGCAATATTTTTTCTTCCTTGTTATCCCGAAATAACGAGATAATTAATTCGAGATCTCGAGAAAACAACACAATTATTCCGTGATCTCGAGAAAACAACTGAAACGTCTACCGCCACGTTGTGACAGGCTGACTTCGGGGCTATTTCTCATTCTGAATAGACGCGTTTTTGGTCATTAGAATGTCTGGAATAATAATCGATCAGCTGATAAGGCAATATTTTGATCAGGGGTTGACACAGGGGGAGATTGCATTACGTCTTTTAATTTGGGATAATTTCAAGATTAGTCCGCTGCACCTCCGCAGAAGACTGGCCCGGCTTCGTCTTTACCGACGGAGATACAGTGTTTTCTCGAGATCTCGAAATAACAGTTTTGTTTTCTTGAGGTCACGAATTAATTGTGTCGTTTTCTCGAGATCTCAAGTTAATTTTCTCGTTATTAAGGTGGAAAATAATCATTATGAACATGTCCTCTGTCGGCTTCCGTACAGTTGGACTATATAGTGGAGTTATACAGTCTGATAGCGGTGATGTGGGAAGTATAATTTTTATGAGTTATGAGAATATATAAATATGTGGCTAACCTTTGCTAATATTTTACATTATTAAAATCTTACAGTAGACTACTTAACATAAAACTACAACTGGTTCTCTTGACAACCTCGTGGTATGTCTTTTCCTAAAATGCTACACCTTATTGCACGCTTTTGAGTTATTGCAAAAGTCATGCATTAGATCCCAGCTTTGTGAAGTATAAGCCTTATTAGCTGAGAATATTTAAATATTTGAGCTAAACTTGTATTTTGACAAGATGAGCTGTAACAATTGGTTTCAGAAGTGTAATTTAATTAAAAAATCATGCATTAAAGGTGCACTGAGTAACTTTTCAAATGCGTTTCTCCATGGCGGTGTTATTGCTTTATCTGAAATATTATGTCACAGTATGGTATTAAACCTTTCTATCGTCACTGAGGGAAAACCAGAACAAGTTACAGGTCAGATCTGTGGAGAAGCTGGTGCTCACTGTCAGAATGCCTGTTTTCTGTGTATTTTTGAGCAGTAAAACCACCTGTAATTGAATAAATGTAAGTTAGAGCTGTTTAATGCCATACTGTGGAACATTCCAGGCAGAGCAATGACATTTCTATAGAAACAAGCAGGTTATAGGAACCCCCCCCCATCCAAAAAAAAAAAAAAAAGTTACACATTTCACCTTTAAACTTTATTAAGTCTAGATAAGCATGATTAAGTATTTAATTTTTACAGTTTTTATAATTTTACAGTTTTGGCATGCTACAACATAACTAAACCCAGTACATTTACAATCCGTTTCAAAAATGTGTATTAATCAAAAGTCAAAAGCTTTACATTGTCTTTTTCCGATTGCATATGCCAAGTGTACTTCCTGCTATCATTCTTCCCTCTGGCAGGAATCTCTCCCCAGCTGCTCCCACGCAAATGTCAGGCAGATGTGGACAAGACCTGGCCCTGACAGCTCCTGTAGCCTAATGAAAGCGCTGTGCTTTGGGCTGTAGTGCATATGTGACTAGGCTGTGTTAGACTGAGGTGAGAGAAAGCAGATGCATGAGCAGCTGGACATGTCAGCTTAGCACCTCTCCTTATCTGCTCCCTCTCAGACAAGACACATTCAGTGCCTCAAAGCATGCAGTACAAATACACATACGTTACATAAAAGTACTACTGTCTTTTTTGCCACCATACATTGGGAATAGCTGTAATCTATGGGTTTGTGCTGATTTCTTCCACCCTTGTAAAAATATTTGTTCTTAAACATTTTTTATCAAATCTAAAAAAAAGCCTTTATAAACTTCTGTATCATCAATCAATCAAACAATATTTATAAAGCGCTTTTCATACAAAAATGTAACACAAAGTGCCTTACAGTGGTTAAAGATTAGAAGATTGACTTTTATTGATCTCACACAGGAGAAGTTGTTTCTACATTTGACCCGGGGACTATCCCCATGATTTTGTTGTTTAGGTTTGGTCAGGCCCTAAGCTGGAGGATTTTACCTATGGTGCATGTTTTGGGTTGGTGGGGGAAACCGGAGTGCCCGGAGGAAACCCACCCAGACACGGGGAGAACATGCAAACTCCACACAGAAAGACCCAGGCGACCAGAACCTTCTTGCTGTGAAGCATGAGTGCTAGCCACTCAGCCACCGTGCTGCCAGTGGAGGAAAGAAAAAAAAAAGAAGATGAACAAACAGAAAGACGACCAAAGTGCTCTATAGTTAAACAAATTTAAACAAACTGCTTCTAAATCTATGTGATTCATCATGTTGGTGAAGACCGTTTTGCCTCTCAGTAATCCCTCAACCATAAAATCAATTCATAGGGGTTTAAGAATAGTTTATGGGACAGGTGGTAATAGTCTGTTATATTTTATAAACTGGTCATGGGCAAGACTCCAGTACAGGGTGGGTCACCGGTGGCTAGTCTCCATGTAGATGTTTCGTTGCAATATTCCGTTGCAATATTGTTTCTATTGCAAAAAGCAAACAAATGTGACCTGCTGGTCTGCAGGGAGACTTGTGTTTTATCTAATATTTTTCTTTCAGATCAGACATTTTTAATTGAGCTTTTCCTTTTAACTTTCCATGTTTTAACTTGTGGCTCTGTCTCACTTACAAACAGCATTTGTATGACGTAATAAGAACATTGTTGCAGTGAAATAATTTGCTTACTTCGGTGGTCTCTGTAGGAAAGCCATCAGGGGAACATACTGTCAGACTGCCAGGACAGGTGCTCCACACGGTGCTGCAGCAGTGGGAGCTCACAGACACCCCCGAGAGCACTCAGCATCCTCTGTACTGCCAAGGGGCGTTTGATGCCATTACTATGGGTGTGTTTATCATGATCAGTCTGAGCCATCATTATTTAATCACTCTTTCAAAATTCACAATATCACATTGTTTTGTCTTAGACCAAAATGATACAGTGCTGGTGTTTCGGGGCAGTTTCTTCTGGACAGTGTCACCCAAAGGTGCTGTTACTAAACCCGTGCCTCTTCAGCAGCGATGGGCAGACCTGCCTCCAGCCATCGAAGCTGCTGCCTTCTCACCTCTGGACTCCAAATTGTACTTCTTTAAAGGTAGGGCTCACCAATGCCTAGTCTAGCCCTCTAGTTCCTCAGTGTAAGTGTATGGTTATGTTTAGGGCGGAGAATGTGGCGGTACTCTGGCTCTCAGCTGGATCCAGGCTTTCCCAGGAGAACAGTAGAGTTGGAGCTCCCTAGACACCCTGACTGCGCCTTCTTCTATGCCCCTTTGGGACACATGATCCTGTTTAAGGGCTCACGATACTTTGTTCTGAACCTGAGGACGCTGCGTGCAGAGCCCTACTACCCTCGCAGACTGTCAGACTGGACAGGAGTGCCCCAGGGCACCAACGGCGCTCTGACCCGCCCGGATGGACGCCTCTACCTGTTCAAAGAGCAGCACTTCTGGAGGTTTGACCTTCTTAAGGTGCGAGTGACCAAAGAGGGACTGTGGGCCAAAGATCTAAACTGGACTGGCTGCAGTGACAGTCCCCAGAGCAATAATATTCTTTGACGGAGCTGGGACATCAACATCAAGTGCAATGAATTCATGTGTAACGGTTTAATTTACAATAACCTGACTTTTGTAAGGTGGATGAGAAAATGCAACAGTTACATTACAGAGCAGGGCGTGTTACTCCGGATTGCCCCACATAAGTACTTTTTTGGTAGATTTGCACAATGTCCGAAGATGTTGTTAGAAGAAGTTGTTAAGAAAAATCTGAGCATGTTTTTTGTCAGTAAATGTTGTTCATCAGTACAGCACATGTGTATAGAAACTAAACTTATAAATGTAGGGGTTTGCATCGGTATCATGCAGTAGACATATTTTTAGAAGCTCTTTCATACAATTGTATTCAGTATTAAAAAGTCCACATGTTGAAAATAAGAGGGGTAATAGGAGGAGTTTTTATAAACATTTTACTGTTTGAAACACGAGTATCATATTTTGTTTTAAACTGGACTCCTAACCTTTAAATCTGTATAATCATACACGCTACAATCTGAGGGAAGAAAAAGAGGTTTTGAGCATCTGCTGTTCCACTGAAGTTTCACTTAATCTCTCTCTGTACAGCTGATCTCTGTACTTGGGCCAGAGCCTCATCACAATATAAGGGGCGGTTGTCTGCCGACATGGACTCAGGTCTCAGTTCACCGTTAACATTCTGACCTAAACACTTTGATTCGGGATGAGAAGCTACATGCTGTCTTCAGACAATTCATAATTGGGTCATTTGTATTAGTGCACAGTCTATTTACCAATATTCCAGCATGATCACATTAAATACAATTTATACTAATACAAATACTTTAAGAGGACCTTTTATCTAAAACATATAAATCTAATTTTTCATATTACAAAAAAGTTTGAAGTAGTCCTTGTTCTCTGTGTCCTGCCCTGGACAGGGTTCATATGTAGAACTCATCCATGCTGTCTTCACTGTTTGCCTTCAGACTGAGCAGTGTGGAGTTCTCAGGGTTAGTCCTGTTGATCCCATTGGATCTGGGGCTGTGTGCAATGTGTGCAGTGTGTGCAGTGTGTGTAGTAGTGCTGGGGGTCCGGGGCAGACACTCACTCAGCTCCTTAGCCAATACTTCCACTGCTGAGGCCCCCACTGCAGCCGGCCTCTCAGAGCTCACAGTCATCAGCAGGTCTACAGAGGAAGAGCGCCTGATGCTTTTGGGAACAATGTTGTGCAGAGGTGAGACCAGGTCTCCTGTGTCCACATTAGTCTCCTCCTCGTCCTCCTCCAGGAGCAGGTGGGACAGAGAGCGTGTGATGTGGGGGCGAAGAGGGGACTCTGTCTGATGGGAGGGGGGCACTGATGCAGGACTGCTGCGCTGGGACGAGTAACAGGAGCTGCCAGGGGGACTGCTGCACCCACTACCTGAACCAAAACTGTCTGCTCCTCCATCACAATCTCGAGCTTTATGTCCTGCTGACACCAAACCACAAAGTTATTAACTGGAACACAAACTTGTACCTGTGAAGTAAACCATCACATGTTACACACTGAATGATGTTACCATTTTAGGAGTTGTGGCCTAGGCTAGTTGTATTGACTTTTACATAATTTCATTTGCCTGGAAATCCAGATATCTCTGTATTTCTTATACAGATTAATATCAGTCTAGTTTTCACACCCTCTGCCAAAGCTCAAGCCTGGTCAAATGTGATCGTGCAATCAAATTTGTTTTTTTGTGATGCATGTGAATTGAAGGAGCTCCCTGGCCACCTATGATTTACAAAAATGGATCTCACCTCAGATTAACAGAGTTCAGTGCTTCACTCATTGATTCTACAGAAATCTATAATGTTTTTCAGTTCCGTGTGTTTTTTTTCTTCTTTATTTTTTCTGATACAGACGGACGACCATGTGACCAATGTGTATTCTGGATCCCAGGTAATAATGTCATATCCCCTGATGTATAAATGAGAGCCCACATGCCTTGTCTGTGTGCGTGCCAGGAGAGGGCACTGCTGAACCTGCTCGGGGACACACTGCTGAGCTGCTGCCCTCGAGGGGACACAGCAGAGCTGCTTAGAGGGAAAGCACAGGTCAAAGGTCGCTGAGGCTGAACCGGGGTTTTCACCTGGAGCACAGAAGGACAGGATTATGATCCACACTCCGACCAAAGAGATTACACACTTGACATATGGCTCTGTGACAGCTTTGAGCTACTTGTAATGGTTGTTCTAAAATAGTATAGCAAAGAAATTCTGAACTGTAAGAACTGAGGGATCTTTTGTTCTATTACCTGGAAGAGAACCTTGTTTCCATCCAGGTCCTCAGTTTGCCAGCGTGTCAGGCTGATAGGTGTACAGGGATTAGGCAGCAGAGGAACCAACTGTCCAGTTTCCTCCACATTGAACTGCAGCACAGCAGAGTGGCATGGCTCAACTCGCACCCCTGGTGACAACTGCTTTATAGCAAGCTGTAGACTCAGCCCTGGCTCTGTCAAGTATATATACATTCAACTATATTCAGTTTATCTATATGTCAGAATCTGTCACACTTACCTGTGTGAAGGGTGAACCAGCAGAAGCCTGTCTTTTGTTCCTCTGCTTGTCGTTGTAATACTGTTTCATAGAGCCTCACTGAGTCCTGATAGTTATCATATGCACTGTAAAGTGTGACACGTAGGATTTCTCCTCCACAGTGCACCGGGCGCACCCCCCACACAGGCATACCTGCTCCCAGACTGTAGAAGTCTCTGCTGGGCAGAAGGTAGGGTCGAAGGGAGGAGTTGGCAGGAGAGCTGCAGGAAGAGATGTGGACCCCTCCTGTCCTACTGCCACAGCTCTCTGTGTGGTGATACTGCCACGGAGGGTGCTGCAAGAAGTCAAGGACCTTAAGGATTCGCTCTTCTCCATAAGCTTCATGAAGGAAGAAAGTGATGGCTACAGATGGATAGCCTAAAGTATGATTTTTTTTTTAATAGTCAGGTTGGTTAGTCCATTCATAAATACTTCAAAAGCAAGATAACTCACCCGACACAGGACACAAGCGAGTGTAGCTTCTGTAAGGTGACGCCCTCTCAGACACATGGAAGATGCGGAGGCTGGGGCAGAGCCAGCGCAGCAGTTGGTCCAGGGTCTGCTGCAGGAGCAGGGAATCTCCAGGGTTGGCCAACAAGTGCAAATGTAACAAAAGTGTGCTCTGTAGCCGCTGCTGCCTGAGCCGTCTGGTCACCTCAGCTGAAATAGAGGGTTCACATACATTAATGACACGAAATAAGCTCACACACAGTGTGTATTCAAAGGAAAATTACTTACTGGTAGATGAGGACATCCTGCTGGAGTTAGATCTGAATGACAAAAGTAAGACATCATAATTCTACTTTGACTTGGATGAAAGACAAACATCTGTCTCCATCTTGTGGTGGTGGGTATACAAACGTCTCTTTCGTCACCATGACAACACATGATCTGTTGTTAGCCAACATAAGCTAAAAGCTATTTGATAAATCAACCAGAAGACAGCAAAGCAGTACAAACAACCCCATAGCAAGCTTTATAAGTAATATGACGTTTTCCACCATCCAAGCCGTGCAAAAGGATCCCCAGTGTAACACATCAAAGTTATTAGCTCGTGTTAGCCTTCAGCTAACGCGTCCTGACTTCTGAATACTCACTGTGCACTTTCTGCTCCAGAGTCCTCGTTTTCATGATCGCCTCTGTGTTTCTGTGGAGCTCAGTGAAGCACGGCTCACATTTTCACTCCCCTGGACAAAGGTGCGAGCTGCAGGAGTCCGAAGCATCCCGCTGGACTTGTCTCTGGACAGAGGACTCTGCGGGGCACTGACGTCATCCGACAACCAAACTCCGTTATGTTTGGGGGGGAAAAAAGTGCAACTAACTACACGGCGACACGGGATGTGCGAGTATCATCGTTACGTTTGACACCTACAAGTGTGTTTGAAGTAAGGGGAAAGGACCCGCAGACAGATTAAACCCAAAGCTGTCGATAATAAGGGGAGCAGATGGCACGCGTCTAACAAGACTATGCACCCACAATATGAGGACAAAGGAGGGGTCCAGACGGGTCGGACAAGATGTAGAAGCCGCTTTAAACCCTGTTACATAGTGAGCGCACATAAAAACATTACAGCTCACAGCACATGGTTTGTTAACATCCACAAACAATCTGACATGTCTAACAAGCTTTTTTACAGACACTCCACACCTCATTCAACACGTTTTGCTGTACATACGAGCATATCTGTTTATTAAGAAAGCACAAACTGTAGTGGCAAATGATAACTGGCTCCTAGGCATAAAAATGTCAACATTGTTATTGTGGTTGTGTGAAGAATCCCTCAGTCCAGGTAGAATCCATGATAAAAGGAGAAATTCAATTTGTCAACTGGACAAAGTTTATCTCTCCTTTTATCATTGTTATTGTGGTTAAAATAAACACACATTTAGTTCATTTACTCTACATTTAATATGATGAAAACAAGGCCCTGTACAATCCACCTTTGCAGTGAGTACAATAATTATTTTACAATTTGTACATATTGGAACATGGTACTAGACAGATCCACTTGTTCAAATTGGAGAAGGGGGACAATGGTTTTCCTTGTAACTCGCACCTTGAAGAATGTTCTGTTCTGAGGAGATGGCCTATACAACAGACTTAAAAAGTCAGTCAGCATGCCGTGAACTTACAGCTGTGGATGTGACCAGCTACCTAGTCCGGGGCAAATGTGGTTCTGAAACTGGTAATGAAATATTTCTTTCTATGTGAGGTGTAAGTAATTAATACCAGACAGTAAAATAACAACCTCAAAACAGTTATAATTGCAACATAAATTAAGCACTCTTCCTGTTTTTGTCAAGTCCTCACAGTGTATTTGCCTGCTTTGTGAAACCAGGCCGGTACCACATTGTTAACACTGTGATATCTTAATGATTTAAATCTCTGGCGGGAAGGTCAAGAGCAGCTGTACATCCACCTGTACAGCCATAATTGTGCCACAAAACAACCGGAACACATTGACATAAACATTTAAAAGTGGGGAGTGAATTCAATTGTTTTCTTGCTCTTAGTGTAGCTGATTGTTTGCTTAATAGCTTAGCCATTCACTTATTCTCGATTCTTTGTTAAGAACAGCACGTGGCAAACATGCCCACCCAATTCTCTCCAAAGGCCACAAGGAACGTGCGTGAATTGTACAAAACTAGACCCCCTCGTCTCTCACACCAGAAGAAATCTAATATTGCTAGAGAACTTCCCATCTTTTATGTGATTTGTACACATTTCATGGAAGAAAAGTTAAGCTTCCCAGTGTTTCCCAGAATCATTGATGAAAGCACTTCCAAGTTCATTGAATGCTGTCCACAAAAAAATTCAGATTCAACTTTCATTGAAATCATTTGCATTACGCTACATAGGTGTACACTTTACGGTCCTCTGGCGTTCGTGCCAAATATTCTCGCTCAATAAGTCCTTCAATGCGCTTCTTGATGACTACAGGACTGGGTAGGAACCGTGCTCTTAACTGTTGTGTGACCTGTGAGAACAACATTGTATTAATAATGGTCTTTTACCCATTGCTGTAGCGGTTTCCTTTCTATTTCCTTACTTACCTCTGCTACTAGAACATTGTGCTGCATCTTCTTTCTGGACTTCATGATGCGGACTATTGCAGCTTCTATTTCATGCTTTCGGTCATCATCGACTTTCTGTCGCGTCTCTTTCCGTTCTGGGTCTGACTCTCCTTGTTTAGCAGCCACTAGCGCATAAAGAATATATCTCACCGTTACAGCATGAAAACACAAACAACTAAAGAATGAATGAATCAATCAGCTTACATCTACCTGTCTGGATTTTAACTCGATGCAATTTGGAGGTGAACTGGTCATTGACAGTAAACACATGGCCATTCTCTATTTCCTTGGATTTAGGCTCCTTGGTGAGAACTCTTTGGGTTGGTTTCCCACAGGCCAAGGACTGCAGTGCTCGCACCAGCTCCCTCTCAGGTATGTCCGTCTCCTGCTGGATTTCCTACAGTGGATACAGTCATGTCAGTAAAAAGAACTTGCAGATTTAGTAATGCACATGGCTGTTTAGATACCTCAAAGGTGGACTTTTCTCTCGTATTAAATAACATAAGGATGGTCATCTGAAAGGTGGACACCTGCAGGATGTGCTTTCTAGTGTTGGAGCCCGTTACTTGAGCTCCTCCCACTCCAACTTCAGACCCATCCTCCTATAGCCAAGTGAGGACAATGGTAAATCAGTTTTATGGTAGAAGTAGGAAAAAAAGTGGCACACAAAATATGTAATAAACCTAAAATATGCAGCTTTAGAAATCCTTGGAACTTCAACATTTTCTCCGCCCTGCATACCTTTTTGATTGGACCATAGAAAGTGGCATTTAAATCTGCGGAGCCCATGTGGTGCTGAAGTGTCAGTTGTCTGCCACTGTGCTTACCGAGATAAAACCTATAGAGCAAATTACAACATTTGTTATACACCATTAAAAACAAAAACAAAAAATTGATGGACTGACTGACTAACCTCCTAAAAACTTCAAATGCATGACGTGGAGAGGGTGGGATGTTACACTTGGGTGTTGCTGATTGGGTGGGCCAGTACCCTGTGGTCAAAACTCTTACGGTCAGATCCACTCCCCCAAGCGACACCTGTAATGTATGTAAATAAAAGTATATGAAAGAATTGATTCACCACTACAGTATTTGTTGAGGGATCAAATAAAAATAAAAAATTTAAGATTAATCTGTAGGAGCATAATATGGATATTATAACTAAATCACAGTTGTGCATAAACCACATCACACAGAACACTTTTTTACTGATTAACTCTGTAAATGTGTCTAAAATAGATGTGTATACCTATCCCTGGCATTATTTTGGCATTTTAGTGCAGATTTGTTAAAGGTCCCATGGCATGAAATTTTCACTTGAAATTTTGAACGTTAATGTGAGCTCCCCTACCCTGTTTAGGGGCCCCGCCCATAGCTAAAAGTTGCGAAATGTCTAAACTGAGCATTTGCGGTCCTTTTCTGCGTTAGAAAAAAAACACAGCTCAAACGGGCGATTCTGAACAAGGCAACTATGTGACGTCACATCGAAAAATGCAGCCCCACCCCCCGTCTGTGTCTCTACTCAGCGTCTCTGTAAATCACGCCCAGAGAGTTTGGACTGCGAAGGAGCTACGCAATGCGAAATGCGTTTTTTTATTTGCCTGGAGGCACGTCCGAGTGTTTCTAGGCTCGGAAGTCCTTTATCTGAGCCTGTGGACATCTGAAACAGCAGTGGTTTAATTTTATTTTCTGTGGAAATGTGTTTATTTTTCAATAAAACGCTTCTCATCTCTTCCTCCGCGCAAAAACGCGGAAGTAGGGCCAGCGCACAGCTGAAGAGGAAAGAGCGGAGAGTTAGGCCAGAGTAGGGGGTGGGGGCGTGGCCAATCTCTGTCCTCCTCATTTGCATTCAAGCAACAATGCTCATAATGGAGTGTTCCAGAGAGATATTTATGACTCTTTCTCAGCTTATCTCTCTTTCTCATGCACCGAGTCTTGATTTTGAAGAAGGATTCATTTACAGTATTAGGGAACCATTAAGGAGCCATATAAAAGCATCAAGAAGTACCATGTCATGGGACCTTTAAAAATCTGACTTTCGGGTCAAAAGCCGTGTCTGTACCAACCACTTTAGGATCAACTAGGGCCACCACATTTGAATTTCCAGGTTGGACAAACGGCTGCCAAAGAGTCAGATGCAGGTTATTACGCAACAATCGCAGCCACTCACGGTCAGCTCACGGTCTATGGGCGGTATGTGAGGAGCCCCCCTAAACCCCGCCTATACTGAACTCTGTGGTGAAACTTGTGTTGCTGTCACTCTCCATTGGCAGTATGCTATTGCTCACTCTCACTGACCGGCGCTGTCACTCATAGGTCAAGCCCTGCCCCACACCATCACCTAACTCCAACCCAACTCCACAACCTGCGAGCACCGCCCATTTTGCTGGATTTTTCAAATTTTGTCTGTGGGCGGAGTCAACTCTAGCACAGGTGTTTAGCAGCTCTTTTAAGTGTATTTAAGATTTTGGTTTAAAAAGAAAAAAAATATTTTGGTGGTTTGGCATCAAAAGAATATTCTGTACTCTCCTTATGTTTTGCAATGTAGAGGGTCCTTACCCCAGTAGTTTGTAAATGTTGTCTAAACTCATCCAAGGTCGTGTTGGAGATGCTCATATCCCGGAACATGCCCTCCAGTTTTGAGGTAAACTGACAGCCACACTCTGTCTGTTGGAGACAAAAACAAAACAGACATGTGTACAGTTTATTGGCTCATACAAAAACTGGTTTTCAATGGATGGTCTGTCAAGTTCAAAGTTGATGCAGGGAGATCTTATTGTGCTAAATAAAATATTCTCTTACCTTGAGCTTTGAGATCATGTTTTTCTCAGAGTCATCAGAGACACTCTTGTTAGTGAGCAGTCTGCGGGCGAGGTGCTGTTTGTAATATCTTTCAAACACATCCTTCTCCTGCATGAATCGGAATAACACCATGGCTTTGTCCAGTATGGACTCCACCTCCTGCTCTGTGAGCTGTCAAATAGAGAAGCACATACAGAGATTCGGTATGAAACAATGTAGGTGATTTCAACCAGAGTTTACACTTACCCCTTTGACTCCTTTCTTCAGCTTATCATCAATAAAAAGTGAAAGGTATTCAGGAGAACGAGAGTTGAGGTTTAGGAAGTACTCAAAGTCTCCAGCGATGGTCTGTTTGAATAGTCTGTCATTGTTAAATGATTCTTGAAGGAAGCGATCAAATCTTAACTTGAGGTCCAGCAAGCCCTAAAATGAACACAGATATTACACGTCAAGGAGAAGTAACAACTTCAGCGTTGGCTTAAACAGGAACATGTAGTTTTATAGAGCATGCAACTTCATTTAGGCTTGTAATGTCACTTTAAATATTCCTGTTTTCTGGAGTTATTTTTTAAGTTTTTTTTTTTTTTTTCCCTCCTTTTTTTTTAGTCCAATTTATATCTTACCTGGATATAGTCCACGGGGTTCTTTCCCTCTCCTTCCTCTGACACCAGAGCTTTGCCCTGCTCTCTCAGGTAGGAGCTCATGCACTCACACATGGTCTTCAGCCCATTGGGAACTCTACTGAACAGCTTGTACATACACGCCAAATCTGCCACGTGCACACAGAAAGTTAGTCTCTGCTTGTAAATACACCATTTGGCTCATTCAAATCAGCCTCATACCATCTGTCTTGCCATTCTTGAGCATATGGACCAGGCCTGAGTTTTCCATCTCTACAATGGTCTTCATGTGTTTGGAGATGAGTTCACGCTCCACCACCTTTACAATGGGCTCCTCTGTGGATTTATCCAAGCAGTGCATCACCCGCTCAATCTCCTCATTAATCCTGGCTTCCACCTTCTTGATGTATACACTGGCACTGTTTTCAGCAAGGAATTTTTGACTTTCCATCTGTAATACAAACAATTATCTGAAAGTCTCACTACTGTACACTATGTTCAATATGTTGGTTAGATCAAACCTGGAAAAACTCTGCAGACATTTCAAGAAATGGTGCTTCAAAGTCCTCTTCATAAACAGACCTCCCTTCTAACCCAAGGATCATCAGCATTTGGCAAGCGTTCCTTATTGCACCCCTGGTGTAATGAAAACACAAATGAATCATGGCACATACATTTTCAGGATTTTCAGCTATAAGTATGTTTTCTGAAGTAATGTAAGATGTCCCTAGCAATCAGTCAACTTAGGTAAAAAAAAAAAAAAAAAGCTGTGGGTTCAAAAGTAATTAATCCATTGCCAAAATCAGAGAGGATTTGATTATAATCAAAGCAGACATCATTATCTGGTCAGTAAAATTTAGGCTCATGTAGATTACCTGTCCACCACCTCCCCTTTTCTCTCCCTGGCGATCATGTCCAGGAGGGTTTGTCGGAGGTGGTCTCGGATGCAGCCATAACGAACCACCTGGTCTCTGAAGATGATGAGGCCCAGGTTGTAGACGTTTTCCACGTTATTCTGTTGTACGTACACGCGGTCCTAAAAAAAAAGTTTAAGTGGTTACACTGTCATTACAGTGGCCATACCATTAAGAATATTCTTAATCTGACTAGCTCATGTTAATGTGTGAAGAGGAGGCACCAAACCTAAACTGGTTTTAGCCAATCACAGTAACAACTTTTATGACATAGCATCAGCTTCATGTTTCAAGTACATGATTCTTTCCTGATCTGAGGAATTTTGTGCGGATCTTTCTCCACTCAAATGATATAACATATTTGATTATGTGATTTATTGCTATAAAAACCGAGGACCATTGCCATGCCAAATCCTAATCCTTCTGCCCGAAATCCATAAATTGGTTGTTTTTGTAAAGGTGCACAATCATACATTAGTTTTTGGAATCTCTTTTAAGGCATAAGATCAGTACGATTGGGTAGAATACTACAAAACTGATTTTTGATGTCTGAAAACTCAAATACTCCCACTCTAAAAATGCATGACTCACCATGTACATGAGGATGTCTCGAATCATCACCATTGCTGTTTGATGATCATTCCAGGCTTGATTCAACGTTTGAAGGAAGTTATTATTTAGGGAATTGAGCACATCTTCTCGAACCTTTGGAAGAGAGAGGGTTAAAAGAGTGTACCTCACACCAGACCTCTCACACAGTTATCTTTCATTTGCTTTCATTTGTCCCTAGACTCGTGAGCCTTAAAAGCCTGCCACCAATGTCACTGCAGCATGACTCAGCACCAAACATCTCAGCAGATGGCTGAAATTCTTTAGGACACACTGACCTCACCATAGTTCTGAACAGACATAATGGAGGATGAGCACTCCCACTTCAGGGGCATGTGATCACACCTCACTAATGCACTTTGAGTGGCTTTCAATTTGCAGCACCTGCAAACACTACTTTTGTCAAAAAACACGAGGGATAAGCTGGGTATGAGGAAACATGCTGGCTCACTTTGAAGTGGAAGCTAGACACAAAAAAAACAAAAACCTAACGGCTATAAAACTCTTAATTGCCCCTGAGAGGAATATTAGAGAGCTGTTGGGTGATTTCAAATCTGTGCTTCTTATTCTGGAATACCAGATGGGGAATTTTCAGAACAAATGGTTATCTTATATTACACTATTTTTTGAACTATGTTATAATGTTGCTCCCTGATCAAAAACATACATGGAGATGTATTTTGTTTCATTCACACGTTTGACACACAAATCCTGCACATCTAGGCTGAGCTATTCTCTCTAACAGAAAACACTCTGTCCGTCTTTGTGATGTGATGAGATGTTCCACTGTGTTTTCAGACTCCATACACCTTCACTAGAATAATTTGGATAATTTCAGCCCTAGAATTGCCCATCTCTACTGAACTAAAGGTAAAAGGTAGCTGTTGACTACATGATATTACAAGGTGGAAGAGAGCATTTTGATCTTTGGAGATGTAGAATGACTAATAATCCAGGATTCCTCAAACATGTGTGAATGAAACAAAACACAACTCTGGATATGTTTTAATAACATTATAACATGGCTTAAAGCTCACTAGAGTCAATTTTGAGTAATATAACCATTAATTGTGACGTGCCCTATAGATCCTGCACATCCCCAAAATCAATATAATCAATCAATATAATAAAATAATAATAAATGCAGTTTTGTTAAACAACAACATTTCTGAGGTTTAATATTTGGCTGTGACAGCTGACCTTAAAAGTCTTTTTAAATTAAATATATTCTTTCTCAATTCCCAAAAAAACATGTGCATCAAAATCTGCACCCAATTAAATTCAAGAATAAGACTTACTTTATTGATAAGGTGCTCTGTGACCACCTCACGCAGGCCTGTGTACAGCTTCTCCCCGTGTTTATGCAGCACCATGGTGTACGCATTTCTGTACAGCTCCTCGAAGCTCAGGCCACTGTTGTTCTTCCTCTGGATCTCTTGGATGGCATTCTTTAGTAGGTCCCAGATGTTGTTTACATACTTCTCATCCATCGTCATCTGAAAAGGAAAGAGGTGCAATAATCATGTTACAATTGATCAGAACCTCAAGCAATAAATCCGCTACAAACTGCCTAATTAGAGATGCATCGGTCAGATACAGGCATTAGATATTGCTGATGACTGAAAAATTAGCTGGGACCAATATTGGCTTAAAAATATCAGTTCAGCTGATTCTATGGTCTTAGTCGGCCCAGAAAGTCTCATAATGTTTCAACTTTTATGGCGCTCCACAGTTCTGCTCCAGTTCTGGAAATAAAATTTCCATAATTTTTTCCCAAAGACAAAAAAAAAAATTTAAAAAGGAGTTTAAGAACATGGCGGAGGCTAACCAACTGTTACTTGCGAAAAGGGGGTAGGCTCAAATAAGCTTTTGCTTCGGTCAACTCCTTTTGAGCATTGTCATTTCTGCTGTATGTACATAATAAAATATATTATCCTGTGTTACACTGTGTAAAAATTTGCTCATATAAAATAAATGAAAAATGAAAATGAAATGAAAAACGTGCCAACTAATTTCCATGCGGTTGTTTTAAGTCCAGAGATCACATTTAATATGCAAGATTCAAATGTTTTAATAGCATTTTGGTTTAAAAAGTTTCAGAAACAGACTATAAATAAAATTACAGGACTTGTGGTCATTAGTTCCCCAGAGCTGATTAACCCTGAGCTTTCAAACTTTTAATATAATTTTTTTGTAAAGTCTATGGCAGTAATTAAGGGGAAATTTACTTCCGGAACCAGTAAAACCTACATAACACATATGGATCAGTTATGTCTTATTTTATTGTATGTATATATCTTTAAAAGGAAATAAATGCTGCTTTCGGTCTCTTCGCTGGTATTGACTGATATCAGGTATTGGCAGATATTTAAAGCTAATCTTTCGGAAAGCTAAACTATTGGAATCTATATCAGAACAGAAAAATCTGAATTGGTGTATCAGTGTTTAATTACAGCAAAATCCCATAAGACACTGCATCGCATGATTTTCTTATCATTAGTGAGGAAAATTGCTGTAAAGTTGTATTTATACATAAAATTTGTATGAAATAAACAGTATATATACACCATCTTTTACATGCCCAGCATGTAAAAGATGTTATCTGAATGTATGAAATATGGCTTATGACTCAAAGTACACCATGTAACTTTCTGGAGGTGGCACGTCACCCGCATAATTCCATGGAAATAGAGAATTAAAACCATTCTTCAGGACATTCTCCATTAAAATAAACAGGTTTTATATACATATTGTGGAAGATTAGACAAAGGAACATTTCCATGGAATCAATCGGAGGCAGCCCTCCCCCAGGCCAAATAGGAGTCAGGTTTGAGGAGATGCAAGCCTGCTCAGAGTAAGGACACATGTTTTTTGTTATTCCAAGCGATTTGGTGAAATAAACAGAATGAAAATGTGTAGCCTATTTTTGGCTACAAAGTTAATTACTGTGACTTTAACTATCCACTCACACTTTTGCAGCCATATACCCTGGGGCATACTTGTCATGGGGTAGTCATGGATGATTTACACATCCAAGATTTTGATCTATTCTTAATAGCTCTGCATTGTGTGTCTGAATTATTCAAACTAGTAAACTGTCACTTTATGAGAGGCCCTGTAGAGTGCTTCTGTGCTCAGTACAGACGGACAAGCCCAAACACATGCATGACTCTGGCACTAGCAGGTCTGTCAGGACTGGGCTACATTCAACAGCCTCTTACGTGCAGGTTCTGTTTCTAATAAGTAGTAGTAGCTGACAGGAGTAGCTGACAGGAGACCTAATGTATCAATCATACCACAGGCAACCAACCTACTTCTGTATGTCAGAAGCATCATGGCCCAAATCCACTCGCTTAGATTAATGACAACGCCTTATTAATCATCACATAACGTTATGCAAAGAGGAAGCTCCAGCCCTTTAGTGTGGACACAAATATGTAGGTTCTCTATTGGCAGAGCATCGTTAGCACGTATGTGTTAGCTCACATCACCTTCCCCAAACGTTACAAAAAAAAAAAGAAAATATTAATAAACTATTATCTTGGCTGTTTATGACTAACTCAACTAGCTGGTTAATATAAGGTGGGTAAACTATAAAGGACAGCGGCAAATATTAAAGTAAACATGCAAAACAACAAGTGTCAAAAGAGAGTGCTAATGTTAGCGTCGGGGCTGTGCAGGTTTTCATGCTGATCCAGTCTGCGGGTAACACATGACACTGACAATATAATTTAAGTGTCTACGATGCTTCTATGTTTACATGATCAAAGCCTAAACTAGACAATTATGACAACAACATGACATTTGCTGAAGGTCCTCCAAAAAGCTGTGGTAGTTGGCCTCTTAGCATGTTAGCTCGTAGCCGGACCACGGTGCTGGCGTGCGCTACAGTGCGGGAGAAGGAGCTCTGTCTGCGGCGTGCACTTACAGGAAAGGCCCGTATTCGCATTTTGGTGTCCTTCTTCGTACCGCCTTTGCTGAGATTGGACATGGTTGCCTCGTCTGTGGGGGATGTATTTACATGAAAATATTCTCCGGGTAGGGACGGGATGGCTACTGGATAAAGGAGCAGCCGACCAGCTTCCACCCGACCTCGTTACTCCTCGCCCCGACTCAAGTTTATTGTTGACAGCCAAACGCCAGAGCCGATACTTCTACATGGAGCAATGGCGGACCGGACTACCTGCACTTCTCACTGCGCACATCTCACGCAGCGCAACTCCCGCGATACTGCAGCTTCGCAAACTTTACTTACACTTACAACTATCAATATTCATTTAAATTGTATATTTTCTCTGCGGGCATATTATAAATTATGACAAATTGATCCAAAAAAGTTAGTCTTGACTTGCCTGGTTAGATAAGTATAAATACAGCTCTGGGAAAAATAAGAGACTACAGTACTGCAAAATTATCAGTTTTTTCTGATTTTGCTACTTATACATATGTGTTTGGGCAAAAGGAAAAATTTTTTGTTTGAGTCTATAAACTACTGACAACATTTCCCCCAAATTTCAAATAAAAATATTATTATTATGTTGCACAGCTTTCAGATTTTAGATCTTAGATTTTAGTTTTAGATTTAGATTTTTGTCTTAGATAGTTTTTGTTGTGTTTTGTCTTTATATTGTATTTTCTACACTGTCTTTTTTGCACTACCTGGCCAGAGAGAAACGAAATTTCGATTCACTGTATGTTGAACACATATGGCAGAATTGACAATAAAGCTGACTTTGATCTTTTGATTTGCAGAAAATGACAAATGGTCAAAATAACAAAAAAGATACATGTTTTCAAGCCTCAAATAATGCAAAGAAACAAGATCAAATTCATTTTAAAACAACATAATACTAATGTTTACACTTATGAAGAGTTCAGAAATCAATATTTGGTGCAGTAACCCTTATTTTTAATCACAGCTTTCATGCATCTTGTCTTTCCCATTGTTTTTCGGTGACTTTATTCCACTCCTGGTGCAAGAACTGAAGTAGCTCAGCTTTGTTTCTGTTGGAATTCAACAGACGCTGGAATGGAGCGACTCGAATACATGTAGAGATGCGGATTTCAGAAAAGAAAATGCAGTGGTCTCTTATTTTTTTCCAGAGCTGTATGTCAGTGAACTTAGAATTGCCTCAATAATGTACCTTCTGTTCAGTTATACTATGATTTTATACTGATTAATAATGTAACTTAATTAAATTAATATTAGTGGTTTAGCTTATAGCCTATTCTTTCAGACATGTGTAAAAAATGAAAAAGAGTCAAACCTATTGATTTTTAAATTATATTCTATTCTGTAGCATAATTTCATAATGAGTCAATCCAGATGAACAAGGCTTCCACCATATTTATTTCAAGAAAAGCAACAAAAACAAAACAAAAGACTCATTCAGTAATCTTCTTAAAATTCTTGTTCAGCATAAAGGTAATAAACAATCAAACAAAACCAAAATAAAATTATTAACTGAAGTGTATTTCTTAATATAATAATTTATCTAATATAATAATATGAATTTGGCATATTTGTTCAACATGTAAATTCTAAATAAACATATAGGGCTTTTAAATTCTATATTTCAGACAATCTAAGCTTGTGGTTCTTCAAAATGGCATGAGAAAGGTGAACAGGATGCAACAACTGTAGTACAATACAGAATTGGGGACCTCCCATTGTAATAACTACAGACAATTAAGTAACATCTTGAAAAGTCTTTATGTACAGTAATTATCTTTTGCCACTTGAAACAGGTCCATCTGTTGAAAAAGCCTTGGGTATACTACCTGGATTAGCAGCATTCTTCACACCACGCATTATGTCGCAACATTTCAATATGAAAACATAATTTATATTTCAGAGAACAAAAAGGTTTGCCTTGGTTTGCCTTTGCAACTGAGCCAGGAAGTAATACATAAATGTTTGCTTGGCACATAAAACCCTGACATTGGAACAAGAACAGACACATAATAGCCTATAGAAGAAAAAACAAAACAAAAATAAGATTTCTATTTGAACAGCATATCACAGTCCTTTAAGTCTTTCACTTGAAGTGCCTCACTGTGTCACCTCAATGCCTTTGGGAAACACATACCTGTTAGTACAGTAATTTAAGAAGAGGCATAGGTATTTACATAGTTATCTATGCAATATTACAGAGGCAGACACTTCATATTGCACATAAAAAGGCAGGTAATTGTGAAAGAGTGGTTTCAAACAATACTGAAAAAACTACCTGTCAATGTGTGACACTCCTATGTGTATCTATATGCCCTTAGAACTTGACAGTACAAAATCACATAATAAGTTATATTATCTTCATTTCTAATATTTTCAATTCAAACTGTTATTATGTCTGCATATAAGGGTAGAGACTGGTTAGAAATTGTTAAATAAACTTGCAGTCAGCCCTCTTGCTTTTTAACACCCACATACTAATGTAGTCACACAGCCTACATAAAAACAGTGCATCATCAGTTCACTGTTGCCCACATCCTATGAAAGATAAAATGAAACTGAATAATATTGTGGTCTAAAATGGCTGTCTCTAGATTCATAAACTGGTTCTGACAAAATACTATTGTTGCAGAGCTTTCTAATTTACACTATATATAACCAAAATTACAATGTGTAGTGACATCTTCACACAATTAATTCACAAATATACATATTCTGAGCAATGCAGTCATTCAGTCCTCACTCATACTATGTTACAGCATACACCCCGGACAGGCTCTGTAGTTCATTTGAATATATTAAAAGCTCTAAGAAAGGCAGCAGAGATGCGCAATAAGGCATAGAACACACTCAGAGACACACTTGTATTTATAACACAGTCTATAGTCTACATTGACACAAACAAATGAGATGGATATTTAAAGGGCTTCCGTTGCTCTTCTAGTAAAATTATACTAAAACTAGCTTAGTGGAATCATTTATCAGGTGTAAGTTATTGGGATGTCCACACAAACAATAATGACGGGTGCTGCAGGGTGCCCTAGTATGTAATGTGCTGTTTTATGTGTATCATTGACTGTGATTGTCAAATTGTCCCTACCCAAAGTAAATATGATATACAGTATAATAGCATGAATGTAATCTTAGTAAAACCTAGGAAGGTCAACACCCAAAAAATACAAAATGACATATGGTATAAATGTACTGTGATCATTTCTAAACCTTGAGAACACTGACCCAGGTCAAAAGAATAAAATATGATGAATTGGTTGGCATGCGTCTGTAAGCATCACGTGAGGGGGCCGTAACAGCAGCAGTGTCTGAGAGCCGCCTTGATGTGAACGAAGCTAAGCCATATAAACCAATAAAAGCTACAGTTAAAAAAACATTTACAGAAAGTATAGCACTTAGTCTCACTGTTACATTTGACATAGTAGTCTTTTGAAACTGTTGTGAGCATCTTTAAACAGGGTGTGCGTTTGTGTGTCAGTGTGTGTTTTTACAATCTTAAAACAGGATCAGTAGTACAAGACGTTTAGTACAAACTTTTTCCCATTATAGCTGCTGCTGATAAGGAACAAGTCACTAGCTCCTGCATTCCTGGATGTGGGGAGAGACAGACAATGTGTGGCATCTACTGAACCAGCTGGGATGAATCCACTTGTCTCGACTTCTTTAGTGTGAAACTCAGTTCTGCGTGCCTGAATGGCCTGCTAAAGCATCTAAGTAACAGCACAGAGACCCCTCCCTCTAAGGTCCCTAAAAACGTGCACACTGCCTCGTATTGGGCCATGCCAAATCTTCAGGAAACTCTCAGTGGTGGGGTCGTTGATGTCACTGGCACTGCCCCCCGTCTGCGTCGTCAAGGCAACCGTTGAGGCAGTGGTCACTCCCAAAGGCGCCCTGGGCCTGCAGCAGCTCATATTCCTGGTCCAGAAAGTCCAGGCTGTTGTTGCTTGGTAACCCACGGATGGTGAACTTGTGCGACACTTTGGTCCACTGTTCCTTGTTTGCAGACACTCGCTCGAACAGTTCAGTGGCACCAGGGAACAGCTCCGACAACAACCTGTGAAAACGAATCAAGTAAAAATTATACTGTATCTCAGAATACTGTGGCAAAAGGAGAAACTCTATTTCTCAACTGGACAAAAGTTTATTTTATTTTCGATTTCGTTTCGCAGATCATTCAAGCTGCTTCTTCAGTCCCGAGGAGACCAAACTTGACAAACTGAATTTCTCCTTTTGCCATGGATTCTGCCTGGACGACTGATGGATTCTACACACATCTCAGAATACTGCCATAGTCACCACTGTTTGTACTGCAAGATATTATACTAATGATACTGTTCAAATCATCTGGAATAGGAATTCTTTTAGACAGTTAGATATATAGATAGAAGCGACTTTATTGATCTCACACAGGAGAAATTCCTGTCTGCATTTATGCAGATAAATAGATAATACTTCTATCTATTCTATCTGCAATCTGTTACCCACATATACATATAATACCAGTAAAACATTACCCACCACATAAAAATATTCTGTAACAATATATACAGCAATAAAGTAGATTGTTACGGCACTGAAAGACACATGTTGCCTGCCCTGACGTTATAGCCTAGTCACATCCGGCCCACACCACCCGTTGTGGTATGTGAAGCGTCTTTGAGTGTCATGAAAAGCGCTATACAAGTACTATGTATTATTATTATTATTATCATTCAGAACCGGGCCAGAGCCAGACTGGAAAACGGCCTGTTCCTACAGGCACTGACTCTGCATCCTCTTCCTCCCTCTGCTAACCACATACGCCCAATTCTACAGAATATATTGTTTTTGATTAAAAATAAATAACAATTAAAAATACAAATGCAAAAATATAAAGTTGTAAAGATGAATTTCTGCACTTTAGTGGGTAATTTTACAGTCATTTATTTAATATGTAAACCTCAACTCATACATTATTAGATGTGTTATAACAGATTTCAGTTGGCTATACATACTATTGTGTGAATAAAGTTTTAAATATTTGAATCTGGTTGACCTTTGCTCTTCTTTACGGCTTCTTTGTGTTTTACTGTACGTACTTGTAGATGGGCATGGCAATATGTTCCATAAAGCTGATCTGGAGCTCGGGGATGTAGGCCTTCTCTCGGTCCATCATCTCACTGGGTCTGTTCCCCATGGCTTTTTCCTGTGCATACACCAACAGCACAACAACATGACAGACGAGTTAGAGATCTGTCACTTGTAAAATCATTTCCTCATAAATCAATAGGCTCCTTCATCAAAACATACCAGATCTCCTTGAGAAAAGAATTCCTTGTAGATCAGCTCCTGTTGGGGCACAAAATATACATCACAAAATATACTTCATTTTGTATATTTGTGGAGGACCCAGTATACAGTGCAGAATTTAGAGGTTACAGGTTTGACTTTCTAATTTTTGGGTAGATCATGGTAAATCCTGTAAACCAGGGGTGTCAAACATGCAGCCTGGGGGCCAGATCCGGCCCTCCAAGACCTTTAATCTGGCCCTTGGCTCTGATTTTCTATTAAAATATTTTAATTATATTTTAATTTTCTATTAAAATATTGATCATTGTCTGCGCTTCTTTTCTGTGCAGCTTAGCATAGCAGCATCTGCAGCGCCTCTGTGCGTGGCCTCCCACCAGAGCAGCACAAATGAAGATTTATCTCTTTCCAAACGCTCTTAAAGGACCATCGTTTTGACTGTTGACTGTGACACCCTCATCAGCATGTCAAAAATGAAAAAAGTGGATGCTGAGTGCAGGATTTTCCAAGTAAAAATGGACTAATTCCTATTTGTTCACGGAGGTGAATGGGAAACCTGGATGCTTATGTTGAAATTGCATTTGTCTTAAAGTTTCAGGTTGTTCATAATATTAGCTATAATATTTTGTAAAACAGTTCATCAAATAAAAAGACTTCTGTAATAGATTTGTGTTTCTCTGCACAAATATTTGGACGTACTGCTATTTTTCGGGTATATTTGCCATGAGTTTTCTGATTTGGCCCCTATGGGATCAAAGTAGGTTGGATACGGCCCCCGGACCAAAATGAGTTTGACCCCTCTGATGTAAACTAATTTCATTTAAAATAGAGAAATGTAAGTACACTTTAAAGATTAACGATGACTACGTATTAGTTGAAGGTGTAGGGTTTAACAATGGGGTCAGAGGTGTGCTAATCTAAAGAGAGCAGGCTAAGATTAAGCATAATCCTAAAATGGCACACAAAATGGAATATATCACAGAATATATATTGTATGCCATCATTGAGCATCACATTAATCTGTATTCTCCTGAAAATGGGTCATTCTCGTGCTTATGGAGTAATCCCTTTGATAGCTGTTATTACACCATAGGGGAATGTGTTGAAATGTGAAAAAGCCAGTGAAGCCTACAGCGATCTTGCGTGTAGTTTTCCAGCCCTTAGTTTGGTCTGACAGGTCACATGACGTCATCAACAGGCACAGCAGCAGTGAGTGATGTGTACGGCTTTTTGAATTATATCCATCTGAAACAATACAGCAAATACCACATTAATAGGATTTTCTTTTAATGTAGTACAGTGATTTTATTTATTTTTCTAATTACACAATAAAAGAGTTGTATGTACATGTTTGTACTGCGCATGTCTATGTACTATGTATGCTGTTACATAGATGTTTTTTTGTAGCACATTTTACAAAGTTCTCATAGCAAGACCTTTTGAATGTATACATACAGCTCTGGACAAAAATAAAAGACCACTGCATTTTTTTCTGAAATCAGCATCTCTACATGTATTACAGCCATTCCCTTCCAGCGTCTGTTGAATTCCAACACAAACACAAAGCTGAGCTACTTCAGTTCTTGCACCAGGAGTGGAATAAAATCACCCAAGAACAATGTGAAAGACTTGTGGAGAGCATGCCAAGACGCATGAAAGCTGTGATTAAAAATAAGGGTTTTTGCACCAAATATTGATTTCTGAACTCTTCTTAAGTGTAAACATTAGTATTATGTTGTTTTAAAATGAATTTGATCTTGTTTCTTTGCATTGTTTGAAGTCTGAAAACATGTATCTTTTTTGTTATTTTGACCATTTGTCATTTTCTGCAAATAAATGCTCTAAACGATAATATTTTTATATGGAATTTGGGGGAAATGTTGTCAGTAGTTTATAGACTCAAACAAAAATGTTCCTTTTGCTCAAACACATACCTATAAGTAGTAAAATCAGAAAAACACATCATTTTTGCAGTGGTCTCTTATTTCTTTTTCCAGAGCTGTATAAGTGTGTGATTGCATGGTTCTAGTAAATGTAGTTGCCACCTTTATGTCAGTCTCTGGTGTGGCATTATATCTGACTGTGCTTGTAAAACTGTTACTATACAACTATACTATACAAGATTGATGTATATTAATAATAAACCTAAGTAACAGGATGCCAGTATAGTAGTTCAAGTCCAAGTACATGAATAATGGCTAGACATATATGGTCATAATTCAAGTCCACTGAATGAGCAGGAATGCGCTTTCTGTGTTTGACAAGTGACAGTTTATGAGGTGAAGCCATTTAGAAGCTTTTAATGTCTTTGCACAAATTTAATAGCTCCAAATTGATTCCCCAGAAGAGACATTCACTCAGATGACTTATAATTACATCCATTCAGGCATTACCACCCACCGGCCACAAGGTTTTAGCCAATTATGTTACATAAGACTGCAGAAACCTGTCCTTCAAAAGTGTAAATAGGAACAGCTAGATAAATAATGCCAGCAATGTATGAGTAGAATTATTGTCAGACAAGAGCCTTGGACTTTCTTGAACTATGACCAATTAGTCATAGGGATGACATTTAACAAAATTACAAACAACCATTCTCAGCCCATGATTCACCAGTTCACCCAACACAAAAAATGTACAGAAATAGTGAGAGGAAATTCTCCATAGTCTTCCCTCTAACACAAGGGGACACGCTTACTCCACACAACCCAAGAACTGAACCCACCACCTTCTAGAAACAGAAATACAAACCATCTGCCATCTTCTGCAAATCTTTGAAAATGCGAAGGTGGTGAGCCAAGTCAGTAGCCAGGATGATATCCCTCATCAAATCCAGCATGCGTTGGTAGTCCTAGAACACATCCAGGGTGCTTTAGTCTGAGAAAAATTTTTAGATTTTGAGAAAAAGTTTGAGATCTCACCTTTCGGGAAAACTTCTCAAAAATGTTGCAGCCGTGAGTATTTAAAATGGCAATGGCCTGGGCAAAGTGATGTCTCTGTCAAGAAATGCAAACAGTAAAGTCAAAGAGTGCTCCTATAGGAATGATGAGTCATGAAATTGAGCAAGAGCATAGGCCAATTTACAGAGATCTACTGCCCTTTAGCTAACACTTTGTGAAGTAGGTCAGATTAGGAGCACTATATGCCACATTAAAACACATCACAGTAACACCTACATGAAAGGAGAGAAAGAAAATATACAAATGCTGTTTGAATAGACGCGCTAGTTGTTCTATCCAGTACATTCCTCCAAAAAAAGAATGTTTTGTATACTATTTTATGATATATAAAATGTAAAACCATACATTCATACAGCTAATGATGCTAAAAAAAATCCTATTGCTATATAAATGATTGTTTACCTCCATGACAGATCCCTCCGAGCTGTAGAGAGCAGCCAGGACAGATTGCTGCAACAGAAGAACAGACCGATGCGAATACAAAGCCTTATTGTACACATTGTATTGACATAAGACACTGTGAACAGAGCTGGAGAGTTGTTTATGTACAGAGGTATTATGTAGAGCTGAGGAACAAATCAACAGGCAAGCTAACAATGACACTTGTACCACATACAGTGAGCTTACGAAGCATACAAACACAAAACAATGCAATAAAAGAGCATAGGTTTGTGAGGTTTAGCTCATTTATCTCATCAGTTTGCCAAATGAGATTATAACATGTACAAGTTTTCAAACGTCATTAGTGATGAATGTGTGTAAGTGAAACTGGGACTGGTGAGTGTGTGTATGTATAAAGATGAATTTTTAAAAATGTTTTTTAGAAATGGCATAGTGAGGGTCATTTACAATCTCTGTCATAGTATATTTAATTAACATCAACCTGTCCCAGGTGAAAATTAGCATTTTTGCAATAACCTGGCACCATGCATCTTTCTTTTATTTATTTCAAACGTCAATGAAATGTTGTGTATTGTCCCTGTGCAAATAAACCATACCATGCCATTTCCCAATAGAGCAGAGAAAATTGTGATTTTAAGTACTACTGTACCATTATGTACTCACCATTATGTAACAGATAACTCTATGTCCTGTCAATCATCGTATCATCTTCACACTTTTCCTTACAACCTCTTCTATATAGCTGAGATATTTTTATTGCTTATTTTTCTATTTTATTTTTTCTTGTACATATGTATTTATATAATTCTGCCTCCTTTGACACCAGTCTCTTGCTATTATTATATATTTTTTGCTACTTATTTAGAATTTATTATTGAAATTTATATTTTTTCTCTTTTTTATTATAATGTAATGTGATATGTGAGCTTCTGTGTCCAAGTAATTTCCCTTATGGATCAATAAAGTTTGTCTGAGTGTACTTTTGGATATGAACTAGATTTTCAGGAATCATAATCAAAATTAGATTTAACCAGGTCTAAACTAAACTAAACTAAACTAAAAAACAATGCCAAACCAAACCAACCAAGCTAGCACTAACAGTACAAGCATGCGTACCATTATTTCTAAGCATGACGGAGCAAGTTTGTCTGTCTGTATGTATGATTTGTAATGTAAACCTGTAAGTTTTGTATTCTGTCTATTGTATTGTGTATTACTAATGTTTTGTCTTTTTAGATTCCAATACTGTGGTTCTTACAGAGGCGACTTGGAAAGAATTGTTGGTGCCGCGGTGGTCCAGGTCATGGCACAAACAGGAGACAAAGAGAGCTAATATCTCAATGTCCCTAAAATGAAAATTAAAAAAAGTTATATTCATTATATATTTGGGAGAAGAATACTAAATTTGAACTACCAATGCAAGCAATGAGAAATAGGGCAATAAATTATGCATGGCAGCGTTGAACTCACTCGAGGTAGTTGGACAGCATCAGGTTTTTATACATAAGGTAGCAGAAGTGTGAGACTGAGAAGGCATGCATCCAGTTGTGGTAAGGAGGGTCCCGGTAACCTTTCTTCACCATCAAACAGAACCTGCAAAACAACCAACTATTATCCAAATGCTCATGTATTAGCTGAGTTTGTGTTAAGTTTTAATTTAATTTAATTTAAATCTTGGTCACTATTTAAAATACAGCTCTGGGAAAAATAAGAGACCACTGCATTTTCTTCTGAAATCAGCATCTCTACATGTATTACAGCCATTCCATTCCAGCGTCTGTTGAATTCCAACACAAACACAAAGCTGAGCTACTTCAGTTCTTGCACCAGGAGTGGAATAAAGTCACCCAAGAACAATGTGAAAGACTTGTGGAGAGCATGCCAAGACGCATGAAAGCTGTGATTAAAAATAAGGGTTATTGCACCAAATATTGATTTCTGAAACATTAGTATTATGTTGTTTTAAAATGAATTTGATCTTGTTTCTTTGCATTGTTTGAGGTCTGAAAACATGTATCTTTTTTGTTATTTTGACCATTTGTCATTTTCTGCAAATAAATGCTCTAAACGACAATATTTTATTTGGAATTTGGGGGAAATGTTGTCAGTAGTTTATAGACTCAAACAAAAATGTTCCTTTTGCCCAAACAAATACCTATAAGTAGTAAAATCAGAAAACTGATAATTTTGCAGTGGTCTCTTATGTAGTTTGGGGAAGATTGTATTTTTTGGTTCTAGGAAAAGGGGTATTTATCCTCAATGTCAGAGGATAAAATTGCAAATGGAAACACAAGTAGTAATTAAAAACCTCAATGAGAGACACTGAACCCAATTTGTGGTTGTTTAATTTAATTTGAACAGTTTTTTGTTTTAGTCTAAATGGAGAAATTTAAATTTAAATAGTAAAACTGTCTTGTGCCAAGTGCAAAGTCTAACCTGCACAATGAGCTATCATACATTATACATTCAGAGATAAGTATAGAACATACTGAACACAGACCTAGCAAGAGTGTGCATGTCAATCTTGTAACTGTTGATGAAGCCCATGTCCTCAAACATACTGAGGACACACTGCAGGAAAAATAAAAACACAAAATGTTATAGAATTACATATAACTGGTATAATGGTGCAGTTTATAAATAGCAGGTCGTACCATGGGTGTTGTGTCGTCATGGAGAGAGCGTGGAGTGTATGTGAATTCGGCAAAGCACGAGTGAATCTCTTTGACTGGATCAATCCCTGCAACCAGCAACTTGGTCACTTCTTCTTCTGAAACCTACATCACAATAAAGAGGGTTCAATGACAGAAAAATACACTGTAGATGTTTTAGCTCAAAAGGAATTCAATTAAGCATTTTAAATTAGTAAACGTTATAAAAATAATAATTCAAAGGTTGAGAACAATAAAAATATTTTAAAAAAGAAAACTATGAGAAGAACTCAATATACCACACATTTAAAAAATGATGAAATACATGTATATATTAATTTATTAGACTGGTGCTTGAATCAGAGCTCACTGACCAATGGTTGCATCAAATTGACTGTAAACAATTGATAGGAGCTGTGTTTCTTGATTTTAGTGCAGCCTTTGACCTTGTTGATCACAGCCTTTTACAAATGAAATTATCTGCTTATGGTTTTAATACTGCAGCTTTACAGTTTATGTGCAGTTATTTAACTGATAGGAAACAATGCGTAACATTTAATGGTTCACTTTCAAATAACGTAACACTCTCATGTGGAATCCCACAAGGAAGCTGCCTAGGCCCTTTGCTTTATAGTATTTTCATTAATGATATGCCATATGCACTAGATAAGGCCTGTATGACTGTATATGCAGATGATACCACCATACATGTCTCCTCAGCTGACTTGGATCAGGTCAATGACATTTTACAACAGGAGCTAATGTCTGTTCAAAAATGGGTTCTAGAGAACCGTTTAAAATTGAATATTACAAAAACAAAGTGTATGCTATTGGGATCAAAGTATTTTGTCCGAAAAAATCTTAAGCTTAACATATCTCTCGATAAACAATTATTGGAACAACTCACGGAAATTAAACTTTTAGGTGTCACATTAGACCAAACTATGACATGGTCAACTCATATAAATAATATTGTTGCTAAAATGAGTAGGAATATTGCAATAATTAGAAGCAATGCTTATTTTATGCCAACGGAAACAAGAAAACTTGTAATTTCCTCTCTTGTTTTATCTCAGCTGGACTATTGTCCTAATGTTTGGTCTAGTGCTGCAAACAAAGACTTGGAAAAGCTCCAGATAGTTCAGAATCGAGCGGCACGTCTTGCTCTAAACTGCTCTTTTAGGACTAATATCAGTACTATGCATAAGGAACTTTCGTGGCTGAAAGTCAAGGACAGACTGGCCTGTAATTTAGTTGTATCCTTGCATAAAGTGTGGACAACACACAGACCTTTACACATGGTCTCACAGTTACAGCTTACCAGTAGCAGACACAGGTTTAATACAAGACGAGCCTCAACCACAGTTTTCACTTTACCAAAACCAAGAACTAATGCACTAAAAGCAACGTTTCTCTATAGAGCCATTTCTCACTGGAATGTGCTGCCACAACACATAATGGTCATACAAAATCATGCTGTTTTTAAAAAATGTCTTAAGAAATTACTATTTTATAATGCTGAATAAAGTTGAATGTAACATATTTTAAGTGTTTAGTATGTGTTTTGGATAATGTAACTTAATCTCACTGTTGATTGGTCTGTTGTTATGGTGCTTGGATGTATTGAAGTGTATTGTATTTTAAATTGGACCCCAGGAAGACTAGTCTCTATGTTTGTAGAGACTAATGGGGATCCTTAAATAAACAAATAAACAAATAAACAAATTGTGTACATAATGCAAAGGCAAATTTATGAGTAGAGCAATTCATACACAAAGTAATTCAAAGTGCAAAAGTGATGTTACCTTCATATGGTACATCATCATCTCATTGGCCAAATGAGACCTGAACTGGGCTTCATGGACTCTCTTGTAGAGGAGAGACTAAAAGAGACAAAGTACAAAGTACAATCGTTTAAATTCCAAATACATTTTAGGACTGAGGATTCAAAGTTTTAAACCAGCAGACGGATACAGACACATTCAGTAAACACTAACTCACTTTGGCATATTGAAATTATGTCAATGTATTACTGACGTGAAGCAGAAGATAATTATTTCCCTGGAGATGTTCATACACTTTTGAGTATGAACAACAAAGCACCCGTAGTTTCTCAAAGGTCACACAATAGGTTGCGTACACAAATTTAATGATGTTATTATTTCAGATGTAGTGCAGGAAACTACTCTATGCGGGATGGATTGTTGAAAAAATATCCAAATCCGAAGATCAACAAAGAGATTGGCTCCACAAACCAAATCAATCGTATGGTTCTTTCAACTAACATCAATCAAATCTTTGGAGTTGAAAAGTGACACAAATTTCATTTTTGGTTATTTGTACTGGTGAGGATTGTTGAACTTTGTGCCAGTGTTTGTTTGAGTTATTGACCATAAACCAGGTAAAAAAATCAGTTGTAATATCATGCGAACACAACTCATGGAGAATCACAGCTAGAGTCTCCATGTCCCTGTATGCCGCTCTTCATTCCAGACTAAACCTGTTAGATTTCCCTCGAGGTGCTGCTCACTCCTGCCTTTGACGGAGCATTTTGTGCCTACTGAAGCTCTGTGCTTTTGCAGACAGGATCAATCCCTAAACACAGCTAATCTACAAGTGTGCGGATGGGAAAGTACTGGGTTTATAACTGGATGTTACCACTGCTTACAAACAATTATTTTAGGTCTAGATATTACAAAAAATATGACATCATTAGAGATATTATATAGTTTTTATGAACATCTTGAAATGTCAGTTAGGCTACGTTCAGACTGCAGGGCTTTATGCTCAATTCCGATTTTTTTGTGAAATACGATTTTTTTGCGAGGTCGTTCACATTTCCAATTAAATGTGACTTGTATGTGATCTCCAGTGTGAACTTTAAATGCCCCAAAAGTGTCCCGCATGTGCCCTGGAGGACACGACGACGTCACATGCAGTGACCGTGCTCAGTGTTTACGGAAGTCGCCTAAACATGGACACTAGCATTGAGCGCCTGGCGATTTTAAAGTTGCTGTTGTACCGGAGCCAGAACATGTACAACTTATTTGTTTTAAGGATGAGATTGAGAAGGGGAATGACAAGGTTTTTTGGCCTTGGCGTTTTGTGGGGCAGTGGCAGCAACGTCCGTAGAAAGGAACATGTTGTTGGTGAGAGTGGTGGGATTGCCATGTGCTTCAGTGCTTGACTGACACGGAGTTCATACATAATTTTTGTGTGAAAAGAACGTTTGTGTACATTTGTGAGCGCCTACTTGTACCACTCTCGCTTGCTGATGATGTGTAGGTTGGATGTATGCAACCTGGTCGTTCAGACTGATGTCGCATGTCAAAAGATCGGATATGTATCGGTTTTAGGACCACATATCCAAGTGGCCTGGGTCGCATTTGAAAAAAATCGGATCTGTGTCATTCAGACTGTCATTAAAAGATCAGATACAGGTCGCATAGGGACAAAAAAATCAGATTTGGGTCACTTCAGGCTGCAGTCTGAACATAGCATTAGTCGACTCACACAACTAGAATTTCTTGGTTGGGCCTTGATATGGGTATTGATAAAAATTAAGGTAATAGTAATAGTAAGAGTAATATAGTTTGACAGTCCAACAGTAAAACAATAGGATTTGAATTCAATATTTGTAACACCCAACCAAAACTCAAATATCTTTCCCAGTTTATCATGTTCTGTCTACAATTTTGTGTCATTTATTTATTTATCACATGCATAACTTCTGTATTGTGTATATAAAGTGTGTAATAACAAGAAAACATACATGTGCAATACTTATACCACAGTAGATTGAGAACGCTGTGGCCAGGTCCTCATCAAAGCGATTAAACCAGGGGCCGTTCATTTTATTCACCAGCTCAGCCACGCCAATCACCTCTGGATCGAAACAAGGTCGAGAGAGAAAAAGAAAAGAGAGATTTTGAGCAAGTCGGGTCATAATCTGATTGCATTCTAATGAGTCTGAATTTTACGGTGAAGGATAAGCAAAGGGTACAGAGTGTGACAACTATAATCTATACTAATTGCAAATACAAAGGTGAAATATCAGTCAGTGCTATGGTTATTTCTAAAGGGCAACAATTTCACATAATTTAGGAGGGTGCTGGCTGTACCCTCAAAAAGATGAGAAAGTGTGGAACAAAGTGTTTTGGAGTGAAGTGCACTCCAAAAGGCGACTTTAACATTTAGGCTCCAGGATGTCAGATAATTTGCTATTCCATGTTCAACTCTTATAAAAGGGCAGAGTGTGAGTCAGTATGAACACTAACAGGATATGTATGACTATGTGCGTGTGATTTTTGTGTACCATCGTTCTCGTCTTTGATGGGGAAGCAGAGAATGTTTCTTGTCCTGAAGCCAGTGCTGTCGTCCACCCCGCGATAGAAGAGCGGGTGCGAGTAGGCATCTTTAATATTTAGGATCTGACCGGTAGTCGCCACATGACCCGCGATGCCCTGATCCGCTGGGATACGGAACTCGTTCTGCAAAGTTTTGTTTTTAGATATGTGTTAATATGTAATATCATGTGGGATTACAGTTAAAGATGCACTATCCAACTTTTCTAATGGAGGATCTGCCACCTGCTTGTCTCCATGGATATCTCCTTAGAGAAAAGCTGGAGACAGACCCTCCAACAAAACTTACATAGCACACATAAAGATAAAAAATGTAAGAACCAATTTAACCAATTTCTGGTACAATTATTAAATATACAGCTCCGGAAAAAATAAGAGACCACTGCATTTTTTTCTGAAATCAGCATCTCTACCTGTATTACCGCCATTCCATTCCAGCGTCTGTTGAATTCCAACACAAACACAAAGCTGAGCTACTTCAGTTCTTGCACCAGGAGTGGAATAAAGTCACCCAAGAACAACAAAATGTGAAAGACTTGTGGAGAGCATGCCAAGATGCATGAAAGCTGTGATTAAAAATAAGGGTTATTGCACCAAATATTGATTTCTGAACTCTTCTTAAGTGTAAACATTAGTATTATGTTGTTTTAAAATGAATTTGATCTTGTTTCTTTGCATTGTTTGAGGTCTGAAAACATGCAAATAAATGCTCTAAACAATGATATTTTTATTTGGAATTTGGGGGAAATGTTGTCAGTAGTTTATAGACTCAAACAAAAATGTTCCTTTTGCCCAAACACATACCTATAAGTAGTAAAATCAGAAAAACTGATAATTTTGCAGTGGTCTCTTATTTTTTCCAACGCTGTATGTGGTGATATAATAAATATGCATTCATTTTGAGTTGAACATTATAACTAACAAGTAATTGTAGCTATAACTAATAAAAAGCTAAAAACAATTTAAAAAATGAACAGAAAAGTGCATTTTTTCCTACCTCTTCATCGCTGACCACACCTCCATCAAACACCTTTGCCACCAGCTCATGGCTCAGACGGTCCAGGAGGAACACTGAACAGCTACAAGACGCCATAATGCAGGTGGTTAGGCACGGAACCTATACAGTACACGTCTATCATTTCAGTAAGATAATTTTGCAACTGTCATCCAATGAGGCAAATCCTGTACGAACAAATTGCTGCCCAGATTGGCATAGCTATAGACAAGCACACATCTTTCTATATTATACATGCTTTGAAGAACAATCTTACATCTCTGCTCCACTCAGGTTCCTGGCCTCCACTATAATTTCCTGTAACAGCACTGAGACATCATCTGCAAAAATCAAAGAGACGGAGAGAGAAAGAAAGACAGAAAGAGAGAGAGGATAGTGAATGCATGAACAAACACACAAACCAAACAGGAAATGAACAGAATAATAGAGGATGCGTAGCCCTGCCGGATCTGTTCCACACGCGATAAGAGTTTTGTAATCCCACAAGAAACTAGACACAAGGAGGCAGCTTGTTTTACCACTCACAACAAATCACCGCAAGCTGATAATGTTCTCCGTGGATAAAAATCTGAGCGTAATTACAGGATGGAAAGGTGGAGCCATCCTTTTTAATGCCCTTTTGATTTTACAGTTATGATCAGGCGTGTAATCACCTTTCAGGCCAGCAATATCTCATTTAATTATACGCGCCATTAGTTTCACAAGGCAATTACTGACAAATCGACTATTAATTCTGAGTGTCCTTTCACGAGACGGACAGAGGGATAAAAAATACCTACCCAAGTGTGTGAAGAGGTTCTTGGCCACTTGTAGCAGAGCCTGTGTGAGGAGAGAGCGGAAAAAGTCAAATCCTATATACCACCATGCTTATATGAATGTATGCGTGTGTGTGTGTGTACCTGGCATTCGACTTTGAGCTTCTGTTCTTTCTGAAAGGCTAAAGTTGATGTGAGGACGGTGGACGTGTAGCAGAAGCAGTGCTGGATGGCATGCTCATCAGCCTCTGTGTGTCTGAAAAATACAAAACAAAATAATAATTAAAGATTTGGTTTAACATAATGGACTGTTACTTGCAATAAGGACATTTCAGATACCATGAGTGTTAAAATGTTATAGGAACGTGTATTTTAAGTAGCTGAAAACAATCTATCTATCTATCTATCCGTCTGTCTATAAAGTAAACAATAATCAACTTATTTAAATACTGATGATGTTGTCAAATGTTATTATAAGTATTACTCGCGGTGTCAGTAATGCCTGCATACAGAACACTTCTATGAGGGCTGTCAAGTTTTGAAGATTGGTAGGAGTGAGCTTTCCGAGGAGCAGGATGGGGGGTGCGAGTGACATTTTGTCCCGAAGGGTGGAGGGGGGTTGCGAGTTACTTTTTTTTCGCTGAAAACGCGCAGTGCCTGCATTAACTTACCGATTTTCTGAGCACAGAAGCGCTGTGAACAGTGGCTACAGTTTTGAATTGCTTAGAAAAATTTCTGCGTGAGAAATACCATGTGTGGCGTGTGAACACATCGAATTGCGTGTGTCACACTCTCAAAGCATGTGACTTGAGAGCCCTGCTTCTATTGTGCTTAATGAACTTATAATTTTCTGTTTTCTTACACACATATTTGCTAATACATATACACAATACATAAACACAAAAAAAAAAAAAAAAGTATATGAACATCTTTGAACCTGCAAGCAAAAACAGACAGAAATATAGCTGCAAGCAGCAATGTGGGGCCAAGCAGTGACCCAGCCTAATTTGATGACATGCGTTAGATCAGTCTTCGCCCAAGGATCCCAGGGATACCAAGTTTTTGAAAATCGGACTTATGGTTCAAAAGTTACAAGCAGAAATGTCTCTCAAATTTTGACCTGTTGGTGGCGTTAGAGGGTTTGAGCTGGGGCCCTGTCATTTTTTGTGGGGAATCCTGGGACAGACTAGAATACATGTGAAAAGTTTGAAAATAATCCTATGAAGGGATCCCGAGATATGAGCTCAATTCCTGTTTGGCGACTTTCTGTTTGGCTGTCACGACAAAATGATAAGAGATATCAAAACATCCAGGCATGTTTCTGATGAGGCTCAGTCCAAAGATGCTATGTACCAAATTAGAGCAAAATTGGTCCAAAATTGAGTGAGGAGAAGCATTTTGAGTTTTCTTTCATAAAATTCAAAATGGCGGACATTCTATTCCGGAGGACATGACGTCATGGGGTGCATTTGATTCGACTAGGCCCAAGGATCCCAGGGATACTAAGTTTTTGAAACGGTTCAAAAGTTACAAGCAGAAATGTCCCTCAAATTTTGACCTGTTGGTGGCGCTAGAGGGTTTGAGCTGGGGCCCTGTCATTTTTTGTGGGGCATCCTGGGCCAGACTAGAATACGTGTGAAAGTTTGACAATAATCCTATGAAGGGTTCCCGAGACATGAGCTTACTTCCTGTTTGGCGACTTTTAGAACGCGTTTGATTGGCTGTCACGACAAAACGATACGGGATATCAAAAAATCCAGGGATATTTCTGATGAGGTTCAGTCCAAAGATGCTATGTACCAAATTTGAGCAAGATTGGTCCAAAATTGAGGGAGGAGAAGCATTTTGAGTGTTTTTCATAAAATTCAAAATGGCGAAAAATCTACCCTGGCAGAAAATGACGTCACAGAATGCGTTGGATTCGTCTTACCCCAAGGAGTCCAGGGAGGCCAAGTTTTGGAAAATCGGACGTACGGTTCAAAACTTACAAGCCGAAATGTACCTGCAACTTTGACCTGCTGGTGGCGCTAGAGGGTTGGGGGTGGGGACGTAAAATTTGTTGAAGGGCATCATGAGACTGTCTAGAATGTGGGTGCACACCATTTATTGTGGAAATTAATTAAATTAATTAAGTTAATTTGTAGAAACAGAAGTATTCTATTGATTTTCACAAAATCCAAGATGGCGGACATTCTATTCCGGCGGACATGACGTCATAGGATGCGTTGGATCAGTCTTCGCCCAAGGATCCCAGGCATACCAAATTTTTGAAAATCGGACTTACAGGGCCCTGTAATTTTTTGTGGAGAATCCTGGGAAGGACACGAACATCTGTGAAAAGTTTGAAAATAATCCTATGAAGGGTTCCCGAGATATGAGCTCACTTCCTGTTTGGCGACTTTTCGGACATGTTTGATTGGCTGTCACGACAAAACGATAAGAGATATCCAAAAATCCAAGGATATTTCTGATGAGCTTCAGTCCATAGATGCTATGTACTAAATTTGAGCAAAATTGGTCCAAAATTGAGGGAGAAGCATTTTGAGTGTTTTTCATAAAATTCAAAATGGCGGAAAATCTACCCAGACGGAAAATGACGTCATATGGTGCATTGGATTCGGCTTGGCCCAAGGAGTCCAGGGATGCCAAGTTTTTTGAAAATTGGACTTACGGTTCAAAAGTTACACGCAGAAATGTACCTGAAAATTCCTGCAACTTTGACCTACTGGTGGCGCTAGAGGGTTGGGGGTGGGGGCCTATAAATTGCTGTGGGTAATGAGGAGACTGGCTGGAATGTGCATCCCAAATTTCACAACTTTTTACCAGACGGTTCTAGGGGTTGCCATAGACTCCCAGAGGCGGAAGAATATTGAATAATAATAATAATAGGAATCAGTACAAACACTATAGGCTTGGCCCCAAAAATCTGGTTAAGATCTATGTGCAGTTTCCTTTCATCACCAACAGAGGACAGTGTTACACTGCAGACTTCAGCTTAAGCTACATCCCCTCTGGCTTTATTGCCCAGAAAATCCCAGCCCAGAAAGTTTTTGCATGTCTGTACGTGGTGTGAAACTCTGGAACAGTCTGGACAAACTCTACAAGCAATACCAAAGTGTCAATACATTTAAATTACTTTACAAAAATATGGTCTGGTCACAGTATATGGAGAGTGTCTAAGGTAATTTCATCATTGTCTTCTGCAAAACTAGTCCTGCTGGAACATCTCTTATCACTGTATGTGCTTTTCCTTACCTTATGGTATCTGTTTTTTTCTACCATTGCTGGTACTGTATGTGCTTTCTTACCATTGCTGGTACTAGTATTTAGGTCTTGTATCCGTAACTATATGGTTGCTTGTCTTCAAGTAAAAAAGAAAGAAGTGTACATAACAGATAAGAATTACCATGGGAAAATGGAAGTGATTTTTCTTTACTTATGTTATTATGTATAGATGTAATGGAGGTGGGGTTAAATAAGTTTTCTTCCCCCCACTCCTTCTTGGACATTACAATTTTGATTGTTCTTTTTTATATTTGTACTACCTTTTTCATTTGACTTGATATTGTACAGATTGAGTTACCTGGCCAGCCAAATGATATCTCTCTGTATTTGCTATACAGCGCGATACCATTTGGACACCCTCGCTCCACCCTCGCTCCCCCGGTTAACAACGGACTCCGCGATTCTGATTCGTTCAAAGACGAATGACTGACGTCAGTGCACCCGCCTTTGCCCATTCAGCTGTAAAATTGGTCTTAAATGACCTAAAACACATCGATTCCTTAAAACCACAGCAGCTGACAGCTTTAGAGGCCTTTCTTTTCAAAAAAGATGTTTTTGCATTGCTTCCTACCGGCTTGGTTCACGTCGCTGTCCGTTAACTGTTAACTGTTCTCTGGTCTTAAATGACCTAAAACACATCGATTCCTTAAAACCACAGCAGCTGACAGCTTTAGAGGCCTTTCTTTTCAAAAAAGATGTTTTTGCATTGCTTCCTACCGGCTTGGTTCACGTCGCTGTCCGTTAACTGTTCTCTGATTGGTTCACTTAGCTGTCTGTCTAAGCGCAACGGCTGCGCATTCTGGACCAAGCGTGACCAGATTTGCCGCTGATACAGCGATGAGTCATGGATTCGTCCAGGCAACAGATTGAGAATCCTGACAAATAAAAAATAAACCAAGAAAAAAAAAAAAAAAATCCCCCGGATCCTCAAACAAGAGGCAAAATGTATTTTCCAGCAATCAAACTGGTGTGGGGGATTTAGTCCGGGGACAGTGGTCTTATCGTAGTCTTCAGTGGTCATAATGAGATGAAGTCTGCAGGTGGTGCTGGTTTAGGTGTCCATCTTATTGCGCTTTTATAACAAATTAATAACAAGAGAAAACATCTTTTCAGAAATATATTGTGAGAGATAGTTTAATGTAATTTGATCAGAAAAATACAGAGGGTATGTAAAAACGTATGGTACAAAACTATTATAATTTTTTTGTTTTTGTTTATTTCATTCATAAAGTATAAAAAGACATCAACAGTGTGATAACAATACAAAAAAATTGAATGAAAGGGAGCAGAAAGAAGAGTAATCTTATGTTATCTGCCCCCTCTTCCCTTTCCCAGACAATAACACTGATAGTGACTATAAAACATTTCATCAATACATTCCATTTCAATCACAATTATTAACACAATTATCACAATTATTGCATACTTCTGTCAGTAATCATAATTTTTAACTTGATTGGCACTTTATATGACATGCTAAAAAAATCAACAATGATTTGCTATGGCAGATTTGGAGAAAAGTGCAAAAATATACACATTTTGGTCTTGGCCACCAATAAAAGTTTGAGTTGAGCTGTTGCCCTTGGTTACAAAACTGTTGTAGGCCAAAACTCGAGGAGTAGTCAAGGAACATTTATCATTTACTATATCCCCTGAGCCCAAACAACAGACATAATATTAACTGCATCCAGTTCTGGTACACAGGCCAAACTTTTCTATTGTTTGGACTGACTGTAGTATTGACTGTGGGGTGGCAAGACCACTCAAAAGCTACATGTAATTTACTTTATTTACGAATTTATAAAGATTTTACCTCAAATTTCCCTGATTCTTCTTTTCCTCTGTCAAAGCCTTAAACTTGATTTTTTAAAGTCCAGTCACAGTTTCTTCCAGTCACAGTTACTGAGACTAGAGTGGGTAAAGTGCTTGATATATTGCACTCACAGACGCAAATATGTCAGATCAGATTTAAAATGGCACCCCTCGAGTTGGTATGACAAAAACTTACCAAAGTGCAAGTCCAATAAATCTAAAACTTTTGTGAACCAAGTATAACAACCTTTAATCTCCATGAAAGCAACGATCATATGTATCATTGAGAAATATGGCCTTGGTAAAATCTGTATAACCGTGCGTGGAGAGATAACACCAGATTTCTCACATTTTATGCACAGTTGCTGCTATAATCCGACTGCTGTTGCTATAGAAGAGAGATGCCAGCTCTGTGACTGGAGCCAGTGGCAGAGGCAGAAATTATGGGCCCTAATCCCTTCTCATCTATCTTTGCCGTCAGAGGAAGCGCGTGAGTGGCAAAAGGGATTCTGGGTAAGCTCCTGGATGTGGGAGTCAAGAGGCCATGTAGATATGTCAGTAGATAGGAACACGAGGGTATGAGCCTTACGCATTAGTTAGAATTTAGTTAGAAATTATACATCTGATTAGTATATACTGTACATCATTTTTATCTGAGTTTATTTATACTGATAGAAAAGACTTGAACTTTGTAAATATTCAAAGACTGTTTGAGATGAGAACAAGCCACTGCAATTTAAAAGGAACCTACATGTTTAAAAAAAAAAAATAGATTCAGAACCAAGAAGCGTCGCTGTGAAAGGAGTTAATTTATGGAATAGTCTTGACAAAGAAATCAAAGAATCAAGTACAATAATGGCATTTAAAAAATACATAAAATCCAGTGTAATGTGTAGGTATGAAAAAAAAAAGCTGTTGCACATAAAAATAAAACTTTCTTTTTACAATTGATTAATAATTGTGAGTGATATGGAATGTATTGATGTAATGTTTTATAGTCACTATCGGTGTTAAAGGGATATGCCACCCCCAGGTCAAACTTGGGCATCTCCCCACAGTCCAGAGACTAAAATAAGTGGTGGAAAGCGTTTTTCTGGTGACCCAGCCATTGTCCAGGTCTGTCAGCACTGACCGCCGCGGTATCTGCAGCTACTCCGCGTTAGACTGGAGTCTAACGTCGCCAGAGAAAGATTTCGGCCAAAAGGAATTAATTTGCTCGATGCTTTTCCCAATTACTTTCTGTGTAGTGCGCATTCATATCGAGTGCAAATAAATGTGCAAATCAACACGGAGAGCTTGACTTGGTCATTTTGGGTGGGAACTATTTTTCAGTGCGGAAAAACACAGCCGAAGCACACACCACGCTGACAGGGGAATCCCAGTTACGCACCAGGAAGGCAGTTCCCCTGTTACGCAGCGTGGTGTGTGCTTCGGCTGTGTTTTTCCGCACTGAAAAATAGTTCCCACCCAAAATGACCAAGTCAAGCTCTCCGTGTTGATTTGCACATTTATTTGCACTCGATATGAATGCGCACTACACAGAAAGTAATTGGGAAACGCATCGAGCAAATTAATTCCTTTTGGCCAAAATCTTTCTCTGGCGACGTTAGACTCCAGTCTAACGCGGAGTAAAGAAAGAAAGAAAGCTATGCCTTTATTAGACCTACAGTGGGGAAATTCCATTTCTGCATTTAACCCATCCTGTTATTAGGAGCAGTGAGCAGCACATTACTGCGCCAGGGGACCATCTCCATGATCTTCTTGCTTCGGCTTGGTCAGGACCTAAGCTGGAGGATTTACCTATGGTGCATGTTTTGGGTTGGTGGGGGAAACCGGAGTGCCCGGAGGAAACCCACCCAGACACGGGGAGAACATGCAAACTCCACACAGAAAGGCCCAGGCGACCCGGGGATCGAACCCAGACCATGCATGCAAACTCCACACAGAACACACACAGAAAGGTCTGGGCGACCCAGGGATCGAACCCGGAACCTTCTTTCTGTGAAGCATGAGCGCTACCCACTCAGCCACCGTGCCGCCAGATACCGCGGCAGTCAGTGCTGACAGACCTGGACAATGGCTGGGTCACCGGAAAAACGCTTTCCACCACTTATTTTAGTCTCTGGACTGTGGGGAGATGCCCAAGTTTGACCTGGGGGTGGCATATCCCTTTAATGTGTCTGGAAAAGGGAAGAGGGGCAGATAACATAAGCATAAGATTACTCTTCTTTCTGCTCTCTTTCATTCAATATTTTGTATTGCTATCACACTGTTGATGTCTTTTTATACTTTATGAATGAAACAAACAAACAAACAAACAAACAAACAAAAAACATTGTGCCATTTTTTGTTTTATGTGGATAAGTACAGAGATAGTATCCATAAACCAAACAGATTCCTGCATGCTGCCTTCTGTGACTGGAATTAAGATTTTGAAAGTGTCTTGCTAAACAATGACACTGCGACAGTTTGCACTTTAAGCATTGTTTGAACTGCCAGTCATGGGGTTGGTTAGTGAATGCTTAAGACCCACTCAATTCCCCACTCAAATACATAAAAACAACACTTTCACATTAACGATTCCAACAATGTGTAGACAAATGGGATTTGTCTGCACACTTGTCTGTATTCAAGGGGGCATTATGGCTGCCTCAGGACAGACAAACAAGAGAAGAAAGCCAATTGCCAAACAGAGTGCTACAGCAGTTAGCCTAGCCTTACCCCCCTCCTTCTGCGAGAACCCGACTCCACATCACTGCCATCTGTGGGGGTCAAAGGTCGCAGATTCTCTCCCTGACATAACAATGATGGGCCACTGCTGGCTACACAGGGAGGCTGAAGTTCTACAAGATTCTGCCCGGGTAGATGCTACTGCTGAGGAATATGCAATGCAAACACACGCATTTGTAAACTCCACAATCCTGAGCCTCTGAGCCAACATTGAAGCTACTGTCTGCAAATATGTGGATCTGCGTACGCGTGGAGAATAGGGAGCCATGGATAAACAAAGTAAATATACAGTGAATTCAAAGATGCCACAGTAATATAAATCAAAGACATTTATTGTGCAGCGTTCCTGTGCCTTTAACCTTACAGTGTTGTGTTTTTTTAGTTGATTGTACATACGTATTATTATTTATCTTAATTTTTGATGCATGCTCTTTTTTCCAACTGTTTCTGAAACTTGCGTTGTGACACTGCAATTTCCCCATTGTGGGACAAATAAAGGATTATCTTATCTTATCTTATCTTAATACTCTGTAAATGAAAAATAATTAATTAGGTCGCCATGGTAAGATCAAGTCAATGTAGTGCCTCTTGGAAATTAAAAATGGATAAAATGTGCTGGTACTAGCTTTTCTGACATTAGGTGGAGTCCCTATCCTAGTAATAAACACACTTTTTCTTAATTGAAATTGTCATGTTAATAACGACATGGCATGAATTAGTCCTGTTTGGCATTGTAATAAATATAGTATGAAAGAAAAACATTTCATTGACTAGTCAAACCTAAGCTGACGCGGCCCTCCAAAACTAAGTTACTGAGCTCTAAGCATTGATGCCATACATTTTAATAGTATGACATTTTGCTTTTCTGCTGTTTCCCAGCTGCTATGGGTTAGCTCTAATATACTTCTGCCTTTGCCATCTGTTTTGTATGACTGTCAATGTCCACTGCTTTCAGTAAAAATCCTGTATTTACGAGACAGGCTGTTTATTTACTGTAGAAACAACACAATTTTTGGGTCTGTACTACGCTATTTTCTGATCTATGTTATAATGTTGTTTCCTCATCAAAACATAACAGGAATAGAGTTTTGTTTCATTCGCACGTTTAACACACAAATCCTGCATATTTAGGTTATGTTCAACTCTAAAACTAAAAATACTCTGCTCTACCTTCCACCTAAACTCCATACACCTTCACTAGAATAATTGGATGATTTCAGTCCTGGAATTGCCTCTACTTTACTGAACTAAAAGTAAAAGGAGCTGTTAATTTGAAAACTACCATTGCATGACATCACAAGGTGGAACAAAGCATTCTGAGCTTTGGAGATGTAGACAGACTAATAATAAAGGGTTACTCAAACATGTGAATAAAACAAAACACAACTTCCGAGTATGTTTCTGAGGAGGAAACAACATCCTAACACGGGCTAAAGCTCAGAGGAATCCATTTCACGTAATATAGGACCTTTAAAAGAACCATAATATATTGCACAATGTAATATATCATACTGCATACTGCATACATCATAGTGTTACCTTTTCCCTCCCTGCTTGTTGAAGGCGCAGGCCAGAGCCACCACCTGACCGGTGGCTCTGCTGGCGACAGGGACACACAGCATGGATGAGATCTCACAGCCCAGCATACTGGACAGCTGCCTCCGCTCCTCCTGTAACATCATGCATTATTTACAATTATGTCATAAAGATGACAAATACATCTAGAGCAATAAGGTGAACTTACGGCACTGATATCTTGAAGGGAAATCGACTTCTTCTTTTCCACGACTTGACCAAACCTCCCAAACATAAGCTGAACAAGACAAGACATGGACCTACCATAAGCATTTAAGGCTTAACAAACACATTCATTTGTTCAAATAGAAACAGACTGAAGTCTTTGGCTCTAACATAAACATAAGCTCTGTCCATTCTGTTTGCTGTTTTTTTCTGGCGTTTTGTACGTGCATATTTGGAAAGAGATATCTCATTATGAATGGAAAAAGCAATGCAAAAGTACATACAGTATAAGTAGTCCCATACCAGCTCCTGTTCCACTCTTTGGACCCGCTATTATCTGATCTTTATAGTGTTTTCAGAAGAATAATTGCTAAATAAATCATGTCTGCTTCCACTCTTGTTAATTTAATACCAATAACAAACCCAGGCGGTGTTTGTTTGCGCTCTAATATCTATCTACATCCAGATTTCACACTTAATTTCTCCTCAGCTCCATGCTCTGTTTGCATCATAATAGAAAGCCTGCTTAAAAATGCAAGGTCTGCATTGCAAGCAGAGAACGCGACAGCACCCAGAGGAAGTGATTACCTTCCTCGCCCAAATTTCTTAATTATAAGCCCTGCCAGGGATTATGAACGATTACATGTGGGAGGGCCATGGTGTCAGTCAGAGAAACCAATATATGGCAGCAGCTTTACGAAGCACAACGCACCTCCCTAACAGGATTTGGTGTACTAGGCCATTCCAGCTCACACATGTAAATAATCCAAGAAATCCTATTAATCAGGGAATGTTTGTAGAAATTAATGAAGGGAACCAAATCAAATAAGGAATTAAGGAATTATGGGAAGCCTGAAAGGAAGCATGCAGAAGGATACTCACTGGGAAGCTGATCTCCTCCTCCAGGACCTTGTCTCCTACGACCTAAAATGAAAGTGCATTGAATATGGTGATTTTGTCAGTGATTTTCTGTGATTAAAATATAATTCATGTGCTGATTTGTAAGATAAAAGTATTTTTTACTTCAACTATAAGCTACATAAGGTATATAAGCTTGGATTCTTGTGTCGACTAAGAAGTGAATGAAAACAGTGCATAGAAGCATTTTGAAAATCAAGTTAGGAAACCATTATTACTCTTAGAATGTACTTTAGTATGTAGAAGAACATGGAATCTCTTTGTACCACTGCTGTATAAAACACTGAATTCATTAAATCCAAAATGAAAACACAGAAAACATAAAATTCTCCACTGTTTAACGTGCATGTCTGAATGGGATATAATTCTATTTACTCACTGGCACATTAGCGCCCATTACAGCGGGGTGCTATGTACACAATTGAATTTGGAGGAGTGTAATTGGCCTTCTGAGGACCACTGATGAGGTGCTGATGAGTGTGAATGTACCTGGCAGAAGAGCTGGTGGTTGTCCTCCGATACCAGTAACAGACAGCAACACTCTGACTTGGTCTGCTCCTGCAACTGTACACAAGCAAAACACACACACATTTTCAGTGCTCATGTAATCTTGTGCACGGGTGCATCACCGCATTGTCTAAAGCCGCAATTTAACATTCTCTCAAGACGCTAAAGACGAGATTAGAGAAAGGACGAAATGAAAAATCACTGAAGCGGAGCAATGAGGAAAAACTGTATTGTTTGTCACAAGCTTTGAGGCTACGTGCTTTAGTTTCAGAGTGGAAGTGTAATAGCTGCTATAATCTGTGTTAGTGTGCAGTGGGCTGCTTTCTTGTGAGTTTTATTATGAGCAGACACTGGGTATGAGCATCTTTACATTTACTATGTGGTACCAATGTATGTAACCAATTAATATTCAACCAGTGCAAGTTAATTTACCAATGTACACTAGCTGTAACAGGTAAGCTCACAATATTAAAACATTAAAGGTAATTTAAGTCATCAACACAGCTATCATCTGAGAGACAGACTCCACACAAAGAGATTCTTGTGAGATTATGACCTCCAAAATGTTCCATACCTTGCAGAGCTGTAACAAGGACACCTCCAGTTCAGTCCTTGTTGATGTTTCTTTGTGGACAACTATCTCTATGAGCTACATCATTTTAGATTATACAAGACATTGCATTTTATGTGTAGGCAGTACTAAAGGCAGATCATAATGTGCTGAGAATTTGTACACATCCAGGGTCAGCTCTGATCATAAAACTCTCCTGCAAAAAACATTCTGAGTCAATAGCATCTCATTCTACTTAGCACTTACAGTATGCAAGCCTTTCATTGTGAACAAGTACGTGACATGCTCTCAATGACATAACCTTTTTACATAGAACTTTGCTTTTTGAATTCCATCACGTGGCTATAACCTTGGACGGGTCTCATTCTCTGCTTTCATAATGCTCCTTTGCACTTACTGAACGGAACATTCAGATATTATGTTTTCAGTCATGAACATAGAGCAAAAAGAATCAAGGTTTTTGTATTCAGACTGAAGGTACAGCAGTTCTTTACAAACAGGACGGAGAGTTACAGTGAAATAAATGAAGAAGAGTGTGGCGCTGTGCTCGGCTGGAGATGCAGAGGTGGAGACCAGTGTCCTGCTGCTAGTGCTGATAGAAAACGCTGTGTTCTCTTGCTTACAATCACCACTCATTATCTGTCCGGCTGCGGGCCTATTTACATCATATGAAGGACTAAGGAGCTACAGCAGCGTTTGATGGAGGTGACAGTCCACTAACTAAATAATGACTAGGGGCTGTTCGGGTTCAGGAAATACATGTCTAACTTGGCATTTATGTTTTTAATTTAGAATTCAGTTTACATTTTGAAAAAAAGTTCACGAGCATCAAGACATGAGAGAAGACTGAAAAATTAACAGCAAAACTAACACAAGAACCACCTGTATCTCATAACATGTTAGCAGATGTCTGAACTACAGTGTTTTGCTAATTGTGATTATTCAAATTGCAGCTTGATTGCTGGTAAACCATAATAAAGGTGCATTGTATAACTTTTCCTGTAGAAGGCCTGCCGGTTGCTTGTTTCCATGGAGATGTTATTGCTATGCCACCTGGGCAGCAGTAGCTCAGTTGGTAGAGTGTTTGTCCACTGATCCAAAGGTTGGCAGTTCTTGACATAAAAAAATATCATCGATTGACTCCCACAGATGAATGCTGACGTTGTGTCCTTGGGCAAAACACTTAACCCACCTCACCCCCAGTACAATGGTGTGTGAATGTGTGAGTGTGTGTGAATGGGGGAGTGGTTCCTTGTTGTAAAGCGCTTTGGGTGCCTTGAAGATGGAAAAGCGCTATAAAGATGTGACCATTTACCATTTAACCAATGTGGTGGTAGACCCCCCAACCTGAAAAGATCCTAAAATTTCTACCTAAAATGTGTGATATAATCTGTCCTGGCTAATAAATGCCTCCTGCTGCTCCTAATATTATTCATTGCATATTCAAAATTAGACACCTGTATGCTCTAGCACAGTATATGCACAGCACAGCACACCCACGTCTAGTTTAAGCAGCCGTATCTCGTCAGCATGCATTCTTCTCCATAAGCTACAGAGCTGGATGGAGAACACAGCGCGATGTCAGGAATAAACAGGAGCCCTCTGCCAAGACATTCGCCCCCCCAGTCAAACACGCAAGCACTGAGTGAACCTAACAAATCCTGCACCCTCATCTCCCAAATACTGTTAATCCCATAAGCACTGCCCCCAGCTTTTTCCACTTTTTCCAATTCTTCACAAGCCACCAGCCATCTTTGCCTCCTGCCTCCCCCCTCTCCTCATCCCCTCACAACAGCAACAATAAACAGGAGAAATGTCTGATTCAGAATACATTTAACCCTCCCTAAAGCCCTGCATATCACAAGAACATCTCACTATCTCCCTTTTCAGCTGTAAAGTAAATAGTACAAGCTGTGGATGAATAGGAGCAACTGGGTTTACATCATGCTACAAAAATGGGGAGCAAAAATGTAGCATAATAAATCAATATAGTGTTATTGCTAGACCAACAAATGCAAGGGGTTTAAAATAAAGGCTAATAATAGTCTTTCAAAGTCTGGTAAAGGGTGTTGAAATGCACTATTATGGATTGTTCCTGAGAGACACTAGCCTGTCCTCTCTGTTTGCTGAGCTAAGTGTTTGTACGAGTTCAGATAGCATAGAAAGTCAGACAAAGAACAAGGCAGAGACAGGTTTTAAGTGGCATTGTAATCCCCCACTCATCCAGCAGTGTTACAAGTTATTTCATTGATCTTAAAGTGGGACTGAACACCTAAACTCTGCCCGCAACCCCATTTATAGAATAGAGATGCTAAACTGGGCAGTACTGGAGGACTAAAGAAAAGACTGAGAGGGGATGAGGAGCGACATCTAGAAATTACCACAAGATGAGTAGGAACAGTAGATAATGTTATTAAAACATCATATACGTCAGTGTTTTTCAACCACTGTGCCGCAGTGGACATGTTAAGTGCACTTTTTATTTGAATAAAGAAATATAAAAGATGATAAAATAGTTTTTTGTGTTTATTTGATTCTTTTTCAAGACACACTGATAAGAATGACTATACAGTACTGTATTATTACAGGGCTACAGTGTATAATCTTTAACATTTCTGGTTGGTGATCTGCCTCGTGATTTTTTCAATGAAAAAAATGTACCTTGGCTCAACAAATGTTGAAAAACACTAGTGCTGTCAGGCGACTAATTAATTAATGTAATTAATTACAGGGTTTGTAATTAATTAATCAAATGAATCACATTTTAATCTGTGAGAGAGAGAGAGAGCGCGAGAGAGAGATTGAGAGAGCTAGAGATTGTGAGTGAATGAGCGAAAGAACCCACTTTGCGATTGAGTTTGTCAGTTTTCAAGTGGTCTCTTTGCTCATTCGTTTCCCAAATTCTGCGAGTGTGGTTTGGTGGTTTGGTGAAGTGCACTCACGCTCGCTCTATCACCGGTAACAATGGAACTTGTCCGGACGTGTTTATCATTCATCCGTCAGGCTGGAGCAGCTTTGGTGATCGGAAAATTCTTTTTCACAAAAGCTCCAAATCACCGTGTTCTTGATGATAGTCCCGTCTTCGTTCTTTTTATAAATAAACTCACTGTTCAAAGGCCCTGGCAGCGATTTGCTCGCCGCACGCCAAATTTAAAGTGTGCGCATTGAATTGCCACTCATAATTAATTGCGTTAATTTTTATAACGCGTTCATTGGCAGTGTAATTAATTAATCTAATTAATGAGTTAAACTGACAGCCCTACAAAACACTGATATACATAGTTCAATTATGAAAAAAGTGGATATAGTGTTATTTGTCATAGAAAACACATTCAGCCTAATCTACTGAATCTCTTCTATCATAAAAAATAGTATGATGTCAAGATGTCTTGCCCGCACTTACAACAGAAGAAAAGAATGCTGTGAACTCATTTTTGTCTATGGCGTTCTGACCCCACACTCTCTCTTATCTAAGTCCCCGCTCAGCCCCTTCTCCCACTGTGTGAATAATCCCAGGCATTGAGAGTACAGTCAGGTGCCTTTACATCATGCAGTCTTCTTATGATCCATCTCCACCTGCTCTCCCCATTTCTATACAGTCCTATCAGATGAATATAGGGCACCGTACAGGACAAGTGAAGCCATAATTGAGTGATAAAAAGCTTGTGGTCAATGTAGTGGTGGAATAAGGGTAGAAGTGACCACTAAAGAGAAAGATTTTATCTCTGTGGTTTTTCCCGACCTCTGGTGAGCGAGTATGTGCATGAGAGATCCCAGGTACTTACATAATGGATGACTTTGAGCTGGAGAGATGCCGCATCAAGGTCAAAGAGCTCACCTGAAAAAGAGAAGAGAAAGAGAGGGGGAAAGAGAAAGAAAGAGAGGGAAAGAGAGAGAAGATGAGAGGCTTAAAGAGAAGTCATATTAAGTCCATAAACTATTAATTTGACTGGGTTTTTAATATTTGTAGGTGTTGCAGAGAAAATTTGAGAAGTTTTGTGTTTTCATGTTTTTTTATGGCATACAAAAACATAAAAACGAGAAGATCCTTTTAAATAAACATATAATATTCATTTACTTTCGATCTTTTACTCTTTTTACTGTTATATTAACTGAAGTAATATTAGTGCAACTGTTGCTTGAGTCTTGTGACAGTATTCTTTCTAAACATGATTTATCAGTTCTGGTTCTACATCACAAAAACAGTATTAGAAAATTCAGAACATTCATTCATCATTGTTGTTACTACTTGTACAGTGGTACCTCACCTTACGAAAGTAATTCGTTTCAGAAGTGGTTTCGTAACGTGAATTTTTCGTAAGTTGAGTAGCTATTTTAATGGAAAAAGCCTGATTCGTTCCAAGGCCCCGATCCAAGTTTTTTTTTTATAGTGTAACTTTTTTTATAGTGTAACATTGTGTTCTGCGTAGAGACTGTAGACCCAGGACTAAACGTGGACTATACCAGGTCTAGACCAAGGTCTAAGCCTGGACTAAACCTGGACTAAACCAGGACTAGACCAGGTGGATTAAAGCGCCACGCGCGGGTCTATTTCCTGGTTTCGTTTCGAGTCACGCCTGAGGCGAGCAGACCGCACGCAGTCTGAGCGCATGAACGAGACCCGTGCTCAAACTGTGCCTCCTCTAGACCTCCTCTAGACCTGGTCTAGACCAGGTCTAGACCAGGTCTAGACCACCGCGGCTCTTGCATGCGTTCGTTCATGCGCTCAGACTGCGTGCGGTCCCCCTCGCTGCTCGCCTCAGCCGTGACTCGAAACGAAACCAGGAAATAGACCCGCGCGGCGCTTTAATCCACCTGGTCTAGTCCTGGTTTAGTCCAGGTTTAGTCCTGGTTTAGTCCAGGTTTAGTCCTGGTCCAGTCCTGGTTTAGTCCAGGTCTAGACCTGCTGGCAGCCCTGTGCCGGGTCATGCTGCGCTATCACACGTGTCCGCACGCAGTTTTCTCCCCCTTCCCCCCACACTTCACTATTAATAATTTTTTTGAAAATCTATGAAAGTTTGAGTGTTTAAACGAGAGACAAATGTGAGAAAAGTTTAAATTCAGTCTGAGAAAAGCGTATAATGTGTGTGGCTGAGCGCCCATTATTTGAATTTTTGAGATTTCGCGTTTTGTAACTTGAATTTTCTTTCGTATCTAGAGACTAGAGAATTTAACGTGAAGGCGTTTCGTAACTTGAAATTTTCGTTTGTTGGGTCTTTCGTAAGGTGAGGTACCACTGTATCTTAATAAATGTACCAAGTACCCAGCCAGAGTGAACTTCTAGTTGGGGGGTAAATTATTGTTCAATGAGCCAAGCTATCTTCTTGAAAACAAAGAGATGTCACTTCAAGGTCACAGGAAGAGCACAGGATGGAAAAGCATAAAGGAGCGAGGGCAGGGTGGATGAAAAAAGGATAAAAAAACAGTAGAAAGCTGAGTATCCTAGCGCACAGAGCTTCCCACGGTGGGGTAAAACTAACACAGAGGTCAGGGAGAGTCGCTACACAGGGACTAAAAATGACCACTGCACGGGTGAGGAGAGAGGGGGAAAAGGACGGTGGATAGATGGAAAGCGGAAAAGGAGAAAATAGTAGAAGGGGGAAAAAAAACTGCTGGGATGCAAGATGTGATTGGCTTTGCGACAATTACCACAGAGTAAACAATGCATGTGTGTTGTAGGAGATCAGCATTAGCGGCTACATTATGCATGAGGTTTTAAACAATGTTCTTAAGCCAAATGCTTTGTTTTCATCAAGTCTGTCTCTAAGTGCGGAAAGTCTATCTAAATGCATAGAGATTTGAATCCGAATGGGCGTCTCCCATCACCATAATTTGCCAGTGATGTAGTTTGTGTGTGCGATGTTGGTCTTTGTTTAAAATTGAGGAAATTATGGGTTGGGACTAAACAATTTATGTGAATAGTATGGGTCCAAATATTGTAGCAGCATAGTGAATTCATATGGTAACTGCATTTCAATTACAGCCACTATGCAAAAATAATGTATTATCTCTTTCTACTGATGGTCCTGCTACAAATGCTTCTTACTAACTATTATAACTACTACGATTGCTAAATTTAAGATACAGTAAGTAACAATTATTTTAGTTAAAATATAGTCGAACAGTTGGTTTATTTGTATTTGAAGGTAAGACTATTTTGGCCTTGAACATGTTCTCTGCGTATGAATGTACCACAGAGCTGTAGAATGTTCCGGTCCAGCTCGCAGTAGTCTTGCTCAGAAACGTTGAGGTGCAGCAGTGCATTGTGGGACTGTAGCGGCGACGGGCTGAGCGGAGGTCTCTGATAGGAGGCCTGGATGGCTTGGACACGCCCACACGCCACAGATGCCTGTCAAATCAAATTTATGAGTCAATGTTTTATAAAAGATAGATATCAGGAAAAGAAGAGAATGGACATACATGTCTTTCCAGTGTGTTAAGATGCACTTCATCCTGGTCACTTAGTGGATTACAGGCCACCTACAATAGAGGACATTCACATTTTAGAACACTGGCAAATACTACATTGCTTTAGATATACCTGAAATATGAGTAGTAGTCAGACATTTTATATACAGCTCTGGAAAAAAATAAGAGACCACTGCATTTTTTTCTGAAATCAGCATCTCTACATGTATTACAGCCATTCCATTCCAGCGTCTGTTGAATTCCAACACAAACACAAAGCTGAGCTACTTCAGTTCTTGCACCAGGAATGGAATGATGTTTCTTATGTCAAGAGAAACTGATGTTTCGCTTGACATAAGAAGAGAAACAGTTTCTCTTGACATGTCAAGAGAAACTGATGTTTCTCTTGACATAAGAAACATCAGTTGGTTGAGCGGTCAGATCCACTGACCTACAGGTTGGTTGGTACGGTTCCAGCTCCCACAGATGAATGCTGCCGTTGTGGCCTTGGGCAAGACACTTAACCCACCTCGCCCCCGGTGTCTGCGTACACTGATGTGTGAATGTGTGTGAATGGGTGAGTGGTTCCTTGTTATAAAGCGCTTTGGGTGCCTTGAAGATGGAAAAGCGCTATATAAAAATGTGACCAAAGTTACCCAAGAACAACAAAGACTTGTTGAAAGACTTGTGGAGTGCATGCCAAGAAGCATGAAAGCTGTGATTAAAAATAAGGGTTATTGCACCAAATATTGATTTCTGAACTCTTCTTAAGTGTAAACATTAGTATTATGTTGTTTTAAAATGAATTAGATCTTGTTTCTTTGCATTGTTTGAGATCTGAAAACATGTATCTTTTGTGTTATTTTTGACCATTTCTGCGAATAAATGCTCTAAACGATAATATTTTATTTGGAATTTGGGGGAAATGTTGTCAGTAGTTTATAGACTCAAAAATGTTCCTTTTGCCCAAACATATACCTATAAGTAGTAAAATCAGAAAAACTGATAATTTTGCAGTGGTCTCTTATTTTTTTCCAGAGCTGTATTTTACAGATACAACATGCTGTTCTCTAATCTGTGTGCAGCTTTCCATTTCCATTGTAATGATGTATTAATGTTGGGTAGCTTTATATAAACCACTGCTTTGCTTGTTCAGAGGTGTGTGATGGAATTTACAGACATAATACTAGTCTTGATGTCAGACCCAGACATAGGTTGATTTTGTTGAAATTGCAGTGGTCAATTTTAATATTTTATATTGTCCAGAGCCTTATACTGACAACCAGGGCATTAGACGTAGGAGGAGGGTCTATTAATTTATATTAAAAGGGGACCCATGTGAGGCTTCTTGTCCCAGGCCCCTGAATTTCTGTTGACGGGCCTGCAGACAACTTATAGGGCTCTTGTTTTGAACTAATTTTACTTGTGAATAAATCATATCTGCAATAGTTATCAGCATTTTTATGATATATTCCAAAGCATACTGTATAGATTACATTTAATACTAGGGGTTTATTGTAATATGTGTGAGCTGAATACCATGAAAAATGCATGTATGCGGGACACTGATCCAGCCTGTTAGGGATTCACTGTCCTTGTGCAGAGACTCACCAGTAAGACAGCGATGGCCTTGTTCCTCTCTGGGTTAAGAAGTGGAATGACAACAGCTGAAAGCAAAACGCAAGAAAAAATCAGACATTATAATACATTTTGCATTGATTTAGACCCAACACTCTCCAATCTCCTGCCTTAATTTTCCTTGCATGTCCTTGTCCCGCTACTAATCTTATTTGCAAATCTATCTTGTTCCAATACGGAGAGAGACAAGCATGCAGAAAAACAAACATGATTGAAAAATAATGTCCCTGGTGCCGCCCTGGATTTGATCTATTCCCATCTCACCACATGGCTTTTATCTGTTGTATTGTGCTGTATTAAGAGACTAGCAGTGGTTTCGGCAGGACAAAATGCACTTAATCCAAAAGTGCCCGTGTGCAATGCAAATGTTTTTTTTTATTGTTATTGCCAAATCGTGCAGTGATTTCTCATGCATGCATCAACAAATCTAGAGAGATGTGGCAATGTGTAACTTTTCTGGTGATAGTATGGTATTAAAACTTTATATCTTCATGGAGACCAAATCAAACCAAATTACAGGTCAGATCTGTGGACAGGTAACCCACTCATAAACCACCTGTAATTCAATAAATGTAAGGTATAGCTGTTTAATACTGTGGAATATTTCAGACAATGACATATACATGGACATATCCATATTTTTAATCAATATTTTAAACATACTTAATTTGATTGTAAAATAAATATTTTTTTTTCTAAAATATTCCATTCATAAAAAATGGTAAAAGTGTAGATGTTATGCTAGTTTACAGTAAGACTCATTTTTTGCATCATTGCAAATGAACTAAAAAAGCTATGTGGATGAGTAAAACTGCAAAACTTTTGCCAACTTGCTTGCAAAAACATAATTTTTGTGAAGGCAAGATGAATATATAGATGAAAATACTTTTCTCTTAGCATGGCTTGTAATCAGACTTTCCTCGATACAAAAACAAACCACTAACATTTTGGTTAATATTACTTTCCATTATTAATATATTTTGCTACTTTCCAACTCATTATGTGGTATTATATTTTATTATTAATGAATATAACATCTCAGTTGATATCTTCTGTGAATTGATATTTATGAGACTCCTCTTGTACATTATTTTACTTCCATCTTGCCATCTTTTTCCAAATAACACCTGCACATTTAACCCTTACTTGCACAACTTGCACACCACTCTTTCTACCTTCTTCAAGTCTTTTTTTGTCTTCCTCTGTTCCTACCTCCTTCTGTCCTACATTTTTCTCCTATCTCCAAACCCCACACACTCTTAGGTGAAGCTGTACAGATCTGTTTGTCTTGGTGCCAAACTTATGTAACACTCACTCAAAATAATGCAAAAAACAAAACAAAAAAATAATGCAAACATAAAACCCAGGCCTGTCGACAGAAATTTGGGGTCCTGGGGGCATAAAGACTCACATGGGCAACCCCTCTAATATTTACTACTGTCTACTGCCCTGTACCAACCTCTTCTATGTGCTGGTAGAGGTGCAGCCAAATATGTCCTATGTTTTTCTGGCAGTTCTGGTGGAGGCAGTCCGGCGCATTGACATCTCTTCAACTGATCTGCAATATTCCTAAAAGCACAGGAACACAAGCTATAGGTGAAACAGGTTTCACAATACACGTTCTGCCAGATATTTGGACATGGAGAGGACAACTGGAGTGGGCGGGAGTATAATCATTCGCTATGACAAAAACACATTGTACTGTAGCCATAGAAAAAACAACATGCATTGTGAAATCATGAGTGATATGATTTCAATAGTGGGCTGGTTTGGGGCCAGGTGTCACAATCGTGGAGCTTTTGTCAAATATGAGAAGGACGTCTGCTTATTTTGGAGGCGTCTGTTCAAAAGAATAAGAAAACAGAACACTGGCGGTCCCTGTTCCGACAAGTGTTTTAGTTATTAAAATGTAAATTAGGGATGGCGTATTAAAATTTGTTATTCTGTTATGGAGGGGCACAGATCAAGCGGTGGAAAAGTAATTAAAACATCTACCAGCTGAATCTGAAAGTAATTAATTCCACGTAAAAAGGGACTACAAAGAAATGCTCAACCTACTATCAAGACCCAGATAATTTTAGAGTTTGTTTACTATTTTTAAAATCAGAACTGCATAGGGAAGAATTATAAAAATATAGAAATAGCATCTCTTAGGCTACGTTCAGACTGCAGCCTGAAGTGACCCAAATCCAATTTTTTTGCCACTATGCGACCTGTATCTGATCTTTTAATGACAGTCTGCCACACGTCTGCTACACGTCATCAACAAGCAAGAGTGGTACAAGTAGGCACTCACAAATGTACACAAACGTTCTTCTTGTTATGTGAAAATTGTGTATGAAGTCCATGTCAGTGAAGCAGCAAAGCACATAGCAATCCCACCACTCTCAGCACCAACACGTTTCTACGAACGTTGCTGCCACTGCCCCACCAAACGCCAAGGCAAAAACCTTCTCCTTCTCAATCTCGTCCTTAAAGGAGAAGTAACGTTTTTACAATTTGAGCCTTATTTCGGTAATAAAACAAGTTGTTTTACTCACCCATAGCACTTTGGTGTCATATGGAGCATTTCCGGAGATGTTTTAGATTTGCGTTAGCCTAGCGAGAGTTCTAGCCATAGCTCGGGGCATATAATATATTCCCCGAGCATGTAATATATGCCCCGTGCGGTCTCCAAATAACACAAACTTTAGCACTTTTCAAATCATAGAAGCTCGATGTCTTAGTCTACACTTTTGTTTGAGTCAAAAGTGGCCTGTAATCCGAGATTTAGCCATAATTTACAGTTTTGCATTTCATGTTTGGGTCCCAGGAGCTGAGAGTGAAATAAACAGTGACTCCACACATGCGCACTGTCCTCCTCATCTACTCGAAACTATGGATAAATCTCGGATTACAGACCACTTTTGACCAAACGAAATCGTAGACTAAGACATTGAGCTTCTATGATTTGAAAAGTGCTAAAGTTTGTGTTATCTGGAGACCGCAAACATATGCCCCGAGAACTCACATTATGGAGATTGCAAATCTAAAACATCTCTGGAAATGCTCCATATGACACCAAAGTGCTATGGGTTAGTAAAACAACTTGTTTTATTACCGAAATAAGGCCGAGATCGTAAAAAACGTTACTTCTCCTTTAAAACAAATAAGTTGTACATGTTCTGGCTCTGGTACAACAGCAACTTTAAAATCGCCAGGTGCTCAATGCTAGCATCCATGTTTAGGCTACTATCGTAAACACTGAGCACGCTCGCTGCACGTGACCTCGTCGTGTCCTCCAAGGCGCATGTGGGACACTTTTGGGGCGTTTAAAGTTCACACTGGAGATCATATACAAGTCGCATTTAATAGTAAATGTGAATGACCTTGCAAAAAAAAAATCGTATTTCACAAAAAAACAAAAAATCCGAATTGAGCTTTAAGCCCTGCAGTCTGAACGTAGCCTTAGTGAAGTTCATTTGTATGTAATCCTGGTTAGATTGATAATCCCTGGGACAATCCACAAAAGCAGATGGAACATTTGCCATCAATCTGCTTGCTGGTCAAAATGCTATCTTTTAGTTGTGCCTACATTATAATACCCGCCATTTATCCCCTGATCCTTGAGTTCACTGGAATTACAATTCTCAGTACAACCCAATTGTAATTGCAAATGTCCAAAAATCAGTTCTGGGAAAAGGGAGACAATGGATAGCTTCACTGAAATACTTTACTGAGAAATCCTGATTAATTTCCTGCTCTTAAAAGCGCCCCTAACAAATGTGATGTTAGTAATGATGTCTTCAAGCTAAAAATAATCGAAATTAGAGCACAGGTGACAATCCACTGCCCCATACCGGGTGCCTCTCACATGCTCCCAGACCGTCCAAATGCCAGCAAGCAATGTGCCCATATCTCTGCATGATGCATTGATTTAAAAGTGCACATTTATTTCAGCCCACTGAGGAGCAGTCAGATTCAGTCAAAAAGCTTTTCCATCCCGGTTTACTACTGCAGCCAATGCGCTTGACCTTTTGCAATGTCTTTGTTCAAAGCAATGGCCCTGCAACCATTATGACACCCATTTGGACCGAAGCAGGCCAAAGAGAGCACAGCCACCCATCGATAAGCAAAATACAGGCTTTGTGTTTTTGTGAGACGTGAAAAGATTGGAAACATCAATACACACTAGGTGGGTTGGATAAACAGAGTGGCAACAGTTGAAATTATGGGTGACAAAAATGGTAGAACTTGGATTTTCGCATTTTTATCTGTAATTCTATGGGTTATTTAAAGAATTATGAAAAACTAAAATAAAAATCCATGATACAGCAAAAGATATGTACACAATTGGAGCAGCAGTATTTTAAAGGACACATGTTATGCTTTCTTGTGATTTTAATTGGTTTTCAAACATACATTTGATCACCTTGGCATTACTAATGACTAACTACTAATTTAAAGGTGCACTGTGTAACTTTTTGGTTAGGGGTCTGTCACCTGCTTCTATGGATATGTCGTTGCATGGATGTTCCATAGTATGACATTAAACAGCTCTATGGGTGATTTTATAGCTCAAAAAACTTGGTCTGGTTTGGTCTCCATGAAGATAGAAATGTGTAATGCTGTACTGTGAAACATTTCAAATAAAGCAATAACACCATGGAGAAAAGCATTTGACAGACCCACCAACAGAAATGTTACACGCCTTGTCAGCACTGGGAAAGAATGAAAATATAAAGAATTTAAGCCACAAACATGATGCATGATTACAGAAGTGTCCTTAGCAACACAATTTGGCCACACAAATACCCAGAACAAGCCCAGTGAAGGTTTATGGACCGAACTGAACAGGTTTGGACTTTTATCTGTGAGGCAAGAATATACTATCCACTAAATATTGAAAGAAAAATAATTTAATCTCAGACAAGGGATCAGAGCAACACGACCTTGTAAACACAAATAATACATTTTATTTTGTATTTTTTTATATGGACTTTAGATTTTATGTCAGCGTAGAAAAGCTCAACCAGGGACGGGGGTTGAAAATTAGCATTTGCTAAACTCTGTATGCATCACATTAGCTGTAAGCTCTGTTTTGTAACTATGTCTGATTGCATTATCCCAAATAAATAAATAAATAAATAAATAAATAAATAAATAAATAAATAAATAAATAAATAAATAAATAAATAAAAAAATAAAAAAATAAATAATTACATAAATAAATAAATAAAACAAGTATGAAACAAAATACCACTCCAGGTAAGTTTTTGATGAGGGGAGAACAATATAACTTAATATAAGTTAAAACCACAAAAAAGTAAATTTTGCATAGTATGTGTTCTTTAAAGGCAGGTCAGAAATATGGGAAGAAGTTTGTAGGAAGAAATATATTTTAAAATAATGAAAAAATATGAGTAAACATGAGTCATTCTGTATAAATTGTATGGCTACAGATAGAAACATGTTTGTCACAGCTTCTTTTATTTCTGAAACCTTGGACACTGTGTGCTTATTTTGCAACATTTCTTCTTTGCCATTTCCTCATTCGAGTATAACAAAAAATAAACAATCTGGCATCTTTGGTTGGACTTAGCATTTCAGAGTCATTGTATCTCAAGGTTAAGTTAATGGAGGTGCAAACTGGAGCTTGAACTCAGTGGCCTTCTGCAAATGGCTTCAGTGACTGTGTATTTCTACTCTTTGCATTTGGGTATGCTGGGCGCTGATAAAACACTTATGTAAGTTGGTGCAACACAGGGAGACAAGAAACAGTGTCCAAGTACAGTCCTTTTAATATGGGCCTTTAACCTTCATGCAGTTCGATAAATGTGGTTATGTGATAGCTAAGGTGTAATAACAACATCTGTGAAGATAAATGACCACTCAGTGTCAATTCACCAAGGTGTTATTTCTGGTGTCCATCACTCAGATTAAAGGCTTCAAAATGTCAGTATTTTTTGGGATATTTTCATAAGTTTGAACAAAGAAACTCTGAAATATCCGTCTAACAGTTTTGACTTACTGATATATTCTTATTTACTAATGAACTAACCTATAAACCTGAGTGCCAATAAACAACTGGCGAAGGTAGGCAACTCCTTATAATGACCAGCTCAACATCTGAAGGAGGATCCCCAATGGCCACTCCTCTGTTTCTACAAGTCCTACAGACTTGTCTTTGAATGGAAGAAACTGGAGTTCTTGGGTGCAAAACTGATATGTAAATAAGAGCATTCACCGAGTGCAAAACTTTGCGTGCCGCTGCTCCTGTGGCTATTGATTTGTTGAAGTGTTGTGCAAATTAACATTTGCCTCTACTTACAAACATTCTTGAAAAGTGCCTGTGGCATCGGAGCGGTGCAGGGACAGTGATGCACATGGTGCCTCATCCAGGACACTATATGACCAATGTATCACCAATGAGTGGACCCCACAGTCTCTGGGATAGGGGACAGGCTTTGGGACATGGGAGAAACAGGTGAAAGCCCAGTTTGATGGACAGCTGCTAAGGAATGCTCTGGTTTATTGGAAGACTTGTACGAGTCAGGGCCAAAGTGTCACAGGAAAAGAATTTATATTTTATTACTGCTGCTTTGAAAACTACATGTTGTTATCGTATCTGTCCCTGTGGGTCATTTTAAAGCATGTAAAATCACAATCAAATGCTGTATAGGTGCACAAAGTACAGCAGCTATCCTGTGCAAAATATCTGCAACTGTCTCCAGTGTGCTATATTATTATTTTGCTCTCATAGTTCTAATACATTTGGCAGCGCACGCTATGCAACTTCAGTAGTTTTTCCTCCACCACAGATGTTGTGCATGTTGGTGAAAAATGTTTTGTATATGCATTTGCTCAAAGGTGAAAAACTGCATTGCGTCTTCTTTAGCGTTTTTGTTTTGCTTTTGTTTAGACCCTTAATGCCATACACTGGAACATTCTGGGCTTTGGATTAATGATTACAGGGAGACAAAGGCAGGCAGGCAGTAACGATGTGCACAGTGCACCTTCAGGAACGGCACTGTAGAATATCCAATTTTCACCCAATTTGTTTCTACTTCAGGTGGCCACTGCTTGTAACTGTATATTCACAGTGGACCCCTCGCTCTTGTACTTTGTCAGTGTTAGCTTTAGCATGTTCACCACCACTGATCCCTGGTTTGTGTGGAAATGAAGTGTTAGGGAGCGGCTTCTTGTCTGACACTTTCATCAATAATGCAATGTTGGTTTTCTCTGCCATCGTGCCGCTAGCATCAGCGGCAACAGGAGCGCATGGAGGCTTGGAGAGCTTCGGAGAGCACTTAAGAGCCGGAGACCGATTGACTTCTAAGTGTGGGACCCCAGGGCCACTGTCACCCAGGCTATTAGCCCCGCCATACCTCCACTGGGAGAGGGGGGGGGGGGGTCAGCGAGTAGGGGGGGCAGAGACACAGCGAAGGGAGAAAGATGGGCTGAGGGTGTATGTTGATGGGAACAAAAGGATGGAAAAAGAATGTGGGAGAGGGTTTCAGATGATGTGACATGAAGGAAAAAGTTTTTGCATTTAGCGCCAGGACTGGAGTGTGATGTTGTGAAACCATATGGGGATGTAATGGTGCGCTCCTGTCAGTACTGTGCTATAGCTAGCTAAATATGGAAAGCAAAAATACTGTGATATGTGCACTTTGAAAAAGTGCACATATCACAGTATGTTTCACAGTATGTTTCACATATGACAAATTCATTAAATAAGGTCACTCTAGAAAGATGTTTGAGATTGAAAAATAGTTTAGTTTTTTTTTTAATTAAAAAAAAAAAAAACCTAAGTGGTAGTTATATTTACCATCTTGCTACTATGAAATTGCCCTGCTAATACAGTTCATAAACAATAGTCATTTCAGGCCAGTGATTTTAATTTTCTGAGTTATCAAACTAGTGTGCAGAAATTTTCTCAATATATAGCTTTGGTTTTCTTCTATTAAAGCCATGCTATGTTCGGTCACAACTGTTTATTATTATTATTATTATTATTATTATTATTATTATTATTATTATTATTATTATTATTATTATTATTATTATTATTATTCAGATTTTTTCACAATCCTGTTTCAACCCAAGCCCTTGGTGGGATTACCCCCCAACCTTTTATTATTTTGTCTATATTTGTCTTTTCAAATAATTTTACTGCATCCTTTTGTCCCACCTCTTGGTAATGATTTTTAGTTTTTCAGTGTTAATAAGTGTTATTAAATAAATGAGACAGCCTGTGTTTACTGCTCATTTCTGAGATCTGTCACATTTCTCTCCTTCTGGAGCACATACTCGTTCACACAACACCTGTATCTCCCACAGAGCAGCCCGACATTAGCACCTCTTTGTGATGTGGTCCTTCTCCACACGGCGAAGCAAATGAGTGCACAGCTGTGACTCTTTACCTCCCCCCTTACTCCCTCACACACAACCACACAGAGAGCCCACCTGATCTTGCCCTCCGGTGGCAGTTCATGTGGAGGGTCTTCACTTAACAGGCGCACTTCTCCCTCCAGCAAGTACACGCACGCACATTCCTGAAAGAAAAGTAAACAGTATACTTAATGCAGTTACACTATATTGTAATAGTATTGGCAGGAATTAGGGTCACCTGTCTCTTTTTGGTTGCCCTGTGCAGCCCTGTCCCTTGTCCCACTTATTGAGAGAATGTCTGACTTTTTTTAGTGATGCCAGTTTCTGGGTTGTAATATGTTGGCCCCATTGACTGTATATATAAATGGACATAGCTAACGCACTAGGCACAATATTCCAAATAGGAAGTGAGCACCGGCGTGCTTCCGGCTCCATCAACTAACGTTTTACTGAAAAAACCTTCCTCTCTCTCTCTGTTACTGTTGTGGCCAGGCTTGTTATTCTGACCTTAAAACTCTATATTAACCAGCTCTACATGATCCTGGCATTTTTATTTTGCTATTTGGTCTGTAAATCAAGATATAAATATTAATAAACAAATCAGGTGCCTTCTTTCCCTGAGGTCAATCCCGATAACGTTAGCAACAGTTGGAATTCCAAATATGGAACTCGGCTCCAAATTCACTCCTAGCCTCAAAGAACTTCATTTAAAGGGATATGCCACCCCCAGGTCAAACTTGGGCATCTCCCCACAGTCCAGAGACTAAAATAAGTGGTGGAAAGCGTTTTCCTGCTCACCCAGCCATTGTCCAGGTCTGTCAGCTCTGACCACAGCGGTATCTGCAGCTACTCCGCGTTAGACTGGAGTCTAACGTCGCCAGAGAAAGATTTCGGCCAAAAGGAATTAATTTGCTCGATGCGTTTCCCAATTACTTTCTGTGTAGTGCGCATTCATATCGAGTGCAAATAAATGTGCAAATCAACACGGAGAGCTTGACTTGGTCATTTTGGGTGGGAACTATTTTTCAGTGCGGAAAAAGAAAGCCGAAGCACACACCACGCTGCGTAACAGGGGAACTCCCTTCCTGGTGCGTAACTGAGATTCCCCTGTCAGCATGGTGTGTGCTTCGGCTGTCTTTTTCCGCACAGAAAAATAGTTCCCACCCAAAATGACCAAGTCAAGCTCTCCGTGTTGATTTGCACATTTATTTGCACTCGATATGAATGCGCACTACACAGAAAGTAATTGGGAAACGCATTGAGCAAATGAATTCCTTTTGGCCGAAATCTTTCTCTGGCGACGTTAGACTCCCGTCTTACGCAGAGTAGCTGCAGATACCACGGCGGTCAGTGCTGACAGACCTGGACAATGGCTGCGTCACCAGAAAAACGCTTTCCACCACTTATTTTAGTCTCTGGACTGTGGGGAGATGCCCAAGTTTGACCTGGGGGTGGCATATCCCTTTAAATGGAGCTGAACACTATGGGCCATGTCAGACTCACCTATTGCTAGTCCAAATGTAAAAAAAAGAAACAAACTGAAAATCATAGATATTATTGCAGGTATTATCTATGAGCTAATTTTTTATACATTTGAGGTGGTCACCCTAGTAGGAGTTGCAGTATACCAGAAGTTGTAGAAGTAACTTTCTGCATCTATATGTATAAAGTTGCATCTACTCATTTTGATGTCACTCTGCAATACAGTGTAATCTGTTTACTGTAATAAGCCTTGTGATTTCTCCTTGGTATCTGTACTCCCTTTCATATCTAACAGATCTTATATAATAAATAAAATATGCATATATGTGTGTGTGGGTACCGTAGAGGGCAGCAGCTCCTGGACACAGTCTCGTAGTGCACCCCGAAGCGAGCGCACATCCACCACCGCCGCCAGCCGCAGCAATGCATCCTGGGAAAATAACCACAGCGACATCAATACTTACTTATGAACTGTGCATCTGCAAGCCTCCGGCACTGGCTTTAGTTTATTGGTACAATATTCATGTTGTTGTCACTCTTCCCTCAATATTTCACTTGGCACAAACAATATTTAAACAGGGACATTTTAGATCTAATTGATGCTTGTTGGAGTTAAGAAATATGTCCTAAGGGACTTGAATTTGGATTTTGTGAAACATTTTGGGGAATCAGATTGTTTCTAAAATGGGTAGTGTGCATATGTGCAGGAGATTTAGACCAACTGCGTGCTTCTAGCTGCTGCTGTTTTGGAAATCTGCAAAGCACTCAGCCTCTGGGGGCCCATTTGAAAAGACGATGGTTATCTTAATTGGATTCACCCTGTGAGCAGCCGGATTCAAATTAATAATGTATCTGCTTTTATCTGTGATGACATGTGTCTTTTAAGATGCCATTGTCATGCACGTGATTTGAGAGGACCTACAGTCAAGATGTCAAACACACTTCTGTCTTTGTACTTAAAAGTTGACAATGAGAAATTTCAATATTGAAAGAAGGAAATAAGTCATAATTTGTTGGATGAGTTGCGTTAAGAGGACAAGCAGAAATGATTAGGCTTAAAATGGTTGATTAAGCACAGTAATTGGGATTCAATGGAGTCTTCAGAGACTCCAGACAAAAAAGTCTTATTAAAAAAAAAAAAAAAAGAAGCAGGGAGCACATTTTAATACAGTCGATATAGATAATAAATGATTTCCAACATTGCACACACTGCACTACATTTAGACTCATTAGTAATAATAAATAGTAATGGCTTGCACTTGTAATGCCCTTTATAGGCTTGTCGAAGCCTTTCAATACGCTACCCTGTAGTCATTATTCATTTACTCCATATTCTGTGGTAACCAACTACTATTGTTGCCACAGCTGCTCTGGGGCAGAATGGCAGGAAAAAGGGCTGCTAGTCTGCGCCACATGCTCCTCTAATCACCAACACTCACATACTACAGTCATGTAATGTGGTGTCTTGCTTGAGGACACAGAACTTTGTCTGAGCGGGAACAGATCCTCAGACCTTTAGATTGGTGGATGAGTGCCCTAACCACTATTACTACACTAATGGGTAAATAAGTAAATGTTCGTCCTGTTCACTTCATCTCTCAAACAAAATAACATTTCCTCTTTTCATAAGGCCCCCTGTGATGCATCTACCAAAACGTGATGATAATATGCACTAATAAGGTATTCAACCACTGCAGATTAATTTCTACTTTCTACTTTGCTTGTTAAAAATTTTTCTGTCAATATGACATTAGACTGTCAATATGACTGCCTGGTAGCAATTACGAAACCTATGAGCCTACTTAATTATATTAAATAAAGCATTTGCACATTTTTGAAATAGAAAACTAGTGTATTTTACAATCTTTTCCTCATAAAGATGATTTCATCGACAAACACTTTGCCATCTCATGCTCTATGAATACACAATGAGTCGCTCTAAATCCATGCATTTCTGCTTATCTCTGTACATTATTACTAAGTGTCAGGTCTGTCTGAAGTAAGGGCAGGACTTTAATGTTTGATCAAAGAGCTGGAAAAGACTGTGAGAAATCTCTATAGATTAAGACACAGTGGCTGAAAAACTATGTTGAATGCAAATTGGACAAAAGCTGCTAAAGGAGAGAATCTTTGCCCGTGAATGTCAGCTTTGTTCCAAATCATCCACAATCCTGTTTTGTTCTAGCATCTTGTTGCTTTTTCAAGTCAACAAAAAAACCCTGCAGCTTCTAACACAACACACACACCCCCGGCTTTGCACATGAAATAAACACGGATATTAAGTGATTTGGAGAGTGAGATGAGTAAAGAGAATGGAGTGTCTTCTTGTCGTTCCTGAGCACCCCGACTGGCCTATTACATACGATTAGATGAGATTAAATATGATTAACTATGATCACTCAATCAGGCTGCAGAGTGCTGTTGTGAATGTGGAAAAAGCTGTACTTCTGTCTGAATATCATAAAATGCTCATTCAAATAAGAAAGTATTTGAATGCTATCAGACAAACAGTGTCAAAGCTCTCCACCAATCAGATATTGAGCGGCCTGTCGGATCCGTGTCCCTGCAGTATTAGTAAAAAGAGTAAGAGAATTTGAACAACGTTTGCAATAAAATGTGTGGCCAGGTAAATGTCAGGAGTCATGTTATGACCTTTCACAGTCATTTCTTGACATCAGACTTGCTTCTATTCGTTCACCTGTTTCCCATAATTCCCAGCACGCGCAAAGGTCCTGGCAGGTAAAAACACTGAAAAATACTGAGTTGTTTAAAAATAATAACTTAATAATTTACTTTGAGTTTTATTGAACTCAAAGGAAAAAGGCTTGTGGCCTTACTTAAATAATTACAGACATCTTTCAGGGCTCTCAAGTCTCACGCTTTGAGAGTGTGACACACGCAATTCGCCACACATGATATTTCTCACCCTCACTCGCCCCCCCCCCCCCCCTCTATATCAATATATAGATGTGTGTGTGTGAATGAGTGAGTAGGCGAAAGAGAAAAAGGAGGTGGTCTCAGAGACAACTGGCACAGACTGGCAGCCATGTTTCTGCCAGAAAGCCTCATGGCAGCTGTGTCTACAACAGTGGGTTTGTAGAAGTTTAAAAATGTCAAGTAGCTCACATTAACAACACCTGGAGTGCTATCATCATTACCGGTGTCAACTGTGTTTTTGGCCACTAGTTCAGTAGAAGTGAGTGCCGTGGAGAGGTGCTTCATTAAATTAGAGTCGCTTGCACCGAACGTGGACAAACTCTTTGCTCTGGGACATAATGTACACTCAACATGCACACTTTTACCTTTTACCTTGATGAGGCTAAAGTAGTGCTTGTATTTCCACCTTGAAAACACTGTCTTTCCCTGTGACTCCGAGCTCGCCATTTCTGATTTGTGTGTGAGTTTGTGTGTGTGAGTTTGTGTGTAAACACCCACCAACCTGATTTAAAATTTTAAATTTCTTCTTTTCTGGAATTATTCAATGTTCCTGTTGTTACCAGCACTGTGCATGGAGTTTTGAACTTTTGAACCCACCAACCTGATGTCTGTTTGGCTTAACATGAAATCTTGGGGCGCACTCACACTAAGACTTTAGAACCGTGCCGTGCTCAAGCACGGTTGCGTAGGGTTATGTGGCCTGCACTCACACCTGCTCAACCAAACCGGGCCATGGCTGAATGTTGTCATCACACAGCACTGTTTCAGGGCTCTCAAGTCTCACGCATTGAGAGTGTGACACACGCAATTCGATGTGTTCACACGCTCACACGCCACGCATGGCATTTCTCACGCTGATTTTTTTTTTTTTTTGTGAGCCCAGAAAATCGGTCTGTGTGGCTCAGTTTATGCAGGCACCGCGCGTTTTCAGCGAAAAAAACTCTCCCCCTCCTCCCCATCCCGCTCCCCGGAAAAAAATCAGCCAATCAGAAAATAGATTGTTCCGTTGTTGGGCAGACTGTAGAGTGTAAGCTGCTAAGCGCACACTGCGGTGATGATAAAACAAACTGAGAACCATCAGGTAATAACTTAATTTATATAACTCTCATTAGTTGCTTTGTAGTTTAAGTTTGCTCTTTAGACAAACATTTACAGCAGGGCTCTCAAGTCTCACGCATTGAGAGAGACAATTCGGCGCGTTCACACGCTCACACGGCATTTCTCACGCAATTCAAGTTTGTTTACTGACTGTTTGTTTACATGATGTGCAGCAGAGCTAACGATTTTAGCAGAGAAAATAAGTCCAGTGGCATGAAATATCTATTGAATAGTGAGGCAGATGTGAGTCCTATTCACTGTTTTCCTCGTATGAGTAATATCAGTGCACCTGACCGGGAGTTGTGCGTGTGCACGGATGTAGAGCAACTGTGCCGTGCTTTGGTCCACCTCTTCCGACCAGGCCAAAGTCGTGCCTGGGCACGGTTTGATTGCGCTCACACTGGACAAACTTTCCGCACTTGGGCACTGTTCTTAAGTCCTAGTGTAAATGCACCCTCACTCTACCTTAGCCAGTCATCATTGCTTAGGCAGTTATCTTTTTTTTTTTTTCTTTTTTTTTTAGTTTAGTTTATTAAGGACAGTGTGCATCTTACCCCTCCCCCATCACCAAAGGGGAAAAAACACACACATTTGCAGCTCTTGGGTTTGAGTTGGATGCCAGCTTCATTGAGAGGCTTCAATAACGCGCAGTAACGGCGTGTTGGTAACGGTAATGGCATTGACAAAGTCGTTAGGGTTAGATTACAGTGACTGAAAAAAAGAAACAGCGTTTATTTTAACGTCGTTATTCCCATCACTGGTCTTCTATAATGATGAAATAATTGCCATATTTACTGCTACCAGAAGTTTTACATTTTTATTTATTTCTAGAAATGCGTCAAGTTAGTGGGCAAGAATAAAACAGTGACATACTAAAATTCAAACAATCTGGAAAGAAAGAAAAAGAAAGAAAGAAAGAAAGAAAGTTAATATATTAAGTTTCAGTAAATGAGTTTAAACACAAGGGCTTATTATGCAATTTTCTGATATATGTTATAATGTTGTTTGAGTATGTTTCTGATGAGGTAACAACATTATAACATGGCTAAAAGCTCACAGGAGTCAATTTTGTGACGTATAGGACCTTAACCTTAAAGGAAAAGTAACGTTTTTTACAATCTGAGCCTTATTTCGGTAATAAAACAAGTTGTTTTACTCACCCATAGCACTTTGGTGTCATATGGAGCACTTCCGGAGATGTTTTAGATTTGCGATCTCCATAATGTGAGTTCTCGGGGCACATGTTTGCGGTCTCCAAATAACACAAACTTTAGCACTTTTCAAATCATAGAAGCTCGATGTCTTAGCCTACGATTTCGTTTGGTCAAAAGTGGCCTGTAATCTGAGATTTATCCATAGTTTCGAGTAGATGAGGACGCCAGTGCTCTCAGCTCCCGGGACCCAAACATGAAATGCAAAGCTGTAAACTATGGATAAATCTCGGATTACAGGCCACTTTTGACTCAAATGAAATCGTAGACTAAGACATCGAGCTTCTATGATTTGAAAAGTGCTAAAGTTTGTGTTATTTGGAGCCCGCACGGGGCATATTACATGCTCGGGGAATATATTATATGCCCCAAGCTATGGCTAGAAGTTGCGCTAGGCTAACGCTAATCTAAAACATCTCCGGAAATGCTCCATATGACACCAAAGTGCTATGGGTGAGTAAAACAACTTGTTTTATTACCGAAATGAGGCTCAAATTGTAAAAAATGTTACTTTTCCTTTAAGTGCTTCAACCAACAGCTTCCTGTCCCCCTCACCTATGTCTCTAATGACATTCTGTAGGACAATCAGATGCACACATACAGTCACTCTGTTTAGGCTGCAGTAATTGTTGCTGGTCATTACAAGGCTCTGCCAGTGAAAGTTAATGGTGCAATAGCCATCCAGCATAATCCCTGTGTACACATATTAAAGTGATGTATAGATTAGGCAACAAAAGGTCAAACAAACATTTAAGTATAATTACACACGACATTCTGTTCGATCGATATGCTTTCTCATCTGGAAAAAGACAGTAAGTGCTCAGCTTGCCCTTCAAAAATGCACTATAGTCCATAGTGTGTTACTGTGCTTATGGTTGTATTGGTGTCTGGAGCTTTGTTTTGGGTCTTGGGCTAGCAACACCAAAAAAGCATTAAGTACTATGCAAATGGCTTTATTCCAAGTTTATTCCTGACAAAATAAATATATATTTTTAGTAATATCTTGACTTGATCACTAATTTAATCATACTGTAATTGTCTGGACTATTCACAAATGTCAAATTCTACCTCTCCAACTATCATTTCATCAGACCACGGCTGTCACTCAGTTCTGCCAAATGTATATGCACACCATGTATATGCATGTCTAACTACCTGTTCACATGCAAACATCACTACCCTCAAACCACTTGAGACATTATGCAAAATAAAGATGAAAACACTTGACAGGAAACCAATCCATTATCATCACTGTGGAATATTAAACAAGCTCCAGCTCCAAAAATGGGACAACATGATTAAATACACAAATATCTGTCTTCTGTTTAAAGTCATTAATGGTTTGTTGCCACTTCCACTTACACAATTCATTACTATAAGATCATCTACAAACCAGGTAAACAGGGGAGCAGTTAGAGGGGGCTGCATAATTCCACTCAGAAGGAGCACATTTGGACAATCATCCAAATTATGGCCAAATCTGGTGCGTTTACAAAAATGTTCATTAATCTACACTGTCCTTGTAAAACTATTAAACAAAGTATTTTTACTACACTATCATCTTTATCTTTCTTGCCTAGTTATGAATGTTGGTTAGAAGGACTGATGTACAGTGTATGTGTACTTCTGTAGCTCCAAACACACTTGGACATACACAAGAGGACTTCTGTGGCTAATCCACGGAGAGGAGGAGGGACCTACTCTGCTGGAGATGTCACTGAAGGAGTCAGAAGATCAGCTGCAGCAATCCAAGGTGGAGGACCTCCAAGCCAGACCAGATGGACAAGAAGAACAACAAGAAAAAGAGGAGGTAGTTTAAGGGGAACACAACATGCCTCCCTTTAACTGGTGTCTGTGCATCTGAAGTTGAATGCATAATGTTATATATGATATGTTAAAGTGTGTACAGGAAGAAATGTCCATTGTTCTAGCAATTGTTTCCACTACAAAGGCCACTATAATTTAATTCAGAATGTTTTCTCTAGAGAATAGATTTTACACCTATGGCAGTATGCCCTACTTGCTCTCTAGGAATGTCCTTAAATCCCTATTAGAGCATCAAACTGCTCCTTGCGCTCACGTATAATGTTATGTAAATGTGATCCCTATCAAGCAGCTGTTGAACAAGGCAGTGTCTGACCTGCTTACAAATGCTCACATGCTTCACCATCCCGGGCCTTACAACGGCTCCTTCTCAGTCATGTGCCATTTCCCCGGGGCACCACACTCATAAATCAGAGGTAATAGATGGGAGGAAGACTAGGAGAGCGCAACTCTGGGCGGACGGCTAGCTGAGGAGTTTAATTAAGTCTACACGGACACAGCGCTAGAGGGCTAACAGCACATCAGCACCAGGATAATGCCAAGATCATTCCCAACTTACAACAACTAGGGCACAGTCATTTCAAGGTTTTTCCTCCGTACAGCTGAAAAACGCCAGAGAGGCATTTATTAGCTATTCTCTTTCCAGTCAAAGCAGATTTTGAGATACATACAAAGCTGGCTGTTTGAAGCTGGGTTAAAACACAACTCGGCTTTCATCTCTGTCATGCATTACCGCCGTCTGATCGCTAAAACCGTAATTGCACAAATAGGATGCACAAATGAATGAGGAATTTAATTTGTTTGAGGGATTTCATTTTGATCCTGCGGTCGCCATGGAGATATTTATTAAAAAGGATTCATAAGGGCATTATAAAACGCTGGCACATTATTTTTCATTGAGAGGAGCTGCACGAGCTCAACATAGGAAGGTCAAGGGAAAGTTCAAGAATTCAATGCGTTGGTAAAGTATATTTTTAATAATAAAATCCAATGGCAACAAGATACTTTAGATTTTGTGCATCATTCATAATTGATGATGAGTAAGTCCAATGTCAGAAAAATTTCTTTATTCTCAAATAATCTACATTCATGCAGAAAAGTGTCATGCTCAAGGACACCCAGCAGCAAAAAAACAAACAAAAACAGCTATAATATAATGTAACTATAACCATTCAGCCATTGGTCTATTGGATATTTAAATTTTATTCCAAGATATACTAATGCAATGTATTGTCTCAAAGAAACTTATATGTAAAGGAACAAAAAGTTGGTTTAAAAAAGAAATCTCCATAAAATAATAAAATTGAAAATTCCAAAAGTCACATTTTTCTACGCTAAATTTGAAGGATTTTTATTTTAGTTGCAATAATACACAAAATTTGACACAAAACTAATGATAGTCTCCAAAGCAGTACTCACCCAAATGAGTACACCATATTTAAAGATGTGACACATGATGCTGACTAAATGAGTGCCTACATTTAACTGTCTTAATTAATGACTGACTGTGTCTTCACTGCCTGAGACAATAATCTGAACAGCATGAGCCTCTGCCTGTGTGTGCAAACTCACATCTCTAATCATCACCTAAATAAGTCATTTCAAACTCAACTTTGAGATCTTTCTTACGTCTGTAATTACTGTATAAAAATATTACCATAAAACCTCTCAGTAGTTTAGACTTTACATGAGCAGTAATGCTAATAGGAGATATGATATGGTACTATAAAGTGACATTAAATATATATATATTTATCAATATGCATTAGGTTTATACAGCTCTGGAAAAAATAAGAGACCACTTTATCAGTTTTTCTGATTTTACTACTTATAGGTATGTGTTTGGGCAAAAACATTTTTGTTTGAGTCTATAAACTACTGACAACATTTCCCCCGAATTCCAAATAAAAATATGATCGTTTAGAGCATTTATTTGCAGAAAATGATAAATGGTCAAAATAACAAACAAAAAAAATTCAGAATCCTGGTGTAAGAACTGAAGTAGCTCAGCTTTGTGTTTGTTTTGGAATTCAACAGACACTGGAATGGAATGGCTGTAATACATGTAGAGATGCTGATTTCAGAAAAAAATGCAGTGGTCTCTTATTTTTTTCCAGAGTTGTATATTGCAACTGTCAAGATACCAAATGCACAGCTGCCAGCCTGATCTCTTTGGCCACCACCAATGAGTGCCTGACACAACACATTCATACATAACCTGAGTGGGTGAAGTGTCTTGCCCAAGAATACAACAACAGCATGCACTGGTCTGAGCACTGACCTTCAAGTTGGTGGATTAGTGCTGCTGTCACCCCAAAAATGAGCTATATCTAGTTTTATTCTTTATAGTTTTATACTCTGGACAACCTGGGACAGGGACAACCCCTGCATGGCCTTTACCGTCCACAAAGTGGTTAATGTCAGTGGGCATCTGAATAATGGAGAATGCGTCTGATTTGCAATTACTGTATATGATTAAAGTTGTTTTTTTTTTTATCCCTTACTACCTTGAATTCCCAGTATACAGTTATATAATAAGCTTATCACCATAGAATGTAGTTTTAGCATGTCCCAGAGATGCAGCCCAATCACAGCAGGATCAACAGAAACAATGGGAGGTAAGGAATAATGATGTCTCGCTCATACATTGTTCATATATTGTCCTTGGAGCCTTTAAATGTGTCAATCCAATGGAGTAAATGATGTAACTCTTCCCTGTGCGCCTCCCTCACCTGTGGCATGTTTACTTAAGACACGTCAATAGGGACCTGCTGTTGGCACACCATCACGCTACATACTGATGCAATTTGATCTTTTCCATTTGGTCTGTCACTCCCTGAAGGCAGAATAACATGTTTAACTCTCGGAGGTTGAAGATTGGCTGTGATACCCGTGCTAGCGTGAACGTCAGGGAGTAGACAGGGGTATTTGATGCGTACTACAGAGAGAAGAGGAGTAGCAGGAGGCCTTGTATGATGCATTAGGTCCTGGTTGTTATTCCAACAGAGCCGGGTCTCCAGTAGCATCACTAACATACTGGAGACACATGCACTGTAGAATACAGCCAGGCCATGAGGATAGGCCATACACGCGTATTAGAGATAGAAAGTCATAGAATATCAGCGTGAACCTGGTAATAAAACTCAGCCTGTAGTAGACCTCCTTGAATTTTTAGTACTAGTGCAGATCAGCAGATCAGTGAATTCTATGTTCTATCTGAATCTGAGCAAAAATGTAGTAAATGTATAAACCAGGACTAAACCAAAACTAAACCAGGTCTAAATCAGGACTAAAGAGGGACTATCAACATTAAACAATAAAATAAAATTATAACATTAAATGTGTACATTATGGACAATAGTTAAGAATCACATACACTAACAAGCAGACCTGACAAAACCTTGGCTTAAAACAGCAGAGAAGCTAACCACTTTGCCAACAGTCATTGACTATTTTAGCCCAGCGTTTGGGTGACGCGAATGCCAAAATGGTCCGAGTTCCTATTGCATCCAATCTTACGTCAGGTCTCTAAAATGGCAAAGGATAAAAAAGGAATATACATTTATCTGACTAGCAGGGGTCCGTACTACTCTGTCTATAATGATATGTCAGTGGATGGATGCAACTTGGGCGTGGGCGGACATACAGGAGGAGCGTGTCCATGAAGAAGTTTAATGAGCCAACTAGAGTTTGAGAAAGGCATGCAGTTCAAATCAAGCCTACCAGGGACTTTGGGTTGAAATGTATTAAACTGAGACCAACCAAAAGAGCAAATTTCATAAATATTATTCTGGGTGAATCTAAGGGAGTAATTGATGGACAGGCAGAGGTGGGGAAGTGACTATTGACACAGCAAGAACAAGTAGTAAGGCAGTAAATGACAGAATATACAGGGAAATCTAATCCTATAAAAAAGTATATTAAATTTACCCAGAGAATGGCCATGAGAAAGTCTGGAGACTGGCCAAGAAACAATGAAGAAGAGAAAGTCTCTCTGCCACTGCATAAGCGTGGCCATTTATAACTCCCCACATCATCAATCAGATCACATTTAAGGCGGTATTATTAAAACATCAGGCGTTAATTAGACTAGCAGAGCCCCCCCGGCCAAGTTCCACACAAGCGTATCCATAACATATTCTGTTCCATTGATACGGAGCAAACCCCAGCGGGATAGGCCAAGGCAATCACATTTCCGCCTTAATGAACATCTGCCAGTTCTCAGAGCAGGGCTGGTTTATCATCTGGAGGGACAGCAGGGGACAGGTACTCTTCATTGGTATAATATAGGAAAATAATTTACCCTTGAATTATAGGATCTTCAATTCAAGTTAAAGACTATTTAACTATTTAACCATGTCAGCTATGAAGTGCTTCATTGAAATGCATGCATGAAAAACAATATAAAAAGTAGAGAGATGAGTTGTTCACATTAAGAATACATGTTTTTTTTACTTCAAGCAACAAAAACACCTGCAGTTGAATTAAAAAAAGTATGAAAGTGGAGTGTGCGTGAGTGTTGGTGGTGGTCGGAGGGGCTGATGGTGCATATTGGCAGCCTCGCTTCCGTCAGTCTGCCCCAGGCCAGCTGTGGCTACAAAAAAAGTAGCTTACTACCACCAAGTGTGGAGTGAATGAACAATGAACTGTAAAGCACTCTAGGTGTCTTGAAAGGCGCTATATAAAGGCAATTAATTATAAATGAATGAATTATTAAATAGATTAAAAACTTTAGATGTTTTGTCATGCTCTAACACTTATTTTTTTAATTATTACACTAACTCAGTTGGAAGAGCATTTGTCCACTTATCTGAAGGTTGGCGCTGTGATTCCAACTCTCACAGATGAATGCTGTTGTTGTGTTCATGGGCAAGACACTTAACTTGCCTTGCCCCCAGTGTCTGCTTACATTGGTATATGAATGTGTGAATGAATGAGTGGTTCCTTGATGTAAAACGGTTCGAGTGCCTTCAAGGTGAAAAAGCAATATATAAAAATGTGACCAAAATCTAGTTATGAACTGTAAGTGATGACAGAGGATATATTGTGTAGTGTTGTTGGCAGCCGTCTCCTCTCTGTAGATGAACAGACTTGGGCCTCATGTCTCTTTTGTGTGTCTGGAACTGATCCACACGTCCTTTGTGTCCCCTTGTTCGTCAGGGCCCTGCTGCACTCTGCCTCTCTGACTCTGGACACTAATAATGGCTGCCATGTGTCATTACCACAATTAGCCATGCACTAATGACACCACTGATGGTTAAGACTTCACAGCCTGGGAATGTCTTTCTTCCACTAATGCTGTACTTATGATCCACTCGCCTGTGACTGTTATTGAGGCTATTGTCATGCTGCTTAATGCTCGAACTACATCCAGCAATTGTCTACTTTCAGTCTTCATTCAATTAAAAATATCATAACAAGCAGACATAACCATATCCAGCTTACAGTCAGCTTTGTTATGAGTTTGACTGGTCGAATATGTGTCTTACTTCAAGGCCTTAGTTGGCAGGATGTAGTAGGTAATACACCAGCAGGAGGCGTAAGGACTGCATCTGCTGCCACATGTAAATGAAGAAGTTTGTATGAAGCTAAAACCAATGGTGGCTATTTGCAAAAATGCTAAACTGCTCACTGAGACATTTGAGCACTGACATTTAAACATACTTGGAGTCGTGTTTTGTTTCATTCACTCAGGTTTGAGTAACCCTTTATTATTATTATTCTGCATCTCTAAAGCTCAATATGCTCTGTTCCACCTTGTGATGTCATGTAGTGGTAGTTTTCAAGTTAACAGTTAACTTTTATCTTTAAGTTCAGTAGAGACAATCCCAGGGCTGAAATGACCCAAATGATTCTAGTAAACTAGTGTATGGAGTTTGAAAACACAGTGGAACGCTGCCTGTATGACATCACAAGGTGGAACAGACTGTTTTTTGTTTGAGTAAAGAACTCATCCTAAATATGCAGGGTTTGTGTGTAAAACATGTGAAAATGAAACAAAGCAGAATTCCAGGTATGTTTGTGATGAGAAAACATGATAACATAGATTAAAAACAGGTAGGGGCTTCATGTGTTAGCATAACAATGAGGACAATGTATCCTTTTTAACAGTATATTTAGTCAAATAACTTTTAGTAAATACAACACATAAGAAAACACGCCTATGGTAATTATTTATAGCAACTAAAACAATTTGGACCAGACAATTCAATCATTTGCTGGGATGACATGGAGTCTAGATGCCACATTTTGACAAGGCCATAATAGAAAACACCCCCAACAAAGACACCACTGTTTTTATTTCTGTTTTTGTTACAATGAAATGCTAAGTGCCTCCTGTAATTTTGATGGTGCTAATTATCATTTGTTGTAGCTGAACGATTGGGCTCCCTTCAAATGTCAACAACTGCCAATTTGTGCTCTGAAAATACCATGGTCACTCAAACAGTATGTAAATGCAAAATGCACATCATGCAACACAGTGCTTCTAGTCACTATTATGTTTTAAATGAAAGTGAATCAATATTCATAGCGGTCATAACCTAAAATAAAAAAAATTAAAAGAAATATTCCTGTGGGCACCAAAATTGGGCGCATTCGTCATTCTTTGCCACAGAGTCATTTGCTCATATATTTTGCATGTTCTCCCTGTTCACACTGGTCTATGTGTCACCTGCCTGTCTCTCCACTGGGCCCTTTAGATCCCATTCTGTATTGTACGTGTGGCAGTCTTGTCTCCTCAGCAGGTGTGTGACAGAGGCGCTGTCGTCATGAGCCTGTTCTATTTTAATCTGTCATCCTCTGTTCAGGAACAGACACCCACACGCCCTCTGCCTGGCACCCGCTTCTTAGCAACCCTTCCTCCCTTCATCGCAGTTTTACCCAGCCTCACTTTGTACTCTTAGTCCCGACATACCATAGAAATTCCTTTATTTTTATTCTTAAACTTTTTGCTTCATTTTCTTCCTAAAAGGTTGCTTTCATGTGACATCACAACACTATTAGAATCCCTTTAAAACTTAGACGGAGGACAGGTCAGAATAGTAAATAGTAGATTCTGCTGTTTAACTGTCAGATTGCAAATTTATTGACCTTTTTTTTTTAAAAATAACGTCTCTGTAATTACTGGGCTTATCCACATGAAACAAAGCACTACACAAGGTCTGACATCTTCTCTGCCAGTATAAATAAAATGGTAATATTTTTTCACAATAGCTTCAGAAAGGTGCCATTATTCAACCCCAAAGTCATGATTGTTGTCAGTTGAAAGGACTTGCAGCCTCAAGATTAATATGGCAAGTTTGTGGAGGCAAGCTCTAACAAATAATGATAACAACCTGCGTGTCATAAGTTTGGATATTTCTTTCAATGGCAGTGAATCACCCATTGAGTTATTTAGGACCATGCCTCCATCTGAGATTATGACATCGTCAAATAAGTGATAAATGCAACCTAAGGATGAATGTAAAGAGTATTAAACCATGTTAATGAACAGGAAGTATAGCTTTCCATAGTTCATGCTGCAAAACATGTCACTTACCTTTCCAGCATGTGTCAATTAGTCTATAGAACTCATGACGGAATGTAAAAATGGCCATTACCATGAAAATCTGCCATGTTTGTGACAGTAGTGCAAAACTCTCATAGAGATAGAGTATATTAGCCAAAACAATGTTAAAGGGATATGTCACTCCCAGGTCAAACTTGGGCATCTCCCCACAGTCCAGAGACTAAAATAAGTGGTGGAAAGCGTTTTTTCCTGGTGACGCAGCCATTGTCCAGGTCTGTCACCACTGACCGCCGCGGTATCTGCAGCTCCTCCGCCTTAGACTGGAGTCTAACGTCGCCAGAGAAAGATTTCGGCCAAAAGGAATTAATTTGCTCGATGCGTTTCCCAATTACTTTCTGTGTAGTGCGCATTCATATCGAGTGCAAATAAATGTGCTAATCAACACGGAGAGCTTGACTTGGTCATTTTGGGTGGGAACTATTTGTCAGTGCGGAAAAAGACAGCCGAAGCACACACCATGCTGACAGGGGAATCCCAGTTACGCACCAGGAAGGGAGTTCCCCTGTTACGCAGCGTGGTGTGTGCTTCGTCTGTCTTTTTCCGCACTGAAAAATAGTTCCCACCCAAAATGACCAAGTCAAGCTCTCCGTGTTGATTTGCACATTTATTTGCACTCGATATGAATGCGCACTACACAGAAAGTAATTGGGAAACGCATCGAGCAAATTAATTCCTTTTGGCCGAAATCTTTCGTTGGCGACGTTAGACTCCAGTCTAACGCGGAGTAGCTGCAGATACCGTGGCGGTCAGTGCTGACAGACCTGGACAATGGCTGCGTCACCAGAAAACCGCTTTCCACCACTTATTTTAGTCTCTGGACTGTGGGGAGATGCCCAAGTTTGACCTGGGGGTGGCATATCCCTTTAAAAAGTAAACAAAAGTGCAGTGGAACAACCTTAAAAAATAAATAAACTAAATAAACTGCTGTCACCATCGTGTCAGAAAACATTTGAGTAAGTCTAGTATTTAGCATCTTAAAATCATTGGTGTAAAGTTAGGCTAACTAAAAATTCAGTGTGACGTCACAATCTCTATTCAGAAATTGTTAAACACTCCAAAAATATAATGCAATCATGTCCAGGTATTATGCATATGTAAATTTAATGCATTATGATTTTAAACTCAAAATGAAAAAAAAAAAACAAGTTCCAAAAAGTGCTGGTCCAGAAATGCATCATAATTTGCAATATTGAAAGTAATTTTAATGAACTGAAGATACTTGGTGAAGACACAACTGTTGCTGCCACGGCAACTACTTGCACATTAGCAACAAATTGCCATGGATACAGATCAGCGCTCCATCTCCGCACACGGCCCTGCTGCTCAAAGTGAATTTCTTTTTCTCTTCATTTCAGCACTCTTGCCTAAGAATAGCCTGGTGATACACGTAGGGAACAAAGGTGACGGTACATTGCTTGGAGTTCTTTGCAAATACAGGGTAGAGCTAATGCAACTGGCTGTTAAATTGCAGAACACTTGGTAAAACTAAATCCTGAACGCTTGTTTTATCATATCACATCACATATGACTGGGAGGAAATGGTTCAGAGGATTGGAGCCGTGGGATTTAGATAGAAATGAGAAAGTCAGTGAATGTGTTTTCTTAGGAGATTTGGCTGAAAAATAAGATAATAAAGCCTTATGGTTTTCCAAGCTGCTCAAGGCTTTTGGTTAGCGATTACCTAGTTATTAGTTATTGATTTTCAGTCCCAACTGTCAGTAAAAATGAATCTGCGCTCTGTCCCTGTCACATCTTCAGTATAAGCTGCTGGCTAAAGTCCAACCGCACAAATCAATAATGAGTCTTCTGGGAGAGCCATCATATGATCGACAGTGACTTACAGCTCTCTGGTTATCATGCCCTATTGTTTGCAAGCAGGGCAGGGCACTTCCGCCTGCAGGAGGGAAGCGAGGCTGCCAATCTGCGCCATTGGTCCCTCCGACCACCACCAACACTCACACACACACACTCCACTTTCTTACTAGGCAATGCAGGTGAAGTGTCTTGCCTAAGGACACAACAACAGTTTTTTGACAAACTGGTATGGTCTTTTGTTTCATTCACAGAAAACAAAACAAAAAACTGCATATCTAGGCTGAGAAAACAAACACTTCACCTTGTGTTGTCATGTGTTAATACATAACGTGCTCCACTGTGGTTTTAAGCTCCATACATACTAATACACACTAGAATCATTTGAATGATTTGAGCCCTGTAATTGCCAATCTCGACTGAACTAAAGCTAAACTTGAAAACTACCACTTCATGACATCGCAAGGTGGAATAAAGCATTTTGAACTTTGGAGGTGTAGACAGACTAATAATAAAGGATTATTCCAAATGTGTGTGAATAAAACATAACACAGCTCCAGGTATGTTTTTTGATGAGGTAACATTATAAAATGGCTAAAAGCTCACAAACTGTCCTACAACTATCCACCTTTTTTGAGAGGACAACCCTTCCTCACTCCAGCTGAGGGTCTGGCTGAATCCTCTATGGAGTAAAGCTAGTCTACTCTGTTAGGCTATTGTTTATCTTAATGTCTAAGCAACTATGTCCTTTCAACTGGTTTACTATACCACAGTCTTGTCTTGTCTTTGTTTAACTGTTTCCAGCTTGCAAAGGCTGTCTTGTTTTTACTTTTTATTTTTTTAAATTAAGTCCCCTGTGTACCTGCATTCATGAGAGAACACACCTGGAACACAAATGAAACATGAATGAAACTGATTAAAAATGAGTAATTAGCAGACATGCTCTAATATGTATTGAAACCAGGTGCATGCTGCTCACAGAGGTTTAATAGCTGCATAAATACTTCATTGTTTGGAGGCATATTTCCTGTTCAAAATTCCAGGATGGACTCCCATTGGGGGACTTCCCTGTTTATCAGTGCTGAACACACACACACATATATGGACATGAGTGTGCACAGACTGGTCTCCTGATGTTACCTTCCATTCTCCTTGACATTTAGCTCACCTCTCTCTCCCCCCACCCTCTGTCTGTCTACTGGGTCATCCTATGTCGCCGATAGCTTTCCCCTGCTTTCCCATGACCTTCTTTCTTTACTTTTTGGGTTGATCTTGCCTAATTTAAGGCTTAAAGTTAAGATTATAACTTGGACTATTTATGTTAATGGTAAAATGCTTTAGTCTTCCACAAGCTGTGGTATGTGTACCCACTCCAAAAAAATAAAAAATAAAAAATAAAAAAGACAGATCTAATAGTTATATCCTCCTTTTGACTCATCATCTTTTACAACCACCTTATCCATGATTTAGTCTCATGTGCAGTATATGTCTTATTTTAGACTGTTTAACCCTAATTCAGACCTGCTAACCTCCAGATTTAGATCTGTATATTTGAAAGCCAAATATTATCAAATATTAACATATTTTCTAATGTTTACAATTTTTTTTTTGTAAACTGTTAACAATGCTATAATGCTATCCTGTTTGCTAATAGCTACCAGAAATATAATATGGTGATCTTAGCTTGACAGGCGGATCGGCGCAGCGTCGGCAGTGATGCGGTCGTTGTACCGGACCGTTGTGGTGAAGAGGGAGCTGAGCCAAAAGGCGAAGCTCTCAATTTACCGGTCAGTCTACGTTCCTACCCTCACCTATGGTCATGAGCTTTGGGTAATGACCGAAAGGACGAGATCGCGGATACAAGCAGCCGAAATGAGTTTCCTCCGCAGAGTGGCTGGGCGCACCCTTAGAGATAGGGTGAGGAGCTCAGTCACACGGGAGGCGCTCGGAGTAGAGCCGCTGCTTCTCCATGTGGAGAGGAGCCAGCTGAGGTGGCTCGGGCATCTGTTTCGGATGCCTCCTGGACGCCTCCCTCGGGAGGTGTTCCGGGCATGTCCCACCGGGAGGAGGCCCCGGGGAAGACCCAGGACCCGCTGGAGGGACTATGTCTCCCGGCTGGCCTGGGAACGCCTTGTGGTCCCCCCGGAGGAGCTGGAGGAAGTGTCCGGGGTGAAGGAAGTCTGGGAGTCCCTGCTTAGACTGTTGCCCCCGCGACCCGGCCCCGGATAAGCGGAAGAAAATGGATGGATGGATGATCTTAGCTTATAAACCATTTATTCACTGTTATATAATTATGTAAAAACAGAACAGTGCAGACCAGTCTCTAGTGTATGTATCTCACCCATTTAAATATGCTAAATTAATATAATTGATTTATTCTAAAATTATTATTCTAGTCACTGTATACTGTACCTCCGCTAGTGCTATGTAGGGAGCTCTCCATGATGTTCTTGTTACCATACTAACTACAGTTTAATCATGCATTCCACGTAAAAAGAAAACCTGTGCTTTAAGAGGCGAGAACATGTGAGATAACTGAATTCACGGGTGGAGGTGTGCGCCCAGAGGCCAACACATGCAGAATGTCATCACTTTTAAAAAAGGATACAATTTCACTAAATAGGGCTAGACAGCTGCGTATTATCTCACCTAACCACAGTGTTAATTATTCCAGTGAAATTATAGTGCACCAAAACTACCAACCACCTTCCAGTAAAACGTACCATATTAAACTTATCATAATAAATTATACAACACCTTTGGCTGTAGCCGAACTAGCACCACCCAGATATAACCTGCCAAGACATTGTTTCATTTGGCACTGATCACAGGGCCAAAAAATAATTACAACCGGGATATTATGAACATTTTATGGAACAGTCTCAGAAATTGTAATTACAAGCTGGCAAGATGTCTACCGTAATTGAAAAGAGCTAATTTGATGCCACTTTGCTCTTTTGGATAATCTTGTAACAACTGTTGAACATCTCAGAGGAGAAATTGAGAATGAAACATCAAAAATTTCCAAGCTGTGTGTTTTTCCTGTGTGTTTTTCCCTATCATTTACCTTAACACTCCAGCGATTTGAATATCAAGCTTATTCTGGTCCACAGCCAGTGCACAGCAGACAACAAAAAGCAGGTGAGAGGGACGTTGCATTGTGCCAAAGTGTGTTTTTATTGCAATTGACTGACAGTTTGTTGAAGCTTTAGTCCACTGAAGATCTTTTATCTCGCCATGTCAGGGCCTGGATACTGGCACTCTCCTCTGTTGCAGTCACTCAGCCAATGACCCGGCTGTGACTAGAGCAGAACAGAGCCAGACTTTTGACGAACAATCCAGCTCCTATATTAGTCTTCACCTTTTCATCTCACTTATGACAGCCATGGAGGAGTAGCCTTTAAGTACGGTATTAAGTCCTCAATAGACCCGGTGAGTTTTTAAAGGGAAGATCTTAAAGGGATTTACTCAGCTTTGGGGGTTAGAACTTGCCCATGTATAATTGAGAAGTACTTTTGCATAACATTAAGAAAAACGGGAACTTAAAATGTCATTGCTGCATAATTTTGGCCGGTTGCACCATGTCTGCCCGCTATTATTGTTGATTCCAGTCACAGAAAAAGTCAGATCGACCTTTGACTTGAATCAGTTGATGCTTGATCTCGTAAATTCCCCCAAAGGAGATTTTATGTTAACATGACCAAAGGGGCCAAATGCCCAGAGTCTGTGCTTTGAAGGAACTTGCAAAAGATAAGAGATGAATGGCATTTCAAGTCTAACTGTTTTAGTTGTTTGTGCGCTCACCAACAACTACAGATTTTACAGGGTTACTGCTTTGCATGCACAGCTCTGTTACTGAGGAGGAAACACTTTATAATAACTACACTCAACAAAAATATAAACGCAACACTTTTGTTTTTGCTCCCATTTTTCATGAGATGGACTTAAAGCTCTAAGATTCATTCCAGATACACAATATTACCATTTCTCTCAAACATTGTTCACAAATCTGTCTAAATGTGTGATAGTGAGCACTTCTGCTTTGCTGAGATAATCCATCCCACCTCACAGGTGCGCCACATCAAGATGCTGATCTGACATCATGATTAGTGCACAGGTGTGCCTTAGACTGCCCACAATAAAAGGCCACCCTAAAATGTGCATTTTTTGTTTTGTTTTATTGGGGGTCTGGGGACTCAGACCCCCAATCAGTATCTGGTGTGACCACCATTTGCCTCATGCAGTGCAACACATCTTCTTCACATAGAGTTTATCAGATTGTCAATTGTGGCCTGTGGAATGTTGGTCCACTCCTCTTCAATGGCTGTGCGAAGTTGCTGGATATTAGTGGGAGCTGGTACACGCTGTCGTATACGCCGGTCAAGCACATCCCAAACATGCTCAATGGGTGACATGTCCGGTAAGTATGCTGGCCATGCAAGAACTGGGACATTTTCAGCTTCCAAGAATTGTGTACAGATCCTTGCAACATGGGGCATGTTGCATTATCTTGCTGAACCATGAGGTGATGTTCATGGATGTATGGCACAACAATGGGCCTCAGGATCTCATCACGGTATCTCTGTGCATTCAAAATGCCATCAATAAAATGCACCTGTGTTCTTCATCCATAACAGATGCCTGCTCATACCATAACCCCACCACCACCATGGGCCACTCGATCCACAACATTGACATCAGCAAAGCGCTCACCCACATGACGCCACAGACGCTGTCTGCCATCTGCCCTGAACAATGTAAACCGAGATTCATCCATGAAGAGAACACCTCTCCAACATGCCAGACGCCATCGGATGTGAGCATTTGCCCACTCAACTCTGTTACGACGACGATCTGGAGTCAGGTTAAGACCCCGATGAGGACGACGAGCATGCAGTTGAGCTTCCCTGAGACAGTTTCTGACAGTTTGTGCAGAAATTGTTTGGTTATGCAAACCAATTGTTTCAGCAGCTGTCCGAGTGGCTGGTCTCAGACGATCTTGGAGGTGAACCTGCTGGATGTGGAGGTCATGGGCTGGTGTGGTTACACGTGGTCTGCAGTTGTGAGGCCGGTTGGATGTACTGCCATATTCTCTGAAACGCCTTTGGAGACGGCTTATGGTGGAGAAATGAACATTCAATTCACGAGCAACAGATCTGGTTGACATTCCTGCTGTCAGCATGCCAATTGCACGCTCCCTCAATGCATGTGACATCTGTGGCATTTTGCTGTGAGACAAAACTGCACATTTCAGAGTGGCCTTTTATTGTGGGCAGTATAAGGTACACCTGTGCACTAATCATGATGTCAGATCAGCATCTTGATGTGGCACACCTGTGAGGTGGGATGGATTATCTCAGCAAAGCAGAAGTGCTCACTATCACACATTTAGACAGATTTGTGAACAATGTTTGAGAGAAATGGTAATATTGTGTATCTGGAATGAATTTTAGATCTTTAAGTCCATCTCATGAAAAATGGGAGCAAAAACAAAAGTGTTGCGTTTATATTTTTGTTGAGTGTACATCTTAATCAGCAAGAATAAAGCATGAAGAAAGGCTTAATTTATATATATATTTTTTTTATTAAAGCAGACCAATTTGTAAAATCAACTTTTTTTCGCCTCACCATTTATTGACCTTTATTTAATTGACCTTTATTTAACCAGGATAGTCCCACTGAGATTAAGAATTTCTTTTTCAGGGGTGTCCTGGCCCCACAGAGGAGTGGTCTTGGAAACTGGAGCACCCATAGGAAACCTACACAAGCACAGGGAGAACATACAAACTGACTGTTTGAATCTTGCCAGCACATCACAATTTATACTCTTCGTAATCTTTGCTTCTTCTTTTTGCTACATTTCATTGCACAACCAGTGTAGCTGTATACAAAAATAGTTCAACTTGTATGACATGTTGCCTAATCCTTGGAAGCAAATGTTCATCGTAATCAATAAATCAAATTTTCTCTATTTGACATTCATTTGAGGTGAATTAATGTTGCTGCACTCATTTAACCAAACAGTGCGTTGCCCCATTACACATCTGTCCTTCATAGCCCATTGTCTCAAATTAAGTTGCCAAAGCTCGTTAACACTTTGTCTGTGCTACCTTTCAAAATTCAAAAAAGACAAAGCAGGGTCTGGAGGGAAGGAGGGCAAGAGTCTGATGAAGACTGTTGGAGTGATGAAGACTATCCGAGTGATGAAGATGATTGACAAGAGAGATCAGAAGAGGGAGGGGGGCTCTGCGGGACCTATTTCTAATGAGGCTAACGGAGCGCTGACAACAGGCCACTGCACAGTCAATCAATAGCAGTCACACACACACACGGCTTCACAACTGTAGAGCCACTGCCTCTGGTCACACTATAGCATTTCCAGCAGCCCTCTACCAGCACAGCAAGGAGCAGACAAAAGGGGCTTACAGTCACTCAAGGAAGAAATATACCCCAACAAGGTGGAAAAGATGGAGAGGTTCAGTTTAAAGGGGCACTGGGGGTTTATACACGGGCAAAATCTAGACTGGTAATGTTTGGTTTGAAATAAAATGTTTTGCATAAATTCTTGGGTTATTTCCAGTGACAGAAATGGCAAAGTCAGTCGGACCTTTGACTTGAATTGTGATCTTGGAAATTCAGCTAAAGGAGATTTATATGTTAATAAAACCAAAAGGACCAAAAGCTCAAAGTCAATGTTATGCATGGAATGGAATACAAATTACGTGCGTCCCTTATCTAGTGGACATATACACAAGCTTAACAGTCTCAATATGAACCGCACAGAAGTAAACTTACCTATGACCACCTAGTCTGATGGAAGCTATGTTTTAAATATTAAGGCAATACTGGACTATATGATCTCACACTTGCTTTTAGTCCTCTTGTACATTGGGTTTGGTCAAGTCCTGGTTTAGTTCTGGTTTAGTCCGAGCTCAGTCCTGATTTACTTCCCATTTTGATGTGGTGATTGTGCAAGTGTAAGTCCACTCTATTGTCTTGACCACCACCACACCTGGTTAGTGGGGAAACTAAATTTCGAATTCATTCTATGTACATGTACATATGATTGTTTTTGACAATAAAGCAACTATGACATTCATTCATTCATTTTCTTCTGCTTTTCCGAGTCTTCGGGGCAGCAGTCCAAACAGATCTGCTGCCCAGATCTGACCCCATGGTCCTCCTGCAGGTGGAACCCACCACCTGCATGGTCCTCCTGCAGGTGGTGGGTTCCACGTTGCTTGGCACAACCTTGATGTATCTACTCTCATAGGGGCTACCAGTGTATGCAGACAGGCGAGGTGGGGTTAAGTGTCTTGCCCAAGGACACAACGGCAGCATTCATTCGTGGGAGCTGGAATCGCACCACGGGTCAGCGGATCTGACCGCCCAACCAATTATGTCAAGAGCGGGATTCGAACTGCCAACCTTTGGATCAGTGGATGAACTCTCTACCAACTGAGCTGCTGCCGCCCTGACCACCCTCCAATGACCAATTTGACCACTGTAGATGAAAAAAATAAAATACAATTTTTATAACTTGGCAATCATGCATGATTAAAGATGTATTTCTTATATTTTGACACAATGTTTACTACAGTTAACATGTACAGTTTGGCAGTGACTATTTTGCTTACTCCAGTATTGTCTTTTTATTAAAATTCTGCACAGATAATAAACCTAACTTGTCAGAAGGTCATGGTTGCATGCACTGACTACAGAGCTTGTTGGTGCAGTAGTGATTGCAGTTTCCTTCACCGTCATGTATCACACTGGTCCATGTTAAACAGAGCCAGAGAGGCTCAACGAACTGTAAATCTGACATTTAAATATGTGGTGCTGACTCCACAGAAAGTGTAAATAGATTCAGTGAAAATGAATGAAATGCCTTCACACAAGCTCCAGATGAGGTCCACTTAGCTGATTGGACTAGCAGTGATTGATAGAGCCTTTAGTGAATTGAGCATCCTTCACAACGTAACACAATTACACACATTCTCACGCACACTGACGCAAACACAAGGAAAAGCACTGCAATAGTCAAAACTAATATTATTTTTGCACCTGGCCCAAGGCAGCCTTATCAGGGACTAGCAGGAGTTGACTTTGAATTTCAGAATAATTACATTTCCCATATACAGTCTATGCAAGTGGCTTGTCGACACTGGGTAATAGGGATGTTTAAATGAGTCAAGCTGAATTACTCTATGCACTTGTCAAAAACCCAATAATGGCTGTAGGCCATAGTGCTGGCATGTTGTGCTTAGGTTTTGTGCAATTCATGTGAAATTGTTCTTTTTTTTTTTCTTTTATGTTTTGTAGCTTTTTTTTTATCATAAAAAATAACTTAATGTCTGGGCAGATCGAGATTCAGTCATGTCTAATCGTCAATGATATGCAAGGGTTTATGTGAATCAAGGGATCCAGAGGGTTGGTGCAGAGTTCAGATTTACAAGGAATAAATCAAACTACCTTCTGTGTTACTGGCACACACATAAACATGCCATAAAATCAATATTGAAAGTCATGCTCATGTTCTTTTTGAAAGGAAGAAATCAAGTCAATAATTGAGATTGATCAATGTGAAGAAAGCTTTTTTTTGCCATATTGCCCAGCTCTAATGCACCAAATCACCATTGGGAAACCTTTATTTGATCAATTAATTTATTTAACTTCTTGCTCTCTATTGTATTAATCTTATTTTCCCAAGCACAAATGTTCATGTATTGTTTTGGTGAGGATGCAATGGTTTACAAAGAGAAAGAGCAGGGTCAGAGATTATGGCCAGTCCATTAACTCCACAGCACAAACACACGCTGGAGTGTTGATAATGTGAGAACTGTAATCAGGACAGTGTTACTCACCTGGGTTAGGTCCACTGTGTCCACCTGTGTGTGCATACAAGCTAATGTGCTTAACTGGCCACCGAGCACATAAGTACATAAACACCATTATATCACAGATCTGTTAGAGATGCACAGACCCAAGTGTTTTGGAAATCAGAAATTATACTATAATCACGTTCAAGCTACTTTCATTTTGAATGGATAAAAATGTGTGGTCCAGCAAGAATAAAAAAGCCATTAAAAACATAAAGAATCATTTTATAACTTTTCTGCTGAAGGTTCTGCTACCTGCTTGTCTGCATAGAGATGTTATTGCTTAGTTCGGAATGTTCCACACTATGGCATTAAACGTGTCTAAAAGAACAAGAGACACCACGCAGTCAGGCGGAGAGGCGACCATGCCGAAATAAGAAAGCACGTCTTTCAAGGTATTTATTAATTGATTTTATTTAATACACAGGTCTACAAGCAAAATGCTTCTGGAACAAAAATAGTGAAATTTTTCTTGGTTTAGATCATTAATAAAGAAAAAGTAAGTCAGAAGTGCTGATTGGCAAGATATAGTATTGGGTCAAAATAGGAAATTTATGCAAAATAAGAAAACGGTAGTTTATCAGAAGGTACCGTGGGTCTACAAGCAACCAGGTCTATATGAAAGCAATACATTAGCTAACCAGCACAGTTATCAATTGATTTTCAGTTCATCTTATCAATATAAATGAGATTTAGCCACTTTTATCTCGGAAGCAGATTGAGTCCAAAAATGTGTAGGCCAATGATATTTTTTCAGACAAAATATTATTCAGTCCATAGTTAAAACTGCCCAAAATTAAATAAATGATAGATGAGTCTAATGCCATTCTATGGAGCATAACAAGCAACGCATCAACATATCCATGGAGACAAGTAAACAGGAGACAATCCACCTTTAACTTCGTGTATCACTGTTGATTATTAGTGCAACTAGTATATTATTCACCAAAATTTGTCAACACAATCAATCACCAAACTGTATTCAACTACTATTCAAAATAAATGAAATAGAAAAAAATAAAAACAAAAACAAATAACCAAAGCCCACATTAAAAAGAACTTATCATGTATTGATTTTTCCAGGACACAAACCAAACAACAGACAATTGAATATGCTTTGTCACACTTCTCAACAGCCATCAGAAACACTCATAAGGATGCTGCACCCTATTACAGGCAGGTGTAACCTTTCACACCTCTCCCCTGCTTCCATCAGTTTATTAATATTGATTCGAGCGAACAGTTCAAAAATCACATGGGAACAAAACGAACATTATTGGATTGGATAAAGTGGGACAAAATAAAAGAGGCCCAAAAGGAGGAGTTACAAAACAGTAGCGGGAGAGCATGGACAGTCTGGAGTGATTGATAAACACTGAGCTCGGGGCACGGTGCAAATGTCAGGGGGAGTTAAAAAGACAGATGGGGAGAGCTGAAGGCCTGATGAAACGTGGGATTAAAATATATGACCCAGGTCAGAGGATCGAAGGGAGGGGAGAGGTCAGAGAAAGCAGACAGAAAACTGAAAAAGACAGAGGTGCAGTGAGGTTAGCAGCATCTGTCACGGGTAATGCAGACTGTGAACATCCTCGCCTTTTCAGTACAAAGGACATTTCAGGTGGATACAGATATGGTACTGCATAGTACAGGCTCTCTTAAAAAATTTTGGATAATTCTCAGAAATTTGTTACAACAAATTTTCTCAAAAAAGATGGGAATTTTTTAATGTAATGCTATACCATATTCTATGATAACAGGAGAAGTTCAATTTGTCAACTGGACAAAGTTTGTTTGGTTGAAAACGTTTCGCCGCTCATCCGAGAGGCTTCGTCAGCTCTAATAAGAATACTGGTAAGACACTTGCTTATATCTTGCTGTAGGGAGGAGCTACCTAGCTAACTACTTTCCGGAACTATCTCATTGGTTTCCGTCTTTTGTTTCTCTGGCGTCTAGTTGACGATCTCTATTCATCCCTACACGCCTGTTTTTCACACCTCTGGCCCTGTCCTGGCTAACCCTATTGTTTCCCTGTTTGTTTGATCTAGGCTTAATAATGGAGTTGTAGATGAGATGCAAATTATGTCTTACTCCACCATTTCTGTTCAGAGAAGGATTCTCTTTTTTGACAAAAATAGCCTCTTTAACTCCCCTCTCAAACCAATTCTTTTCCCTGGCTAAGATCTGAACCTCACTGTCCTCAAATGAATGACCCGTGGCTTCTAGGTGAAGATATACGGCAGAAGACGGTCCACTCTGGCACGCCCGTCTGTGTTGGTACATCCTCTTGTGAAGTGGCTGCTTGGTTTCTCCAATATAGCGCTCACTGCAGTCTTCACTGCACTGAATGGAGTAGACCACATTGCTTTGTTTGTGGCTCGGTGTTTTGTCCTTTGGGTGGACGAGTTTTTGTCTTAACGTGTTTGTGGGTTTGAAATAAACCCATCTACAACTCCATTATTAAGCCTAGATCAAACAAACAGGGAAACAATAGGGTTAGCCAGGACAGGGCCAGAGGTGTGAAAAACAGGCGTGTAGGGATGAATAGAGATCGTCAACTAGACGCCAGAGAAACAAAAGACGGAAACCAATGAGATAGTTCCGGAAAGTAGTTAGCTAGGTAGCTCCTCCCTACAGCAAGATATAAGCAAGTGTCTTACCAGTATTCTTATTAGAGCTGACGAAGCCTCTCGGATGAGCGGCGAAACGTTTTCAACCAAACAAACTTTGTCCAGTTGACAAATTGAACTTCTCCTGTTATCATGGATTCTACCTGGACGACTGAGGGACTTTTCACGCATACCATATTCTACTATAATGCATTTAAAATTTTGCATTCAATTATTAGTGTTTTTATGTCTCACAGTGTCAGCTGCTTGTCTCCAAGGAGCTAGATATTACATTTAATGCCAAACCATGGAACCTTCCAAGCAAAGCAATAATTTTGCTCCATAAAGAACTTTCTCTAAAACAATTCATAAGGCCTTTATGTAATACCATGTCAAAGCTATTTAGTAAATGTGAGAAAACAGTTAAGAGTTAACAGTTAAGGTTAAACAGGGAGTTTCTGTTGATTGATTTTCAGCTAAGAGGACTTTACTCAGTCGAAGAAGTACAGCTAAGGTAGATCAAATCAGCCTCATCCTGATTAAAGGGGCAATCTGAGCTTGTGTTGTTGCTAATTGCGAATTCAACAAGTGGGCAAAAGTTGTAGGCTGAAAGTGAAACGTTTGACTGTACAATCAAATGGATCAATAACACTGTGGCCCCTGTGTTTTCACCTAAGTCAGAGCCAATCAGTAACCTGACCAGCTGTTCTGACTGCACTGATCCTACTGTACTTTTGACTTCATAATCAAACCCTTTGGAAAAGCAATACAACTCAAAGGGACAATTGGCTTACTTATGGTAAACAGCTCAAGGAAGAATTTGATCATGATTTTCTATTGCGTGAAATGAGTAGAGCAGGGGTCTCCAGCCTTTAGCTCAGGAGCTACCAGTAGCTCTCCAACCCCTTCCAAGTAGCCATTACCATTGTAAATGTATCCTTTTGTTGCCTACCTTTATTTGTGCAATAATAAATGAATAATGTTTTTTTTTTTTTTTTTAACTGTACCCCATCTAAGGCTTGCCATGGTTCTTATACTGTATTTACTCAATTTCTTGCGACCGCTATAATTAGTAACTCTCTGGCATTTTTGTTTTTTAAAGGTCCCATGGCATGAAATTTTCACTGAGGTTTTTGAACGTTAATGTGAGCTCCCCTACCCTGTTTAGCCCCCCCGCCCCCCCAATGTCTAAAAGTTGAGAAATGTGTAAACTGAGCATTTGCGATCCTTTTCCGTGTTTGAAAAAAAGACAGCCCAAACGAGCGATTCTGAACAAGGGAAGTTTCTGATGTCACACTCGCGGAAAGGTTTCCACCCCCCGTCTGGATGTCTACCCACCGTCTCTGGAAATCACGCCTAGAGAGTTTGGACCGCAAACGAGCTACACAATGCGAGATGCGTTTTTTTAATTTGCCTGGAGACACGCAAGAGTGTTTCCAGGCTCGGATGTCCTTTATCCAAGCCTCAGAACCTCTGAAACAGCAGTGATTTAATTTTATTTTCTGTGAAAATGTGTTTTTTTTAATGCAACGCGCTTAAAAGGAAGTGGGTGACAGCGCACAGCGCACCGCTAATCCAGGAAACAGCGGAGTATTTGGCCACAACCCACCCGCTGCACTGGCCCGTCTCTGTCCTCCTCATTTGCATTCAAGCAACAACGCCCAGAATAAAGCATTTCAGAGACATATTTATGTCTCTGACTGTGTTCATGAGGCTTTCTCATGCACTGAGGCTTGATTTTGAAGAAGGATTCATTTACAGTATTAGGGAACCATTAAGGTGCCATATAAAAGCATCAAGATGTACCATGTCATGGGTTCTTTAAGGTAGCCCATCGGAGGAAAAGGGTTGGAGACTTTCAGCCAATTGTTGAGAGCAGGAAGTGAACCCATGACACAAACAAGTTTTGATTTCAATCTAAATTTGAAAAGAAAAATTGAGAATCTAGAATCTACAAACTCAAAATGTCATTTTTTGTCTTTGTTGTGTGTGGACAGTAGGCCCATTGGAGCAAACCCTATACCCTTGCCAAGTTTACCAGATAGATTATAGAATTATTTAGTCACAGTTGCGAGATGCTCATGGTGTCTTCTTCAAGTTTCCAGTGTTCTTGGTGTTTGGAAAGAACTGAACAGATTTTCAGTCAGGATGTCACCAGACAAATCAAATCTTGGTGACTATTTAGACAACCAACTGTCACTAAACAAAAAGTCACTTTTTTTGTTTTTTTTTTTACCTTCATGTTAATACGCTGTTAATGAGAGGTAACATTACGACCAAGCATTTCTACCATTCCACTTTTAAACTGCACTTAAAACATAACTGACAATAATTGCCTCATTTGCATCTCACTAGAAAAGTGTTTTAAATGTGTGTTATTATTAAGTCCAATATCCATTCTGCAGAAGAGACTGTTTTGGACCGTGTGCTTGTCTCCCCCATCCAGCTGGTATGTGGCTATGCTGCTATGGCAACAAGGACAAGCCATCACAGCCAAAATGTCTGAGAGCAGCAAATATGATGGCCCTTCTGTCCACCCCCTTCAAATCTCCACTTCCTTGCCAGTGTTTGTGGTGAAAAATGAATTCTGACATTTCACAGCATCCAAAAGCAATCGTTCAGTTCTTAAGCCTGTTTATGAACGCTGCCATCGATATTAATTATTTTTCCAAAGTAAATGTGTGTGGAGGTGGGATTTACTGTCTTACCTTCAGAGTGAACAGCCAAGAGCATCATGGGAAGACAGGCAGAGAGGGACATAGAGAAAGAAAAGACAACATAAAAACTTTGTTAGCACAACTTCAAAATAAAGTGTTTCACATTACATTATCATTGGCCATACATTACACAATAAGAATACATATTTGGAAAATGATTACAGATCATAGTTTATTTGATTTTGGCGACGTTCAGTCTGACTGCAGCCTGAAGTGACCCAAATCCGATTTTTTTACCCCTATGCGACCTGTATCTGATCTTTTAATGACAGTCTGAACGACACAGATCCGATTTTTTCAAATGTGGCCCAGGCCACTTGGATATGTGGTCCTAAAACCGATACATATCAACAAGTGAGAGTGGTACAAGTAGGCGCTTACAAATGTACACAAACGTTCTTCTTGTCATATGAAAATTGTGTATGAAGTCCATGTCAGTGAAGCAACGAAGCAAATAGCGATCCCACCACTCTCAGCACCAACACGTTCCTTTCTACAGACGTTTCTGCCACTGCCTCAGAAAATGCCAAGGCCAAAAACCTTCTCCTTCTGAATATCTTCCTTTAAAAAAAATAAGTTGTACATGTTCTGGCTCTGGTACGACAGCAACTTTAAAATCGCCAGGTGTTCAATGCTAGCGTCCATGTTTAGGCTACTTCCGTAAACACTGAGCACGCGAGCTGCATGTGACCTCGTCGTGTCCTACAAGGTGTATGCCGGACACTTTTGGGGCGTTTAAAGTTCACACTGGAGATCACATACAAGTCGCATTTAACTGGAAATGTGAACGACCTCGCAAAAAAATTTGATTTCACAAAAAAATCCAAATTGAGCTTTAAGCCCTGCAGTCTGAACGTAGACTTAGATTCAGATTGTAGTGTGTGAAGTAGTGTTTACCCACAAAATTTAAATTTCTTACTATGACTGTCAAAATAAAGTGGTTTTGGAAGTGATGTAATCAGTGAACACATGCTCATAATCTATAAAAACAAATATCCATCTTCCATGACACTGTGACATGCTTTCGATAGCAGCCTGTTTGGGTTCAAAGATTACAGCGCTGCCCTGATTCTGGAGTCAGGGGTCGTCACACACACTTCCATAATAGTAGGAAGCGCTCTCACTTCCTGTTGACCCCTGAACTCACGCCTCCTGATTATGCGTAACACTAGCGCACACTACCATTGTATAAACAGCTGAACGTGGTGGGTAATTAATGGCCTGGTGTGAATTGTGCACTAATTATTGTTATCAGGGCAAATGTGGGCACAGGAAGAGTTCAGCTTTACGTCACCGCTGGATCTGAGGCCATGTGTTAGGAAATGTATCTCATGCATCTTTTAAATGTCTAATATACTTACAGTGTGTGTGGGCAGGTTACGTTAAAAGACACACTTGTGCATGAACTCTTTGTTTACTGTTTACTGTTACACAATAGATATGTCAGTGACTCCATGACTCCATGTTTATGCAATGCAACAGTCATTAAGTTGATCCTGGTTATTAGCAACAACAGCATCAGTCTGAACCTCATGGTTTTTTTATTATCTACTCTACTAAATATTTTGTGTATTTTGTGTTTTTTAATTTTAAGCCTACTAAAACTTATAATAATTTTAATCAGGTTGTTGTGAGTTGTGTTTTGCTTTACATTTTTGACATATGTTTGTGTAATCCATCAAAGGTATGTGTTTGGGCAAAAGGAACATTTTTGTTTGAGTCTATAAACTACTGACAACAAATTTCCCCCAAATTCCAAATATTATCGTTTAGAGCATTTATTTGCAAATGGTCAAAATAACAAAAAAGATGTTTTCAGACCTCAAACAATGCAAAGAAACAATTCATTTTAAAACAACATAATACTAATGTTTACACTTAAAGGTACAGTGTGTAGGATTCGTGGCGCATAGGTGGATATCGCTATTCCACTTCCTCTTTTGGCTACGGCAGACCTCGAGGGTCACCCGGGCACGCCGTACCGCAGACAGCTCGCGTTGTTGCGCGCACCCGGCGCTGTGCGAACTACGATATAAATAAAACGCGGCCCCGCGGTCACTTTTTTTTTTTCTTTTCGCATGAAAACACACATTCCTGATCGTCTACCATGACACTCTACACATCAAATGAAACCTTACAGTCTCCTCTTTTTGACTATGCAATTCATTTCCCTGCACAACAATCAGTCCCCGAGCACATGGGGCTTTTATACGGAAAAGCAAAAAACGAGGTTAGCTTACCTTAGAATGCTTTGCACAGGTCAAACTCTGTATTTCACCATAAACTTGCTCTCAATTTGTCCGTAAGGATCCAGCGAATAAAATCCAGTAAAACAATTTAGTCCAAAACATGTGTTAGATCCATTACGACGTCTGATCCGGCAGCATGCTTGTCAAAACCACGAGGCTCCGCCCGCTCCCCTTCCCCTTCTCTCCTCTCCTCCACTCCCTCAGGCGCGCTGCCTGAGGGAGTGGGAGCCGCTGCTAGCCTCCTGCTAGCAGCGGCTGAGCAGCTGCTAGCAGGAGGCTAGACGAAGGATGAGCCCAAATGTCCTTCTGCGGCTCTCGTATTCAAAATGGCTGCCTCTATATGGGGAAGATCCCCCTTTTATGTGACTATATCTAAGTCCAAAATAATATTTTGATTTCATGATGGAAGTGAAAAGGCTTGGAAGACAATGTATTTTTGAATGGGTATCTTCAATTTCAGTAATTAATGGGTAAAAATCTTACACACTGTCCCTTTAATAATAGTTCAGAAATCAATATTTGGTGTAATAACCCTTATTTTTAATCACAGCTTTCGTGCGTCTTGGCATGCTCTCCACAAGTCTTTCACATTGTTCTTGGGTGACTTTATTCCACTCCTGGTGCAAGAACTGAAGTAGCTCAGCTTTGTGTTTGTGTTGGAATTCAACAGATGCTGGAATGGAATGGCTGTAATACATGTAGATATGCTGATTTCAGAAAAAAATGCAGTGGTCTCTTATTTTTTCCAGAGCTGTATTAAGTCAAGTCCTCAAAGTGCTTTGTTCCACCAGCTGTGTGCCCTTTATGTAGTTGAAGTCCATATATTTTTAGCTCAAACTGCCTTTACTACAAAACATACATTGCTAATAGCTAACAGTTATTGTTTTAAACTTATTCATGCTGAACTACTTACTTATCTTTGTATTATGCAAAATTTACTCTTGAGAGCTTTAAACCATGTTATAACGTTGTTTCCTTCCCAAAAACATACCTGGAGATGTTTGAGTGATCCATTATTATTAGTCTGTCTCCATCTCTAAAGCTCGAAATGCTCTCTTCCACCATGTGATATCATGAAGCGGTAGTTTTCAGGTCAACAGCTACCCTTTAGTTTAGTAGAGATTTCCAGGACTGAAATGAACCAAATTATTGCAGTGTTTTCTGTTTGAAAGAACACAGCCTTAATATGCAGGGTTTGTGTTAAAAATGAGTGAATGAAACAAAACACAACACAAAACACAGATATGTTTTTGATGAAGAAACAACATTATAACATACATCAGACAGTACTATAATATAGGCCCTTTAATACAAACCCTTAATGTTTCCCTGTGTGGCATAAAATGTGTCAAAGTAAATTTATCTCCTCTGCAATGTATGCTTAAAACAAACAGGTGTTTAATCATCTTTGGAGGGTAACAAAGTAATAAAACTACCCCAAGTAGCCATTTTAGACCACAGAGGCCCAGTACATTAACAGTATTATGTGCCCATATGTGTGCATGAAAGCCTCTGGAGCCTTAACTGCATGCTCTGAATATCTGTGCAGCTCCGTGTGGCGCTGATGATGATGTGCGTACATGTACAGAAAACTCAATATGGCAGGGTGCACAAAACACTCCATTGAACACCCATCGCATTCTACTGCCAAGGACTCTCAGCTTTGACTCTACTGCCTTTTCTATGGAGCTTTACGTAAACGTGGAGCCCACACACACACACACGCACGCACACATAGACAGATACACACTTGTGGAAGAGAGGATAAAGGCGGTAGTGGAGGAGGTGTGACTAATCTGCCTTCCTCTGTTGAAGAAGACTGGAGGAGATGAGCGAGGCCTGTAAAATCATTTTGACAAGGAGGATTAAGATACCAGATACACAAATATACTCACAGAAAGACCCAGGTATGTTGCCTTTTACACCTACCAGGGCCTACTACTGGCACCCCCACGCTGGTATTGACGTTAAGGATTGTGGCATTAAACATATTAGATCTAGAAAGGAGTACACAAATCAAAGCTGCCTATATTTTTGAGGTACTATAGGGTTCCTGTTTTCTTACAGCTCTCGGCAGCCTTTTATAGTCACCGTCCTTCCTCACATGTCCAATTTATCTCATGTTGGTTTCTTCAACCTTATCTCCAGAAACATCTAAAATTCACTATACATCCACAACTATTAAAAAAGACGAAAGGGAAATTAGCAACTGTGCAACACCTCCAACTCTGACTCCTTGTGTGTTCTTTTGTGTCACTGTCACGCAAAGTCCATTGCTTGTCTGATTTGTAATTAGGAATGTCATGACAACACATTTTTGTGTTGTGTGAGTTTTGTGTGAGAAGAAATGTCACAATTACAAAAATACATTTTTGTAGTATGTAACCAGCTTTGTGAAATCAAACTTCCTGAAAGATTAAGTATAAAGTTAATGAGACAGCCAGACTGAAAATATGACTGTGATGGGTCTCATCTCTAATAACGATGAGACAAGCTACATGAATGAGGTCAGCCTCCTTCTGAATGTTGAAAAGACCAAGGAGATTGTTATAGACTTCCGGAGAGGCCCCACCCGGCACCCCCCACTGTCCATCAACGGTGCTGCTGTAGAGAGGGTGAGCAGCACCAAATTCCTGGGGGTGCACATCAGTGAGGACCTCTCCTGTCGCCGGGGGGAACGTTAGACGGTCCAGAGCCGCGATTGGCCGGAAAGGATAGACAGGATAGACGAGGGGATGGTCCCATTGGACAAGCGTCTAAAGTCTACGTTGCGTGATTGCACTTCCTAGTGCTCGGGTTCTGCGGACAGGAAACACTGCCTCACTGGTGAAGAAAGCTCAGAGACACCTCTATTTCCTCTGCAAACTGAGGAGAGCTGGAGCTCTCCCATCATGACCACTTTCTACCGAGGCACCATTGAGAGCGTTCTGACCAGCTGCATCACTGTGTGGTACAGGAGCTCCACTGAACAGAACAGGAAAGCCCTGCAGCGCATAGTGAATGCAACTGGGAGGATCATTAGTGCCTCTCTCCCCTCCCTCCTGGACATTTTTAACACTTTCCTCACCTGCAGAGCGTCCAGCATTGTGGGTGACCCGAGCCACCCCCCCATAAAAAAAACATATCACTCTAAACACTTTAAAAACTGCTGCTAAGGACTACTATTGCGCATTTATATTTATCTTTATTTTCAATGCACATTCTATTGCACATTACTGCACATTTCACTGCTGCATCTTCTATTGCACATTTTTTATGCACACTACACATTTGTGGACATCTGTAAATAGGTATTTATTTATTCTTTGCACTCCTTTAGATTTTGTCTTAGACAGTTTTTGTATTGTTTTTATATTGCATTTTGGCTTTTTTGCACTGAAACGGAATTTCTATTCACTGTACTGTATGTCGAACACATATGGCAGAATTGACAATAAAGCTGACTTTAAACTTGAACTTTGAACTTGAAATGTATTTAAAAGTAAGGTTTACTTTGTTTGTTTCACACTCCTACTTGTAATATGCATTCGGAGTGGCTAGCCATCATGCTTCACAGCAAGAATACTTTGGATTCTAAAATCAAACATGCACCATAGCTCACTGCTCCCGAGGAGATGCCCAAGCGGCATTGGTGGATGGGTCAAATGCAGAGGAGAAATTTCCCTACATAGACAATAAAGTGTACCTTAAAGGTCCAGTGTGTAGGATTCGTGGCGCATAGGTGGATGGTAGCTATTCCACTTCCTCTTTTGGCTACGGCAGACGTCGAGGGTCACCCGGGCGCGCCGTATCACGGACAGCTCGCGTACCAGCGCGCACCCGGGCTTTGCGAGCCCTCGCCGACAAAATGCGGTCCCGTTCACTGTTTTTTTTTTCTTTTCGCATGAAAACACACATTCCCGATTGTGTACCATGACAATCTACACATCAAATGAAACCTTACAGTCTCCTCTTTTTGACTATGCAATTCATTTCCCGGCACAACAATCACTCCCCGAGCACATGGGGCTTTTATACGGAAAAGCACAAAACGAGGTTTGTTACTTAGGTTACCTTTGAAGGCTCTGCACAGGTCAAACTCAGCATTTCACCAAAAGCTTGGTCTCAATTTGTCCGTAAGGATCCAGCGAATAAAATCCAGTAAAACAATTTAGTCCAAAAAACGTGTTAGATCCATTACGACGCGTGATCCCGCAGCATGCTTGTGTTGTTTACCCAAAACCACGAGCCTTGCCGAAGGCGAAGGCGGAGCCCAAATGTCCTTCTGCGGCTCTCGTATTCAAAATGGCTGCCTCTATATGGGCAGGATCCCCCTTTTATGTGACTATATCTAAGTTCAACAGAATACTTTGATTTCATGATGGAAGTGAAAAGGCTTGGAAAACACTGTATTTTTTATATTCTTCAATTTCGGTAATTAACGGGTAAAAATCTTACACACTGTCCCTTTAACCTTTTGATATTTTCTCAGACCATGTTCCGTTCCAACCTGTTCGCTTAATCGCAGTGATTCAATGTTAGGCAACCCACTATCCACTTAACCTGATGCAAATCGTTAAAAGTGGTTTGAAGATATGTAGACTACCAATTCAAATAGGGAACTTCTTTTCGGTCTTCAGCCACTTCAACTATTCAAAAGTAGAAAACAAAGACAGAGTTAGTGTATTCTCTTACGGTGGTCCAAATTCACATACGCTTACTCCCACACGTGCAAAAGCTAGGAGCTCCTACGCGCATAAACACACAAGAGCCTCCTTTACACCTTCCATTGTAACAGGCGTAACTTATCCAAATGAAGCATCCGGATTATTATCATATCTGAGGAAGAGAATCAAGCTATAATAGGTTCTGTCACACCATGATCTCTTTCCATTTACAAAAACAAAACCGGTAAAGATCCTGTGTTATTAAATTTTCATGTTTTTAGATACTCCAGGGCACCATTAGCAGTGCATTTGTCTCAGTGCCTGGTAAAGTTAAAACTAAACATTGCCAAATTACAAAACACTGTCACAGAGAGTTTTCAATTAGTTTTCTTTATTTGCTGTTCCATGTGTATGCTTCAGGCTCATTTGAGAGTCTTGTGTTTTCTCAATTTTTTGGTTGTAGCTGTTTCAATACTATAAACAATGTAATTCCAAGTGTCCCTATAATTAAAAAGCAAGACTGCTTTTTGTACAAACGCTGAGTTGAGTTTTGGTATAATTTAACAATTCAATATTTGAATAATATTGAGCTTGCTGTCCCTCAAACCACACAAATACATACTAGCTTTCCAAATTATAACAATTAATTTAAATGCATATACAGTGGTCCCATGTTTATCGCGGGGGTTAGGTTCTAGAAATAACCCGTAATGAGTGAAATCCGCAAAGTAGGACAACTTTATATTTTACAATTATTATACAGTGGTACCTCACCTTACAAAAGACCCAACAAACGAAAATTCCAAGTTACGAAACGCCTTCACGTTAAATTTTGGTCTCTAGATGCGAAAGAAAATTCAAAACGCGAAATCTCAAAAATTCAAATAATGCGCGCTCAGCCACACACATTATACGCTTTTCTCAGACTGGATTTAAACTTTTCTCACATTTGTCTCTCGTTTAAACACTCAAACTTTCATAGATTTTCAACAAAATGTATTAATAGTGAAGTGTGGGGGGAAGGGGGAGGGGGGAGAAGTGTGCGCGCGGACACGTGTGTGATAGCGCAGCATGACCCGGCGCGGGGCTGCGAGCACGAGACCCATGCTCAAACCGTGCCTCCTCTAGACCAGGTGTAAACCAGATCTAAACCAGGATTAAACCAGGATTAAACCACCGCGGCTCTTGCCTGCGTTCGTTCATGCGCTCGGACTGCGTGCCGTCCCAAGGGGAGGCACATCTCCTCCCCTCCTCGCTGCTCGTCTCAGCCGTGACTCGTGAGGTACACCAGCAGAGCTAGCACGAAACCAGGAAATAGACCCACACGCGGTGGTTTAATCCTGGTTTAGACCTGGTTTAGACCTGGTTTAGATCTGGTCTAGAGGAGGCACGGTTTGAGCACGGGTCTCGTGCTCGCAGCCCCGCGCCGGGTCATGCTGCGCTATCACACACGTGTCTGCCCTCCCCCTTCCCCCCACGCACGCAGTCGCTGCTCACCTCAGCCGTGACTCGTGAGGTACACCGGTGCTGCTGCTAATAGCAGAGCTAGCACGAAACCAGGAAATAGACCCGCACGCGGCGCTTTAATCCTGGTGTCCAGTCCTGGTTTAGTACAGGTTTAGTCCTGGTCCAGTCCAGGTATAGACCTTGTTTAGACCTGGTTTAGTCCATGTTTAGTCCTGGGTCTACAGTCTCTTAGCCAATCAGGACGCAGAACACAGTGTTACACTATAAAAAAAAGTTACACTATAAAAAAAAAACTTGGAACGGGGCCTTGGAACGAATCAGGCTTTTTCCATTGAAATAGCTACTCAACTTACGAAAAATTCACGTTACAAAACCACTTCTGGAACAAATTAATTTCGTAAGGTGAGGTACCACTGTACATGTTTTAAGGCTGTAAACGCCTTAAAACACTGGAATTTCTCTCTTGTTTAAACACTCAAACTTTCGTAGATTTTCAACACCAGCTCCACCGGACGAGGAAGGGGAGCAGCTCATCCAACGGCACTGCTACATCCCGGGACGCGACGTGCACCAACCCCTTGGAGAAGTGTGCGTGGTCAAATCCGTGACAGAGCAGCACGACTGGCGCAAGGCCGGGGCTGCGAGCATGAGATCGAACCGCGGCGCCCGGACCATGCCTCCCCCTCAGGACCGCGTCCTTGCAGCCCGAGCCACAAACTGAACACGCACAAACGAACGCAAGAGCTGCACGAAACCAGCAAAGAGCCGCACAGGGCGATTTAATCCTGGTTTAAACCTGGTCTAGTCCCGGTTTAGTCCAGGTCTAGACCTGGTCCAGTCCTGGTTTAGTCCAGGGCCAGTCCAGGTTTAGACCTGGTTTAGACCTGGTCTAAACCTGTTTTAGTTCTGGCCTAGACCTGGTTTAGTCCATGTTTAGTCCTGGTCTAGTCCTGGTTTAGTCCAGGACCAGTCCTGGTTTAGTCCAGGACCAGTCCAGGTTTAGACCTGGTCTAGACCTGGTTTAGTTGTGGTCTAGACCTGGTTTCGTCCAAGTTTAGTCCACGTTTAGTCCTGGTCTAGTCCTGGTCTAGTCCCGGTCCCCCCTGCATCCTCCATCTATCAATCGGCAAAGGTCTACAGTCTCGTAGCCAATCAGGACGCAGAACACAATGTTACACTATAAATAAAATTAAAAAAAATCAGTGAAACAGCGAGGCCGCGAACAGTGAACCGCGATAGAGTGAGGGACCACTGTAGCCCCAGAGCTACTGCTGCCCTCAGTTGGTAGAGCATTTGTCCGCAGATCCAGAGGTTGGCGGTTCGAATTCCGCTCTCGACAATGGGTTGAGCCATTGGATCTATTGGCCCGCGGGTTGGCGGTGCGATCCCAGTTCCCAAGCCCCCACAGATGAGTGCTGCCGTTGTGTCCTTGGGCAAGACACTTAACCCCACCTCGCCCCTAGTGTCCGTGCACACTGGTAGCCCCCATGACACAAAGTACATCAAGCGACGTGGGGCTGTCCTCCTGTGGACCCACCACCCGCAGGAGGATCCATAGGGCCTGGTGCGCTGTGATCTGGGCAGCGGACCTGGACCGTTGCCCCCGCGACCCAAAAATACGGAGAAAGCGGAAGAAAATGGGGAAAAAAAAGGAAAAACAGCCCAAAGAAACATGCATACGTGCATTAGTGTCAGAAATCAAACCAATAATGTGGGTGAAATTTTCTGTACTGCTGTATTTTTATTTTTATTTTTTTTTTACAATGACTAAAAACTTCTCCTTCTATTTAACTCAACCACCAGTTTTCACAAGACAATGTATTCTCTGATCCAACCCCAAACTTGGGTAATGTTGGCCGCAGAAAAATATAGCACAATATTTAGTTTCTACCGCGAAAGCAGAAACCCCAAATAAAAGAAAACAACTTCCATCATAAATCCCTATTACTCAGTATAGACCACAACCCCAGCCATACCCTGCTGTTTCTCATAATAGCCTGTCCATATGTCTCTGTGTCCTTTTAGTCCAAAGTTTGCCAAGACCGGAGTAACGATGTTGAACTCATGCTATAAGACAGCTTGCGCCCCTGCATTTGACCCGGGAGCTGCGTGGGGTAGACCTGAGGAGGTTAAGCTGACAGCAGACACATGCCACGTTACTCGGACATCTCCTGTCTTGTATCCAGGCTGTTGCCAAGATACCAGTCTGTTTCTCTTCTCTGATGTGTCAGAGGAAGAGGAGCTAAAGTTTGTGATTGTGCTGTCACTTACAAATCCCTCCAGTTTTTGATCTTGCAGACTGCATGTGTCATCTGGAACCACCCACTATTGTTGTATTCATAATTCAGTTACTCCACGTTGATGGCGTATCCTACTTTAGTGGTAATGTGTTCATACTTTTTAGCTTGACAGGTAATAGTAATTTTCAAGCTACTGAATGCAAATTTATCTTGTAAAACTATCTCTTTCTTGATCTACTGTTTATGCAAAAAATCCCAATTTCATTTCTGTACAACAGGGCTCTCAAGCCTCACGCATTGAGAGTGTGACACACGCAATTCGACGCAATTCGAGAAATGCCACACATGGCATTTCTCACGCTGCTTTTTTTTTTTTTTTTTTTGTGCCCAGAAAATCGGTCTGTGTGGCTCAGTTTATGCAGGCGTTTTCAGCGAAAAAAAACTCTCCCCCTCCTCCCCGTCCCAATCCCCGGAAAAAAATCAGCCAATCAGAAAATAGATTGTTCTGTTGTTGGGCAGACTGTAGAGTGTAGTTTCAGCTGCTAAGCGCACACTGCGGTGATGATAAAACAAACTGAGAACCATTAGGTAATAACTTCATTTATATAACTCTTTGTAGTTTAGTTGCTTTGTAGTTTAAGTTTGCTCTTTAGACAAACATTTACATCAGGGCTCTCAAGTCTCACGCATTGAGAGAGACAATTCGACGCGTTCACACGCTCACACGGCATTTCTCACGCAATTCAAGCCAAGCCCCCCCCCGCTCCTCGGAAATTGCGCAGTCTCACGCACGACCCCGCTCAAAACTTGAGAGCCCTGCTGTACAACCACATACATTTTAATATTGATGATCTACAAAGTTTTGATAGACCACAAATAGTTTATGCAAATGTTCTTGAACATAGAGCCATGAAGAAATACAGTCTCTTTGTGTCTATCCCAATGCCTGAATGAACAGGGTTGCATAGTGGAGAGCATTTGAGGTAATGTAAAATATATGCCAAATCTGCCTATATTATTTACTGCAGGCATTACTAAGAGGCAGATGGTCTGTCAACCAAACACATTAGTTATTTTATTCATATGAAATGTATTTATTCTTAGCTACAAATGAATGATGTATTTGTGAACCTTTCTTCAGCTGGAAAAGTATTGGTAGGATTTACAAATATCACCTAAGATGTAAAAAGCATAATAAATTCAATCTTTAAAGCCTGGATCGTTACTCTTCTGTATAAATTCAATAATTATTTTGGAGCAGGGCTGGAGTCTAACCCGAGCGACCTGAGACAGACTTAGACAGGCTAAAAGGATCAAAAACAATGAAGTGAATGATAGATCTGCTCTGCTCTTTGCATTTGGAACAGCGAGACATTTTCTGCTCAAAAGGTGGCTTAACTTTATTGATTTTTCATAGCGCTTTCTTTTTTCCGAGGTAAGAATATCATTACTCTGTGCATAATTGTCAAGTACATGATCTAGCCCCAGCGGAGGCTCCATCTGCTGCAGTCACCCGTGAAGGGAAGTGTCACTGACTGCAGGCTTCATTGGAGAAATCAAGCAAACCAGACTCTGGCACAAGGGGATAAAAGCGTTTAGTCAAAGATATGCACATAAATAAACTCATCTAAAGTGCTTATCCTCAACTCCCATTGAAAATACGTGGAGGTTTAGGTATTGTGAAAAAAGTGAAACCAGACAGAAACAATTTGTCATATTAAAATGCCAAGAGATGATCTATCCGTCACAAAGTTTTCATTGTCAGTACTTTTGCCACTTATATGGTCAGTATTTCTATTTGTCTGTACATGGTGTGACGGAGTAGCTCCGTCAAAGACCGCGCTCAGTTAAGTACCTCCAAACAGCCCGCGCTCGCCGCTCACCCGGTTTCATTCATTTCGCTGTTTTGCGCTCCGTGTCCCACTATCCATCTGTCCACGCTGTTTGCTGCTATATATATATTTTCGGTCCGTTCACCACCGCAGTAGTCTTGGGTGCACACAAGTCCGCTGTTGAATCCTTCACGTCCATAACTTTGTTTTACACCAAACTCCAAACAAGTATCCATCTCCCATTCACAACGCTCACTGTCAAACCGAGCGCCGATCGTACTTCCGTTTTATTTCGTCATGCGCGGGATAATGGCCTCTTACGTCACAGTGACATCATGAGAAATATAAGGAATTGATTAATGTTACTATTACTGGTGCTGATACAGGTGCATGGACATGGCCATGTTGCACACTGTATTTCAATGTATTTGCTATATTTTTGTTATTATTGTTAAATGGGTTTTAATGGGGAAAACCTAATATTTTTGTGTTAATTGGCTGGGGGGAGGAGCCTGGGTGGATAAAAGGGGGCCACTCTCCCTACCTCAGTCAGTCTGGACTTGGAGCTGTACAGAGAAGGTAACAGCAGAGCTTATGATTTATGGAGCAGATCTCTGCGGTTGTGTGTGTATATATTGTAAATATCTGTTTTTTATTTCACTGTCTTGTGTATATAGCACTCGTCAAACTTTCTTTTGGGAACTTCCTTAATTAAATAATCAAAACATCCTTCTGACTACGCCATCGTAATTACAGTAGAATAGACCCCGCGTCACAATATGTATATAGTTTGATTTTAGAGCATGGATAAGGGTTTGTTTAAATATATATAATATTTCATTCAAACATTTTTATATGTAGCTTGCCACAATGAATTCCTTCACATCAAGCCTCTTTACTGGGACTTGAATGGGTCATGTCAGGGACCTTGCAGTTCCAAAACAATTGCATGTAAGCCACTACTACTGCAGAATTTTATCTACATTTCACAATACTTTATTGGTGAATATAGTTTTTGAGTACAGATTTCAATTATCCAACAACTGTATCGTTAACTCAGTTAATGAATTCTGATCCAACACCTTTACACAAATTACAATATAGAACTTATTTGAATTCTCACTCATTCTAACACCTAATTTACACCCACCTTCAGCTCCTCTTCAGGCTTTAATATCTTCAGCTGCATTAGACACTCATGTGTATGAGGGAATGTGCCTCATTTTCATATTCGTACAGCCATATAATTGGTGATTTTTTTTTCTGTTAAACCAAACTTTAGCATCTTTTTTCATACATTTAAGACATAAAACCCTAACATTTAAGACATAAAATCCTAACTAGTATGCGGACTATCATGGTATAAAACTATGGTATGCTATCTTTTCATTTGCACAGAAAGAGGAAACCATCTTTTGAACACCGTCAGTGGGAGGGGTCCTGCTCAATGAACTGTTTGGGGACATAGACTATAAATACAGTGGATTTTAAAAGCAGGATTTGGAAGATTGGCTGGTTATATAAAACATTTGCATATTGTTGGGTAGTGAGTCACAGGAGGTTAGCAGTGATTCATGGGGTCGAGAAGGTTGACTACACAGCAGCGCGGGAGCCACTACTAATACAGCACAACACCCACGGCAGGAGGGTAGAGAGAGCGGGTGCGAAGGAGGAGAGGAATGGGCACATGTGATTTTCAGCTGCAGAAAATATATTATTAGCATATGTAGTTTTATTGTATGTGTTAAGAGATTATTTTTACTTAAATTCACTTGTTATAATAGAATACTAATACAAGTTGTAAACAAGGTCTAAGCTAGGATAAAAAAGTAAGGCCTAAACCAGAACTAAACCAATTCCCAATGAGGATTAAACCAGAACTAAACCAAATAAGGACTTAAATAGCCAAACCAGACTTTAAAAGTGCACTATGTAATGTTTCTGGTGGAAGCAGCTACCTGTTTGTCTCCACGGAGATATTGCTTTACCTGGAATGCTCCACAGTAGCACATTTAACTTATCAATGTTGATTTTTTTCCTATTAGTTCATTTTTTATTTACCTGCTCTGCTTGTCTCCATAGAATCTCCGAATCTACGTTTAATGGGATACTCTGTAACATTCCAAGTGAAGCAAAAATATCCCCATGGAAAAAAGTAGGTAGCAGACCCTCCACCAGAAAAGCTGCATACTTTAATCAGCAACAGCTAAGGTATAAACTAGGGTTAGACTGAACCTAAACCTTAACTACAACCCCAAGAGTAAGTAGATGTTCAGCATGCTACTGGTGTCATCTTTGCCAGTTTGACAACCACTGCTCTACATAACGAGGGTACATCCACCAGAATGCTCTCCCACTTGCATGATTAAGCCCTGTCCTAGCCTTGATTTCTTACCCTGACACTCCCCTTGCCGCACACTCGTATCCTGAGTCCAACCTGCTGCCATAACGACATCCATCATCTCCTTCCATACTTCCCTCCCTCCACATTCTCCCTTGTTCCCTAGGTGACGACCATTTTACATCTCTATTGGCCGTTACTAAGGTTACCGAGAGATGACTAACTGTAACAGGTGCCCTTTTTCTGTTATACCTTCCACCCTCCCTCTATGTCTCTTTCTCTCTGTCGCCAAGGGTGGGGTGGAGGATTTTTCAAGACAACTTCAAATTATCACCTCGATTCAAAAAGTGGCAGCCTAAAGGTGCACTGTGTATCGTTTCTGGCCAAGTGTAAGACATCTACTTGTCTCCACGGAGTTGTTATTGCTTTCCCTGGGATGATTCACAGTACAGTATTAATCATACCTATGTTGTCTTTATTTCTCAAGATCTGACCTACAACTTGTCTTCATAAAAATGTTGTTGCTTTGCCTTGAATATAATTATCTATCTCAATGGAGCATCATAGGCATGCTAGAAGAAGGAGGAAAAATGTGCAATTAATTGAGCAATGCAAGCAAATAACTGTAGAATAACTGCAATAACTGTTGAAAGGTGCATTGTGTAACTTTTCTGGTAGAGGGTCTGTCAAATGCTTTTCATCATGGAGATGTTATTGCTTTGTCTGGAAAGTTTTACAGTATGGCATTAAACATTTCTATCTTCATGGAGTCCAAATCAGGCCAAGTTACAGTCAGAATGTTTGTTTTTCTAGGTATTTTTGAGCAAGAAGACCACCTGTAATTGAATACATGTAAGGTAGGTCTGTTTAAGGTCATATTGTGGAACATTCTAAGCAAAGTAATGACATTCATCAAAACAAGAAGGTTATGGACCCACAACTGAAAAGTTACACAGTGCACCTTTAATATTTTTGGTAAATAACTGAAGTTTAAGAAATGCCAATTAAATCTTTTTGACTAGACACAGAAAACAGTTAACAGTTTTTCATTAATGTTTTTTGCTGGACTCATCACAAACACTTGCACAACACATGAAACTTCTCTAAAAACAAGCATGGAAATTAATCGAAGTGATCCGTGTTATGTCAAGCAGAAAATTACTTTGTTCAACGTTTTGTTTTTTCATGAAAACATGGAGTGTTACAAAGTATGACTGCGTTTTCTCATTATATATAGATGTTGTAGTCAGATTCTTGTGTAAGATACCTACTTAGACGAGCATTTTAACATGAAATTTATCTTCTCTGTATATAGTGTTATGATGTCATCTGAAACCCAGCAATGGATCAATATGACTTTAAAAACCATAGCATTTTGGAATGGTGCAGGTCTACGTTAAATTTCCCTGTGTAACCCCCCCGCACCCACGGCCTGTCCCTCCTGTCTGCATCTCCAGCTGAGAGGACCCTCCACCCAAAGGTTGTTTCCATTTCCATCTCTCCACCTCTCTCCGTCATACACCTCCTGTACGCTCTACCTCTCCACTCCCCCTGTCGTCTCGCAATCGGGCCCACTCACCGCCTCTCTCTCTGATGGACTCGTCAAAATACTCCGATTAAGTGAAATCAAACATGAGTGGATGAAGTGCAAGGATGATAATTGCCAACTTTTTTTTGCATTCATGTTTTAGAATTTGATGTTTCAAAGAATTTTTAAAATAAATTAATGAAAAGCCACAAATGTTTTTTTCACCTGCATGAGTCTATGAAAAATATAAGTTAAAACCATTTTTTGCAACATTCTCCATGGCGATGTATACATTTTATGCCATATTGTGGAATATTATAGTCGAGAAAACTTTGTTTCAATAACACTTTTTAATAGATTCAAGATTCAAGATTGTTTATTTGTCCTATGCAGGATCAACACAAGGTCAACAATGCAATGAAATGCTTAGGATCAGAAGAACCTGTTGACTCGCTAAGATAGTCAAGAAGTACTAATAGCATACAATAAGAGTACATGGTAAAAAAGTGTTGCAAAAAGTGCAGGGGAAAAGGTAAACAATATAATTAAGAAAATATGTAATAAAATATTATAAAATACAAAAGTACAGGTAGGATTAAATAAGGTGTAAGTAGAGTATTTCACAGATTGCACATAATACAGGGGGTCCTCGGGTTACGACGTTGATCCGTTCTTAAGACGCGTCGTAACCCGAATTTCGTCGTAAGTCGGATTTTGCCTTTGATCTTCCAACCAAAGCACCAATAACCTTTCCATCTCAATAATTAGACCACTACGCTGCTTGGTTATCACTGCCGCTTTCATAGGAGCAGATCAGAGCCCACATCAGGTACTTCCGCCCACATTGGGCACACACACGAGGCTGTCTTCTCTGCCCTACAACCACAACAAAGCGTATCCTTCCGCCGTGTCCCGCTCCGTTCGCGTTTGTTTACATCTCTTACCACGCTAAACTGCGTAAGACGGAATGACGCGTAATATATATATATTTTTTTTTAATGGGGGCACGTTCGTAACCACGAAACGTCGTAACCCAAGACCGTCGTAACCCGAGGACCACCTGTATAGTACAGTGGGACCTCACCTTACTAAAGACCCAACAAACGAAAATTCCAAGTTACGAAACGCCTTCACGCCTTCACGCCTTCATCTCGAGATACGAAAGAAAATTCAAGTTACGAAACGCGAAATCTCAAAAATTCAAATAATGTGCGCTCAGCCACACACATTATACGCTTTTCTCAGACTGGATTTAAACTTTTCTCACATTTGTCTCTCGTTTAAACACTCAAACTTTCATAGATTTTCAACAAAATGTATTAATAGTGAAGTGTGGAGGGAAGGGGGAGGGTGGAGAAGACTGCGCGCGGACACATGTGTGATAGCGCAGCATGACCCGGCGCGGGGCTGCGAGCACCCTCCTCTAGACCAGGTGTAAACCAGGTCTAAACCAGGATTAAACCAGGATTAAACCACCGCGGCTCTTGCATGCGTTTGTTCATGCGCTCGGACTGCGTGCCATCACGAGGGGAGCACATCTCCTCCTCTCCTCGCTGCTCGCCTCAGCCGTGACTCGTGTGGTACACCGGTGCTGCTGCTAATAGCAGAGCTAGCACGAAACCAGGAAATAGACCTGCACGCGGCGCTTTAATCCTGGTGTCCAGTCCTGGTTTAGACCAGGTTTAGTCCTGGACCAGTCCAGGTATAGACCTTGTTTAGACCTGGTTTAGTCCACGTTTAGTCCTGGGTCTACAGTCTCTTAGCCAATCAGGACGCAGAACACAGTGTTACACTATAAAAAAAAAGTTACACTAAAAACCTTGGAACGGGGCCACGAATCAGGCTTTTTCCATTGAAATAGCTACTCAACTTACGAAAAATTCACGTTACGAAACCACTTCTGGAACGAATTAATTTCATAAGGTACCACTGTATAGTACAAGTATTGCACGTGGGTTATGAAGCAGTTTATTGCACAGGTAACAGTAGCATTTACAGTGAGGTAGTGACATACATGATACATTCATAATATTAATACTAATATTAATAATAATACTAATACTAAAATTAATACTAAGGAGAGGCCATAGAGTTTTGAATAGGTCCTGTAATTACAGAGGTATTAACCATAAACCAGTGAAAAAACATAAGCATTTTGACAATAAAAAGCTAATTCTAGCCTAGAGCTTGTATCTGCCCTATTCAATTTTAAAACTATATGGGCAAAGCTGAACCATGTTGAACCTAATCTATAGCCAGAACGAATGACGCTGTCAACGCTGCAGTTTTTATTTAGCAGTCTCTCATTCTTGTTCCCTTTGGCAATGACACACATTTCTTGCCCAGCTCTTCACCCTGCATACTAGTATGGCCTGTACAGAGGTGTTTTAACTCCCCCAGGCCTTCCTCAAGCAAAGTACAGAGTTCATTGTCAGATCCCTGCATCTTGCCCTTCCCCTGTTCACCTCTTACAAAGTCTTTCATTCCAGCTCTATTGTGCTGCTACAGGTGAAAGCATGTGTAGCTCAAACCTAACCTTGGATGTGAATAGCTCTTTCTAAAAGTGCATGCTCAAGAAAACTAAACAGTTACAAGTAGTTGTTCAAAAGTTTTATATCTCTGAATAAAGATTGGAATGAATATTGCATGTAAGAGGCTCTCAAAAAAGTGCCAAAACTATGCCTAGGCTGTATAGATGACCTTGTTATCTACTGACGTACAAAATTCCTGTGATGCTTGTTTTAGCAACTCAACTAACCGTACTTTGCCATCATTATTTGTATATATATAACAGATAGTTTGTTCTTGGCCTTTACGTTTGCTGACTAAGATGCTGAAAAACTCTTTAATGGCAAATCTATTCCAGTCATTTGTCTCCTGCTGCTATTACTTGCTGTGCAGTTTTGACCAGCCTCGGACTTGGATGTTTCTGGTCTTCTACACCTCTGCATGCTCTGGATAGAAACCACTGTGCAGCATGAATTTTCCTTGCTTTTGCTTGCTCTATAGATTCTCATGGTTCCTTATAGCAGTGGGGAGGAGCCAGTGTATCTTCACGCCCACATGGCTTTTGTTTGAAGAAAGAATTGTGCTGATCCTGTCCCCACAATTCACTGCAGGCTGCACTTTTACTTTCACTTTGATCAGTGTCAGCATGTATCATTACGGCCCAGTGAACAATGTGCCCCTGGGTTAGGGTGCAGTTAAGAATCTGACAAAATAATTACATTGTATTTTTCACTCTCTCCCTTGCCTACATTTTGCGGTACACTTTGCTTGCCGCAATATATGCGTAATGCTATTGACGAACTTTATCCTGATGGTTTAGCTGTGGTTCACAGCTCAAATAGGATGCAACTAAGAGTCCTTTTACAATAAGGGCTGTGTTTTTTTTTTTTTTGCCCGGGAGCGATCACACACACTCACCAGAGACAGATAATGATTGTGGTTTCTGAACCTTTTAGTGGCAGCAATCTTCGCTATTAAACTCCTGGAGGGACCCAAGAACATCTCTGCACCTAGCTACTAAAGTGGCACAGGGTTTTTCTTTAAAAAGGCTGCATGTGGTAGATGTGTTTGTCTATCCATGTACCAAACAGCAATATTTTTAACCAGGCTATACATGCATTAACTTAATGTTGCACTGTGTAACTATTCTGGAATTAGCTGCAGCTTCCCATCTCTCCAGGATCTCTATGTCTCCAGGACTTGGGGATGAGCAGATCAGATTACAGATAACCCTTCTATCCTGGGCACTGACAATTTATCAAGGCCAAATCTAGAGACGAGACAACACTTGCAGCAAGAATGTTTGCTTTTCAAGATGTTTTTGTTTTTGTTTCAATTAAGGATAATTTAATGCCATACTGTGGAATCAGGCAAGAAATTACATCTCTGTCTCCTTCTCCACCAGACGCTGTGCTGGGGGATCTTTAAACTTTCATAATATTACGTAATTGAAGTAAAAGATTTGATTTCTCTTAAATTTTCATACAGAGAGCTTCTAATAGCTGACGTCATGCACCCACCCTGTTTCAAAACTCCTCACTCTCTTCATTAACATGCAATCCTCCCTTAAGACTTTGAAGTTTGTCTTTAGAACTTCTCATTTCCAACTTTCTATGTCTAACATTTAAGGTTCGTTTAACATCTTTTAGGAAAGCATGGCCCCCTAAAAGCAGTTAAACGAACCTTAGCGTGAGCTTCATCATCTGTCTTCCTCTCCTAATCCCCAAACAGCTGTGGCAATCTGCGATGCACCCAGCGAGGGGGTGACTGATGCACTGAGCAGCGGATGCCAGGAGGAAAAAAGACAAAGACCAAGTAATAATAGTCTAAAGCTGTCCATGTAGGAAAGAGCACGAGTATCGCTATAGAGACAATGACGGAGATCAAACAGCACAGTGTCTTCTCAACAGTAGAAAATATTTAATTTCCTGGTCAAACATGAAAAGAGATACGTGTAACAATGGATAGCCGGTAGTAACGTTTTATCAGCAACTGTAAAGATAGAACATTCATTTGAGAGCCTGTCTGCACTCTATTGCCAAATCTATAGTCAGGAAATATATCATTTTAAAAGTAAATAAAAATCTAATAAAATAGGTTGCAAGTTGCACATAGAACATCTTATAAAGACAGGGAAAAATATAGGAGAATTCTTTTTGAAATCAAAACGAACCTCTCTATCATACAGAATAATTACTTTTTTCATTTCAATTTACACCACCTTTTCAGATTCAAAAGACATGGACACCGAAGCAGCACTTAGCCCATCTTTTCTGGTTCAAACTGACAATTTGGCTCTTGTTATTTCCATGGAAACGCAGGAGAGGAGCGTGTCGACAAGTCTAAATATACTCATGCACATGTTCAGTGGACACTCAGCTATGGCAGCATATTAGTTAGATCCACCTGATGATTGCCTATAAACTATATTTTCCAGTTGTTACAATTTGAATTACTTTTGATAGAACGTCAAGAGATGATGCTAGACCAGCTAGTGTTAGTATTCCATTGTTTTGGGGCTTATTTTCTGAACAAAAGGGAAATTGTTTGTGTGACGGCGACATGACAGCCAAACAATAAGTTCCAGAGTCTACCAGCTCCTTTCTTTCTTCCTCTGTCATTGTTCTGGCACAACCTTCCTACCACTCCTCTAACTTCCAATTTGATCAATGAATTAACACATTCTGAATAGGAATAACATGTTTTTTCTTTTCTATTCTACAACTCAATGAATCTTGAGAAGCCCATGAAAACTGGGAAGGAATATGTGAGGAAAATGAAACAAATTATCATAAATCCAAATGAATCTATAGAGATAGTTAAATATTTTCTGTTGCACACCGGTAGCGCATAACATTATCAAATGTTCACACACTGCCAATCAATTCCACTTACTAGAAGGTGCTATGATGAGAAGCTAGTGCGTATTATTCACCTGCCAGTTATATTATAGCTGATCTGTCGGAATGTGTGTGAGTAGTGGCTCTAAATATTGCCCTATGTCAGTACGTCTTGCCTCACATCCACATCAGCTAGGACAGGGGACATTGGGTGCATTGAATAACCTAGGAATTTCCTATAGTGTAACTTAGAATTGTGTATGAATTTTGAAAACTCTTCACAGCCTTATTTGGCATGAAATTTGTCAGTACATAATGTAAGCAATAAATGAAAAGACTGAGTCTGCTGGCTTATTGTGAAGTGAAATTGGAAGCTAAGGGAATTGAATGGAAGGAAGCTAAATACAATGGTTGCCCAAATTGCTAAGCAGCACAGTGGAGGCTATAAGACAGTGGTTCCCAACCTTTTTTGGCCTGTGACCCCATTTTGACATCACACATTTCTGGCGACCCCATAGACTTTTTTTTTTTTGGATCATGTTTCAGTCTCAGCCTCAGTCGCAATATTGTGTCAAATGGTTCGACGTGTCTGAGGCCTCGGAGAAACACTGACCTCTAGTGGACAAATTTAACCATTGCAAACCAACACACAACCCATGATTTGGGAAGTTCCCAAATGGATGGCTGGGAATGGATCGCTTTTTTCCACTTGCAGATGCCATCGAAAATGAAACAAATGCCAAAAGTCGCCGGAAATCACCAAAATCACCACTAACATCACACAATACTCCTCACTACCAAACATTTTTAAGAAATATTGGTGCATCTTTTATACTGTACTTATACCAAGGAAGCACGTTGAACACTCTGAACCAATCGCAGAGCGGATCATTCGCTGAGCCAATGAAACACTTCGATAGACTGAAGCGATTGACACGCAGAGCGAAGCAGCGGGGGGAGAGACCGACCAGAAAGAACGAGACGTGCTCCGGCGCTCCGTCTCATTTGCCCATCACTAGTTATTGAGACTGCACTGCTCCGTACATTTCAGGTGACCCCATTTGAATTCTAGGCGACCCCACGTGGAGTTGCGACCTGAAGGTTGAAAAACGCTGCTATAAGAGCACCAACATTGGAAAAAGTCTGCTGAATATGGACTTTAAAAACACAGAGGAGCTTCAGGGATTACAATGTACTTGCTTACATCATTAACTGGCTGCTATTTTGAGCTCTGGAGTGAGAAGTTGAGCAAAAATGCAACTTGACTAAGAAGTGAATGAGCAAATGAACCAAAAGACAAACCGATGCATGTTTTTCTCGAGGATACAACATGACATACATGGTGTGAAAGCTCAGGAAAGGTGGTTTAGCAAAACATAGGCCCTCCAATGTTGGAAAAACAAAACAAGAACCAAACAAGTTCAAAATGGCTCTGACTGAAAAAAACAAAAAACAAACAAAAAAAACCCTCTCATTTCTTTGTTCCAGTGTATCCCTCTGAACTGTGGAGGTGGTTAAATCAAGCAAAGACAAATTCTCTACCAAATGTGCAGTAATAACATGTTCTACATTCAGATTGGTGCGTGACGGGCAGGGTTAGAAGGAAGTTATGCCCCGTGTCAGAAAGTAATGACTGGCTACAAAGCAATTTTCAGCACTTCCACTTTCACATCAGACAGCAATGCATAAATTGTACACAAAAAAACTGTGCCTTGTTGTTTTCCATTCTTTGCTTAGAGATTGAGAGAAAGAGCATCTTGTTTATATATAATTGGAAAGTTAAGATATTTCAGTGTTTGCTTAATTGTGAAGCCATTTTATTGTGATTGGACCAAAATCTCCTGAAAGCATTCAGGCTGTAACTCAAATTGAAAAGGCTACATAGAACAAAAGATGAGAGAATTTTCAAAAATCTGTTGGCTCATATGATTTGTGCATTGGATTTTGTGTCTTGGTTGTCATACCTCTACATATTATCATTATTCAGTTGGGTTTTCATGTGTACATGTGTGACAGGCAACAGCTGTGAGGTCTGTCCGGGCTTCCTGTGATTAAATCACAATTAATGTCTGCTTTGAAAGTGACAGAACGTGAGCGAGGGAGAGACAGAGTATCATGAGATTGTTGGAACAAGCCTTTGACTTATATTGTATAAGGTACGATATTTCTGAAAAACATATCCAAACAAATGTATAATATAATATTGATTTTTTTTTTAGGTCTGCAAAGTTGGCAGAACAATCTCATAGCCTAAAAAAAAAAAATGCAACTGGTAAATTTCTGTACAGTGCTTTTTGCTTTATAGTGACAAAATACTTTCACTTTCATTTGTGTAAAGAGAAAAGTTAATTCTTTGAGCCAGTTTTTAATTCCGCTTTACAGATATTACATATATACTCAATTAAAAAACAGATGTAGTGTGGCAGTTTAAAGGCAAATTATTAGCTGCCCCCGCTCAATATCTACTTACAGTATTGGTTCTTTAGAATGTCCCCCAACCTTTTTTGTCTTGGGAGAGACACAAATTTGAATTGTACAACATATAGTTTATCGACACCTTACCACTAAATAACACGAGCAAGCTCTAACCATTTAAACTGCCTCTCTCAATTCCATGAACATAATAGTAATAATTCAAATGTCCAGAGATAATCTTTAGACAACTTGGCAACATAGTTCAGTGTAAAAAAAAAAAAAAGAAGAAGAAGAAAATATGATAAGGAACAGCCACTGTCTGTCTCATCACTTTTCTTCAAAAATAAATTGGGTTCAGAGCATCTCTCAGAAAGCGTCTTTATCAGGATATCATTTATCTACAGGATTAGATTCTTCACAATGGTTCTTTTCTAAAATAGCAAATCTAACTTTGTGCAAAGACATATTTGTTGGCCATTTCTGTTGCTAACTCAAAGTATGATTAGTATGTTAGTTTGCTAAAATCACATATACAAACTAACTGCCATGGCTTTTAGGGATTGTGGTACATAGCTGTTTTGCTTGCTGTTTTGCTTTCAAAATGCAAACAACTTTCCTATTTTGGGGAACGCTATTGTCAAACAAACAGCCTTGAGGAGTAAAAACCAGAACATAATGACCCAGGTGAAACAAGTGGACCAAATCCAATATTTTTGTTTTTCTCATTGAGCCAATCTAATAGCTACTGTCGCTTTTAGGGCGCCTTTTCAGATTTTTTTCAGGTCTGTGGTCAAAATGAAAAGAGGGGACTGAATGAATAGTTTAGCGGGTGGTCGATGCTGTTGTCCTGTTTTGTTGCAATGTGGGAGTCGATACGCACACAAAGCCTCCACACAGGTACAGCGCAGATTCGTACACACTATATTTTTAAGTTCTTCTGCGCTGTACATCGCCGTAAGCCATTCTTCCACTTCCATCACTGGATCTGGCTGAAATGTTCACTCTGACTTTATTGTGTTGTTTGTCTCGTCTCTTCTTGCTCACACAAAAGCCACCCCGGGTCTTTGCACTTCGCTGTTGTATCCATTACTGAGCGCAGGGTGCATAGATCCAAGGCATGTCAATTTAAAACTCTCCCCTATCCTCGCTGACATTCGCCTCTGTATCTCACTTGTGCCATACTTGTAGGGAACTTCACTTCAATGCTTCCTTTGTCTTTGTCTGAGCTTTTCTAGTTCCCGTAATTACTATCATTAGAGGTGATATGTTCATCCTTTTTCAAAATGTGAAATCAACAAAAGACTTCAGCTTGGTATTGAGTAGACCTGTTTAGAATACCAGTTCTGCGCAGTACTTTGTATGACCTCCATTAATGAGCACTTCAAGTCTTCTAGGCATGGAAAGTTGGCAACATTTTGGCAACATTAACCTTTTTCCATTGTTCATCAAAGACCTTTTTCAGAGACAGGATGTTGGATGGAGAGTGATGCTCAACTTGTCTCTTCAGAATTCCCCAAAGATGTTCAATTGGGTGATCAGGTGACATACTTAGCCATGGAATCACTCTCACCCTGCTCCTCTTCAGAAAGCCAGCAGTGGCCTCAGATGTATGCTTAGAGTCACTGTCATGTTGGAAAAGTACACAACGACCAATGGTACGAAGTGATGGAAGCAACTTCGTATTCAGTATAGAGGAATACCTTTCTGAATTCATGATGCCATCAATGAAATGCAGCTCCCCAACACCAGCAGCACTCATGCAACCCCACATAGGGACACTACCCGCTCCATGTTTCACTGTAGGCATCATGCATTTTTCTTTGTATTCCTCACCTTTGCAATGTCATACATTTTTGAAGCCATCAGCCAGAAAGATTGATTTTATCAATCAATCAATCAAACAATATTTATAAAGCACTGTTCATACAAAAATGTAACAAAAAGCGCTTAGTCTCATCACTCCAGGCTATAGTGTCCCAGTAGCCTTCATCTTTGTCAGCATGGGCCCTGGCAAACTCTAGACGGGCTTTTTTGTGACTGGGCTTTAGGAGAGGCTTCTTTCAAGGACGACACCCATGCCTGCCATTCCTCCTCACTGTACGGCGTATTATGTTATGAGAAACAGTCACCCCAGTTTAGCTTTCTACTTCCTTAGATAATTGCACAGAATTTGCATGCCAATTTTCTTCAACCCTTCTCATCAGGAGACACTCCTGTTGAGGTGTTAACTTCCGTGGCCGACCTAGACGTCTCTGTGAGATGGTTGTAGTTACATCTTTCTTAAATTTTTGAACCACTTTTGCAACAGTATTTTTACTAATAAGTAAGGCTTTGCTGATCTTCTTGTAGCGTTAACCTTTCTGGTGTAAAGACATAATTTTCTTTCTCAGGTCTTGTGTCATTTCTTTTCCATGTGGTGCCAATATTTGTGGTGGTGCCACCCATTTTGTAGCTGTGACTGTCTGATGGACACGTGTAATGAGTAATTAGACTAACCTGTGGTTGAATGCTTGTTCAATTACGCATTTGGAGCCTAAAATGTAGTTTTGCTCTGAGCCTTTCAGTGGGCATATACACTATATGATTTGAAGACAATGAATTTCCCAGCTGCTATGAAAATTAATACTTTGCATTACTGTGCAATAAATGGACAAATATTTTTATCAATATTTATCGTAGGCACTTTTTTGTAGTAGTGGGGACTTTTTTTTTTTAATGTAATCTGTCTTTATTATTTGTGTCACTGCCTGTCACTGCCACTGTCACTGTCACTGCCTATTTGTGTCACTGCTCCTGAAAAAGGATGGGTCAAATGCAGAAGTCAAATTTCTCCCGTGTGTCACTGTGTGTCATTGTGTGTGAGACCAATAAAGGCTAAAAGCCCCAATCTTAATCTTGAAGTAGTAAATCTGCCACAAACTGGTCGCCCAGAGTAAGAAACAATAGACTCTGGTAAAATATGTCCCTAATAGAAATGAATGGACTATTTTTTGACAACACTAGGATGGCGTAATACATCAGACTAAATAGAATTTAATGGCAGCAGAGTGATTAGTGCTTCTGCCTCACAGCAAGGAGAATGTGGTACTTTGGCGTCCTTCCCATCATCCTAACACAAGCTTGTTAATTGCTAGTTATAAATGAATCTAAATAAGAGATCATTTCTGACTTTGAAAGCAAGTCTCTAGAGCAGGTGCCTCTCTGCCTCAGGCCCATAGTTTATGAAACTCCACTCCTGATTCTGCTCCAGTAATGACCATAGAAACACTGTTGTAAGCATACATATTCAAAGCAAGACTGTAATTAATTTTCTAGGCCCTTTCTCTTTCTGTTGTCACCCATTCAATGCTCGCCTCCTTTGCCTTTCAATTAATCACCTCTTCTGTCATTGCCACACCATTTCCCCTTAAACCTGTAATTCTTTAAGCTATGTAACATACCTCTTTTCAACCCTATCATGGTGTGGTAAACAAAACATGGCAGCATCACCAATATCCCCCTCAGCCTTTCCCTCTCCTCTATTTCAGTGTCAATCATACTGTAGTTGCTTCACCAAAAATAAGACATAATTTCTCTAATAATAATACAAGTTGACAGCTCAAACTTTCTCTGACTAATGTATCTATTTAACATTTTACTGGGCGCCTGGGTTGCTTCATCTCATTGCTGACATTTCTTCTGGCTAAGGTCGACTTGCGCCATGGTTTATCAATGTAGTAAAACTATTCTTTGCACCCAATCCATTTATGTCTCCATTTAAGTTTCAAATGTTACTTTTGTGTGTAAACTTTGCAAGGAGGGTAACTAGCATGAGAGACAGGATGAGTTAGTTCATAGTTAATAGTTAGCTTTATTGTCAAATTCTGCCATATGTACATGACATAGGCGCTTTGTGTTACAATTTTGTATGAAAAGTGCCTTATAAATATTGTTCGATTGATTGATTGATTGAATCGAAATTTCATTTCCCCCTGGCCAAGCAGAGACAGTAACGGCCAGGGAGTGGCCGCTGCAACTGGCGCGCCGTCTTGGAGACAACAGAGTAGAAAAAAGAAAAAAAAAATGCAAGTACAATCAATATCAATATTACGACAACAACAATGGGACAGGTAAACATGAGGTGTCTTTGTTTGGTAAATGAAACGGTAGGGTGGGGAAGGGGGAAAGTAAGAATATACAAGAATGAAAATAAAAAAAATATGTGACAGCTGAGGAGGACAGCTATGTAAGAAGGGCAGAATGTTTTTATACATTTATATAGTAGTTTATAGTTTTATAGTTAGTTAAAAATAAAACTTTTTAGCAACAGCTAATGATCCATCTAATATTTTTTTATTTCTGAAATTTGGCAGAGATTAGATAAACCAGAAAAAAGTAGGGGTTGTGTTTTTTAATCAAGAAGTCTGCAGCCAGTCCTCTGCCATGTGGTTTGAATCAGAGTTCAGACTTTTATTTGTTTCATTAAGAAATCACGATTTATATTTGTCATATGGCTGGGCACTAAAACAACCTCACCTGAAATGACCAGTCCAGACATGTCCACACTTGCATTCTCTTGCAGGAAGTGGCCCTTATCTGCCCCCAAACACAAAGAGTCCAGTACAAAGAGGACATGTTTTATCTGTGCAGGGCAGTGAGCGGCCATAAGGGAGCCCGGTTATCGTCTACAGACTCAGACAGGGAACAGAACAGGCGCAGGCTTCATCTCTCTCCCCGATAGAGACATAGATATAGGAGAAATTACAGCAGAAATCACCTGTGAACTCAGGTGGAGGTGGGCAGGACTTGGCCGATATATCCATCTAGACAACAGACATTACTCCCCTAAGGATACAGGAGTGCGACACAGGGGCGAGAGTGCTATTTGTGATTCCCAAATTTTCATTACAAGTTAGCATTTGCTAAAATACCCACAGGATGGATTCAGTTTAAAGCAAGAAAAAGTTCTGTGGGAGACTTTAAATATATGGAGGCTTGTTAGGTCATTTAAGAACACAGGCTGCAGGAGCATGAGTTCCAAGTTTGTTTATTTCTAGAGGAAGTAGTACTTTCAGTGCCAAAAGTGAACAAACTTGTCCACTGGCATCATTTAATTCCAAAAACTTTCATCAATCTTCTCATTAATGAGTAGAAGTAGCATTAGCCTTAGATGGAGTACAAGATGAAACCATAACCTCCTTGAGAAAGGCTGAAGGTCAATTTTAACTTTGCCATAGTACATTTAAAGGGACAGTGTGTAAGATTTTTACCCGTTAATTAGCGAAATTGAAGATACCCATTCAAAAATACATTGTTTTCCAAGCCTTTTCACTTCCATCATGAAATCAAAGTATTCTTTTGGACTTAGATAAAGTCACATAAAAGGGGGATCGTCCCCATATAGAGGCAGCCATTTGATTACAAGAGCCGCAGAAGGACATTTGGGCTCCGCCTTCGCCTTCGGCAAGGCTCGTGGTTTTGGGTAAACAACGACAAGCATGTCCCGGATCACACGTCGTAATGGATCTAACACGTGTTTTGGACTAAATTGTTTTACTGAATTTTATTCGCTGGATCCTTACGGACAGATTGAGACCAAGCTTTTGGTGAAATGCTGAGTTTGACCTGTCCAGAGCCTTCAAAGGTAAGCTAAGTAACAAACCTCGTTTTGTGTTTTTCCGTATAAAATCCCCATGTGCTCAGGGAGTGATTGTTGTGCCGGGAAATGAATTGCATAGTCAAAAAGAGGAGACTGTAAGGTTTCATTTGATATGTAGATTGTCATGGTACACGATCGGGAATGTGTGTTTTCATGCGAAAAGAAAAAAAAAACAGTGAACGGGACCGCGTTTTATTTATACCGTAGTTGTCGGCGAGAGCTCGCTAGCGCCAGGTGCGCGCTGGTACGCGAGCTGTCTGCGTTACGGCGCGCCCGGGTGACCCTCGAGGTCTGCCGTAGCCAAAAGAGGAAGTGCATGGTACCTATACCACCTATGGTATAGGAATCCTACACACTGTACCTTTAAGTCAATTAATAGGTGGGCATATATTGAAGGACTACATTATTATTTTACTTTTTTTCTCTCTATTAGAAACATTTTAAGCAATGTGTTACGCTTCTTATTTGTGAAGCTCTTAGCATATAATTTAACAGTTAGGAGCTTTCTAGGTATAGGCTACCTTTACCAACTCTTATATATAACAATATAACTTATTGTATGCTTAGAAAGATATAAAGTGAGAGAAAAGTTTAATTAAGAGACAATATACGCATTTTCAACATAACTCACGAATTTGGGCTTTTAAAATAGTATGTTGTTGACACATTACATTAGTTGCATACTTATTTCATGCTTCTACACTATAAACATTTGCTCCTCACAGGGAAAGTGGCTGTAACAAAAAGCTGATTAAATGTTCACTGTGATGGATTATGCATCTTAGGCAGGTCCACAGTGTGCCAGCATGCACTGAAAGCAGTAGCTGCCTCCAGCTACTCCATCACTCTCTCCAAAAAGTATTTGCTCTTAATGAAATGTAAAATCCCACCTGATTCTCTTGTTAAAACAAATAACATTTTGACTATTTATTTCTCTTTATGCACTGTTTTTGAAATTAGGTGAGGTAAAATGGTTTTTACTCTGACTTGCAGATCATTAAGAGGATGGACTGATACCGAATGTTGGAGGTGCATCATTTTGTCACATTTCATTACACTAATGACTGTATCAGTGTAACATATTTAAGGCTGTTTTTCATTTTAATTTGAACAGTTCATATCAAACAATCTTCAGGTCTACTCAACCATCAGAACAAGGCATAATGTTTTGTTAATATTTACTAGTTAGTTAAGTTTTTCAAGACTGTGACTAATGAGGGCGGTTTGGTGGGCACTGCCCAAGAGCACCATAACAACATGATATGGCTTCCAAACCTATTATAGCAGCAAATCCTTCCACATATTTATTTCCCAATGGTTAAAGGTTACAAGGGAATTATTTCAGAATTTGAATTGAGAATTGTTTCAGAATATGACTCATGATCATTATATGATTACTTTTTTCATTATCTGTCTTACAATGAACTGCATAAAAGGCACTGATAACCTATTTTGTATTAGATTGGCGTGGGATTTGTGTTGTCACACTGAATGCTAAACATGTCATTATGTTGCATTGGTGGGATGTTGTGGATGTGCGATTACCGGGAGCCTCATGTGCACCACTACCAGACATGGGCCACTGATCACAGGAAGCCTTATTATTCATTCAAATATTGACTATGTTTTCAAGTCCTAATTTGCATTTACAGTATCCATCAACAGTCTTGTCCATCCTTTTCTCACAAAAGATTCATTCAAGTGTACAATTCACAACTAACAAACTAACTGCTAACTTTATTGTTAGGCTAAATTAAAACGTTGTCTCCGTCTGTCTCTTTGGAGGCATGTTTTGCTTTTCCTGCTTTTCTGAACCCCTGTTTATTAACTAGGATTTGAGCCTGACAAAAAGAGCACACTGCCTTGTTTGCTGTTGTAGCTAGATTCGAAACAGCTTTCTTTTGACAACATAACAAAAATGACTTATTTACTTACACTTCGTGTGTCTTTTCCAATGGCTCTGAAAGCTGTATACAGTAGTCCGATTACAATTCTGATGGCAATATTTTTAATACCTCGATTTGCTTAAAAAGCTACTCTCAATTCCAGTCTCAATTTGGGGGGATTCTGACTTCTAATCTGGCAGCATGATACCGCTTACCCAAGACCTCATTAGCCCTTACAGCATCTCACCTCATGCATACATTCAATACATTCCACCACCATCACTGTGTATGTCTCTGTACATCTACTGTTTTCTCAAATACCTCCCAAAAGCCCAGACGCTGCTGTAGCTGGTAGTACTATGCTGACACTCATTTACTCGTAGCCTACAGCCCACTCTAGACAAACGCTCACACAAGAGGTAGGGTAATATAGAGCTGCATCGACGTGCGACATGCTCACCAAACCTTATTTGAGCCTCATGATTCATGGAGCAATGGCTCTAGGGGTAAGAAGGAAAGGCAGTAGAGAGTGAGAAAAAGGTTCAGCAGACTGCAGTTATTAGAAAGCAAACGGCACCTTAACTAAGATTGGAAGAAGATATTGATCAGTGGGGTATTCATTCAATGCAGTGTTAAAGGGATATTCCAGGATTTTTGACATAGGGCCTCATTTCCGAGTTAGCCAGAGATGTGGAGACAATTTTAGCGAATTTTATGCAGTCCTTCCAGCTGCAGAGTTTTCAGTTGCTAGGCTAGCGCAAGTCAATGGTAAATGGTAGCCTGATTTTAATCAGGCTTACCCACACCAAAGGACACTCGAGGCCAGACTGTCGATGTAAATGTTGATGGAACAATTTTAGAAATATACTCAACCTTGTACTTTAAAGGTCCAGTGTGTAGGATTTGTGGCGCATAGGTGGATAGTGGCTATGGCACTTCCTGTTTTAGCTACGGAAAACCTCAAGGGTCACCCGGACGCGCCGTAGCGGACAGCTCGCGTACCGGGCGCACCCGGCGCGCACCCGGCCGACAACAACGGTATTAATAAAACGCGGTCTCCCGTTCACTGTTTTTTTTTCTTTTCGCATGAAAACACACATTTCCGATCGTGTACCATGACAATCTACACATCAAATGAAACCTTACAGTCTCCTCTTTTTGACTATGCAATTCATTTCCCGGCACAACAATCACTCCCTGAGCACATGGGGCTTTTATACGGAAAAGCACAAAACGAGGTTTGTTACTTAGCTTACCTTTGAAAGCCTTGCACAGGTCAAGCTCTGTATTTCACCACAAGCTTGGTATCAATCTGTCCGTAAGGATCCAACGAATAAAATCCAGTAAAACAATTTTGTCCAAAACACGTGTTAGATCCATTACGACGTGTGATACAGCATGCTTGTTGTTTACCCAAAACCACACACACACACTGTCCCTTTAAAGGATTTATGTCCTTATGCAACAACGCGTTTTTTTTCCTGATCAAGCTAGGCACGGGCGGAGTGATATCAGCTTGCAGCTAGGTTTCCAGCTGTTTTTTGTTTACCTTCAGCTGTCGTCGTTAGCCGTAGAGTACAGTAGCCTGCCCTGTTCTACAATCTAGACATGGCCACGTTTGGAGGTCTCCCCGATGCTTTTGAAGACAATGCTGAGCAATTTGCTTTCTCCACTGAACCGTACCTGTACGAGCCGGAATATACAGACGAATGTTCACGGGCTAGCAACAACTTTATGAGCGTGCATGCCTTTTCTGTCAGCCGGGTAGACTCCAAGAGTGAAGCAAAAGCTCTAGCACAGTCTTCATCAATCGACCAGCAGGCTAACATAACGACTAGGGTGACCATTCGTCCGGACAGTCTGGTTTTAGAGCTGTCTGTCCGGCCGTCTGTCACGTGTCCTCCTTTTTTACGTTTTGTCCTCCTTTCAGACCCTCGTCGGCCACCGTTGCATAAATCGTCATAAATCCCCACCCATTATTTACACTTGCTACTTTGCGATGTTCGCCGTTTCCCAATTCAGAAAGTGCACGGTTCGGAGTGTGGTCTCAGCCTGCAGTCGAGGCAGTGTGCCGCCTCAGCTCAATGAGCCGGGTGGTCTGCTCCTTGTTCCCTAAAGACAAAATATTATTCTATTGCGACTAGTAATACTTGGAATTCCTGTGCTCGACATCCGAAATGCACCCCCCCCCCCCCCCCCCCCTCCCCCCTTCGCGCGGCTCACACTTTGGAGATATAAAAAAATGACCCCGCGGCTGAATAAAAAGCGGAGATCCGCTAAAAGCTCTTTCATCCCTGATTTACAGTGCGCTGCATAGGTTTTCTTGTGCGCTGAGAATGTGCGAGCAGTGCACATTCTCAGCGCACATTCTTTGTTTTCCCCGAGGGAAAACAAAAAAAACAAAACAAGGTGTCCTCACTTTAGGGCCTTTGTCCTCCTTTTTGGACACAAATGTCCTCCTTTCCTGTTTCATGCCGGTGGTCACCCTAATAACGACAGGAGCAAGCTTGGGTAAAAAAGGTACAAACCTGTTCTTCATCACGGGATCTTGCGCTTGGAAAGACAGATGGTACTGCAGTGGTTGTCAGACTAGGCTTTCCAAGGGATTTGGTGTAGTCGTCTGGTCCGAAATGATCACTGCAAATCTTCTGTTTATGTAACGTCTCCACCGGTATGTTGATGTCTAAGCCAGCAGCTACAAGCCACAGTCGAGTCCTTTCTCGATCGTGCACTGGAACGCTGTGAAAACTTTGTGGTGCCCACCTGCGGGCTTTATTTGTACATTTTCGAAATGCACACTGAAACACCATTTTGCCTGGTAGTTCTTTTAAAATTCACCTCTTCATTCTGTGGTCTTCCCTACTACGACTTTTCTCGCTTCTCTGTGATTGGTCACTTCACTTCACAACCAACTAGAGTAAAGTAAAATTCTGCTGCTGCTGTGAAGCTATGATATGGAATGATTCATGCTATTCGCAGTCAGTTTTATTTTAAAAATTACTCATTCAACATATATTTACATCGACAGTCTGCCGTTATAATTGACTTGTCTTGGGTGCACTATGGAGTGGGTAACCCTGATTTAAATCAGGCTAACATTTACCATTGACTTGCGCTAGCCTAGCAACTGAAAACTCTGCAGCTGGAAGGACTGCATGAAATTCGCTAAAAAGTGTCTCCACATCTCTGCAACACTCGGGCTAACTCGGAAATGAGCCCCCATGTCAAAAATCCTGGAATATCCCTTTAATTTTTTTGTCATATTATTAAAATATTATCATTTTTGTCTAAAATTAACTAAAACTACGACTGAAATTGTATATATTTTTATTGACAAGCTATGACAAAAACTATATATTTTTTTGTCTTTGTTTAGTAAGATATTTTTGTCAAATAAGAAAATTTTACATAAATGAATAAGAGGAGGAGTAGAAACTAGAACTTCCATTTTTTCAGACAGCCTCAAACAAGCCCAAATACAAACTTCTGGGAACACAACTTTACATGTCCAATGAAGCAATGACATACAAAAAAAACAATAATATATATTTACTAAAATTCTGATCTGCTAAATCAACATGGCATTTTTGTCAAAAAACTAGAATAAATCTAGACAAAAACTTTTCTCTTTTACAACTAAAACAGAATTAGTTTGAGTAAATCTTGACTAAACCTAAACATTATTATAGCCAAAAGGTTAAGACTACCACTATTTTAATCTACCTAAGTTATTGACAAATTTAACACTGTTTTATGTGTGGCTTTTTTTCCTAGTTCCTTTCCATGCTGTCGGTCTGACTTGTGGTGTCAGTTCTCTCATCCATATTCAGACTTGGGACCATCTGTGTGCCTCCAATATGCATGGGCCAGCCTGCTAGACTGTGTGTGCCAAAGTGAGGATACTGGTGTCACTGCTAGTTAAAAGTACACATTTTTTCTCTCTTTCTCATATGAGATGCATGTTTCAACACGTGACACTTCTAATTACTCATGTTTTGTTGCTTTTTGTTCAGGTCAACTGTGAGTGACCTCTAAGAGAGGTACCAAAGCAAAGTGAGGGGTTGAGAGAGGAATAATTGGTGGATGTTGGTAAGTTTGTACAATAGCAAATTAATTCATTCCAGGAAATATTCAGATTCTTGGTGAGATCAGTGAGGCTATGAGAAGATATATGGGATTGTTCTACTTACTTTCCCCTGGTTTATTCATTATTCTGTGTAAATAAAACAAGTTCAGTTCAGCAAAGATATGACATACCAAATTATGATCTGTGAGTTGCCAGCACATCAGTATGGGCAAGTACGTTTATGCCATATAATGTAATTTCATAATTTGCATATTTTTATTATATATTTTATTATAAAACACGTCACTTCCTATCCATTCTCCTAAACCTACAGGAAAATGCCTACACTCTGATAATGAAAGGAACTGTGACGCTTATCGTAATAGCCTGAGTCTTGCTTGAGGATATGACACACTTATAGTGCAAGAGACAACCACATCATGTTTTATGAATGATGGGAAGTAATGGTAATGTTACGGTGATCCGCAATGGCAGGCAGAAATATGTGATCGTGATGATGCTGATTATAGGTTGAGAATAGATGTATTTTGAAGCTGTGTTTCACAGTCAGGGGTAAAGGTACATGAGTTCTTTTGCATGGGTCCACTACACTACACTACACTAAAACACAAGGATAAGGGACTAAAAAAGATATATAGAAGATATAAGAAGTTATAAGGATTAAAAATACATTAAAGCCACCTGCTTGTTTCCACTGAGATAAACAAGCAGATGGTGGCCAAGAATGTTCCATGGTATGGCATAGGGGTGTGCAAAATAATCGTCATGACAATGCATCGCAATACTAACTTTCACAATATACTGCATCGATTCTTGATGCCAAAAATCGATTTTTATTAATTAATAATTTAAGATTTAATAATTTAAGATTTAATATAAATAAATGCATTATTAGTTTTTAAAAAATAAATCCTATGCACTTTTTTCTTTGTGAAAGGGTATTGTTTGTTATGATGGTAGCTACCTCCAAAATGGCAAATGTTTGAGCATCATTTTTTGTTTTAGAAAAAATCCTATGCACTTTTTTTGTTATTGGTTTGGTTTATTTGTTTTTGTTATTCAATAAATTCAGTTATGAACTGAGTTGCTCAGAGTTATGTATCAATTGAAGACACGACCCAGATGGGTACATTTGGGTACATTTTCACTGAAGTATGTCGAATATATTGCAATGCATCGCAATAATTCAAGTATCATGATGCATCGTGATAGTATCGCATCGTGGCATATGAATCGTGATTCGAATTGAATCGTGACTTCTTTGCCAATACCCACCCCTAGTATGGCATTAAACTTATCTATTAAACTTAGCATTTGTGACCCGCCACATGTTGGGAATCGTGAAATCGAGAAAATCGCGTTTAAACCAAAAATGTGTGATTCAAATTTTTTTGCAGAATGTGCTAGTTGAGATCATGAAGAAGCCACTCCATGTTGTAGATAACAGCATTGGCTGCTTTAAAAGCATACATTTTGTCTGTGAAATTTGCTTGTTTTTGGGAAAGAAACGGGGTGTATAAATTATCGTACTACCGCAGCTGCCCATTCACATGACGAGTAGTGCTGTTTTCTTTTTCTTTATCAGTTCATGAATATTTACACTGCATTTCAAGGGGATAAGGACAGTGAAAAAGGAGAAAATCCGTAACTTTGACTGTAGAAGGAACTCTCTCCTTGTGACATGGGACACGTTTGGGACATGTCCGTTTCTTCGGAGCTCATGTACAGAACGCGAGCGGATACTTTAGCTGCCGAAAGACCGTGGATACGCGAATAATCTTATGTGGTGAGTAAAGTGCCTTTAAACTTTGAGATTACAGACTTAAGGACATGTTTAAATACTTCAGATTTCGTGTGGTCATTCAGTTATAGCCGTAACTGCTAAAAAATGCATTCAAAAACATGCCTTACTGTCACCTCTCTACAGATCTGACTTGTATCTTGGCCCTGTGGAGTCACCTTTTTCTAAACATTTACGATCTCTCTATTCCTATTCTCGATTCCCACAATTTAAAATTCTTGGAAACCCTTGCAGTGTGGCTCCCAACTTTTCCACTGTCCCTCACACTCCCCCTCCCTGCCTTTTCTCTGCCTCCGTGCCAGTTCAACACATACCCACTCTTCTTCTTGTTATGAAGCCAATTAGTGTAGCCCTAACTGAAACTGTCTCCATGGCGACCGAGGTGCTAATAATAACAGACACCCCCACAGCGATGGCGGCTATGAATTTATACACAGGCGTATCTACTGACAAACATATGGGACCAAACAGGAATCAGAGGCAACATGGTGTTAAGATGGACCCAGAGTCTTTGAACGCCACATGTGTCTGAGCCTGCGGGATTCAACAAACATGCACACGTTTATCTATTTGTATTTTTAGTTACAGATGAGAATGGGAATGAGAAAATTAGGTGTGGATGGGAGGCTAGCAGGGCAAAGTGTGAGAATAGACTTAAAGATTTGCAGCTACGGTAAAGGTATTATTTTTTTTTTATTTTTTATTGTATTATTGTTTATTTATTTACTCTTCCTGCATTTGACCCATGCTGCTGGGACAACCTGTCAGGAGCAGTGTGCGACCATTGCCCAGATCACATTGAGATATTCAGAATCAAAAATATATAAAAAAAAAAGTCAAGACTAGTTTGGTTAAATAGAACTGATTAGGTCCATTCTTAGAGTTGGCATATTATTGCATCATCTGATTTTTGAAGTCATACAAGAAAAAAAAGTGATAAATGTAAAATTTTATTTAATTTACTGCCCTTTCTCTAAGTCAAGCTCTGTATCCTAGCACCCCATCGCCAAAAGGCTCAAAGGGTGATCTAATGCTTCTCAACACGACGACAACTCTCCTAGAAAAATACACTGTGAAAACATTTGAATAGTCCTTTATAAAGCACTGGAGCTGAGCCAAAGTTGCACAAGTCAAGAATTATGTGAGCTTTAAAATAGCACAATCCGTCTTTAATCCTCCATTTGCTGAGGGCAAAGAGGAGGGCAAAGATTGTGGACATGTGAAGACAGCCTATTGTCTTGTAAGAAATATGAGCGCTACAGCAACTGTTACTATTAATTAATGACCACTATTACAAATATGAATGCTATCTCAAAAGTAGGGTTTCATTATTTAGAGTATTCGCACACATAGAAGGGTGGTGGCTTGTTCCCTGTTCCGAGTGGTGCATCTTGAATTCATTTCAATTCAGTTTATGCTTGTAAAGTCCAAAATCACAAAAGCATCGCAGGGGTTTACAAAATAGTTGATTTTAACCAATAGTAAGTAAGGAAATCAAACAGTGAAACAGTCACAGGAAACAAGAAAATAGATACTGTCCCAAAGTGCCCCATGTCCTTAGACCTCCTTCTCAGCAAGGAAAAATCCACTGGGGAAAAAAAACTCAAAGAGAACCACAGAGAAGGAAAAAGCCACTCCCATGGAGTGGGTGATAGAGTTCAAGTCTATCTTAGGAAAGAAGGACAGAAGAAGGTGCCTCATCCACACGTTGTGCCTTTGGGCAAGTTGCATCACCCATTCTGCCTATGCACAGTATGGATGTGGTGTGGAAGTGTGCAGGTGGGGTGATGATTGGAGAGACTCTTGGTGCAGATTTGCAGTCAAGTCTCCGTCAGTCTACCCTAGAAGTGACCCCAAATCTACCTTGCCTTAAGTACATGTTAATGATTAGACTTAAAAGTAAATGACATAAAAAGACCCATTCAAGAAGTTTCAAGAAAACGCATGATGCCCTTTGATTATTCTACCTTTCTATTGAAATATTTGATAGGGTTTGTTGGATTCAAATTGATTTTCAAAGTGTTTTTCTTTGTGGAGTGGAGATGACACGAGGGAGTGCTTAGAAAAGGAAACATGAGAGGCCTGTGGCTGAGGGACAAACACCAGAACAAAGCCACAACTCAAAGGAAAGAGATGGTGTTTAGAGAGGAAGGAAGTGCAATCTATTAGGTAAGAAGTGAGGGTCCGCTTTGATGCCATGAATAAATGCCATCACCGACAAACAGCAGCCTTTTAGATTGATTTGACTTAAGAGAGTGCATATGAAGAGTGGCACAAATGGAGGTGGTCTCACGAGGAGTGAGTGACTCACAAGGTTGGCCAGATTCACCATGCCAGCATGGCTAATAGAGCGCACTTTCACCTGGCCTCACCTCTTAGCAGTCTGCTTCAGACTGCAGGAGGTAGCAGAAGGTGCGGGGACAAACATCAACAGGTCAATAGGTCCATGCAGACAAAATAGAGCTTTATAGGAGGTGCACTCAGATGGATGGTATGGGTGAAGTGTTATGATAAGATCAAAGGCTCACGTCTGCTTGGGCGAAAAAGTTGAACAACCGAAAACTTAAAACCAGACAGAACTAAATAAGGTTCTAAAAATGAATGCCTTTAGATGGAAAGCACTATGAACTATGCAGCTTTTACTAGGTAATAACTTTAAGTGCAAAGTTGTCCACAGGAACAAGATTCTGAGGTTTATTTCTGGACTGTGTGACCTATCAATAAGACAATTCAATAAATAAACAAACTTTTTAAAAGAAAATTTGCAATAACACTGCAATTGTCAAGGCTGATTTTATTATATCTGTACTCACTTACATATTTTTTACTACGTGCCTTTGGGCTATTTAAGCCATGTTTTATCTCTTTTATTACTAGGGTTTTTAGCCTCTGCAGAGCCGCCACAATCAGTGCTTAAGTAGCTGTAGGCTTTAATAGTAAATAGCCACAATATCTGCAATATGTTACGATATTGCATGATGTTATATCATCACAATATATCGCCAGCAATGTGATATCGCCCTACCTATGAGTGTGGAGTTTGAATGTTCTCTGGGTTTCTTTTGAGTACTCTGATATTTGCCATACAGTCTAATTCTTAACTAGGTACTCCAGCAGAAGATCGTGGTGTCTCTGAATAACACATCTGGCAACACAGAAACCTCCCCAATATTTACGTCCATATCACAAGTTTCGACCTCTTGGCGTATTTAAAAAGTAATGAATCTTGATTTCCCTTGGTCAAAATGTATCCAGGGTAATGCTGAGGAAATGGAGAGCTCTCGCACACTCCCACCAAAATAATCGTCGCACTGACACTGAGAGAAAACTGTCTTGAATCCCATTTTCAGGAGGAGTCCCCCGGCAGTTGAGCTACTGTGGAGCTCCAAGGCAAAACAGAATTACTCTAACAAACAAGCTCAGCACGCTCACCTGACAAATAGCTGCCTCTTTAAAGTGGATGGGCTAGTTCAACACAGTTTAGGCAATAGTCAATTAGCAATACAGCTTCAATAAAACAACACATTTATGATTTAATGCGTAATGTGTAAAAAATTTCTATCATTTGATTTTCATTTATTATCAAGCCTTAAAGGGAAAACTGACAGTTACTGGTTTTAATGGAATAATTCATGTAATGTAATTAATTCTCTTTGACACACAATTATACCACAAAGCTAAAAGAAAAAAAGTTAAACAAAATATAAGCCCTTAAAGAAGTCTAGAGTACATTGTTTCAACAGTGTCCAGGAGCTTAAAGTCACCTGGGCTATTATAACACAGTGTGGTACTAAATGACTGCATTGTCCATTCAAAACTAATTTATCACAGAAGACCACAAAGGAAAATTACATCTGAATTAGGGGCATATTCGATTTCCACAGCATGATACCTCTTTTAAATCAAGACAGAGAACATTATGATCAACTTTCATTGCTCAATGCTGTTTGAACACTCTTCAAAGTACATGTTATTTGACCATTTTTTCAGCATTTCCATTACAACAATAACTGACACCCCATTGCTTTTGCCAACACTTGAAGTTACTTTCAAGCGGCAGACTCCTGTTAGCCCCTTGACATGTCCGCTCCCCTCCGTGTCAGTTGTGTGGCTGTTAATTTACTGGTGAAAGGAGAGAGTAACAAGACAAAGCTTTTAACTCCTGTGGTGTTTTTTATACTGGGTGGACAGCTGCCGGACCTCACCATTAACATACAAAAACGTACACTAAACATAGTGATTTTGCAGTCACAATGCACAAACACTTGGGCATCCTGTTTAATTCTACTCTACGATGCTAGTAATACATTATTCTATTCAAAGTTCAAATTGTGGGTTGTGCGGATTGGCTTCTCGAAGGGCTGGTGGAAAGAAGGGAGCCAACGTTAGGCAAAGATGCAGCTGGGACACCCGATGTTACACATTCTTTCCCAAAATTAATGTTTCAACTTGCTTTTATCTGAAGTCTCAATACACCCCACCTACTGTCTCCCACTTCAGCTAAACTTTTTGAGAAACTTTTCGAAGCCAGCCCACACCTACACGTCACAGAGCTCACCATCCACCATCTTCCCCATATATATAGCCACTCTGAAGCATGTGCTCTCTGACATGAAACCCATAATGAAAAGTGTCTGCCAACTCATAAAGCGCAGAAAGAATGGAAGGAGACCGTGCACACCTACACGCGTGTACTGTTTGAACAAGCAGCAGTACAAACAGCCCAGCACAATAGCGCATTGATTACTGGATAGACAAGCAGAGAGATAGTGGAATACTTCAAAATATGTCCTCAGGCACAGGATCAAGCAAACAGCTGTATATTATGCACCATTATGCTTTAATTATTGAGATACATTTTTCATCTCGGCTGAATTAGGTGTTATTGTTTGTGTTAGGGCTATATGATGCACTACAATCCTGGAAAACCAATTTTAATTTCTTTTCTGGTCAATAGCGTAAAATAGGCGGCTGTGGGTTTAGGGTTGATTTATTTGAAAGTAACACTAAAGAGCAGAGTGTGCTGTTAGATAGTTTAATTTTGTTTTTTCTCCATGGAGATGTTATTGCTTTGGCTGGAATGTTTCACTGTATGGTAAAAACCTTTCTATCTTCATGGAGACCAACCCAAGCCACACCAAACCAAGTTACAGGTCAGATCTGTGGATTGGTGACCTCGCTCACAGTCACAATGCCTGTTTTTCTGGTTATTTTTACACTATAAAACCACCTGTAATTTAATAAATGTAAGGTAGAGCTGTTTAATGTCATACTGTGGAACATTCCAGGCAGAACAATGACATATCCATAGAAACAAGCAGGTGACGGACCCTCCACCAGAAACATTAACAGTGTGCCAGTACTATTCCCAAAAGAATAACTAGAGTGTACAAGGTCAAATCTAATCTCAGCCCAATCATTATATTAAATCAGTGTCCTTTTTGAATTGATCCTATCCAATAATTCTACTTAAAGGTCCTATGACTTCTTGATGCTTTTATATGGCTCCTTAATGGTTCCCTAATACTGTAAATGAATCCTTCTTCAAAATCAACACTCATGAGAGATGAGAAAGAGAGATAAGATGAGAAAGAGTCATAAATGTCACTCTGGAACACTCCATTATGGGCGTTGTTTCTTGAATGCAAATGAGGAGGACAGAGATGGCCTATAGTAGCGGGTGGGGGCGTGGCCAAACTCTCCACTCTTTCCTTTTCAGCTGTGCCCTGTGCGCTCTGACCCACTTCCGTGTTTTTGCGCGGAGGGAGAGATGAGAAGCATTCCATTGAAAAATAAACACATTTTCACAGAAAATAAAATTAAACCACTGCTGTTTCAGATATCCACAGGCTCAGATAAAGGACTTCCGAGCCTAGAAACACTCGCAAGTTCCTCCAGGCAAATAAAAAAAACGCATTTCGCATTGCGTAGCTCCTCCGCAGTCCAAACTCTCTGGGCGTGATTTACAGAGACGCTGAGTAGAGACAGACGGGGGTGGAACTGCATTTGCATTTCTTTTTTCGAGCTGACGTCAATAAGTTTCCTTGTTCAAAATCGCCCGTTTGAGCTCTGATTTTTTCTAACGCAGAAAAGGATCGCAAATGCTCAGTTTTAAACAGGGTAGGGGAGCTCAGATTAACATTCAAAAACCTCAGAAAGTGAAAATTTCATGCCATGGGACCTTTAAAAAGATATTTTGTTTTTTAAATGACTTTAAATTGATTGTGAATATATGTGTAATAATTGGGGAGAGCTCATCACAAGCTCGGTTTAGTTTACCAAGAATAGGTCTAAACTGGCAGTCAGACAATGAATACTCCAACCACAACATTATTCTGCTGTCATTTTCAATAATGATAGAAAGACGTTTTCAAACTGATAACAAATGTGATGTTAAAATTGTAATTAATTTGCCCATATAAGGCATTTGGAAGAGTCTTTATGTCCGCCCATGGCTAAATCATATAAACACTGATGAGAGAATACTGTCATCTGCAGTGGATACTTCTTAGACAGCGCTGATGTGATTTTCCGGTTCTCGGCATAACGGAACAGGCGAACGCTCCCACCATTTCTGTTTCCTGTCGCCAATAACACATCCCATCGCCCCCACATCCACACCATCTAAGTGACAGTTGCCACAGTGATAAACACTACAGAGGAAGAACAACTCAATGGGAAAATAATCAGCTCTCTGTGTGTGTCTGTCTCACCACCAGTCCTCTGCTCTGCATGCACACAATAAAAACAAATCATTTCTTTCATTGTTATTGTTATTTTTATTATAAATGTCTGACCTCACCTCTTAATTACAGCTAACCAATGAACCATACCAACAATGTATCCGGTTTTACAATTTTGGCCATAAAACACATGATTTTCACTTGCTAACATGTCTGCCAATCTACGCCAACCGCCTCTATGACCACCGTAAATCACCCAAAAACACACCACAATCACACTTGGCGGGTGAAGTCCAACTATCCATCCATTTTCTTCTGCTTGTATGGGGCTGGGTTGCAGGGGCAGCAGTCTAAGCAGGGACTCCCAGACTTCCACACCCCAGACACTTCCTCCAGCTCCTCTGAGGGAACCCCAAGGCGTTCCCAGGCCAACCAGGAGGCATAGTCCCTCCAGTGTGTCCTGGGTCTTCTCTCAGCTGGCTCCTTTTGACATCGAGGACCAGAGCTTTGGCTTTGGTGGGTGAAGTATTTTGCCAAAAGACACAACAATGCTCTACACTGGTTGGAGCTGGAATAGAGCCCCCTACCTTCTTATTATAACACCATCAATAAATCAAATTCAAAAGCTATAAAAGATGTAGAAGTTATGTTTGAAATTTTATATTTTATGCATTCCACAAAAAGCAGCAATTAAATGTAAAGGTCAATGCCTTCTCATTATCCCCACGCTGGTTCATTGTGCCCGCTCTGCTGCATCTGTTGAACATGCTAACAGTGGGTAGCGATCGCTCACTCTTGCCTATATGTCTATTTCCATCATTTCAGTGGGAGGACTTGAAGGGGGCTAAAGGCTAATGAAGTGCCACACAGGGCGGTCGTGATCATTAAACGCTTCCACTGGGCACCTGTCAGATATAGATTTTAGTCACGGGTGTTCCATCGACTCCACCGTGTAAAATGTAACCAAGCAGTCTACTCCCATGTGCAAAAGGAAAATTGATAGACAATAGAGAAATATCCAGATTAGCAACCAGAAAAAAACAATTATATACAGCTCTGGAAAAAAATAAGAGACCACTGTATTTTTTCTGAAATCAGCATCTCTACATGTATTACAGTCATTCCATTCCAGCGTCTGTTGAATTCCAACACAAACACAAAGCTGAGCTACTTCAGTTCTTGCACCAGGAGTGGAATAAAGTCACCCAAGAACAATGTGAAAGACTTGTGAAAGACTCATGAAAGCTGTGATTAAAAATAAGGGTTATTATACCAAAAATTTATTTCTGAACTCTTGTGTAAGTGTAAACATTAGTATTATGTTGTTTTAAAATGAATTTGATCTTGTTTCTTTGCACTGTTTGAGGTCTGAAAACGTGTATCTTTTTTGTTATTTTTGACCATTTGTCATTTTCTGCAAATAAATGCTCTAAACCAGGGGTGGGCAACCTTTACCACTTAAAGAGCCATTTGGACCGGTTTCACACAGTAAAGAAAACACTGGGAGCCACAAAACTCTTTTGAAATTTAAAATGAAATAACACTGCACATAATGTCTTTTTTTGCCTTTGTGCCATAGAATTACATTTTGAAAATGAATGAACTAAAATAAAATACATTTTAATTAAATACAGTGGTCCCTCACTATATCGTGGTTCACTGTTCGTGACCTCGCTGTTTCGCAGATTTTTTTTATTCCAATTTTTTTTTATAGTGTATCAACGTGCATTTCTGCGTACTGATTGGCTAAGGGACTGTAGACTTTTGCGGATTCGTCAGTCATTCTCCTCTGTGTCTCCTGTACAGAATGCGTTCAGTTTGCCAGATTTATATAAATGTTCGATCGCAGCGTGACTCTGAAGTGCTGTATGTTTGCAAGTTTTCTCCCCGACAAAACCCGCCACAGCAAAGCGGTCATAAGAACTGTGAAATACACACGAAATACACTTTGGTTTCCTTCTCTAATATTGTGCATTTTGTTGAAAATCTACGAACGTTTGAGTGTTTAAACAAGAGAGAAATGTGAGAAAACGTTAATTCCAGTCTGAGAAAAGTGTAGAATGTGTGTGGTGAGGCGTTTACAGCCTTAAAATATGGAGAATAATTGTAAAATATAAAGCTGACGACTTCGCAGATTTCGGTTGTCGTGGGTTATTTTTAGAACGTAACCCCCGTGATAAACGAGGGACCACTGTACTGAGCCGCATCAGAGGGATCGAAGAGCCGCATGCGGCTCTGGAGCCGCGGGTTGCCGACCCCTGCTCTAAACGATGATATTTTTATTTGGAATTTGGGGGAAATGTTGTCAGTAGTTTATAGATTCAAACAAAAATGTTCCTTTTGCCCAAACACATACCTATAAGTAGTAAAATCAGAAAAACTGATCATTTTGCAGTGGTCTCTTTTTTTCCCCAGAGCTGTATTTTATCCACTTTTTACTTCTTTGAAATTTTGGCAAAAAATACTTGATCACAGGTTTTCACCAAAAGAGTTAGATCTCCAAAGCGATAAACAGAATCATAATGTTCTAAGGACAAGAAAAGAAAAAAAAAAAGAAAAAGACACTGTAATTGAAAGTCACGCGGGTGCGATGTGATGATGAGGAACTTTTCACTTAACCAGTAGCTTAGTGTAGTGTAACCAGGATGTTTTAAGTGAATGTTAGCAGAGGGTCCCTCCCGCTCCTCTGGGCGATAGATACAGTTGTGAGTGATTAAAATGGTTACCAGCTGTGACATATGCTTGTGTTCTCATACATCTCCATATAAGCAGACATTAGGCAGACATGTCAGAGGAGATGGATCAGACAGGCTTCTGTTCACATCATGCACTACATTCTCTGACACAAGTCGTTACAACGCAATATTATGAGTTGACTGATATTGAACAATGTTGGCATATATGGTTATAAGTGTGATTTTTTTTCTTTTCAATATACAATTTATGTAAATTTTCATAAAGGAGAAAAAGACGCTGAGTATGAGTATACACCCCAATCAAGACATTACCTCCAACTCTGGAAACAAATAAGAGACCACTGCATTTTTTTTTCCTGAAATCAGCATCTCTACATGTATTACAGCCATTCCATTCCAGCGTCTGTTGAATTCCAACACAAACACAAAGCTGAGCTACTTCAGTTCTTGCACCAGGAGTGGAATAAAGTCACCCAAGAACAATGTGAAAGACTTGTGGAGAGCATGCCAAGACGCATGAAAGCTGTGATTAAAAATAAGGGTTATGCACCAAATATTGATTTCTGAACTCTTCTTAAAGGAAAAGTAACGTTTTTTTACAATCTGAGCCTTATTTCGGTAATAAAACAAGTTGTTTTACTCACCCATAGCACTTTGGTGTCATATGGAGCACTTCCGGAGATGTTTTAGATTTGCAATCTCCATAACGTGAGTTCTCGGGGCACATGTTTGCAGTCTCCAAATAACACAAACTTTAGCACTTTTCAAATCATAGAAGCTCGATGTCTTAGTCTACGATCTCGTTTGGTCAAAAGTGGCCTGTAATCCGAAATTTAGCCATAGTTTCGAGTAGATGAAGAGGTGATTCACAGTATGGCATTAGACCTATACTCGTATCTCAATGGAGACAATTGGGTGACTCCATCAAACCATGTTACAGGTCATATCTGTGGAGAGACGACCCTTCTGACAGTAAGAATGTAGGTTTTTAAGTAATAAAATGACCTGCAATTGAATAAGCAAAAATCAGGTGTCGGATCCCCCAACAGAAAAGCTACATAATGTAGTTTTAAGGGGTAAATGTTTTAAATCAATATGATCTTAAATATTGTAATAGTGATATGTCTGAAAATGTCATAAACATTTGGTAAATTGTCACATCTTTATATAGCGCTTTTCCACCTTGAAGCACCCAAAGCGCTTTACAACAAGGAACCACTCACCCATTCACACACACATTCACACACCAGTGTACGCAGACACTGGGAGCAAGGAGGGTTAAGTGTCTTGCCCAAGGACACAACGGCAGCATTCATCTGTGGGAGCTGGACCAACCTGTGGGTCAGTGGATCTGACCGCTCAACCACTGATGTTTCTTATGTCAAGAGCGGGATTTGAACCGCCAACCTTTGGATCAGTGGACAAACGCTCTACCAACTGAGCTACTGCCGCCCAACTAAGTTAGTTGACTTAGTTGACAACTAATTCATTGTATCCACCCAACAGATAAAGCAATGGCAGAAAAACACTGACAAATAATGTGAAAGTAGAGAATTATAAAAAGAGTACTACTTATTGGCTTTGAAATGGCAACGTTATAATCACTTCTTTAATTTCACCCTGCAGCGTTAACCCACAAAGTACTAAACGTGTGTCATAAGCAAGCGGAAACAATTTTTTATTATCATATTATCAGCAGCTGACACAAAAATCAAAAGAAATGAACCGCACTGGCTCCTAGTGAGCTCTAAAAGCCAAGTTTTTAATTGAAATTCTTAAAAAATAACAGCAAACCCGCTCACAGCAGCCTAGTAAAAAAGAAAAAAAACAGGTATCTAAACCTGAAAGACAGCGCCTTCACATTATCACAGGGCCCAATACAGTTCAATGCAACACTGAAGAATGAACGCATGTGGCTGGTGAACAGACTGATAAGCCCCTGACAAATGATTGAACCGTATATGAGAGACAGAGAAGCGCAACAGATGGTGCTGGCAAAGTGTTGGGAATAACCACCAAAAAAAAGCTAATTTTTAAAATGAAGATGAATAGGAGTGGGGTGTGTGGCATATGAGGCTTATGCACTACATGGGAGATTGGGATCAAAACGACAGGGCAAAAAAAAAAAAAAAGAAAGAGAAGTAGCACGGCGGGGCGGATGGACAAAATGTAAAAACAAGAGCAGTGGAGAGATGACGGAAGGGATAGAGCCTGATAGATGAGTAATGTCAGGTTCATTTCCTGAGGAGCAGAACAAGACAAAGCCCATTTAATAACTGTCACACTGGCACACACGATCCAAGCGCTAGGTGTGCTTCTCTGATCACAGATTTGAGCTGGTCTCAACAGATAACATGTCATCTCATTCTCCTATGATTGAATGGAACGGCTGTTTAGAATCCAAACTGACCCCCACCTGCACCTCCACCTGTCTGGCACTCCACATCCACCTTATTGTGTGATGTCCAGCGCAGGTGCCAGCAACTTTAAATATATGCCAGGAAATGTGATTTGGCCCACGTGGAAGGAAAATAGCGTAATAAAACTATGTAATTTGATTTTGATTATTATATCACCGGACATTTGCGTTTTCCTTGACTTTTTATTGTGATCTATGTGCGCAGCTGCTGCCAGTCGTCCCCCCTCTTTATGTCAATGTGTCTTTCTATTGAGTGAATCGCAACTGTCTGACTTCTACCTGAATCCACCCATAGAGCGATGTAATTGGTTGTTTAACCCTAGAGCACTATCGCCGGGTGATTTTCACTCGAGCAAATATATTTACATGATTTTCAATATGATGCATTTTTCTGAGTGTCTTGGGTCCCTGGGGAGCTTCACCATTGTTTTTGACATCTTTGAAGGTGTAGGTGTTTCCCTACCCCAAAGCCCACTTTTTCTACAGACTTTCAGGTTATTTTCACCCAGCAATAGTGAAAGAGGAATGTAAGAATGTAATGAATTTAATGTAAGAGGATACACACTTTTTTACCATGTACTATTATTGCATGTTATTAGTACTTCTGACTATCTTAGCGAGTCAACGGTTCTTCTGATCGTAAGCATTTCATTGCATTGTTGACCCTGTGTTGATTCTGTATATGACAAATAAACAATCTTGAATCTCTTGAATCTAAGGAATAGGTAAGTAAGAGTGGTCCTGGAATGTGTATCTATCCTTATTTAGTGCAGTGGTTATGAATAAATATCACAAAGTGGTGATTTCAAAGGGATTTCTTATGGTGAAAATAATATTTTAGTCAACTGGTCATTTTACCCACTGAAAAAATATTATTTTTTGTTCCTTTCTGTTCGTGTATCAAGGAGTCTGTGCTTCACCAGGTCTCACATGTACCAGGAATGGGTGGACCAAAGACCAAGTTTCCAGTATCTTTTTTTTTTTTTTTTTTTTTTTTTTTAGGAATTTTTTGTTCTCAAATACCTAATTTTTCAGTAATTTTGGAGCATGTTTTTAGGGTCTTCCTATGTTTTTTTTTTTTCTCTCTCTCATTTTTTTACCCACACCACAGTTGAAAATAAAAGAAAACCACTCTAATTTTTCATGTGTTGTCATATTTTGATTTGTTTTTCATGACAAGTATTTTTGTTTATATCAGGTAAAAATTACCCGGCAAAAGTGAAGGTGTTACTTTTTATAGCGAAAGTGTTCTAGGGTTAATCAATGGCTACCTGTCCACTATGAGCTAATCAATGCAGGAGTAACCATTAAGATTAGCTTGTTAAGCACCAGTATAGTTGAATGTACTGGCATGTCAGTGGGTGGGAGTGAGTAGTGTTTAGAATGAAAGAAGAGATAGTGACACTAGCCTGGGGAAAACAAAAGCACTAGGGCCATAGACAAAGGGGCTGGTAGGAAGCACCACACACTGACCTTTGGCTAATTAGCTCATTAGTTAATTAACTGAGCTCAACACCACAGAGTAATGCCTCGATAATCACCTGGGATACCAACCAATCAGCTGCCAAATTAAGTTCAGCAACAGTGTGCAGCTAAGAGCCTAAAGTAGAAGCTATGTGTGTAAATACCAATTTAACATAAGCAAACAGTCAGAGAAAATTACGTTCAAGCATAACAGATTTTTTTTGTTTGTAGTGGTTAATTAAAGTTATTTAAAAGCTAAAACTAGAGTACAGTAATGAAATCATTAAATGGTTGGTAGGGCAAAAAAAAAAAAAAAGTCCTTCAATCTTTTTATGGATTGATCAGAATTTCTGATTTGATTTTGTTTCTTGGAAAACACTGTCTGATTTTGTAACTTTCTGTTGGATAAATCAATGATCTTGTTGAGCCCTACGAGGTTACTGCTGTTATGATTTTGGGCTTGACAAAAATAAACAGAACTGAAAAAGTAAATAAATAAATAATATTTGAATCAAACTTTTAAAGGTCCCATGGCATGAAATTTTCACTTTCTGAGGTTTTTGAACGTTAATGTGAGCTCCCCTACCCTGTTTAGGGCCCCCCAATGGCTAAAAGTTGCGTAATGTCTAAACTGAGCATTTGCGATCCTTTTCTGCGTTTGAAAAAAACACAGCTCAAATGGGCGATTCTGGACAAGGCACCTTATTGACGTCAGATCGAAAAAAGAAATGCAAATGCAGTTCCACCACCGTCTGGATCTCCACCCCCTGTCTCTGGAAATCACGCCCAGAGAGTTTGGACCGCGGAGGAGCTACGCAATGCGAAATGCGTTTTTTTATTTGCCTGGAGGCACATGCGAGTGTTTCTAGGCTTGGAAGTCCTTTACCCAACCCTCTGGACCTCTGAAACAGCAGTGGTTTAATTTTATTTTCTGTACAAATGTGTTTTTTTTCATTGAAAAGGCTCTCCTCTCCTCCTTCGTGCTTACACACGCGGAAGTGGGGCCAGCACACAGCGCACCGCTAAAACAAGGAACCAGTGGCGCATTTGCCCCCCCCCCCCCTTCCTCTTACCAATCTGTCTCCTTCTCATTTGCATTCAAGCAACAAGGCCCAGAATGAGTCGTTCAGAGAGTTATTTTTTGATTCTGACTCTGTACATGTGTCTTTCCCATGCACTAAGTGTTGATTTTGAAGAAGGATTCATTTACAGTATTAGGGAACCATTAAGGAGCCATATAAAAGCATCAAGAAGTACCATGTCATGGGATCTTTAAATCATAAATGACAAACTTTTAATCAGTGGTATTCGATACAAAAAAGTCCAGTTTTATCCTCCAAAGTCTGAATTCTGCTCCGAACCATTCGCTGTATGACATGTTGATTAATAAGTGAATAAATGACGACTAGAAATGTTCATTCAATTCAAATTCAATTAGTAACTCATTCCTAATTTCAGCTAAAACATGTTTTTATAGTATAATAAAATAAATAATTCCAACAGATATGATTTGAATATTAAAATGTATTCCTTGATTAGCGTTTTTGCTAATGGATAAAGATTCAGTTCGGTTTCACTGATTCTGATTCCTATGAAAGAGGATCAAAACACACTATTAACATAAATGTAAAGGGAGATCTACTGTGGTTCAATAAATAGCCCACGGCATTTGGTTGGAGGCATGAATTCGACTGCCATTCAAAGTCCCCCATCCAGGTTTAATACACTGATCACAGATTCTACTCCTGCACAATTTATTTGGTTCTGAATTTGGGAGTAACTAGAAATAAAATCAGTAAATAATTGATAACTAAATTTGGATAAAAGACACACAATTTAATCAACTAGATACTGTTTAATAGTTATTTTCCCAGTTTAATAGGGAAATGGGTAAATAAGATGTGCAATAGGCTTCCCATGTTGAAACATTCATTCTTGTATAAGCCCCCAAGTCTATGTCAACACAATATCGACGTCACCAAATCCAGTGCAGTAACATGGCTTATTCTTAAGTACAAACCTCGTCAGTGCCAATCACTGCTGTGTCCAACCTGCTGAAACACTCAAATTCTTCAATTGACTGTTTTCTGACCTCATTCTGCATTGCATGAACTTTAAACTCAATCATCAAGATGCCCTGCCAATACAGCGCTATTGATTTGCCATTGATTTTTAGGTAACACGTCTCTTTGACATTCTTTGTATTCTAAAATTGGCTGGCTTGGGTGAATTTATATTCAGGTTGAGCACAAGGGTTCCTTGATAGAAAAGACGAAATAATGAGGTCTCTAAAAGGGCCTTGTACAATAAAAGTTGTTGGACTCATTCATTGCAAAGATTTCAAGACCCAAGGACACAAACTATCTATTACATGACCTCTGTTCATGTGTTCATGTCACACCATAAATTCACAATTGCCTCTATCTATTTGTATTCTATGTTCCATACCCCAAAATGAATATCAAAAGTCTTCTATTGAGGAATACAGGATTATCTGCTATTTGATATCATGTCACGCTGCATAGGTCATCTCCCTCAATCAGTGCTGAGGTTGAGCAAGGATTATCTCCTATTCTTTGCATTGAGCTTGACAGGTTGTATAATATTAATTAACAAGCGTGATAAAAAACTGACAGGAGGACTATGGGTACTAAAAATAGAACAGATGTATAACAGACTAGATATTTTATTCATTGTGCTGCTAGTGTTTGGATAATAGGTAAATATTTACAAATATTCCCCAAGGTATAGCTTAGGCAACTATAATTGAGTCAAGAATATGGAAATGTTCCCCAAGTCGACTTCACCCACACAGCCACATTCATCCATATGCATCCACAGCTGTAACTGTCCATCAAAAATGTACTTCTACTGCATAAAACACCAGCTTCTATTGTAGTTATAAAGACTGATGAAGCAATGACATAAGTGGTTATCAAACTCTTTACACCAAATTCGTCCAGTATTTAGCCTTGACCACGAGACCAGGACTAAAACATTACTTAATTAGTTCTATATGAGATTTAATATTCAATTATAATTAATTAATTAGGGGTGATTGTTTGGATCACTGAAGGATTTGATTGGAGAACCGTTTGACCAATAATTTGAGTATCAAAACAGTGGAAGAAATATGATGCCAGTTTAATATTAATTAAGTCTTCTTTTTTTATTTTGGACACTTCAAGACACTTTTTAATACATTAATCATTCACTCCACACTCCGTGATGGCAAGATATAACTTACTTAAAGGGATATGCCACCCCCAGGTCAAATTTGGGCATCTCCCCACAGTCCAGAGACTAAAATAAGTGGTGGAAAGCGTTTTCCTGCTCACCCAGCCATTGTCCGAGTCTGTCAGCACTGACCGCCGCGGTATCTGCAACTCCTCCGCCTTAGACTGGAGAAAGATTTTGGCCAAAAGGAATTAATTTGCTCGATGCGTTTCCCAATTACTTTGTGTGTAGTGCGCATTCATATCGAGTGCAAATAAATGTGCAAATCAACACGGAGAGCTTGCCTTGGTCATTTTGGGTGGGAACTATTTTCCAGTGCGGAAGAATACAGCCGTATCACGCACCACGCTGCCAGGGGAATCCCAGTTACGCACCAGGAAGGGAGTTCCCCTGTTGCACAACGTGGTGCGTGATTCGGCTGTATTCTTCCGCACTGGAAAATAGTTCCCACCCAAAATGACCAAGGCAGACCGTGTTGATTTGCACATTTATTTGCACTCGATATGAATGCGCACTACACAGCAAGTAATTGGGAAACGCATCGAGCAAATTAATTCCTTTTGGCCAAAATCTTTCTCTGGCTACGTTAGACTCCAGTCTAAGGCGGAGTAGCTGCAGATACCGCGGCGGTCAGTGGCGACAGACTCGGACAATGGCTGGGTGAGCAGGAAAACGCTTTCCACCACTTATTTTAGTCTCTGGACTGTGGGGAGATGCCCAAATTTGACCTGGGGGTGGCATATCCCTTTAAGGTACAGCTGCCCTGTGGTAGACTGATGCACCATTGCAGATTGGCAGCCAGGTTGGACCAGATATTGACATTTAAGAAACACATTAAGCGCCTCACAAAAACTGTGAATTTTAACTTCTTAGACAGTCACTTTTAGACAAACAAGATCCTTTATGACTCTATATGCAGTACGAATGTTTTTACACTACATGATTCTGTCTCATATAGAGTACTGCAGAACCACATGGTCACTTGCTGCTGGCACAACACTCAAAGCAGTTGAATCACTTTTTTAAAAAGCTGTGAAAATATTGGACAAGAAACTATTCTCAGTTCACCACTGCACAATTTTAAGCAAGTACAACTTGCTTAATTTTAATAATTTTGTTCATTTTAAATATGGATGTTTTACATATAAAGTTTTGCATGGACTTAGACTTGCTCCTCCTTTGCTACAGGATTTTATTAAAACAAAAACTGTCAGTGGGATGGGAACTAGGGCCACGGCCCAGGAGAACTGTGAGGTCCCGCACAGACGTTCTACGTTTGGACAAACTGTGCTCTCAGTCAGAAGCACTAAGTTCTGGAACTCTCTCCCATCATCAATAAGAGAGACTCCAACACTGGACACTTTCAAATCATATTTGAAACAGTGGCTAAAGGAAAACCACACTTGTGAACACTTTTAAAGTTTTAATGTTTTAATGTTGCTTTTATTGTCAGTTGTCATTGTTTTTATTGTTTTTGTTGTGGTGTCACCTGCCTCGGGACTAAAGATTGAAATGATAATTTTTGCTATAATCTGGCATATTTACACTGCAATGTTGGAGATGTTCATTAATATGCACTGTCGCTATTAAATAAAGAATTAAAAAAAAACCCAAAAAAAACATCTGCCCCTCTGATCACCCATACACCACATTCATAAAAAACAAGACCTGTGAAGTGTCTTGCCTAAGGCCACAACATTAGAACCACCATGAGGCCCAAACCTTAGCTAGATGGGCATCAATGTTGTGTGGTCGCAAACTTTTTTATATGTTGGAACGTTGTCTCTATTCTCTATTATTCTATGAGTTAAAGGCAATTTTAACCAATCACACACTGAAATGTGAAGAACCAGATAAGATTTCGTTTCCTTCAACCTAGAAAAATATAAGCCACAAAATCAATCATTACAAAATGGAGGTTCATGACCCACACAATTTACTGAAAGTCATTTTGACAAAACATTACACATTATGCCATTACCTTGATATTTTCCTAAACTTTATATAAACAGTTTGGAGGTAAAAACTACCTGGCCTTCAGTATTGCCCTTGTGGGAGACTTTTCTAAACTAAAGACCATCTGGAAAAGGCTACACTTATAGTAATGCAGCGAGTTGGAAACTGTGTTCGGGGTTATTTACTTGTGTTGTGCTTGTCTGTGGTTCAGGTACTAGACAAATGGCACCGCTGATGACACTGCACAAAGATTACATATCACTGGGTGTTTGTCTTTTCTTCAGGGAACGCCTAGTGTGGCTAACACTGCACAGAGCAAGACGGTGAAGTTGTAGGAGGAAGAGCAGACTATTTTGAGGACTGGCAAAGAAAAGAGAGGTGAAATAGGAATATGAAATAGGTTTATCTGGCTTAACACTTTATCAAGTAATTGGTGTTTTAACGTGTGAGAATAAGGGAGTTTCTTTTCCCATCACTTTTTACAAATGCAGCATTTTTCCATTTAATATTAAAGCTACAGGGCATTTAGTCTAACTGAATTGCTTGTAAAATGACATTCAAATTGGAATGGAAAATAAGTTTTAAGGTGTTTTTGTATTTCAAGGTTAAACTAATCTGGTTTGGTGTTTTTGAGTTACCTCTACAGTAATGAATTGGCTACAACTTTTTAATGAACTGCACATACTTTTTGGAGTTTTGTGTCCCAAAACAAGCACCAATTTATCTTCAAACTCTAGTGTAAGAATTCCAGAAACAACTGCTATAATATGTAAATAAATATATGCTCTACTTACATTCCATTGGGCAATTATCAACTTTACAACTTTTTATTTATTTATTTATTTATTTATTTACTTCCTCTGGCAGCACAGTGGCTGAGTGGCTAGCACTCATGCTTCACAGCAAGAAGGTTCCGGTTGCCCGGGCCTTTCTGTGTGGAGTTTGCATGTTCTCCCTGTGTCTGGGTGGGTTTCCTCCGGGCACTCCGGTTTCCCCCACCAACCCAAACATGCGCCATAGGTAAAATCCTCCAGCTTAGGGCCTGACCAAGCCTAAATAACAAAATCATGGGGATGGTCCCCGGGTCAAATGTAGAAACAACTTCTCCTGTGTGAGATCAATAAAAGTCAATCTTCTAATCCTTAACCACTGTAAGGCGCTTTGTGTTACATTTTTGTATGAAAAGCGCTTTATAAATATTGTTTGATTGATTGACTGATACAAAACTTATTCTTTGAGGCTACATATAATCACTACTTTGTATAATCAAACACCTGTAAATGTCATATTGGCCAGAGGTGAGCTGGGGCAAAAAAGCACCTCTGAACATTGAGCTCACAATGGAGAAATTCTCTCTTCTCTGCATTTAACCCATCCTGTTATTAGGAGCAGTGGGCAGCACATTACTGCGCCCGGGGACCATCTCCATGATCTTCTTGCTTCGGCTTGGTCATGCACCTATGGTGCATGTTTTGGGTTGGTGGGGGAAACCGGAGTGCCCGGAGGAAACCCACCCAGACACGGGGAGAACAGGCAAACTCCACACGGAAAGGCCTGGGCGACCCGGGGATCGAACCCAGAACCTTCTAGCTGTGAAGCATGAGCGCTAGAAGCATCAGCTACCGTACCGCCATGGTGGTGACAGAAGCCTCGCACAGATTGAGTTTGGGAATATGTCATAAAATTGTACAAAATCACACGGTGTAAGGCCAGCTTTAAACTTGCAACTAATTGTCAACACTCAACAAAAGTTCATTGATTTGTATTTTGAGTAGTTGCAACTTTGTCTTAACAGCAACTTTCCATCACATCTGTAGCTTAAAGGGATAGTTCGAGTTTTTGATGTGAATCTGTATGGCATCCCCTTCAGCAGTGTCGTGCATTAACACTGGCTAATCCCTGACAGTGTCCTGTGAGCTGAGTTCTGCCCCGGTTCTGGTGCTGACGAAAGTAGGTCCGGCAAGTTAGCGCAGACAGTTAATAAAGCTTGTTTTTCTTCTCAAAACAATATTTGTCCAAAAAGTGATATATTTGCATTACAAAACAGTTGCCCACGAAAAAGCCAGAAGTCATAATGGCTTTGTGCTATTTCTCTCGAGTCGTATCACTGCGCGTCTGTTATTATTATTAGCCTGTACACTTGTAAACATCGCCACTTACTTTTTCGTGGGCAACTACCATGCAGATTCACATAAAAAAAAAAAATCCCTTTAAATATTTGAGACGCATAGTTTCTTTTCCAAAGAGTCATAGAGTCAAGTGCTATTTTACTTTTTAGCTGTGAAACTAAAATGATTTAAGTTGCCAGATAAGTCGCACAAAGTACTATTGTTTTGTTTGTATGGAACTTAAAAAACTGCAAAATTTTGAAAGCCACAGAAAAGAAAAAGTGGAAAGATGGGCAGCTGATCCACATGGCAGTGACATTTGTGTTTCCTTGAATGGGAGCAGTGTGACACATTAGACATATGCTCCGGTGCACGCTTGTCGAACCACTGAACGATCGCACACTTTGAAAAGGATTACCCTCCGAAAACATGACACAGCGAGAGACTACTGAAGAATCCACGCTATTATGAGATCTTCCAGATAGTTGTCAGGGAAATGCGGTGGAATCAGACAAGCAAGGCAGAACGACAAGGAGCAGTCGCCAAGGACAGCGCTGACGGGACCTATCCGAAATGACAGTTAAATACAGAGATCCAGGTGAACTCTTCTCATCAGTGTGCTACCAGGAAGTAAAACAGTATTCTATGTTTATGTTTAAGGATGATGCATGATTTTTTATTTTTTGCACTAAGGTTACGTTTATACGGCGACGATCAAAACAGAAGACGCAAAAGTGGCGTCTCGTCTTCAATTTTTTATCCGCGTTTATACGAAGACACAAAAGTGGACGCAAAAGCCAGCGAAGGGAGGCGCTGGACTGAAAAAACCCCAAAACAAAACATCACAACAGCGTCAAGTTACATTTCTAACCACGACTGTAGCGGAAAAGAGAAAGGTAAAACTTCAAAATAAAATGTTCTAGTTGCGTTTTAAATGAGTTGTTAAGTTCCGCTCCAAACATTTCAGTGACTTGTATTTTTGTTTACATGTTTTTGAATATTGTACTGAAAATAGTGACATTACAGGAGGATTACAGTGAATTAGAAAATATAAAATCACATCGGGTTTTACATTTGAAGTGCCTCATGCGGAAGTCGCTTGTCTTGGCGTCTGTGTGGCTGTGAGAGTGTGAGAAAGACTTGTACGCCGTAGACGTGTGTGGGTGCGATTTATACAATTGTTGAAATTACTTGTATGTTGACTAGAGCTGCTAGCGCAGCTTGAACATCCGTGGTATCAAGGTATGCCGCATCTATGTGACGTAAACGCGTACGCGACGTGAGCAGATCTGACCAGTTTTGCGTCTTGGGCAGTTTACACGGAGACGCTACAGCGGAGCGTATTTAACTTTTCCACTCTGGAGGGTGGTTTCAGATTTTTGCGTTTTTAGGCCCCAAAAACGCTGTCACCGTGTAAACGAAAGGCACTTCCGATAAAATATTTTGTCGCTTTTACCCGTAAGCGTTCTCGTGTAAACGGGCACTAAGTGGTGGCGCAGATTGAGTCAAATGTGCGATAAATAAAGGATGGCTTCTAAGAAAAAACAAACAACAACAGCAACAACAAAAATCCAGGTGCCTGAAAGACACCTGGAAAGAACTTCCAGCGAAAGTGTTCTGAGTTTTATTACCAGGGCAAGTTGGTACGTTCTCCCTGTATTTGGTTGTTTTTCTCTGACTACAAAGAATGTACAAAGGGTTACTTCAGCATATAGGCACTCCTGATCAAGATGCCCAGTTTGGAATTGGCTGATTGATGGGTCAAAGGCAGAGAACAGATTTCTCTATGGGCATAATAAAGTATATAGTAGCCTAAGCGCTACTGGACAAAAGGTGAGAAAGACAGGTATTAGCCTGTCGCTCACAGCTGTTTGCTAACAGCTAAAGTGTTGACAGAGAGGTCAAAGGACTTCTGTTACCTTTAAGTCCTGAATCAAAGTGACTGCAGTTAAGTGTTTTCCTTTGTTCGGTAAAGTAGATGAGGTTCAAGCACTGCCAAAGGGCATGTGAACCCAGTTACAATAAAAACTTTTTTTTAATTAACTGATTTGCATATTGTGATTCTGTAAAAAAAAAAAAAAAAAATACTGTAATATTCTCTTCATAACTTTAAAAATATCTCTGAACCACATAGACAGATCTTATTCAGTATAAGTGCATGAGTGAGGTATTTCTTTTTTCAGTCTGACATTTGGTCCGACGGCTGTGATCATCAACGATCAGCACCATCCACCAACTGCACCATCAGACCTGTGTAATCAAAAACAAGGCCACGAGGAAGTTTAATCTGTTTATGGTGTAAGTATACAATTTATTTTATTTTATTAATTATTAATTTATTGTGGTAGGTGACTGGCCATTTTAAATATTCTCGCTGGATATTCTCTCGTCTTCTTGTCTGTACCGATACTAAATGAATTCAGGGGAAAAAAACTGTCTGTAATCTTTATTTTGTGCAGTATCTCTCAGTATTAAACTTTGAAACTAAACCAATCACCAAAGTTGGTAGCAATTTGCTCAGCACAGTGTAGCGTGATAATAGGACTGAAATAAAGGTAAGTGAATGCTTAATTAGTTAATTACTCAACAGGTTGTATCTGTGATCCTGCTTTATTTAAAACTATAGGTTAAGCTCTAATACTGACAATACATAAGGCGACTGGTATTAAAGGGCGCTTTGTGTTACAATTTTGTATGAAAAGCGCCTTATAAATATTGTTTGATTGATTGATTGAAAGGAAAAGTAACGTTTTTTTTACAATTTGAGCCTTATTTCGGTAATAAAACAAGTTGTTTTACTCACCCATTGCACTTTGGTGTCATATGGAGAATTTCCGGAGATGTTTTAGATTAGCGTTAGCCTAGCGCGACTTCTAGCCATAGCTCGATGTCTTAGTCTACGATTTCATTTGAGTCAAAAGTGGCCTGTAATCCGAGATTTATCCATAGTTTACAGCTTTGCGTTTTATGTTTGGGTCCCGGGAGCTGAGAGCACAGTCCGCACATGCGCACTGGCGTCCTCATCTACTCGAAACTATGGCTAAATCTTGGATTACAGGCCACTTTTGACCAAACGAAATCGTAGGCTAAGACATCGAGCTTCTATGATTTGAAAAGTGCTAAAGTTTGTGTTATTTGGAGACCGCAAACATGTGCCCCGAGAACTCACATTATGGAGATCACAAATCTAAAACATCTCCGGAAATTCTCCATATGACACCAAAGTGCTATGGGTGAGTAAAACAACTTGTTTTATTACCGAAATAAGGCTCAGATTGTAAAAAACGTTACTTTTCCTTTAAATTAATTTTTAACTTACTTTTGTCAGCCAATACGAGTATATAGACCAAAACATATCTAATACATATTTCACATAAATTCTTAATAATAATGTTTAGCTTATACACCCTCTCAAAGGCAGGATACCTCAAGAAACCTTGAATTTGGAGATCATCAAAGGAAACTGAAGTGACACTGAAGTGCGGATCAGTCGAAAACGCAAATGCTCTGCGGAGATACGGCAGCTCATTTTACTCTGTCAGGACTGTCCAGGGGGATATCTAAAAGCCACTCACATGTCTCCATGCATCCCTCCTGGTACTGCTGAGCTTTTAGAGTAAAAGGTACAGGGACCTAAGGGATGCTGACCTCTGAGCCTATGGAAAATATGAAGTGTAAGTTTGAGTGCCCAGTGACGTTTTACTGGAGTCAGGTCTGTGTTTGTGTGTGTATGTGTGTGTGTGTCCATGTGCACTGAATGGGAACAGGTCGATCTCCATTATTGGTGTGAATTGGATCAATAAAGCAGGCAGTCAGGCAGTTTGAAAATGGCAGATATATAGTGGGTATACACATTCACACTTGCTTCACAACTAATGTCTCTTATACCTGGACAGCACTTATGAATTTGTCGACCTCAACGTTTTTCCCTTCTTTGACGATTGCATGCAGGAGAAGCTATGAGTCTGCCTAAAAGAAATGAAGATACATCCAGAAATGGTACAAAACTCAATAAAGTAAGAAAAATATTTCAACTCTTCACGAGATATTTCAGTCTAACAAAGCAGAGATCAGAATCATCATCATGGAAAGAGTCAAAATGAGTAAAAATCTGAATGTTTTCAGTTCGTTGATTTCCTAATGGTAGTGAGTAAAAAGAATGCTCCTACCTGCAATTAAAACATTATCTGAAATGTGTATGTCCGGCTTTGACCCAAATGTGCCCTGCCCCTCTCTTTTAGGTACATTCCCAGGGGAAATCACAGACAGCACCTCTTCTCCTGCTGTTCTTTTACACTTCCTCTAAGCTCCATTCTTTTCTGCTTTTTTCTACCCTTTATTCTCTCCCCTATTCAAGTCCCATTCAGTAATGCTCTATTACCACAATGGAAGGGCTACAAATTGGAGGGGACAGAGGGAGAGAGGAGCACTAAAACACATAAACAGCTCCCACAAACACTACATTAACCCCCTCCCTCCCCCCCCAAACCCGGGAGTTTGTTCTTTCCACAAAGGTTATTCGGAAATAAACAGGACATATTTCTTATTTTTCACAACATCCATGTATCTATCTATCCATCTATTACTCATTCTGCCCCCTCTGCTGCGGCTCTCTGGTCCTTATGTGAGTTGCCCTTGCTGCCAGTGGGTTGAGTTGCCGCAGCGATGAAGCCAGATGAAGAGAAAACTATCGACTTTTTCTGCAAAAGGATCGTAGGCAGACCTCCCACGCTAACGTTCAGATAGACACACTTTATACATTGGCTGAGAAAACAAGCAAAGGATTGTTCCAACTGTGTTTTTTTTTTCACAAGGGCAGTAACAGAAGGTTGCTTTTTTTCCTGGAACACATGGAGATATTTAAAAATACGTGTTTACATATTTGGTTGGTCAGGATAACAATTTTGGTGGCAACCGGGAGACTGGTTGGATTTTTCACTTTTACTTAGACTAGTGTAACTCTTGTTTGTTCCTATTTGGTAGTGGAAAGGATAGAGATCGAAGGATGGAAGAACAAGTGTAATCATCAAGTAGAAAAAAAATAGTAAGATTTAAATAGTGGGGGAAATTATTTCAACAGGACTGCACACAGTGTGAAATGGGATAGAGAGTGGGTTGAGACATACAGCAAATCAGTACTGTGACTAAACCTATAAGCTACAGAAAACCCTGGGCCAGCGAAAAAGTAGGTTTGATGTGCAAAATGTACACAAATTTTCACATCAGAACCTGGTTGGGTTGGTGCAACCAACACATGTCTATCTACACATGTCTTGGTTTTATTAATTTATTCATTAAAACAGAGGTACAAAGAGAAACGTTTCCATATCAAAATCTATGAAGAAACCCTCAAACATGTACTAAAATAAAATACCAAATTTCTTTCCACCTCTGCTTGGCTGTAGTCTTGACATTTGCTGATGCTTATTACAATGAACTACACCTAATCTTGTCAATAGGATTTTCATTATTGCTTGGCTTCTCGGAGCATCAGGTTTACGTAAGCTCCTTTCTGAGCAGATGAATCATGCAGCAGAAAAGTTCCCTGTCGTCCTCCTCCCTCCACAGGTGACTCACTGGTCCATGCTGACAAAGACACCTTCTATTTTCACGTATATCCAGGTATGCCACGGCCAAGAATGAATTATCTGTTTCGGATCTTATTAGGTCTGGTGTATAGAAGCTGAAACAAACAAAAAATAAAAAAGAATATATGACAGTTTGAGCTATGAATAGAGTTAGAATGTAGAAAAGTTTGTAGAAAATAATTATACTGAAAATAAAGCTCATTTATTTTAAAGAAATAAACATTCTATAGGCCTATATTATGTAATACAGGTGGGGGCAGCTAAAATTAATATTTTATTATTGTAATACATTATTGTTGTAATTCAGTGAATTGTTGGGTCTAGTCAATAATATAAATAATTAGGTCAAACATTTGTGAATTTACCTTTTGAATATTTCATTGTCAAGTACAATGTAATCAATAGGGAAAACTGAGAGTATGACATCATCACATTGTAGAATCTGAAAACCACCAATAGGCATTTGTGGTTCTTGTGAGCTGCAGCCCGTATTCTTGTTATATCATTTAAGAAGTGCATCTCTGGGTTGGCCCAAGGCTACAGTATGTCTTGGTGTAGGGAAATCTCTGCAACTGACAAGGTGCATTTCATTGTCCCACTGTGTACATTGTCTGGCATTCGACCCATCCAGCATATTCTTCTGAACATAAAAATCAGCATAAGTGACACTTATAGCTATTACTGACATAGTGCAGTACAGTCTATATTCTTAATTCATCCCATTTATTGTCCACTGTGCTATTTCACGACTCTATAAATCCCATTGTAAAAATTGTTGACCGCAGACACCATAAAGCCAATACAAACTGCCAGTGTGTCTCTTGCTTTGTCCAAATAATCCTTGTAAATAAAACGTAGAATTCACTGCTCCACGCCGACTCTTACTCTGTGCGCTGTCAAGTCAGCAGTGGCCTAGTGCACATTGAGAAAAAAGAGAAAAAAAAAGAAAAAAGACAACAACAGCAGATTTGCTGCATATGCTGTGGACAGAAGTCAGATATTGCGCTGCTACATGAGAGTTTTGAGCGTTCCCACTCAGCACATCGGAGAGGGAGCTAGCTAGGTCTCTTTACCCTGCAGGGATCCACTCCAGATAACATTCAGCACCCCAGAATAATGCAGTCCATTTATCACACAAAAAACACTGGCCCTGACACACACGGCTCTTGTACATGGCAGCGAGTTGGAGAGAAGGTGCCCTTGTATTGTACAGTATATCAGAAGATTTGATTCAAAGTGCCGGGCCAGGCAAATCAGGGCGCCGTGTTAACGCTGCGTATAAATTTGCCCTCATTGCTTTGAGCCCTGGAGTATATCAAAGCACGCCAAAACAACTTGCATTGTCTGGTGAGTGTTTAGGAGTAATAGAATCCAACATGGCACGGTGTGCAGGGGCAATAGTGGGGAAGTGCTATCGAAGGAAAACAGTTGCGTGTTAAATTCTCAGGCTGGTAAATATACTGTCTTCTTACTTCTAGTTTGAAAAGTTGTAGAGCAGAGTAGATACAAAAAACTATGCTTGTCAATTCTAACAAACAGTGAGTGTTTACAGTGAGGGGTGTCAGATATTAGTTAAAGGTGCGTGACTTTTCTGGTGGAAGGTCCATCACCTGCTTGTTTCTATGGATATGCCACTGCTGACATCAAACAGCTCTACTCAATTACATGTGGATTTATAGCTCAAAAATACCTAGAAAAACAGGCATTCAGATTGTGAGTGGGGTTGCCTCTTCACAGATCTGACCTGTAACTTGGTCTGGTTTGGTCTCTATGAAGATAGAAAGACAAAGCAATAACAGGAGAAAACGTTTGATGGACCCTCCACCAGAAAAGATACACAAGATGCACCTTTAAGTCCATCAGTATACTTTGAACATACATCAATGTTTAAGAAGTCTTCTAAAATGTGATCTTGTTTACATACTCTAAATCATTTAAATCAGCTGAGACTTACAGATCAACTCTATTTAAATTGTACATCACTTTACTACTGTAGTGGATAAATAAAACAACCATTTCCATTAGACGAGCAAACATAGCTTGCATCTCACCAACCACCAGTGATCAATTTTACTTGACAACCTGAAGCATGCCCAGAAGCTCTTTGTGGCTGCTACCTATGCGTATCACACCTTCACTGTTCCGCAGCGAATCCCTGGATAGTGTCTCTCGTCGGAAAACGTCAAATTGTTATGTATCCCTACTAGGGATGCAAATTATCGATTAATTCATTAATTGATAGTTGATTGACCTTATCGATCGATTAACGATTAACTGATAAGCGGCGTTTTTCACCTGAATTTTAGTGTTTCAATAGGGTCTTTAAGAATATAAGCTATAGTATACATAACACTGAGTCAAAAATATATCATAGTATTATTATATTGTATATTCCTCAATTAATTATTCCTTAGTAAAAAGCAGACAAATGTATTGATGCTGAATAACAAAATACAGTAATCCCTCGCTCTATCGCGGTTCGCAGATTTTTTTATTTTTTATTTTTTAGACTCGACCAGGTCTAGACCTGGACTTAACCAGGATTAAACCACCACGTGCCACTGTTGGTTTCGTGCGGCTGGTTTGTGGCTCGGGGCCCGAAACCAGCAGCGGCATGTTGCAGCGCATTCCGGGCGCCGCGGTTTGATCTCGCCTCGCGCGTACACCCGGGGCTGCTGAGCAGTGCCGTTGGCGCCTGCGGCCGGCTGTGAGTCGAGCTTGGCGCAGCGCGGTGCGCGGTTGCCTTGTTTCGTGACCACGCGGGTGTGTGTGTCCGCGATTAGCGATTAATTACAATTAATGCATTTTGTTCAACCAATGTCTTAATCGACAATTAATCGTTAATCGATTAATTGTTGACATCCCTAATCCCTACTTGTGGCAGTTTAATCCAAGCTACAAAAGATCAATGTAATAAATTCAACATAGGAGAGTACTATGTCGATTTATGTTGTACATCTGACTGTGGAAGTAGAAGAATGGTGCTAGGATGCTGGATTCTATGGGCATCTAGTCTTTTCATAACTGTAATATAATATCTTATTTCTGCTTTTTTTGATTGAACTGTAAAAAATGTATTAAATCATTTATTAGACACATTTAGGACATAGTTAAAAGGTTGATGCAAACTAAATGAGATTAAAAATAGAATAAAACGGATGCAACCATTGGCACAATATGTACACATATCCACCAACTGCACTAGTTTCTTTTTTCTATAAGCAGAGCTAACCTTAAAATGTAACTTTGAGATTCTTACACTGCAATATATTGTCTTTTAAATAATATCAAAATTGTTTAGAAAATATATTAAAAATTATAACCCAGTATCATTATAATAAGCATCAAAAATAATTGTCACAAAGCAGCAAAAATAGTAGATAAAAGTGTAATTTTCTAAACAATAGTGACATTTGTGCATCAGTGTTGTTGTCCCCTCACTTTAAGTGCAATACTTTAACCAAGAGATTTACAGGCATAATTTAGCACATTTTATGGGATTTTGAAATGATAATTATATGAGCGTTATTGGTGGAATAAAAAGCATCACTCACTCAGCATGGCAAACATTTTCTTAACAGAAACTGACAAGAACAAATATCTAGACTTGTGTGCAATTACCATGTGATACTGTAGTGCTACAGTAATCAAACTTGTACCTAGTTTCTTTATAAAGTCAGGATATCCATGCCCTCAGACCTAATAGTTGACAAATCCCCTGCGAGGCCAGGAACAGCAGACTTCTAAGATCTAAGGTCATTCTATATGGGACACAAGTCTATGTATAGTCCAAACTTACCTTTACAAACTGTAAATGGGGCTACTCCTGTTCTAAAAATTACCACAACCTAAATGCCAATAGGAAAAATGCAAAAGTGCACATTTCGTCGTCAGACATAGTGGCGCTATGCACAGCCCTCACTAGCGTTTTCCTGACGATTTAATCCTCACATCTGTCCTGCAGGAGACTGAGACGAGATTAACCTGCTGCTTTTACATCCGCCCAGAGGACAGGATGTGTCAGCTCTCGTACATGACCTGTGCTTGCCACATTGATGCACTAAAGAGGGAGCATTTAAAGTTAGCATGCAGTGGAAAAATCCTGCGTAGGGAAACATTTACGCTGAATAGAGTTAGGGATTGTGAAACTAGCGTTGCCTGATAAAGAGTGTAAAAGGTGCAGCAGTGTGTTCTCTCCATGGGGAACAAAACAGAGAAGTACATGATCTGTTGTCAGTCAACATAATAGCAACATACACAGCAATACATATAGCATTAGTAGACTTTTTTCTTCACCTTTTTAAATGGAAGTTAGTTTTGCCCTATCCTGCAATTTTCTCAGTCTAAAGTATATCAAAACCATAGGCCAAAATAAATGATTGCTTTAATGGAGAGCAGACACTCTTTGTGTTACAGTGAATAAATGGGAATGATTGAGTTTAAGGACAGTGAACGTCCTGTATGTGGCGCTGTGTTCATCAACTACATATGTTTTTACAGTACAAAGGCAAGTATACACAAACCCAAATGAGTGCAAGAGGAATGCAGTCTGACTAGTCTACTGGCATTGTTACCTGGCTATCTACGTAAAAGTATGCTACTATGTGAACATAACACACTGGAGTGGAGTGAAGCAATGCAATATTATCGTAATATTTCAAAAACAGCATGGCCATCTGGATTAGTGTTTAAAATGTAAATGACTTAAAAATCTATGTCAGAATGGAAATTGTTTAAAGCAAGTGTCTTTGTTTTTATTGATTTTCTTCAAGTTCTTCTTCCCAAATTTTCCATGTGATTTCTTTCATTTATTGTAACAATGTTTTAATGGATGACTTTTCCAGGTTCCAATTCAGAAAACAATATCAATGTAGTACTTTTTCCCTATTTCATACATGAATGGTTCAGCATGCTTCCAGTCGCCGTGTACACATGCGCCTGCCACTCCTTGAAGCAAGTGTGCCGTTCGAGGTAATAAGATCTCAACGCAACATGTCGACACTGGCAGCCAATCAACGATGTTTCTCTAATTTGCTGCCAACAATAAATCCCATTCCACTGTAAAAAAAAAAAAAAAAAAAACGCGGAACTGCAGGGAATAGAAATGTGTTCAAAGTGCCTCATATTGGAATGGAAACAAAATGAGTTTTTTAGTATTTGCTTGTGGATCATCATAAAATGGATCATGTGGCGTTTCAGAAGTTTGCAGATTTGGAAAGACATTGCACATTTCATTCAAAAATGGTATGAAAGTTTCACACTTTTAAATTCATGCTTTTGTTTTTTACCGGTTGTCAAGCAAGCACATCATTTCACAAAGACTGCTGCATGGTTTAGAAACTTACCTTCTTTGAACAATTAAAATACAAATATAATATTGTAAATAATCAACATAATGGAGGGATCACAATCTTAAGTTTGCCAGTGTCATTTTTGCTGAAACTGTCCAAAGCTCTGGCTGTTTCAAAAATTTCAAAAATTCAAAAAGTTTGCAAACCAATCTACTGATCAGTATAAAATGTCTATAAACTTTGGACTCAGTCAGCGAGTCACAAACGGTTTTGCAACTTTTTTTCTCAGAATAGTTAAAAAGAGGAGTAAATATTCACAGTACTGCGTGAATACAGCAAAAAAACAACAACCTTAAAACGCAGGACTGAACATTTTTCACACAATGCCAAACAACTGTACATCAATCAATCAAGTTCACTGCTAAGTTTCAAAAATGACACTTTTGTTCCTCCACCCCTCCTATGTTTATACATGCACAAAGCCCTGTAGCCTTATTGTTGACAATGGAAAGTGTCTATATAAAGCTAGTACAGGAACGCATGGGGTAAAGTGTGAGGAGGTCAAAGGGGCGTATAGAGAGAAGCATCCTGTTTTGCTCTAGGACGGGAAGAGGACCTTACCTGGAGCTGGTCTGACGGTGCTGCGGACAGTCTGGCGGGGGCTGAACCCTCCTCTGGACGCAGGAAAACTTGCTGACCACGTCTAAAAAACAAAAACAAAAATTACACATTTTCTGAAGTTTGGACTTTATACTTAAGCGGGTAGTGTCACTTGTGCAAAGGAATGCCCCTGGTGCTCTGCTTACAGGTCCTTGCATTTCTTCCTCTCCAGTGCAGTCATGTCATCTCCACCTGTCGGCCGCCGCAGAGGGATGGCTGGGGTCTCACACACATTCACACGCGCCGGCTAGGCAGGCAACTCACCGTGCGCGCCGCCACACTCTCCCTCACACTCTGAGCCTGCATGCGATGAAACAACCAGCCCGGGCTCACACATGCACCTCCCCTCCCACTGTCCCCTCCTCCTCCACCACTGAGGCAGCAGCGGAGGCAGGCGCAAGGCAGGCTCGCTCACCATCTTATCCAGGCACATGCTCCACCTCCTCCTCATAAGCTGCCCCACCCCCCTCCCCTCCAACGCTGCTGCTTCTTCTATAATAGTGCCGGATGTCACTGTGGTACACTTGCAATAAAGCAAAGGCAAAAGAGAGCTATAGGGAGTCATAATGGGCTTGGTTATCTAAAGAAAATAATTTTACTATTGATTCATGCTATGAGTGCCTTGTGTGATATAAGGTAGCATAAAATCTTCACTCAGGCAATCAGTGTTATAAATGAGAACTGTTAAGATTTTCTGCTTAAAGAAAACCCTTTAACTAAGGTTCTGCCAATAAGGTTGCTAGTTCAATCACTCTTGCTCTTTAGCCACAATACTAACTGGATGGGTAGCAGGTAGGTTTAGAACTTTTCATTTAAACCAAGTTGCACAGATGCTAGCATTTTTTGCAACATTAAATTAGGTACAGCTCTGGAAAAAAAATAAGAGACCACTGCATTTTTTCCTGAAATCAGCATCTCTACATGTATTACAGCCATTCCATTCCAGCGTCTGTTGAATTCCAACACAAACACAAAGCTGAGCTACTTCAGTTATTGCACCAGGAGTGGAATAAAGACACGTGTAAACATTAGTATTATTTTAATTAATTTTTTTCTTCTTCTGCTTTTTCTATTTTCTGGGTCGCGGGGGCAGCAGTCCAAGCAGATCTGCTGCCCAGAACACAATACCCCAGCCCCCATGAATCCTTCTGCAGGTGGTGGGTCCACAGGAGGACAGGCCTTGATGTATCTTCTGTCATGGGGGCTACCAGTGTCCGCAGACACTGGGGGCGAGGTGGGGTTAAGTGTCTTGCCCAAGGACACATCGGCAGCGCTCATCTGTGGGAGCTGGGATCGCACACGGCCAACCCGTCAAGAGCGGGATTCGAACCGCCAACCCCTGTATCACTAGACAAACATTCTACCAACTGAACTACTACTGGCTACTGCCGCCCAACATTAGTATTATTTTGTTTTAAAATGAATTTGATCTAGTTTCTTTGCAGTGTTTGAGGTCTGAAAACATGTATCTTTTTTGTTATTTATGCATTTATTTGCAGAAAATGACAAATGGTCAACCATTTGTCATTTTCTGCAAATAAATGCTCTAAACAATAATATATTTATTTGGAATTGAGGGGAAATGTTGTCAGTAGTTTACAGACTCAAACTAAAACGTTCCTTTTGCCCAAACACATACTTATAAGTAGTAAAATCAGAAAAAATTATCATTTTGCAGTGGTCTCTTATTTTTTTTTCCAGCGCTGTAGTCTTGCCTTAGGTAGGGAATCTGACAATTTCCACTTTATGCTCGAAACAGCATCCATTCTCCAGACACAAACCACCACATCTTATAGCACAAATCATATTCATAATGCATTAGATCACTAAAACATTTATAGAAGATCCTTGAAGCAACACCTCCTCACATTTAATTCAGTCTTATCGTGTTGGCCTGTCCCACACCTGTCCCCCTCCCGCTTCACGTCCCACAGCTGTGCCGGAGGTGACATTGTCCGGACATCAGGAGCAGTGCTAATGTAGTCCCATCAATCTAAAGGCAACCAAAGTCATTTACTCAAATCAAGCCTGTCAGAATGCAGCAGGAATGTAGAGGATCACAGTTGTTTAGTGGTGTGTTTTTCCATAATGGCGCACTTCAATCGCCATTGTGTGAATTTAAATGACTTTGAATGGGAGAATCAATGAAGCTATCAGAGAGAGCTTGATCATAACTGTCTTCCGAAAATACAACTGCAGTAAATCAAAAAAATGCTAGAAGTTCAAATCATAAAAAGTGTCAGACTAACAGAATAGAATATATTAGGAGAGGAAACTATAGGGTTCTGTAGTGCTCATAATGTTAATTAAAAATACAAACCCATACATAAATCACAAGGCTATGCAATGACACATTTGCCAAATATAGCTCAAGATCTGGAGATGGGTTCCTACGTGCTGCACTGCGGACACCCACTGCTCTTGTTTCACTGATGGATGGGTCAAATGCAGAGGTCAGATAAGTCAATTAGGCTACGTTCAGACTGCAGGGCTAAAGATCAATTCGGATTTTTTTTGAAAAATCAGATTTTTTTGCGAGGTCGTTCACATTTCCAATAAAATGCAACTTGTATGTGATCTCCAGTGTGAACTTTAAATGCCCCAAAAATGTCCCGCATGCGCTAGGGGTGTAAATCAGACACTTCACGCCGATTCGATACGATATCGATCTCTTAAGCCAACGATTCGATTATTTTCGATACTTGAGAATTCCCCACGATTCGATACAATTCAATACAATTCGATTCAATGGTGCATAGTTTTCACTTTATCTATTAATGATGTTTTGAATAAATTTTATTACAGAAAATTCGATTTGATTCTCTTGTGGACGCATCGATGCATTTGGATCGTCGCCTGTAGGATCGATGCATCAATACAAATCGATTATTATTTACACGACTAGCATGCGCAATGGAGGACACGACGAGGTCACGTGCAGCGAGCGTGTTCAGTGTTTACAGAAGTAGCCTAAACATGAACACTAGCATTGAGTGCCTGTCAATTTTAAAGTTTCTGTCGTACCAGAGCCAGAATATGTACAGCTTATTTGTTATAAGGAGGAGATTGAGAAGGAGAAGCAAAAGGTTTTTGACCTTGGCGTTTTGTGGGGCAGTGGCAGCAACGTCCGTAGAAAGGATTGTGTGGGTGCGGAGTCGCAGCCAAGAGTGGTGAGATTGCTATGCGCTTTGCTGCTTCACGGACACAGAGTTTATACACAATTTTCGCATGACGAGAAGAATGTTTGTGTATATTTGAACCTACCTACTTGTATCACTCTCGCTTGTTGATGTCGGATAAATGCGACCTGTCTGTTCAGACTGAAGTCGCATGTCAAAAGATCGGATATGTATCGGTTTTAGGACCACATATCCAAGTGGCCTGGGTCACATTTGAACAAATCAGTACCGGCTGGTTAGCTCAACTGATAAGTCACTGACTTTCCCCAGGGGGACCTGAGTTCAAATCCCCCCTCGGCAATAAGAAAAGCCAGTGTGGGTCCTTGGGCAAGACCCTTCACAGTACTGCCCCCCGAGCGCCGAAAAAGATGGCTGCTCACTGCTCCTGAAAAAGGATGGGTCAAATGCAGAAGTCAAATTTCTCCTGTGTGTCATTGTGTGTGAGACCAAATAAAGGCTTAATCTTAATCTAAAGATCCCATGACATGGTACTTCTTGATGCTTTTATATGGTGCCTTAATGGCTCCCTAATAATGTAAATGAATCCTTTTTCAAAATCAAGACTCAGTGCATGAGATAGCCCCATGAACACAGGCAGAGTCAAAAATATCTCTCTGAAACACTTTATTATGGGTGTTGTTGCTTGAATGCAAATGAGGACAGAGACAGGCCAGGGCAGCGGGTGGGTTGTGGCCAAACTCTCCGCTGTTTCCTCGTTTAACGGTGCGCTGGTGCGCTGGCCCCACTTCTGCGTTTAAGAAGATATGAGACGCTTTCCATTGAAAAATAAACACATTTCCACAGAAAATAAAATTAAACCACTGCTGTTTCAGAGGTTTGGAGGCTTGGATAAAGGACATCCAAGCCTGGAAACACTCTCACGTGCCCCCAGGCAAATAAAAAAACGCATCTCGCATTGCGTAGCTCGTTCGCGGTCCAAACTCTCTGGGCATGATTTCCAGAGACGGTGGGTAGACATCCAGACAGAGGGTGGAACTACATTTGCATTTTTCCCTGAGTGTGACGTCAGAAAGTCCCCTTGTTCAGAATCTTCCGTTTGGGCTGTCTTTTTTTCAAACGCGAAAAAGGATCGCAATTGCTCAGTTTACACATATCGCAACTTTTAGCCATGGGGTGGGCCCTAAACAGGGTAGGGGAGCTCACATTAACGTTCAAAAACCTCAGAAAGTGAAAATTTCATGCCATGGGACCTTAAAAGATCAGATACAGGTCGCATAGGGGCGGATTTGGGTCACTTCAGGCTGCTGTCTGAACATAGCCTTAGTCAGTTAACCTTAATACAACAGAAATGTCACTTTCAATTTAATTCTGTTTCTAATTTAAACAAACCAACTTGCAGCTATCTTCTATCTAACTTATAAATTCAATTATGCATCTTGACATGAACATTCCCTTTAATAGCTCCCCTCATTAATAATCTTACACACATTGTTTTATGGGAGTAATTAATTCACATCCATTAAAAAGACCTTTCATATTTGTATGACCAATATTGCAAAGAGTGGAGAACTGCGGTGGAGTAATCCTTGGGTCACGGGTCATGTTGATGGCTGTGGGGATGTTGTCTGTAAAATGCTATAATGCTCCGAACCCAGCAGTGGCCTGTTTTTGTCAACAATACAGTGAAAGGTTATTCAAGGGTAGCACTATCTCCGTCTGTATTGACCAATGTTGGCTAATAGCACAAGAAGCACAATAAAGTCGTCAGAATGGAACATGGGCCATTGTTGCAGTCAGTATTTCTGAACACACATACATAGTCTCTGAGGTACACAAGCACAAAAGCTGAAAAAGACTAGTTCAAAGGAAATTCAACTCAAAGGCTGCCTCTCCTCATCAGCCAGGTTGTTCTGATGTGGATTAGCTCCCATCGCACTCACAAAACACACACAGGCAGTAGTATTGATCCACATTTGCGCTTAAGAAACAGGCTGTTGTTGCGTCTCTGCTTGGTTATCAGTAATGATTTTAATATTCTGATCACCAATAGATTTGCAACATGGGTTTTGAAATCAGAATTCCACAAAATCAAAATCAAGATTCAGAACAGATGGAAATACAATCTGCTAAATTGAAATATATGGCTTTAAGAACATGTTTGTCGAGGTTAAAACTACAGGGTTATCCAAATGGTACAGGATATTTTCTTGGTTGAGGACATTGCAATGCCAATTACAGCTTTTGCCATTAGATTAGTTTGTGGTTTATCTTGTGGCCCATTGTCATTGGTGTGTGTTTTTATTCCATTAGTCCTGCATGCTGAGGCATACAGTGGGTCAGAACGTAATAATAAACCTGTGAAATTAAGATGGAGTGTAACCTTGGTGCATTCTTTTTTTCAGTCAGTTTTTGTTAGTTTGAGTATATTGTTGTGAAAGCACTGACGGAAAGTGCACGATGAACATACTGCATGTTTGTGTATATGTGGGCTCTGGTATTCATCCCATTTTGGGGACTGAAATCTGTACCATCACTTTATTCTGACCTTGTGCTTTGTGGGGCAACAACAATCAGGTTCCCATAAGGAAACTCTTCAATATTAGATCAGTGTTGTGGTTAAAAGTTAGGATATGGTTACATTTAGGTTTAGTCAGTAAAAAGATCTGAATAAGAGCTTCATTCTCCAGGAAATTAATGCAAGTCAATGCCTTGTCCCCGCAAAGCATAGGAACTTTACATGAGTGAGTGTGTGACTCCCATAAAGCCGCCCTGGTGATTGAAGGCTCTAAATGCACAAGGCACACTCAAGGGAATGGGGCTAATCTACATAATGGTGAGGCTGTATTAAAGGCATCCAAATGCACACATGCGAGCGCACGTGCACATCACACCTGGGTGACAATTGTGCTGAGGTCCTCGTCGTCTCTTCCACACAGGCACTTTAAGTCTGAGCCAATAAATGGATTACAGAGTAAATACTGTAAGTTCAAATATGAAGAGAAATGTTCCAGATAAGGTTTTTGGCCATTTGAGTTCGTCCTCAAAGGCCATTTTCACCCTCAGTTCTCACAGTTTCTAAGTGGCAATTGGGATCCTTTTGACTTTCAGATAGAGAGAAGTTTTAAGGATCACAGATAAATGAGTTTCTCAAAAGACAAAGAAAAAAAAAATGCACTTTTATAGTGTGTAAAAAAAAATCTAACTTGTAAAAAAGATTTCTTTTTTTTATTCATTCAAGTGTTTTGTTTTTGTGCATTACCATAACCAACCTGGCTCTCAGCTCACACTAAATAGCATATTGCTCTGGTTTTATGGCAGATCTTGTTATTAATTATGTCCTGGTTTGGGACAGACCCAAAGAAGCATAATTTTATACTAGCTTTATACTTTCTCTAGAATTTACTTGATAGAACCTAGTCTCCAATGGCACGCTCCTGTGATACCTTACAGTGTTAGTCTGCCTTAACCCGGCCTTCCCCTCAAAGATCTACGCAGCAGACAACGGTAGCAGCTCCCTTTGGACATGGGCTGATGAGCTGTGTGCATGTGGGAGATGCTTGTACATGAGGTGAGCTGCCAGTCAATGGTACAATGTCATAGGGAGAATACAAGGTGATAAGAGTTAATGAACAAAGTTGGATAACCTTATCAATACAGATATTCCTTTAGGGCATCATTTATTAAGCGTTTGCTCACGTGCAAAACAGAAAACCATTGTAACCATTGAATTGCTGCACCCTGAGTAGCAAATGTAAAAGATACTGAGCTGTGGAAGAAGTTTGAACGCAAAAGATCAAGTCTGAACAAGTTTTGACGAGGATATATCACGATTAAAAGCTAACAAAGTATGTGTAACTGTAGCAACAATCTTTGGCCCACGACACTAAATGAGTTTAACAGCCCTGCTGGAGCATAGGCCCATAAGCACTTTAAAGACTAAGGATCAGGGGTGTAGTGGGCGTGGTACGCGGGGGTACGCCGTCCACCCACTTCTCCCGACGTGAGATATAAAATAAATAACAAATATAAATTCAGGGATGAAAGAGTTCCGTTTTTAGCGGATCTCCGCTTTTTTTCAGCCGCGGGGTAGCCTATTATTTATTGATTTATTTTTTACATCTGTGCAAATTGGTTGAGAAAGATTTTGGGTGTATATATATATATATGTATAGTTGTGTTTAGGGTCGCCAACCGTCCCTTGAAAAACAGAATGGTCCCGTATTCAGAACAAAAGTACGTGTATCTCGTATTAAACTTCGTTTTAAACTGCGGGCCGCGCGAGCCCGTGTCTGGAGCCCCGGACCGAGCGAGCGCAGCTCTCGCAACAGCCTGTACCATTGCGTGTACACAGGTTAAACTTTATAAAACATCCTATACCTCATCCTACCTGCCCGTGCCTCACTTAACGCATCACTCCTCGCTTTTTCACCTGCGCCTTTTAGCGCGCATAAGCTCCTCCTCAATGCGCTTTGATAAGACGAAGTGCAAAGCAAAAACAAATCCAATATATACTACTAGTACCTGTTAATAAAATGTGTTTTTTTTTGTACTTTTATGTACAGTTTTACTTTATTGCTAACATATAGCATATAGAAATCCAAATTTCAGAAATTTAACATTTTCCGGGGGGGGGGGGGGGGGGGGGGTAATTCACATCCACGACGTCACAAATCGCGTACACCCACTTAAAAAAGCCCCACTACACCACTGCTAAGGAAGAATATGTACAAATGCCATATGGCATTCATACATATTCAGAGAAAGTTGGTTTACATGCCTTATTGACTGGGTTACACATTATATGGTTCAAAAGTCTGGTTAATTAGGAAGACACAAGACATACTTGACAGTATATGTGGGTGTTAATTTGTTGTACACTTAATACAAAAAATAGACTGCCCGTCTTGTTAGTAGTTAAATCTTGTGGCTTTACTTTCTCAGACAAACCATAATCCTCACAAATAATCAAAATCTCCTGTGAAAAATGTTTATCCAATTTTTGACAGCTTGAAATGTGCTGACATCTCACATAAATCCTTGTGCTACACTCTGTGAGAAGACATTTTTTAGCTTTTGCATAATTTAGAAGTAAATATTGGTCCAAGTCATTCATACATGATTTCATACTTTAATAACACTTCTGAAAGGGAGAAAAATGACAAAATACTTAACATTTTGGGTAGACTGTTCAGGAAAATCCAAAGACCAAGTGCAATCACCATGTATTCTAAGCATATTTAGCACAATGTTCTGTACAAATTGTTCATGAAGAAGTTACCATTTATCATGTTGAGTTTATTTAGCTCATTTAATTATTATTATTATTTTTTAAACTTATGGTTAGCTAAGATTTGTCTAATTCTCCACCCACAAGCCTATGTCATCCATGCTCCCACATGTACAAAAACATTATACAAAACAATACAGCTTTACAAACCTGATGCGATGTGCAGTAGTTTCTTTTGTGAAACACATGCCGATTGTAATGTGATAGTACGCTGAAGAGGGAGTGAGCTTTGACTCAGAGCATCAAAAATGAAACTTAAACGTATAAAACATGTTAATAGACTGTTTTTAGTGAACATAGCATTTTCAAAACAATAAAAGGTAACATGGCGATTGTTATGTGTTAGCAGTTAATACCCAATATAAGTAAAATGCCCCTTCTTTAAGATAAATATTAGATTCTTGTTGTTAAATTATTCTACTTTTTCTGATGCTATTACCTCAATAAACCTCAAACTACAGGATGTTGTCATTGCCTCCCATCAAGGATTCACCAAAGTTTGAAGTCACAGCTATTGTTTTAGCCTCATTGAAACTGCGGTATGAAACCTCAGTCACCAGCAGATATTAGAGACTCAACTCTCAAGTACAAAAGGTAAAGCAAAAAATATTCAGGTTATTCTAGACTTGAAGAGTAAAGTTCAACTGAGGCTAGCTGTTAACCTTAAACTCCCACTAAATGACATAATAAGGTGAAACAGAGCAGTTGGAGCTATGGGGATGTTTGCTATAACATGGCTCAAGGCTCTCATTAGTCATCTTTGCATAATATAGGACCTTTAAGTTGGTGTCATATTTCAGTTTACCCTTGCCGCAAGGTATTCCTAACCAAGATCTTGGGGTGAATGAGGATATAGCCTCTCACATACAGCATTGGACAATGGGTGCTATCTCACCCTCTGTACAGTATATGTCAGATTGTATTTATATAATTTTGAAGACAACATGCTTATCACTTTATTATTCGGAATTATTCTATAGTACATTTTTTTTTTCTTCTATTGTACACATTTTCTGATTGTACATTCAAATTATTTCAGACCCTAGGAACGAAAACAATTCCTAGATCAAACAGTTTTATGTTTCTCCTAAATGCAAATGTATGATACTAAAGTCTCTGCACGTAGCCTGATGCACAGCACAAATGCACATGCTCTGCACATTTGTAATTCAAGTTGATGGTCCACATTAAATTATACATTTGTTTGTCATACAGTATATGTTCATTAAATGTGGTGAATCTACTTGTACTGACTGCTACATTCATTATTTATAAAATTCTACAGAGATCATGAGTTTTTAGGGACATTGCTATGCACAGGCTACTGGTATGGTAACAGTGCCAAGCCTATTGTAACACTATTTTAAGTGTCTGGGTGGATATTGTTTATATAATCACAGCACTAAGATGAATAGGAAAGGTGTGCAGTGAATATCACTTGAGCATATTGTTGGCCTAACTAATTTCCAAGCACAACGTGAGTGCTTAGACAACAGCAGGAAAGCCACACTGACACACCCAGCTTTGCTAACTGAGGGGCATGTTTGTATTGATAACCTATTTCAACAGAACACGTGGTGTGTTAACCGGACAAGGCACGCAGACATGGATATAAATATCTGAGTTTGCCATGGATGACTCTGAAGAGCTACACAAAGTACACAGGAAAAAGTAATGCTATGATTTTAGACAGTCCCTCTTAACATTGTGTTAGAATGCTTAAGGGTTTGGAACTGGGCCATAAAGAATAACAACCATCTTAACTTAACTTGAGATGGTCCAACCGCAGCCACTAATTTGTAGCACGTGTCTCTCAAATGCAGAGATTTCCTCTCATGAATTCTCAAATCATTTAGAACAAAATATATAATGTCTTTAACCTGAGTAAATAAGAGTTTATTGCTTTGCCTGTTGACTCTTGGGTTATTTTTTCCCTTTACTTAACTCATAAGTCGCCCTGCATTTCACTTTGTCCATCACATCCAAAAGAAATCAGGAAGGTTTGATTCTAGATCCGTGTGTCTGTGTCAAATTAGTATTTCCAAAGCATTGTGTTTCACTGTAAAATTCTTATCAAGGGTAACATCTGTTCATTCATTATAGTATGTGTGTCCCAAAGATACACCAACAGCGACTCAAGCAACCAAACTTAACATTTGTGGGTGAGTTCATGTTCAGCCGCTGAGCTACAGTCACCCCAATTTGAAATGTGTTATTTTCTTGATACTTTCCATTACTAGTCATTGTGCACACGCTGTAAATGGAATTAGTCACATCGCCATGAAATGAAAGCATAGCAATGTACCAATAAGACAAAAACTCATTCATGACTTATTCCACAGGTTTATCTAGCAAAAATTCCATCAGTGTACTTGGAGTGATTGAAATTCTCATCTATTCAACTTGAGCAATGAAAGCCCTTTGAGAATGTTCTATTACATTTCAAGGTAGCCGTGTGGGCGTCAATTCAGATCAGATGGAACGCGGAGTCAAAGTCAAGCTCCTCACTTAAAACATGCCATAAAATATAAAATATATAATTGAAAATACGCATTTCGTTGTATTAACACAGTGGCTACTTTCTCCTTTGCATTCTCCGGTCACTAAGCCAAAACACTTTGAATGGTTGGATAGCGCGGTTGCTATGTGACTTTAGGACATTGGCAACCGGAACACTTTATAAACCCGTTTCCATACCAACACATGCGCTGCTGACTAACTATAGTGCGAGATTAATGAGAACTTGGAAGATGGGCAGATGAAAAGAAAAAAGCTATACAGATGCGTTTTTAACCATCGCTCAGGGCCCACCTGCTGAGATGTGTAATGGTGCAGTCATGCATGTTGTCAAATACAAAGATTAAGTGAAATGCATTCGTATGGAACAATGCGCGTGGTTTATGCAACATGCTATGTCTACCTGAGAGTAAATAGGAGCTGCGGAGAAGACAGCAGGAGTCCGATTTTCAGTTTGCTCAGAAATTGATGGTTCAGCGCTGCCAATGTGGAATGACGAAGCCCATTCCGGAGCCAGTGTATTAGACTAATATCATGCACTTGTTTTCTGGAGTGGACATTTGGGGACAAGATTGGACAACTTCAATTAAGAACTTACTGTAAATACACAATAAATTACACCCTAATGGTAGCTGTCTATTTCTTCTCTTCATTTCCATGTATATATTTCACTCCTGGTTCCTGATCAAATTGGACCAAATGTACAGTACTTTAGCTAGTAGGCTTGGTTGGGGAGCACTACAGGATTTTATGGTCTTGCTATTGCTGCTTATGAATTACAGTGAAATGGCCTTTCATTTTTCAAAGGTCAAGAATGAAATACACATAGGTAAAGAGACATTGCAGCATTCTTGTTTGTTTTTGGTTAGGATAAACCAAAGAGTTTACAATGTAAGCTTATGGCCTTGAGGAATCTCTATAGGTCTGAAATGATGACTTGCAATGATGATCCCCCAAAGTGTATGAGTCTATTTGTGAAAGAAGTGAAAGAACCAACAATGTGTAAGTGCAATTGTTTCTACTGACACCAGCTGTGATGCTTTGATCTTGACATAGCCCACTGTCATTCTCTAATACACACAGCCCCCAATTGGATTTGGTGTAATACAAATAATACTCGCACAGGGGGAAGTGTCCTGGCTCCTCTGTGGGGTGGTACAATGTCACATGAACCCAGTGCTGAGGGCAACAGCTTTGTAGTCCACCAGTTTTCCTATAAATTAAAACTCCAAATCCCAAGTGTGACTTTATAGAGTAATCAGGAAGGAGTTTGGAAGGATTAGGAAAATGTGGGAAATAAGTCATGGAATAATGTACAACCAATCAATCATTATGATTTAAATTACAGATTTAAAACTCATAATTATAAGTTTAAAAGTCATAATTATGAGTTTAAAAGTCATAATTATGAGTTTTCGTAGTTGCGGCACTCTGCGGCACGGTAGCAGAGTGGTTAGCGCTCTTGCTTCACAGCAAGAAGCTTCCGGGTTCGATCCCCGGGTCGCCCAGACCTTTCCGTGTGTGTTCTGTGTGGAGTTTGCATGCATGGTCTGGGTTCGATCCCCGGGTCGCCCGAGCCTTTCTGTGTGGAGTTTGCATGTTTCTCCCCGTGTCTGGGTGGGTTTCCTCCGGGCACTCCGGTTTCCCCCACCAACCCAAAACATGCACCAGCTTAGGTCCTGACCAAGCCGAAGCACGAAGATCATGGAGATGGTCCCCGGGCGCCCTAATGTGTGTGCTGCCCACTGCTCCTAATATATGTATATATATAGGATGGGTTAAAATGCAGAGAAGAATTTCTCCAGTGTGAGATCAATAAAGTTCACTTCTTCTTCTTCACTTCTTCTTGTCTCTGAACCTGCTCTCGCCATGCAAGCACCTGGGCTGGTGCGACCATTTTCCTGGAGAAGCCATGTATGAACCCAATACAAGGAAAAATGTGTAGTTATTTTACTAATTCACTTCACACTGGATCTAAATTATTTGCTATGTGCCCATATTTTCATCACTGAGTAACCTGAAGTAGCCTGTGCCAAGAGCCCAGCAAAGCTCATCAATTCCCAGCCAGGGCCAGGAAACCGGATGCACCGCAGAGCCAATGGTGTTTTATTCCCCGTTTGGACGAAACCAGCTACCATGGACAGAGAAACATAGATGGACACTTTGCACGTAGTCATTCATATGGGATTTGTGTGAAATTTTGTCTTTTTATAACTTTCACAAGTTACCGAGGAAATGGAACTATGTGGAGATCAGAGGCGGAAAAAGTACTGAAAAATTGTAATTAAGTAAAAATATCTTTCTTTTGCTTAATTCCTACTCAAGTAAAAGTAAGCATCTAAAAATCTACTCAATGTAAAAGTAAAAAAGTGTTTCATTTAAAATGTGATTTGAGTAAAAGTTACTCAGTTACTTTCAGTTATTTGATGTAAAAAAGGAAGAGTCATAAATCTAATCCAGCACAAGTTGTTTTAATCAACTTTTAGGTGATACAGTGCAAACTTTGTTCATTTTAAAGACAACTATAAAAAGAGCTCTTCCTTCTTTTTATAGAAGTTTATAGAACTTCAAACTTTAACTGCATAACAAATTTAACAAATTAAAATTTAACGAATTCTGAATTAAATGGTCCAACTCACAACTCCTCTACCCTAGGCTACTTCACTTGAAACATTATGTGATCAGGATGGAAAATAATTGGTTTAATGAAAGCACATTTTGCATAAAATATTAAAGTTTTAACTAAACGATAAATATGCCGTTTGGGAAACACAGGCAAAAGCACATACATTCTACTGACCACTAGGATTGGGTGATGTCTCCTTAATTGGCAGCTGACGATGTTTATCATTTAATTATTTTACTAACCTTTACTCATCTGGGGCTTTGGCACGTAAGGAAAAAAAGCTTCCATTTACGAACAGTTGGTACAATGGCGGAGCTAAGTTAAGTTAAGTTTCACTTTTGATTCTCATATTCGGCCCTTTATATCAAAGGCAGCGCACGACGCACATGGTCTTATTTTGATAAATAACTTTACACTTTTCCTATGTGGTTACCTGGATGGAGGAGCATTATGGAGAACTTCTCTTTACGCACATGCACTTCACACTGGATACATTTACCAATGAGGTGCATGATTTTGGCGGAGTTTTGGTCCATATTATCTGTTTGGCTTAAATATTACAAGGACACTGCAGGCTGTGACTGGATGTGGAGTTATTATTATGCACTTTGGCTTTGAATAACCCTACCACCACATGCTTTCTCAGATTTGATGTCGAGGTTTTGAATGCTGACAGCTCTGTCTGGCAAGGTAGGCACATTTTGCATTGCATCATTATGTTATTCCCTATTTTACGTTTGAACACAAATAGCTGTCCGAGGTTTGGCCAAGGGTTTCCTTCGATTTTCTTCAATTTATTCAGTGCACCTTCTTCTTGAATATGGTCCATGACGACCTCTGTCTCAGGCTCGGCACCAGCCATCATCCAAGTTGACCCAAGTTAGACTGACGGTTATGTAGCAGGTGCAAGCCCACGCAATTTCCTTTCATTTCGGGCAGATTGTTTTTTGTTTGTTTGGTTTTTTTTCACATTTCATTTTTTTTCTCCATCAATGTGATTTTGCTCAGTAACAAGGGTGGGTTCCAATGTAATGAAGTAAAATAATTGGGTCAAAATGTACTCGAGTAAAAACAAAATGACTTATTTCAAAAATGACTTAAAAAGAGATTACAGTAATGTGAGTAAATGTAATTTGTCATTTTCCACCCCTGGTGGAGATGTCCTGAGTTTCTGGAGGATGGTAGGCAGGCATGATAAAGGCAGATTCAGAGTCGACTTTAAAACTCATAATTATGAGTTTAAACGTCATAATTATGACATTTAAACTCATAATAATCATGTGCTTGCATGATAAAGGCAGATGTGAGGCTTTTATTTTTCATTTACTAGCGGAAATAGGTTTCCATACCTGTATGCTTTTCCTAATACTAAGGATTGGTGTTTTTCAAAATAAACTATAATTTTAAATATAAATTTAAATAATATAAATATAATACATATACATACATACATACATATACAGTGTATATATATATATATATATATATATATATATATATATATATATATATATATATATATATATATATATATATATATATAATACCTATACATTATAAATGCATTTACATTTTAAACATAATTTCAAAATAAACTCTAATTTCACTCAAGTTAACTATACTATAATAATAATAATAATAATAATAATAATAATAATAATAATAATTGGAAACTTGGAAACGCATGCCTATTACTAGATATTATATTGTTTTTTTATTCATATAGTAGAAATGGCAACCAACAGACGAGTGTAATAGACCAGCATTAATCATTTATTCACACAGAGTCTCTTGCCCATGAACACAACAACATGAACACAGTGCAGATGGGACCAAACTGCCAACTTTTAGGTTAGTGGGAAAATGCTCAAATGCTCACTTTGCTGAACTTTTTCCAACTACTACTTTAAAACCATTGGACCAACCAAAAGCTACAGTATTTCTAGACATACAAAAAGTATAATTTTGAAAAAAAAATAAAAAAAAAATCTTTCACTCCATTCTACACCCTCTGCTTTTACAAAACCTTGCTTGTAGTCCTCTAAAAGAACAAATATCTGTGTAATCCCTCAGTCGTCCAGGTAGGTTCCATAGTGGTCCAGGTGCATCTATGTGTTCTTATACTTGTTCTGATACAACTCAAGATCATTCTAAAGTTATTCATGGAAGGTTCAGTTCTTTCGTGTGAATGTGCAATTTTTAGTATCGATAGTTGCTCAAATCAGTGTCTAGTTTCGATACTTGTTTTAGTACCGATTATATCTGATTTTCAATACTTTTCATAACCCTACTGCTGATAAAATGTCTTTTCATTTACTAAAACAACACCAACATTCAAAAACTGTATTGCTTTGTAAAAAAAAAAATCTCTTGAATATTGCCCCCTTGTAGTTATGATTCCCTATTTTCCCCTAATTGATTCTTTGTCCAGCCAAACAAAAGTTAGCATTTGAACTGAATCTACAAATCGTAACGATAATGTATTAGCGTGTGTGAAATGTCTAAATATACAACAAGTACAATATAGGAAATTGCCCTACACCTTTTTCCTTTACAAAACCTTCCTTGTAGTCCTCTAAAAAGGACAAATAGAGGTAATCTGGATGCATAAATCCCAGCTGTGGTCCCAAACCAGATTAGCCTGTCGACCTGCTATTGCTCGGAGTCTCTCTCTGCGATCCATCTAGTCCCTGCTCACTAACCAACATCGATCCTGTAATGAGCTACTGCCACGGCACGCTCCTCCTCACTCCTGCTGTGGAAAGAGCTACAAAAGTCCATCTTTGAAAGTAGGATTAGTGAATATTTGATCTGGACTAAGTGATGTCTGTTAGAAGTGACAAATTATGTACAATTGGGTTTGAAACTGGCTTGTTAACTACTTCCTTCCTCCAGTGGTGTTCCCAAGTTTCCTTCCTGTAAAGTTATTGCTGAAGATGTCAAAGGTGAACAGCACAGGAAATATTGTTCAAATTGGCGGTGATGAAAACTCAAGAGAAAACATCAGTGCTTTGATTGGAAGAGAGGGAATAAACCGGCTCTGACTTTCAACAAAGAAGATCCACAACAACACCATGAATACTTTTCTTTTAATGGAAAAGAAATAGTTACAATTCACTGCAAAATGCAATATCTAGGTAAGATAAAATTACTTAAAGGTCCTGTATTACACAAAATTGACTTTTGTGATCTTTCAGTCATATTTTAATACCGTTACCTCATCAAAAACATACCTGGAGTTGTGTTTTGTTTCATTCACACATGTTTGAGTAATCCTGCATTATTAGTCTGTCTACATCTCCAAAGCTCAAAAGGCTCTGTTCCACCTTGTGATGTCATGAAGTGGTAGATTTTCAAAGTCAACGGCTTTTTTTTTTTACTTTTACATTTAGTTTAATAGAAATTTATAATTCCAGGGTTGAAATTATCCGATGAAGGTGTATGAAGTTTAAAAACACAGTGGAGCACTTCCTGTATTACCATATGACATCACAAGGTGGAGTGTTTTCAATGTGCAGTGTTTGTGTGTTAAACATGTGTGAATGGAACAACTCCAGGTATGTTTGTGATGAGGAAACATTATAACATAGATGAGAAAATGGCCTAATATGGGCTATTTGAGCAGATTCAACTTGACAGGTAAAATTATCTACTAATGGAAGTGTGTTTTTCTTAATTCAAGCAACATTAGATTTTGTTTCTTATTTTAAATGCAAAAAGTTTTTTTTTTCTTAAATGTGGCAAGATATAGAGTATTTTCATATTTTAAGTACAAATATCTTGTTCCATAGGTACATGTTTTTACTTAAAATTTACTCAAATCATGAAAACACTTTCTTAATTCATCTTCCTAAAGTCATCTTAACTGGGTTAGGTTTTAGTTTTTGTTGTGTTTAAACTTTGACTGTAAGATTATTTTTTGATAAATACAAAAGCATGGATGGCTGCAATTAGCAAATAACAAAATCCAGCTTGCTAACCCTCTATTTTACACTTTTGCAGAAGATTATTGTATTAATTAGCAGTTAAAATGCAGTCTCTTAAATTTTAACGCTCCAGGAGATGTTAAAAATTCACACCACTGACTGAATATTTATAATATAATATTAAAATTGCTAATGAAAATGCACATTCAACTCTGTCAGAAAATGTAATATTTTTTTTTACAGAATCGTATAGTTTTTTCATTTTCACAAGGATAGCTGCAACAAAACCATTTACTAAAAACAGGATATCACAACCCGAATCGGAACAGAAGAACAAATTGAAATGTTTTTTTTTTGTTTTTCTTTTGACTTCTTGCATGCAAAATGAAATTATTGCTATTTTGAATTTATTTCTTTTGAAAGTGGAACACTAGAAAAGATTAGAGAGAGAAATGGATGCGCTATACACAGAAAAAGGAGGGTGTGGGGGTCGGCATGTCCTTCCTGTGTTACCGTGGATACCGTGGCATTTTACCATCAAATGACATACATGTATAAAAAAAATTGTGATTGCAATTTTGGACTGTCTGATTAAGCAAGTACAGTCTTGCTTTGACATCCAAAATGTCAAAAATGGTAAACGCAATAAGTCTGTGCAAATGAAATACTGCCAATTAACTATATATATATATATATATATATATATATATATATATATATATATATATATATATATATATATATATATATATACATATATATATATATATACATACAGCCCAAGGATTTTTTATTTTTATCAATGCAGTCTTGAGCTATAAATCATTAAGTTGAACACTGTGAATGCACATAAGTCAGAATTAAGCTGTTAGGATGTGAAAACAAAATGAAAGGACACAACAGCCTGCAGATGGGAGGGAGAGGAAGAGGGAAAGAGGGAGAAAGAGAGGGAGAGAAAAAGGAAGGGAGGGAGGGGGGTGAGGCAAACCATGACTGAGGGCATCAACTCTGCAGCGGGCGGGAACAGATGTGAAGCAAAGTGAAATAATGGATGTAGAAATCACACTGGGGCTATGAGAAGCTGAACCCAAAACAAGAGAAATGAACCAGACAAATTTTATCTTCCCTCTTAACCGCTGTCGTCTTCTGCACTTTTACAGTTTCAACTTTCTTCCCTCAAACTGCTAACGAGCTGTGGGCGTCTAGCAGTCTCACTACATCGTGGAGTTGTTGGCAAACTGCGTGTGGAGGAAGTATGTATATCTCTAGGTTTCTGCTTCCCCCATTTGTTCCATCTACCTGATTTTTCGTCCAAACAAGACAATCAAAAGTCAGTATTTAGACTACATACGTAGGTAGTTGGGTAAAAGGGTCTTTTACAGAGCAAGAAAGTCAAAATGGCTTAACTATTTAGAGACAATGATAATTAAAAAAACACCCTTTCTTCTTTAAACAAGAAAATGTGAGTTTCAACATTAAAAAATAGTACTTTTCCTTTATATTACTATGTGGTCGTACTTGTTCTTGTTCAAGAAAGGTTCAATTCTGTCCTGTCAATGTAACTTTTTAAGTATTGATACCTACTCAAACCAGTATCTAATTTCAATACTCATTTTAGTATCAATTAGTATCTGATATTTGATATTTTTGATAGCGCTACTGCTGAAATTTTTCAGTTGCTAAAGGCCCCGGCAATATCATTCAGATAATTGTATTCCTTGTAGTCATGACTTCCCCATTTTCCCCTAAATGATTCTTTGTCCAACCAATCAAAAGTTACCATTTAGTTTGAACAGAATCTAAGAATCTAGGTGGTAATGATTATGTATTTGCATGTGCGCGAAATAATAACAGAGGTGATTAGTTGCTATGGCATCCAATTGATCGCAGGGTGCTAAAACTCAAAACAATTTATAACCACAATTTCCTCTCGGTAATGAAGCGGTGAATGCGGTGACCCTGACAAACGCACACGGCACATTCATCGCAGAGAGATTTTCTGCAGATGAAAACGAGATAGCAGATCATGACACACAAAGCCATACACAACTCACATGAAAGAAGAGTTATACAAGATGTGCGCACAGGGACGGTCATCTCAACAAAACATCTCAAAGTTCGGCTTTTGGGTTTATATAAGAGACCCTGAACCAGATTGTGAAAAGGAAGATCATTATTAAAGATATGAAAATAGAGACTGTGAAGGCAAGCAGAGAAAAAGCTTTTGGCTAGGGAAAATGTGTTGAATTTGTACAAATTAGAAGAACATATGCTGACTTTCAAGGCACTATTGTTGCAAAATACTTTGGGGGTGAGGTGAGTTAAGTAGCTTGCCCAAGGACACAATGGCACTATGCACCTATGAAAATTGGGATTGAACTGCCGTCATAAGGGATGGTAAATGGATCTGGCCAACTCTGCTAAAGCTGGGACTAGAAGTGGGATTTCAAGATTCAAGGTGGTTTATTTGTCATATGCAGGATCAACACAATGTTAACAATGCAATGAAATGCTTAGGATCAGAAGAACCCGTTAGTCAAGAAGTACTAATAGCATGCAATTAAAATACAAGGGAAAAATGTAAATAATACAATAAAAATATGTAATAAAATAGAATAAAATACAAGGGTACAGGTAGGATTAAATAAGGTGTAAGTAGAGTATTTCACAGGTGGTAATACTGCTCAAATGAATATCGTATTGCACATAATATAGTATAGTATAAGTATTGCACGTGGATTTTGTATTGCACATAATATAGTCATAGTTTGCTTTATTGTCTAAAACAATCATGTACATGTACATAGAGTGAATTCGAAATTTCGTTTCCCCACTAACCAGGAGTGGTTAGGGGAGGGGCCAGGCTAGTACAGGGGTCGGCAACCCGCGGCTCCGGAGCCGCATGTGGCTCTTTGATCCCTCTGATGCAGCTCAGTACAGTTACATTATATGTAACTGAGTTACGTAATAAAAATAACTTGCGATGGGTGAAATCCGTGAAGTAGTCAGCTTTATATTTTACAATTATTCTACATGTTTTTAAGGCTGTAAACGCCTCACCACACACATTCTACACTTTTCTCACACTCCTCTTCAGGGAGAAAACTTGCAAACATACAGCACTTCAGAGTCACACTGCTCACAATCGAACATTTATATAAATCTGGCAAAGCTGAATGCATTCTGTACTGTACAAGAGACACAGTGCGGAGGAGAGTGACTGACAAACCGGCAAATGTCTACAGTCCCTTAGCCAATCAGGATGCAGAAATGCGCGTTGATACACTATAAAAAAAGTTTTTGAATAAAAAAATCTGCGAAACAGCGAGGCCGCTGTATTTAATTAAAATTTATTTTATTTTAGTTTGTTCATTTTCAAAATGTAATTCTAAGGCACAAAGGCAAAAAGAAAAAAGAAAAAAATAAAGCACACATTATATGCAGTGTTATTTCGTTTTAAATTTCAAAAGGGTTTTGTGGCTCCCAGTGTTTTCTTTACTGTGTGAAACGGGTCCAAATGGCTCTTTGTGTGGTAAAGGTTGCCGACCCCTGGTCTAGTATAAGTATTGCCCATGGATTTCGTATTGCACATAATATAGTGTATTGGACGTGGATTATGAAGCAGGTTATTGCACAGGTAACAGTAGTATTTACAGTGAGGAAGTGACATACATGATACATTCATATAGAGCAGTACCAGTAAACATATTATGCATTACGAAAAGTAATTTAGTGCAGTATTATTGAGATTTGAGATTTGAACCACCAACCTTCGGATCAATGAATAAACATAACACTGTTGCCCTAAAGCCACCGTTGCTTTTGATATTCCTGCTTTGGACATCTTCAAACTTCTCATAGTTAGTTAATCATAACGAGAATTCTAGGACTGTACCACTTTAAGCCATAAAATTCTTTATTCATGAAGTCACTTTTATTTGACAGCATTTTTACCTCGATTTAAACTGTTGAACTCTTAAAAACCCATTTAAAGTAGTAACATGACAAGCAGCTTGACGGTTCCGGAGCCCTCTGTGACGACCCCCGGCTGCAGACGGGAGCGTTCTGAATGGTGAATTCGAGGATGGCCAGTTCATTAGTCTGAGGCGGACAGAAATGGAGCGAGTCCTATTGAAGAAGCGCGCAAGTCAACAGGGCACTATCTTGACCTGAATACACATCTGCAATTACAGGTGGGCCCACAATTTGCTAAAACATGCACTCATTTGACTAGCAAGATCTACACTGCAAAACCATCTGTATGTCTGTAATGACTTGAATTAATCTTATTTATCTTGATTTGAGTAGTTTTGACTAGTTTACATTAATTAGTTAGTGTGTACGCCTATTTACTTTCAATACACGTTTGGTTTAAAAAATGTTTTTTTCGCTTTTTCACTTATTTAAAGGTGTATTATGTAACTATAGCCATATATGGTCCACCACCTCCTTGTTCCTTTGCCTGAAATGTTCCACAGTATAGGGCATTAACCATTTGGCCATCTTCAGTTACATATGTTTAATTGCAAATAAATAAATAAATAAATAAGCTTGGCTATGTTACATCACCTGCTTGTCTACATGTATACCATATTGTAGATTCGAACATTCCAGGCAAACCAATCCACGGAGACAAGCAGGTAGTAGGAAAGTAATAATACATACAATATAGTATATAATGCAACTTTAAGTTACTCCCTTGACATATCTTTTTTCAAAACCAATTCATACCTACCAACTAAGTAACTCTAAACTAGTCAAAAATATTGCTTAATTTTTTTTTGACTCATGTAGATTTTCCATTTCTTTGCAGTCGCACGCAAGCACACGGACACTTTTGATCAAACCCGCTACTGTCCTTTGACCCCCTGCTCTCCTCCCCAGCGCGCTCCTAATGACCTCATCCTTCCCTTTTCCTCCAGCCATTTTCATTTTGACATCTCACTCTCTCTTGCCCTCTGTTCAAGTCTCATTTAGTGCCGTGTGCCATGTCAAAGTTATCAGTGCTGCTGTCAGAGTGCCCCCAAGTGTATGCAACTGTATACTGCAACTCATTAAGGGAGTTGTTTTCAATTAGTCAGTATCAATACACATGGTTTGGATGTGAAAAATATTAGCTCGTTACATACTACTATACAGCTACTACAACTGTTAGTAATACTGAAACAAAAATTAGTACTACAGCCGCCTTTACTAATAAACAAGTCTTACCATTTGACTTTTACTTCTATAACAAACAACCAAATATCCATCTACTATTGCTAATATGACTACTACTACTACAAAAGTATCTACATTTACTACATCGACTCTACTGCTACTACTGCTAATATGTAGCTATACTGATGCTGCTGCTATTACTGAAACTTCAAAAACTGCTACTACCAGTACAAGCCTTCTTCTGTGTAGTGTACTGTAGTAAATACGTAAGTAATTAGACAGACTGATGGCAATAGGAATGGATTTTTTGTATGTTTTTACAGGCTAAAGGGACTTTGTAAGTAATTATGGCTTACTTCCAAATGTACAAAAAAATAATAAAATAAAATAAAAATAGGCCTACAGCAATTAAATAGCAAATGAGTTTGACTTGAGTTAGAATTTTCATGCGCCTGTCACAACACAGACAAATTCATCTGAAGTGTTTTTAGCCACTAAACTGTCTCACATGACACCAGCAGCCTAAAAACAAAGTCACTTTTTGCCAAAAGCTTTGCTTGTAACTCCCTGGGGCGAAGAGGTGATAGAGCTGTCATTTTAGGCAGCTTCCTCTCTTCATCTGCACACTTTCAATTAGATTCTCCTCACTCTTTCCCTTTCTCTCTCCGTCTTCTCAACCATGACTTCAAAGTGCTCTCTCTCCAGTGCACGCTCATAGCTACACATGTCTGTCTATAAGGAATACCAATGAGTTTATTGTTTCCATTTCAAAGGTAAGAGGACAGGGATTAAAATGCACTCTTGTTCACAAAAAACAAATAACTGCAAATAGGAAAAAAAAGAAGAGAAAACAAGAAAGGACAAGAGGAGATCCATCGTATGTAAAAGAGAATAGGCCACTCCACTATACTGGTATAACATATAAGAACTGTAGCATCAGACTCCAAATGGCATGGGATACTGGTGGAGTTCTTCAAGTCTAGACAATGGTTATCACTGTTACTGTTCACATTACCCACTGTCGTATACTGAACTTGAATGCCTTATGATATTTGTCTGGCTTATATTCGATAGAATGTAGAATGTTTCTTTTCAATAGCAATGCTACTACATTTTATCATAAATGTGATAAACAAGAATACATGGTTTGTATGTATGACAAAACATACGAGAAACATATGGTCATGAGCTTTGGGTAATGGCCGAAAGGAAGAGAGGTTGGGCACTCCCTTAGAGATAGAGTGAGGAACTCAGCCACACAAAAGGTGCTCGGAGGAGAGCCGCTGCTCCTCCACGTTGAGAGGAGCCAGCTGAGGTGGATCGGGCATCTGTTCCGGATGCCTCTTGGTTGCCTGAATGTTCCCACCGAAAGGAGGGCCCGGAAGACCCAGGACACGCTGGAGGGACTATGTCTATCAGCTGGTCTGGGAACTCGTCGGGGTCCCCCGGGAGGAGCGAGAGGAAGTCTCTGGGGTGAAGGAAATCTGCTAGAGGAAGTGTCTGGGGTGAGGGAAATCTGCTAGAGGAAGTGTCTGGGGTGAAGGAAATCTGGGATGGATGGATGGACAAAACATATGAAATGTGGTATAAACAAAATCTAAACTTAAAGGTGCACTAGCTATATAACTTGTAACTGTGTGTGTGTGTGTGTGTGTGTGTGTGTGTGTGTGTGTGTGTGTGTGTGTGTGTGTGTGTGTGTGTGTGTGCGCGCGCGTGTGAGACCCATAAAACCTTGGTTCTTAAAGACATTTTATAGTTTAATCTGTTGAAAAGTAATGGGCAGTGCAGATGATTTATCATTGTCCAGCTGTAGTACAAACCAAACAAGTAAACTCGGGTCTGGTCTTGGTGCAGTTTGAGGTGAGACCTGCTGAGTCTCTGCAGTGAATACAGCCCATGACCTCCAAGGCCCAAGTGCAAAAGTGAACCACACCAATTACTGTACAACCACAACACAGGAGCAAACAAAGGCTTTAAGGCTTTAGTTTAGAGTATGGATAAACCAAGCCTGAGACACAACTAAATCTGAACTGAACCTAAACTAAATCAGGTGATTAAGGGACATTTTTAATAATCTAGATCAGTGTTTCTCAAATGTATGTACAGTATGTGTGTATGTAATGTATGTGTACTACTGGTGGTACACAAGCTCCTTCAGGTCGTACTTTGGACAGCTCGTTAGTTTATGAGTTTGACGTTATCCACATTTTTGTCCTCTTTGGATAATTTCTTGTTTAGAACTAGAGTGGAAATGATGAGGCCCAATTTAGATGTGGCTTAGTCCTAGATTAGACCTGGAAGTCCTGTTTTATACATGATTTAAAGCTGGTGGTATTCAAAAAGCCAAATCTTTTCTTTGGTTGGTGCTTGTAACGAACTGACTCAATCACGTCTAAGTTTCAACTTAACGACAGCACAATTACAACTAACATGTAAAAACAATTACAACAATACATGTAAATTTCCAACTATATGGTCACACAAAATGGCTGTCTAGTCTTCACCACTCTCATCATATAGGCTCATCCATGTTCATAGCATTTTCTCTACGTTCAAGGCCTTTTTCCCTGGGCTGATTATAATTGAATTTGACAAAGTCCTTTTAGCGTAAGATTGCATTGAGTGTCTATACTCTCTCTCTCCCTCTCCCAAGCACACACACACACACACACATACACATGCACACATACAAGGCGAGGTCGGCGCCTGTCTACCCAATCTGAAATCATTTCCTCACCTGTCATCTCCTTCTCTGCTCCTTTTGTCCTCACCCTCAAAGACATGCAGCGGCGCCAATTCTATTTTCCGTTAATGTGGTTTCCACTAGAATGCTGTCTTTTGACCCTCTCCAATACACATTCTCATCTCAACACCCATTTTCACACCTAAAAAAACACACAATATAAACAGCAGAGAAGACATACCAGATCTTACATCCGAATAACACACTATAATCACTAGATATATAAGTCCGACCACATAGGGAGCGTTGCCATTATCAACCTCTTGGAACTATATTTTGAGCGACAGCCATTACGCACACACTACAAGGAGGCAGTGAGACAAACAATATCAATTCACTGCGCACTTCAATATTCCACAAAGGTCAAAGCACCCACGAATCACCCAACGGCACACGTGAGGAAGAGCCAAAGAGTACTAGTTCTCAGTCCGGAAAACATCCACCCACTCGCTAACATGCTAACACCTTCATCTCCGTTATCACAGCCCCTCATCAAAAGGCATGAAAAAGAGCGCTGTGGAAAACCTGCCGTCGCCGTGGTAACATGGAGAAAACAACCCGGTGAAAAACAGGCCTGTCCATTCTTCTGTTTCATCCCCAGTACTAGAGTGGGCACATGTGTCGGCCTCATGTTGTGGCTTATCTTTTTGCCTCTTATGACTCTGGTACACCTCAATATGACTTATTTATACTTTTCAGGTTTTTTTTTATTGATAAACATTGGAAAAGGCTACAAGGTAAAATCTTCAATACATTTTTGAAGTGTTCCTGATCCAATATCCAAACCTAATGAAGCCACATTAGACAAACTGATAAAGTGGAATTCAATCAAATCAAACTGTTAAAATGAAATTATGTCTTATATTGCTTACTTCTGTTGGAAATTATGAGTAACTTTTGCTCCCTCTCATGGTTGAGAAGTGCAATTGTTAGTTGTCAATAGTTGATCATTTTGTGTGTAAGGAATTTGGGCTTTGGAAAGATGTCTATCTTGTGACCACCTGATAAGATGGTCAAATAATGATTTGACAAGGTTATAAGGTAAATAAAAAGTGACATGTCCATAGACTGAAAATGAGCAGTATTTGTATGTTAAGACACTGACAACCTTGCTTCAGTTGTGATTTCATATTTTTTCTAACTCAAGAGTGCAGGCTACATACAGTATAAGATTTATATTTTTCTTATGTAAATAATAAATGAAACAGAACCAGCAAAACAATTTTGTGTGTAGTTCAGGGGCAATTACCCTGTACATTTTGAACAGCAAAAGAATTAAAAGTTGACATGGCAAACTGCATGTGCCAAACAGGTAAAAGCAGGTGCTATGTCTTAACCAACACCTGCATACTCTCTAGCTCTACATCTCTTTATGAGCAGTGTCATGGTGCGTGTGTGAAGATCACTGGGACATGACAAGCTCCAGGGAAAGAAAGTACCTGTAGTCACATTTGGAACGTTCAAATCTAATCGCTTTTTTTTTTTTTTTTTTTGCTTTCATTTGCTTATAAGAATCCAGCTGCCAAAATCCAGTGTTGTATAGTAACGAAGTAATAATACTTCACTACTGTACTTAAGTACATTTTGGGAGACTTTGTACTTTACTTGAGTAAAAAAAAAAGAAAAAGATTACTTTTACTTTTACTTCACTACATTTCCGAATTTAATTGCATACTTTTACTCCGATACATTTTCAATGTGCCGTTTAGTTACTTGTTACAAAAAAAAACCCTCTACTGACTGCAAGGAAGTCAGGACGTGCCTGGGCTTGTTTGCTACTTGCGCATGACAATCAGCCTACACCTGTTGGTTTCATGCAGCTAGTTTAATCAATTAACATCCCTGATGGAAGAGGAGACAGCATCCACGTCGGCTACAAATGAAGGGGGACCTGACGATGAGCATCCCTGGCCGTACTTAAACACAATGTTCTCTTACACTGATATGAAGGATTCATATAACGTATTTTGTGCCTGCATTTACTTGCTCATAGAACGGTGTTTCATGGATATCACCAAACCCAATATCTTCGACAGTGCTCCATATGACACAAAACTACCATGGGTGAGCCGAACATGGTGTTTTACATTAGAATTAAGGGCCCAATTGCAAAAAACCCTCTTCCTCCAAAAACACTCCTTCAATGGTGTTATGTATGCCTTATTTTCAGCACTGTTATTTAAAAAAAAAACAAAGGTTTGAGGGGGAGAGGGCGAACATTAAAAAATATTTAATTCAGACTGCCTTTGCTTAATACTTTTACTTGTACTTTTAATTACATTACTTGAGTACATTTATTTTTACATTACTTGTCATACTTAAGTACAAGAAGTTCCAGATACTTTAAGACTTTTACTCTAGTAACATTTCAGTCAGTGACTTCGACTTTTACCAAAGTCGTTTTTGGGAGGGGTACCTATACTTTTACTTGAGTTTGATTTTCCAGTACTTTATACAACACTGCCAAAATCTGAAGATATGTTTTTCTACAAGGAACATGCTCCCTGTTGCTCCCTCAAATCAGCCAGGTACAAAACAAGCAGAGTTACGACTTTACTTTACTCCCATCACAAATCAAGCAATGCAGGCTCTCAAGTCCCCTCACATTCTGCCTGTCACATTTGTTCTCACTCAATGTCTTATCTTTGCATGCAAAAACTGGATTCAGGTTTTAAAAGCAAAAAAGGCCATACCTGCCTGTCAAAGCCTGATCTCGTCAGATCTCAGAAGCTAAGCACGGCAGGGCCTGGTTAGTACTTGGATGGGAGACCACTGGGAATTCCAGGTGCCACAGGAGGGCACCAGTCGCAAAAACTGTTGTTGTGTCCTTAGGCAAGACACTTCACCCACATTGCCTAGTATGAAAGTGGTGTCTGTGTGAGTGTTGGCGGTGGTCAGAGGGGCCGATGGGGCAGATTAACAGCCTTGCTTCCGTCGGTCTGCCCCAGGGCAGCTGTGGCTACAGAAAGTAGCTTACCACCATCAAGTGTGGAGTGAATGAACAATGAACTGTAAAGCGCTTTGGGTGTCATGAAAGGCGGTATATAAATGCTATGAATTATTATTATTATTAAAAGCAAAAACTATGAAGTATAGTCTTAATTAGAGCAAACTGTATATTGAAGAAAGGGGATTGGATCTGAAAGCAATTCTGAAGCATTGTTGAAGAGATGGCAAAGAGAAGGCTTTCAAGATGGAGCACAAGGGGAGAGTTTGTCACTTTTTGGGGGAAAAAAAAGTTTGCAGTCCTATTTTGAGACCAAGATAACTAACTACAATATAATGAAAGGCAAATGTTGTCATCCTGGAGGTAGGATGGGTTCAAGTAGTAGCTTCTTTTGCATCAAAAAACTGCATGGGAACACAGGCTACTGATGTTACACAGGACAGCAATTCCACTGTGAATCTCAATGCATCACTATAAAAATAATGTCAGAAAGTTTCAGACACTTACAAACTATGTTTCAGTTGCTAGAATATTTCCTGATGTGCATTATGTTTGACTTGTAAGCTCTTCACAAATGCTAATCACTGATTAGCATTTTAGGCATAACTCACTGTAATAAAAAAAAAAAAATCACATTTTGAAAATGTCACCCTACTTTGCACAATGTAACATAGTTAGTTCTAATAGTTTATAAAATATGGCCTTTGAGCAAAGGTGGTGTTTTGTCTCGTGTCAGAACATACTAGTATACCAGGCACACATGGCACTAGCAAAGCACATGACCAATTAAACGGTTCATAATCTTTTTTCTGTAGAAACTGTCATATGTACATATAGTGACACAATTACCTGTAGAAATTTATCATAGCAGAGAAACACTGATGGAGTCACTCACCGTTGGAGAAGAATGATCCAAACCACACAGTTTCTTTATCACAACCTTGGTTTTATCTCTATCTCTATTAGAAATAGGCAGTTATTGACACTATTTATACACAATAGACCTTTTTCACAGCAAACAGAAGTGCCGCGCTGTAAGGTTGAGAACCTCCGGTTAATGGTTTTCTATGGCAAAATGTCTGTGAAAATGTCTCAGGTATCCTCCACCAGCTTAATAAATCTGCCTGCCCATCACCAAATCTTCAACCAACAAGGTCAACAAAGGACATAAATTCTTCCATAAATTCTTCCATGAAGAATTTCTTCACAACTATCAAGGTAAGAAAGATGAAAGCTTAAAGGCTAACAACGACTAGCATTAGCAAACGACTACTGAGCAAAACTAGTGTTACGGTATGCTAGAGACAAATCTCTCTATCTATGCTAATATCAACATCATGAAATCAATTTTTAATTTTAATTGTAGAATCAGTCTGAGTTAACAAGTAACTTTTATTCATTACAAGTTTTATTCATTACCATAATGTTATGGAAATGAATAATGACTGGCCTGCTTCGTTTCCAAATAAATGCACTGGGTTTAAGACACGCTATGTTCAGGGTCAGATAAAAAAAAGTTTCCTCAAATACACTCTTAAAGGCACTTTCTTGTCATTCTGTCAGCCAATGTGTGTCTACCTCCTGTCTGGTAAAATGAAGACAGCTTACCAAATTTGAAACTCAAGTTATGTCATCACTGCGCTATCTTTAATTTATGTCCACAATATAGGCCAGGGGCAAACTTTAAATGTATTAATCGTCATTGGTAGAGCTACCTCATAATGATAAAGAACCCGGAAGTTACCGCATCCCATAGACTGTACAGAGAAAAGGACTTTGTTAGTGTGACGTCACCCATAGCGTTTAGCTCCAGTCAAATTAAGCTCACTGAGGCTAGCAGTTATAAAGGTAAATCTGGAGTTGAGTTCCATTTTAGGAATAGGAATTGATTTTGGTACAAAAAAGCTAAATAATAACACTAGGATCATGTACAGGTTAAATATATGAACATTTTAAGACAAAAATGAGGAGCCTGAAAGCAACAGTTATGATGAGGACAATGGTTTTTCTAGCCATAACCACATCCACATTATTTCCTGATAATTTTGTTCTCTGACCGCTGCTTTCTTGTTAAATAATTAGTGTCATGTAGATTTTTTTCTGTTTAGTGAAAGAGATTTACTTTGTTTCTGCACAGTTTTTTTTAAATAGAGAATCTTTCAACTGACTAAAAAAGCAAACAATTCCTCCAATATTATTGCCACCACTGTTGTTTTATTCAGCCCATAATATACAAACTGACAAAAGTGTACAGAGGTCCAAAAGAGTTCAGGGTCCACCAATGATGATAGGAACGGACATCATGTGTTTGCCAAAAAATCCAAGTCATTCAAACCACAGTACATTTTCAAAGCATTAAAACATATCCTGTAATTATGTCATTACAGAGTGACATTCTGCAGAATATCGTAATAGGTTTGGTCTGAAAGCTTATTATGGGTAATATATCATTTTAAATTTAGGTTTTGAGAGGTCCACTTACATCAACCACATAATGGTAAACTTCATATGTACTCTTTGGGATAGCAAAATAACAGCAACTAGACTTAAAACTACTCAATTCACTTTCACTGTAATTGAATGTCCATAAATATTTTCAATTTCGCTGTGTATTGGTGGTGGTTGTAGTACTTTTACACCTCCTGGCTTGAATGTATTGCTTACAGCTTGCCATATGAAAAGTAAAATGGGACCATCTGGGAAGATGACTCAGACTTAAAGATCCCATGACATGGTACTTCTTGATGCTTTTATATGGCTCCTTAATGGTTCCCTAATACTGTAAATGAATCCTTCTTCAAAATCAACACTCAGTGCATGAGAAACAGAGATAAGATGAGAAAGAGTATTTTTTCTCCCTCAGAACAGGTCATAATGGGAGTTGTTGCTTGAATGCAAATGAGGAGAAAAAAGCTGGCCAATAGTAGAGGGTGGGGGCGTGGCCAAACGCTCCGGTCTCCGCTGTAGCTCACAGCTGATCCATTTCCTTGTTTTTGCACGAGGGGAGAGATTTCAAGCGTTCCATTGAAAAATAAACACATTTCCACATAAAATAAAATTAAACCACTGCTGTTCAAAGGTCCAGAGGCTCAGATAAAGGACTTCCGAGCCTAGAAACACTCGGACGTGCCTCCAGGCAAATAAAAAAACGCATTTCGCATTGCCTAGCGCATTCGCAGTCCAAACTCTCTGGGCGTGATTTACAGAGACGCTGAGTACAGACAGACGGGGGTGGAACTGCATTTGCATTTCTTTTTTCGATCTGACGTCAATAAGGTGCCTTGTTCAAACTCGCCCGTTTGAGCTCCGGTTTTTTGTAACGCAGAAAAGGATCGCAAATGCTCAGTTTAGACATTTCACAACTTTTAACCATGGGGGGGGGGCCTAAACAGGGTAGGGGAGCTCACATTAACGTTCAAAAACCTCAGAAAGTGAAAATGTCATGCCATGGGACCTTTAAAGAGAGTTATACACATGCTGTAAGTTGACGTTATTTGTTGGAAAATGAGTCTCTAAAGGTCACATGGGCACACCCCACAGGGCATGTTTTACAGGTCAATATGTGACAATCCAGTCACGACATGGATGTACTGTACAAAGCATGAGCATACAAGAGTTACATAAAACTTTAGTGTAGTAAGGTATGTATATAAAATGTATGTAATGCTCTCATAAAATCAAACATCCGATATTTATGTCCAAACAATAAACACTTCTAGCTTCTTGCTCTAAGGTCTTAACTGTATGTCTTCACACATTAACTTTGACCTTAAACCAATTTCATGCATGAGCTGTCTGCATGTATGTTGTTACAGTAATGTTGTCAGGTCTACATGCATAGTATACTACATACATAGTATAACCATAAACACACATTTTAGTATTTAATATTTATTAAGAACACAGAGCACTGGTTCATAGTATAATAAAACCTGGTTTGATCACATATTAGGTGTAAATCTGACAGAGCTTTTCTGAGAAAAACTAGAGCTTAGATCATCTGTTTACACATAAATGAACAGACACCATCTGATCACCAAGACAAAGGATCTTGCACCACAGCTTAGAAACATTTAATTCGTACTACAATACCCCAGAACTTTCAATAATTTTTTTCAACACCACTGTCTGCTCTTAGATATGAAGAAAACATGTTAATTAAAACTACTGATTTAGTCACAATGACATAAATATTTCACAGGATGTAAAGAATGGGTGTTTAATAGCATAGAATAGAATAGAATGCCTTTTATTGTCACTATTCATATGTACAATTTACATTATACATACTCACAATGAGATTGAAAGCAACTCACTTCAGTGCAGACATTTAAGTAGGATATATACAACACAGCAGGATATTTACAACACAGTATAGAAAAAAAAAATAGTGCCAAAAAAAAAACAAAAATTTAACACACTATTTTTTTCTGTGGTGTCTCCCATGGATGTATCTTCTTTGTGATACTGAACAAAACTCCTACCTTTATCATATGTAGCTATCTGCATGTAGTAATAGTCTAGCAATAAAGTGTACTATCCTGTATTATTACAAATATATGTAATCCCGAGGACAACTGTAAAAGGACCAAAAGCACTGCTTGGAACTCACAACACTCCATATTACTACACATTAGCACTACACAGCATGTACAGTAAATCATGTGCTTCCTCTCCTCACATTGAATGGCCCCAGAGAGGAAAGCCTAGGTGTGTGCATGTGCGTGTATAAACAGTGTGGCAGTGTTCAGCGCGATAAGGTTTCCGCGTCTCTGTTAGTTCAGTTCCTGTGAGCCGCTGCAGATAAGCGACCAAAGCTTGTCACAGCATACTCACCTATGTAAACCCAAACACACGCAACCAAATAAGAAAACAAAACAAGACGAACCAAAGCAATACATGTGTCCAGGGAGAGGGTCCAAGAGGCTCTGATGTGGTCCAATCAACACTGCTACATCAGACGGCTTAATCTGGCAAGGGAGTGCTTGAAAGATTAACTGTGTGGGGGAAAGTTGTGGAAAATTAAGTTAGGAAGGAGAATTAAAGTTTTTTACAATCTGAGCCTTATTTCGGTAACAAAACAAGTTGTTTTACTCACCCATAGCACATTGGTGTCATATGGAGCACTTCCGGAGATGTTTTAGATTTGCGATCTCCATAATGTGAGTTCTCGGGGCAAATGTTTGCGGTCTCCAAATAACACAAACCTTAGCACTTTTCAAATCATAGAAGCTCAATGTCTTAGTCTACGCTTTCGTTTGAGACAAAACTGGTCTGCAATCCTAGATTTATCCATAGTTTAGAGTAGATGAGGAAACCATTGCGCATGTGCGGAGTCACAGCTTATTTCGCTCTCAGCTCTCGGGACCCAAACATGAAACGCAAAGATGTAAATTATGGATAAATCTCGGATTACAGGCCACTTTTGACTCAAACGAAAGTGTAGACTAAGATATTGAGCTTCTATGATTTGAAAAGTGCTAAAATTTGTGTTATTTGGAGACCGTGGGGGGCATATATTACATGCTATATTATATGCCCCGAGAACTCGCGTTACGGAGATCGCAAATCTAAAACATCTCCGGAAGTGCTCCATATGACACCAAAGTGCTATGGGTGAGTAAAACAACTTGTTTTATTACCGAGATAAGGTTAATTCTCCTTTAAAGGAAAAGTAACGTTATTTTACAATCTGAGCCTTCTTTCGGTAATAAAACAAGTCGTTTGACTCACCCATAGCACGTTGGTGTCATTTGGAGCTGTTTGGTAAAAGTTATGTTGTAGCGTATCCGTTAGCGTGAGTACTCGGGGCATTACTTTGCGGTCTCCAAATAACACAAACTTTAGCACTTTTCAAATCATAGAAGCCCGATGTCTTAATCTACGATTTCGTTTGAAGCAAAAGTGGCCTGTAATCCGAGATTTAGCCATAGTTTTCAGCTTTGCGTTTCATGTTTGGGTCCCGGGAGCTGAGAGCACACTCCGCACATGCGCACTGGCGTCCTCATCAACTCGAAACTATGGCTAAATCTCGGATTACAGGCCACTTTTGACCACACGAAATCGTAGACTAAAGACATCGGGCTTCTATGATTTGAAAAGTGCTAAAGTTTGTGTTATTTGGAGACCGCAAAGTAATGCCCCGAGTACTCACGCTAACGGATACACTACAACATAACTTTTACCAAACAGCTCCAAATGACACCAACGTGCTATGAGTGAGTCAAACGACTTGTTTTATTACCGAAAGAAGGCTCAGATTGTAAAATAACGTTACTTTTCCTTTAAGTTTTTGTGTTAAATGGGGAGTTACAAAAGCAGCCATGCAAAACAATAAAGAGGCTTGGGTTGAGGCTGATGTGTTGGCTTACTAAAAAAACCTGAGCATCACATAATTCATCTCTCAAGTCTCCACAGTGGTTGTCTAAGGCTACGTTCAGACTGCAGGGCTTAAAGCACAATTTTTTGTGAAATCCAATTTAGATTTCCAATTAAATGCAACTTGTATGTGATCTCCAGTGTGAACTTTAAACACCCCAAAAGTGTCCCGCATGTGCAGTGGAGGACACGACGAGGTCACATGCAGTGTTTACGGAAGTAAGCTAAACATGGACACTAGCAGTGAGCGCCTGGAGATTTTAAAGTTGCTGTCGTACCAGAGTCAGGACATGTACAACTTATTTATTTTAAGGAAGAGATTGAGAAGGAGAAGGTTTTTGGCCTTGGTGTTTTGTGGGGTAATGTCTAGAAAGGTACAAGTGGTGGGATTGCTATGTGCTTTGCTGCTTCACTGACATGGACTTCATACACAATTTTTGTATGAGGAGAAGAACGTTTGAGTACATTTGTGAGCTTTTGATGACGTTTAGGTCGGATGAATGCGACCTGGCTGTTCAGACTGAAGTCGCATGTCAAAGGATCGTATATGTATCGGTTTTAGGACCACTAACTCACCAGGATATCCAAGTGGCCTGGGTCACATTTGAAAAAATCGGATCTGTGTTGTTCAGACTGTCATTAAAAGATCAGATACAGGTCGCATAGACGCAAAAAAATTTCACTTCAGGCCGCAGTCTGAACGTAGCCAATAAGATCCATGTGACTGCAATAAAGAGGATATGTTACAGCCCCTCTGTGTAACTTTTTAGCCAATAGAAGACTTTCATTTATTTATTCATTCATTCATTTATTTTTTATTTATTCATTATTGTTATTATTTCATGTTTTCATTGCACTGAAAAAAATGCATTCTCACTGTCAGCAGCTTGCATCTCCACAAATTTGACTGATACATGTCCTGCTCGTCTCCGTAGAAATGTTCTTGCTGTTTTTGCTTTGTCTGGTACGTTTCACAGTATGGTATAAACCCTTTCTATCTTCATGAAGACCAAAACAAACCAAGTAATAGGTCAAATCTGTGGAGAGGGAACCGCTAACAGTCAGACTATCAGCTTTTCTAGGTAATTTGAGCTAAAAACAAAAACAAAAAAACAAAAACACCTGTAGGTTCCTCACCCCTCAGCCCTCAGGACGGAGGTACAGGGCACAGGTGCAGTAGAGCCTGCTTTGGCAGAAGCATGATCCCCTCAGCCATCACATTTCTGAAAAACAGGCCCCGTGAGTGTACTGTACTGTCGATTGTAATGTGTCTGTGTTTGTTATGTTGTGTTGTTGCTGTATATGTGACCAGCCATGGAAAAAAAAAACAGTCACAAGTCGTCCCGGAGGCATTTTGAGTTATTCACAGATTGAAAGTGTAGATTCTAAGCTTTCCAATGATGCATTACACATGGAAATCTGAGAACATTTGAAGAATTTGTGGCCATTTGAAAGCAGCACATCTGAAAACAGCGAGATGAGGAAAGCCACGTTAAAGATTCTCTAATTCTAGGGCTCATTGGTATGACATTAAAGATAAGCCCTCCCCCTGCAGAACATCACTCACTATCACTGTGGTGTGGTGTTTCCGGGCAGGTCAGAATTAAAAGGTACTTTGTTAAAATGGAAATGCTTTTATAACAAAAAGTCCATATAATCATTCAATAGTTCAATAATACACAGGATAATATGTTAAAGATCCCATGACATGGTACTTCTTGATGCTTTTATATGGCGCCTTAGTGGTTCCCTAATATTGTATATGAATCCTTCTCCAAAATCAAGCCTCAGTGCATGAGATAGCCTCATGAACACAGTCAGAGTCATAAATATGTCTCTGAAACGCTTTATTCTGGGCATTGTTGCTTGAACGCAAATGAGAAGGACAGAGACAGGCCAGTGCAGCGGGTGGGTTGTGGCCAAATACTCCGCTGTTTCCTGGATTAGCGGTGCGCTGGCCCCATTTCCGCGTTTAAAAGTGGAGGAAGATATGAACATATAAAAAAAAAAACACATTACTACAGAAAATAAAATTAAACCACTGCTGTTTCAGATATTCGGAGGCTCGGATAAAGGACATCCGAGCCTGGAAACACTCTCACGTGCCTCCAGACAAAAAAAAAAAAACACATCTCGGATTTTGTAGCTCGTTTGTGGTCCAAATTCTCTGGGCGTGATTTCCAGAGACGGTGGGTGGACATCCAGACGGGGGGTGGAAACCTTTCCCCGAGTGTGACGTCAGAAAGTTCCCTTGTTCAGAATCGCCCATTTGGGCTTTCTTTTTCTCAAATGCGGAAAAGGATCGCAATTGCTCAGTTTACACATTTTGCAACTTTGAGCCATGGGGGGGGGGGGCTAAACAGGGTAGGGGAGCTCACATTAACGTTCAAAAACCTCAGAAAGTGAAAATTTCATGCCATGGGACCTTTAAGTTAAGTTAAACAAGCTCTGTGTGTGTGAAAATGAATTTCCCCTTGGGAACAATAAAAGTCTAAAGTCTGAGTCTAGTTGAATAAGTGTAAGGTAGAGTAGTTTAATGTCACTACTCTTTACTGTGGAAGATTCCAGGCAGAGCGATGACATCATAGAAACAAGCAGGTGATGGACCTCCAACCAAAAAGTTACACCGTGCACCTTTAAATTGTTCAAAAGTTCTTCATCATACAACCTATCCATTGCACTGAATTTCCTTCTTTTAATTGGCTGACTTTCTCTGATGGAAATTACTCTGGGAGAGATGGAAAAACAGGTAAATACTTCAACTGTAAAGTAAAAACAATCATGAAGTTAGATACAGAGAGGAGTGGGGACCATGGCTTTAATCAAGACACTGCCAATGATAAAAAGGCCATAACAGCGCACAAATCAAACGCACTCTCACCCTTAGATTGCACTGTTAAGTTATATGACCAGAAGGGACCAAAGGACATAAACCGCGGTGCTACTAGAAATGAAAGAGTACACACACATACACACACAAACGCACCTTGCACACACATCCTGATTATGGACTCACTGACATTTAATCCCATGCCCCTCACCGTGCCGACATGATTTTCCATGGCAAGATAATTAGGGAGTTCAGCAACCTGTGTAGACTTTTCGCTTCTACGATTTTTTTCCCCCAGACAAGTGCACACACAAGAAGCAGAAGTGAGCACGCAAATGTGAATTAATGAGGCCAGTTTAGTTTTATCTCCTGAACACTGTACTATTCATTAACAGTGACAAAAGACAAGAGCTCGCCCAGGGCACCGGGTGTGTGTGAGTAAATGTGTGTAAAATCAACGGTAGTTATGTAGCCAATTAGAGGCTTCAGACAGAACATGGTCGCGCTCCCTTTCATGGCCCCCCTGGTGGACTCACAGCTCCAACACACTCTCTTGTCTCTAGTAATGTTTGTGTAGTAAGGGCTTGGGAAGTGTTATTCTTCTAAATGAGAGCTATTATATTTCTTTTTCTTATAAATAACTACTTTATCTTTTTACTCAATAGATTACACTGTAAAAGCAGCACACAAATTTACAAACATTTTTAATTGTAAAACATTTTATTGATTGTAAACCTTAGGTCATTTTCACACCTGCCTTGTTTGGTTCGTTTGCTCCTTTGATTCTGACCTTTAGGGCTGGTGTGAATAAAAACCAAAAATCTCAATCTGGAGCAAACAAGCGAACCGAGACCACCTAAAAAGCTGGGTCTCTCTGCACGGTTCCATTCGAACCCTGGTGCGGTTCGTTTGAGGTGAGAATGCAGACTGGACTCCATCCGACACAAGTTGTTTTTTTGTACTTAACAAGCTCCCGTCGTATGTCGAGCATTATGGGAAACCGAGGCTGACGAAATGAAACAAAACTTACAAGGCTTACTTACATTTTGTGTGAAGAGCAAGAGTCAGAACTTGATGCGCGCACATCCGCTGTCCTCCGTAGCCGCCTTGCCCTGTGTCTTCGTCGTTTGGAAATTTATTGTAAAATAGTGTAAACCTCACGATGCTGCTCAAACATTTGTGCGAACTGTAAAAACTGAGCAAACCATATTGCTAAGGCTAGATTGAAAACAGCACGTAACACCGTCATTCTCCTCCTTCTGTGTCTGGACACGGCGTTTTGACACGGCTCATTTCTGTCCAATGGCTGAGTGACCTCAGCATACGTCGTTTTGTTTATAGATGTTGGTCCACTTACAGAAAAAAGTGCAGTGTGAAAGCGAACCACACCGAAATATATATTTTTTTAAAAAAGGTTTGGTCCGGACCAAAGCAAGTGAACTACCAGACTTTCCTGGTGTGAAAACGACCTTAGAGACTCATCCAACAAAAAATACATTTTGGCATGAGAGCATGTGGTCCCTAAACACTTTAGTTTACCATATGAATAGCTAACTAATAGTAAAATGCATAATAACTACTTAGTTACAGCTTTGTTGGTATTTATAGTTAGGGATATTATATTATAATTATATATTCAATTAGAAGCCTCCTCACTTACACCTAATTTAAATTCCAGTTAAAGAAATGGTTAATTGAGAATCAGTCCTGTCACCACCAACATCCACCTCCTGATGCCCCTGTCGCCATCTTGCCTCTTGTGTGTTACTGTTGTGTGCCTTTTTTATGAGTTTGTATGTGTCTGTATGTGACTGCACACAACAGTATGTGGTGTTTGTGGCTGAAAATGAACGTATGTGGCTGAATGTGGCTTTATGACTGTATATAATTGCATGGAGCTGTATGCAACTGTATGTAAGAATGATTTTAGAGTGTAAATAATAACCTTGTTTTTATTCTATTGTATTTTACTTCCTGCAGATTGACACTTTACACCTGTCCAGGGACAACAGATGAAAAATAGCCCTCGGGCTAATTCTGGCATATTTACATGCAAATGTTTATTAATGTGCATTGTCCCTGAAAAAAATAAATTAAAGTACTTTCAATGCATTTTTCTAAGGCCATAGTTTGCAAGTATAAAGCCATGAACTATTTTCTTCCCACTAAAGTAGTGGGGGTTACATACATTGAACTGAATTGAATAAGCATTAGTAAGTTTTTGATAAATTCCAACTAATAGCTCAGTAATATATAATTAGCATACCAACTGCCACTTAGTTAGGACCCTCAACCCGGAAAGTTACTTAATTTTATTTTATTTTTATTTATTTATTTATTTCAGGGACAATGCACATTAATAAACATTTGCATGTAAATATGCCAGAATTAGCCTGAGGTCTATTTTTCATCTGTAGTCCCTGCACAGGTGTAAAGTGTCAACCTGCAGGAAGTAAAATACAATAGAATAAAAACAAGGTTATTATTATACACTCTAAAATCATTCTTACATACAGTCACATACAGCTCCATGCAATTATATACAGTCATAAAGCCGCATTCAGGCACATACATTCATTTTCAGCCACTAACACCACATACCATTGTCTGCAGTCACATACAGACACATACAGACTCATAAAAAAGGCACACAACAGTAAAACACAAGAGCCAGGATGGCGACAGGGGAATTGGGAGGTGGATGTTGGTGGTGACAGGACTGATTCTCAATTAACCATTTTTTTAAACTGGAATTTAAATGAGATGTAAGTGGGGAGGCTTCTGATTGTGGAGGGGGTGGTGTTCCGGCCATGGGCAGATTGCACAGAGAAGGTGGTTTGGCCAAAGAGACTTTTTCTGACGGGGATAATACAGTCCCGTCCCCTCTCGATGCCCCTCTGGTTCTGCTTACACAGTGCACCTTTAATTTAGCCAATGAAACAAGTGCTGTCATTCTTAAATTAACATTTTGCAGACACCAGACATAAATTTGAAATTAGCACTATTCTATATCCTTCACACTGTAATTACTTTGGCTCAATGTAAGCCATGGATAATTCTATAGTTTAAAGGAAAAGTAACTTTTTTTTTTTTACAATTTGAGCCTTATTTCGGTATTAAAACAAGTTGTTTTACTCACCCATTGCACTTTGGTGTCATATGGAGCACTTCCAGAGATGTTTTAGATTTGCGGTTAGCCTAGCGCGACTTCTAGCCATAGCTCGGGGCATATAATATATTCCCCGAGCATGTAATATGCCCCGTGTGGGCTCCAAATAACACAAACTTTAGCACTTTTCAAATCATAGAAGCTCGATTTCTTAGTCTACGATTTCGTTTGAATCAAAAGTGACCTGTAATCCGAGATTTATCCATAGTTTACAGTTTTGGCTGAGCGGTGGCTGAGTGGGTAGCGCTCGTGCTTCACAGCAAGAAGGTTCCGGGTTCGATCCCCGGGTCGCCCCGACCTTTCTGTGTGTGTTCTGTGTGGAGTTTGCATGCATGGTCTGGGTTCGATCCCCGGGTCGCCTGGGCCTTTCTGTGTGGAGTTTGCATGTTCTCCCCGTGTCTGGGTGGGTTTCCTCCGGGCACTCCGGTTTCCCCCACCAACCCAAAACATGCATGATAGGTATCCTCCAGCTTAGGTCCTGACCAAACCGAAGCAAGAAGATCATGGAGATGGTCCCCGGGCACAGTAATGTGCTGCTCACTGCTCCTAATAACAGGATGGGTTAAATGCAGAAATGGAATTTCCCCACTGTGGGACTAATAAAGGCATAGCTTTCTTTGCGTTTCATGTTTGGGTCCCGGGAGCTGAGAGCACACTCCGCACATGCGCACTGGCCTCCTCATCTACTCGAAACTATGGCTAAATCTCGGATTACAGGCCACTTTTGACCACACGAAATCGTAGGCTGACATTGAGCTTCTATGATTTGAAAAGTGCTAAAGTTTGTGTTATTTGGAGACCGCAAACAAGTGCCCCGAGAACTCACATTATGGAGATCGCAAATCTAAAACATCTCCAGAAGTGCTCCATATGACACCAAAGTGCTATGGGTGAGTAAAACAACTTGTTTTATTACCGAAATAAGGCTCAGATTGTAAAAAACGTTACTTTTCCTTTAAGTAGAACACACATCTTCTCTGTTATAACTATCACCTTGAATTACCCAAGTGCAAAAATCAACAAAAACAACTGCTCAACAATGACTTCTAATTGATTGTTCACTATCATTCAGAATCACTAGCAAAAGAAAAACATGACCCTATGCAGTTCTGTGTGTCTGATATGTGATGACATTTGAAAGGGGGAAAAAAAAATCACATGACATGACTGGAATATAATGGAGGTCAATGAAGGTTAATAGCAGCCCACAATGCTTCAAATAACATTTATAGACAATCACACACACACACACACACACACACACACACACAGCCACACACACACACCACATATACATTGAAGATACACAGCAATGACATTTCAGAGGTTAATAGTGTGTTCAAATGCCTTATGCTTCCAGTCATTTGTCAACATTAGCGGCCTAAAAGGGACAGTTCATCGTGATATGCAAGGAAGTGGCATTTTACACACTCACAGCATTCATTATTAATAGCTGTCATGGAATTTATAGTAGGACGGGGCAGGGGGCCGAACAGTGGGAAGAGGTCAGGGAGGACTGCCTTTTTTTGAAATGCGCACTGACAACAGGGGGCTCAACAGTCAAATGGAGTGGTTACATTTGGAAATCTTTAGTTATTTTAGATTTTCTGATAACACAACATAATGAATTGGCTTATATTATAGTATAGTAATACAATGATTCCCATTAATGGAAGACACTAAGGTAGTCTCCCCATAGTCTAACATCTGTTTACGGTCAAAAAACTTTTAACAAAATATTTAATAGCATAGTGGCGCTAAATACTACACCAACCACTGGGGAGCACAAGCTAGTGTTCTTTAGGGAGCACGGGCTGGTGTTCTTTAGTGCCGGTCCCAAGTCCGGATAAATGGTGAGGGTTGCGTCAGGAAGGGCATCCGGCGTAAAACTTTGGCCAAATCAATGATGCAAGTCAACAAAACCATTTCCATACCAGATCGGTCGAGGCCCGGGTTAACAACGACCGCCAACAGTGCTGTTGACCCACAGGGTATTGTTGGAAATTGGGCTACTGTTGGGCGAAGACAAAGAAGAAGAGGAGGGAGATTGATTCAGGGAAGAAGAGAAAAGAGGAAGGTTAGAAGTGTCAGTCTGAAGTTTGGAACGTTGAATGTAGGTACAATGACAGGAAAAGTGGCACTAAATACTAATCAGTCCTAAAACTAGTATTGAAACTAGATAGACATTTGAGCGGGAATCAAAAAAGGTCATTCACAGGACAGAAACGGACCAGCGGTCAATTCCTTAGTATCGAAATCAAGTTTGAAATTTTAGTATCATACTAACAATAATCTGAATCAGTGGTTTTAATCAACAGAGGCTATATGCAGCTCTGGAAAAAATAAGAGACCACTGCAAAATAATCAGTTTTTCTGATTTTACTACTTATAGGTATGTGTTTGGGCAAAAGGGACATTTTTGTTTGAGTCTATAAACTACTGACAACATTTCCCCCAAATTCCAAATAAAATATTATCGTTTAGAGCATTTATTTGCAGAAAATGACAAATGGTCAAAATTACAAAAAAGATACATGTTTTCAGACCTCAAACAATGCAAAGAAACAAGATCAAATTCATTTTAAAACAACATAATACTATGGATGCAAATTATCGATTAATTCATTAATCTATAGTTGATTGACCTTATCGATCGACTTACGATTAACTGATAAGCGGCGTTTTTCACCTGAATTTGAGTGTTTCAATAGGGTCTTTAAGAATATAAGCTATAATATACATAACACTGAGTCATAAATATATCATAGTATTATTATATTGTATATTCCTCAATTAATTATTCCTTAGTAAAAAGCAGACAATTGTATTGATGCTGAATAACAAAATACATTCTTTATTGAAAATAAATTGAGGACGTTTTTTGTAAAAACGAAACTCGTGCTTGGTACATGCAGCTTGACGCAGAGATCCGTGATATGAAATGATAAAAAAATGAATTGATCGGGGAAAACATTTCTTTCACACACACGTACAGTCACACACACACACACGCACACACACCGGCACACGGGCCGGACAGCGGGCTGCTTCCACTGCGCTTTCCCGTGGAGCCTGCTACACGGCCCGGTGCGGAGGAGCACGTGCAGCGCACCGCGCACGTGTTCACGCACACAGCGGGACGCGGAGCAAAACAAGCCGCAAAAATTGAGTGGGCAGGAGAACATTTTGCACTGCTTCTAGATCCGGCCACGGATGTAACGCTGTGGTCCTTCTCGCGAGTGGGTTTGCACCTCGTGTTCACATTCCAGAGTAGCGCCCGCTCCTCTAGCGATTAGTTACAATTACTGCATTTTAATCGACCAACGTCTTGATCGACAATTAATTGTAAGTCGATTAATTGTTGACATCCCTACATAATATTAATGTGTACACAAAGTAAAGTTTTTTTACAATCTGAGCCTTCTTTCGGCAATAAAACAAGTAGTTTTACTCACCCATAGCAGTTTGGTGTCAATTGGAGTGGTATCGCAGAAGTTAGCCGTAGCCGTTCTGTTCTACTAATGATCCCGTATCCGTTAACATGGTGCTCGTATCATATGCTCGGGGCATTACTTTGCGCTCTCCAAATAACACAAACTTTTGCACTTTTCAAATCACAGAAGATCGCTGTGTCAGGGTAGACTTTTAGTGGATTCCAAAACGGCCTGAAACCCGATATCCAGCTATAGTTTCATTTGATGACGTCATCAGAGAGGACAGTGCGCATGCGTGAACTCAGCTGTTTTGTAAACACCGCTAGTTCGAAAGAAGCTAACACCGCTCTGAACTTTACTTTTCTGTTGCGATATCGGGTTTCAGGCCGTTTTGGAATCTACTAAAAGTCTACCCTGACACAGCGATCTTCTGTGATTTGAAAAGTGCTAAAGTTTGTGTTATTTGGAGAGCGCAAAGCAGTGCCCCGAGCACTTATGCTAACGGATACGGGATCATTAGTAGAACAGAATGGCTCCAACATAACTTCTGCGATACCACTCCAATTGACACCAAACTGCTATGGGTGAGTAAAACTACTTGTTTTATTGCCGAAAGAAGGCTCAGATTGTAAAAAAAAACGTTACTTTTCCTTTAAAGTTACACTGTGTAGGATGGTGGTGCATTGGTGGATGGTGGGTATTCCGGTTCTAGCTACGGCAGACTTCGAGGGTCACCGAGGCGCGACGTAACGCGGACAGCTTGACGTACCCGAAGGTGGGTTCATCGGCAGCCGCTCCCGAACCGCGCGCACGCGTGAAGCGCACCCGGCGCTGTGGGGGGAATCGGGAACCGGACCGCGGAGGGCGGTCTGCACTTGGGGGGAAGAAGGCGGAACCCGGGGTGCAGGCCCGCGCTGCGACAAAGCCCCAGCCGCGGTAGGTACTATGTCCTTCTTCTTTTCCTCTTAGATGAAGGTGCTTGCTCCTGCGATGTATGTGCGGAGTATATGTGATCCGGCAACATGCTTGTCGTTGTTTATCCAAACCCAATCTCGTTGTGTGAAAACCACGGGCCAGTGCCGACAGCTATAAATAAAATGGCGAACGCAGAGCCCAAAATACAGTATGTCTTTCTACGGCTCTCGTAATCAAAATGGATGCCTCTACATGGGGAAGATCCCCCTTTTATGCGGCTATATCTAAGTCCAACAGAATTCTTTGATTTCATGATGGAAGTGAAAAGGCTTGGAAAACACTGTATTTTTGAATGGGTATCTTCAATTTCGGTAATTAATGGGTAAACATCTTACATAGTGTACCTTTAAGAAGGGTTCAGAAATCAATATTTGGTGCAATAACCCTTATTTTTAATCACAGCTTTCATGCATCTTGGCATGCTCTCCACAAGTCTTTCACATTGTTCTTGGGTGACTTTATTTCACTCCTGGTGCAAGAACTGAAGTAGCTCAGCTTTGTGTTTGTGTTGGAATTCAACAGACGCTGGAATGGAATGGCTGTAATACATGTAGAGATGCTGATTTCAGAAAAAAAATGCAGTGGTCTCTTATTTTTTTGCAGAGCTGTATTTACCATTTACCATAGTCTCAGTACACACATATGGAAAACACTGTATACCAATGCAAATAATGCAAAACCTGTAGTAGTATTATCTTTAAACAATTTTTCTCTTATAGCTGTCAAGTAAGTGTCCAATGACTGCATGTGAGTTTGAAGGTTCACTGCACCTGACTGACCCAATCTAATCTAAAGGTCTATTGATTGACTTGGCACAGTAATAGTTGGTGGAATTTACCGAGCTGTCAGGTGAACTTTTGATTTGGATTCAATAAATGGAACACAGTGGAAAGACACTACAGTTACCTCATGAATATTAAAGATTAAGCATGGGGCAAAGCTTGTGTGGTGTACTGATATTCAGGTCTGATTAGAGCTCATGTTGAGGCCATCGAGGCTCCCAAAGAGTTCAGGTGTCACTTAGCAGAGAGTTTGTCAAGACATTTTTACTTGATAATATTAACAACAAAAGTGAAGTGCAAAATGTTAAGACGGTGAATAAATGTAATGTAACATAGATAGGCCAATACAATTCACCAAATCATCAAAAGTTGAAATTAGTTACATCTGGTTAATATGGCATTCATAACTACAATATACTTTCATTCCTGTTGCCCTGTTAATACTATTTTTGAGTATATTTCATTGTCCAATATCTTGTAAAAGCAGCACTTTAGACAAATTTAGACTTCCGTGTGGGGTCTGATTGTCATGAAGGTTTGAATGTCATGAAGTGGTAGCATTCATATTAACAGTTATCTTTTACCATTTATTCAGTAGTCACAGCCAATTCTAGGGCTGAAATTATCCAAATGATTTTTGTGATGAGTTTAAAGACTCAGTGGAGCACTTCCTGTATTACCACGACATCATGTTTTCAGTTTGAGATAAGAACTCAGTCTAAATATGCAGGTTTTGTGTGTTAAACGTGTGTGAATGAAACAAAACACAACACCAGGTGTGTTTGTGATGAGGAAACAACATTATAACAATACAATACTTCAGAAAATAGCATAATATGAGCCCTTTCCTGAATAATCCAATATTTATCATAATCATATGTTAAATACGTAATAAAAGTTGTGAACTTTTATGGCAGACAGTAATGAAACCCCAGGGCCATGTATTCTTCCTGTATTCTTTCTGTATTCTTCACCAAAATGATGTCGTCAGAGGTGATGATGTGTGCAAACTCAATGTCCTATTGTCGCTCTATTAACTTTGCTTCTCTTTTCTCTAATGGCCCTATGTATCCTTCCTGATGGAACCTGCCCCTTACATCTGCTTTTACAAGGCATGCTTTGCAATTATATCCTAACATGCTCGCACACACGTAGACACACACATACACGTACTTACACACACACATGATATACAGCTAAATGTGTGAGAAGTCATAAACGCACACACGGACACATTTGCAGGAAACAATTTGGCAGCTCAGTGGGCATACAGTGACGTTATGGGACAATATAGTGTAATAGCCATCAAACGTTGTCATCAAATACTATAAACATCAGCCATATCCTTCCATATCCTTTCCAGTGGTTAAAATTGGCACTGAGAAGCATTACAGAGTTGAACAGAGGCACACAGGGATCTATAGATGCAAATGTAAGATAAATGTAAGAGATATAAGGCTTTGGTAAAGGTCTAACAATAGATTTTCTTTCTGCTGTTTGGGACTGCTTTTATAGGCGGACATAACCAGGATAACATTTTTGGTCACAGTCAGTGTTGGGAGGTAATTAAATACATATACCAAAATATGTATTCAGAATCCAATTTTTTAAAGAGCCCATATTACGCTATTTTCTATGCTACAGGTCTGGAAAAAAATAAGAGAACACTGCATTTTTTTTCTGAAATCAGCATCTCATAGTCATAGTCATAGTTTGCTTTATTGTCGAAAACAATCATGCACATGTACACAGAGTGAATTCGAAATTTCGTTTCCCCACTAACCAGGCAGGACAGTGATAGAGTGGCTAGGGGAGGGGCCGCTGCGCATACGCGCGCCGCCAACTTGGAGGTGCAGAGTAGAATAGATGCAATACATACAATCAGTGACAATTTAACAACATGTAATGACAGAAAAACAATTGGAGATATAACATACGGTGATCTTTTCGTTGGTAACAGAAGGAAGGGTGTGTGGGGCAAGGGAAAAGATCAGAAATCAATGAAACTGATTGAAAACTGAAGAAGAAGCAGACATTCTAAAAATAGACAGGGCAGTATTACTTAATACATGTGAGTGTGAGTCCAATAGTGTGTGGCAATGTTTTTGTAGAGTCTGTGAGATAAGCGGCAGCTGGCGGCCTTGGACGTGTTTGTGCAGAAGATGCAGTCAAAACAAAGAGTCCAGATGAATCACATTTTTTCAGGAGAATTGATTACAAAAGGGGAATTTAACATAATCGATACATTTTAGAACCCAGGCGAACAGACAATTTGCCAGAGCTCTGGTTTCTGTTAGGGCCCCACTTCATGCAGGTCTGTGTGACTCGCAGTCCTCCCCCTGGCACGTATGATAGTGAATATGGACTGAGCCGCTGTTCCCCACAGTTCCAAATCCATTTATCCGTGAAATTATCTAGCGCCAGGTGGATCCCACAGATGGATGATACGTTCACCTGTGTTTTTCTTTCTTCCCAAGTTCGCAGTTCCCCGTGACCGGCGGATCGAGGCTCTTTTATCCGCTCGGCTCCAATTAGTGATGGGTCAGAAAACATCCCCCAGGCCAATCCAGATGTCCTGCCATCAAAATTCCAATAGAAATTGCTCCGTGTCCTCCGGTAACAGCGGTGCCAGGCACACGACGCGTCCTTCGTGTATCAGGCAGCATGTTCCCGCAGGGCTGACCGGCTCTCCAGACCGGCGCTCCTCCGTGGGGAAAAAAAAGTGTAGGGACCAGCTTTATCCAATTCATAATTTAGGATTTGAAAAATCTGATCCAACAGGAGAAAAAAAGACGAGACCAGAGAAATAAAACACCAAACAGAGCAAAGATGAAGGAGGAAGAGAAAAGTGTGTCTGCTCTTCATGACAGCTAGAAGTGATCATGATCTCTACATGTATTACAGCCATTCCATTCCAGCGTCTGTTGAATTCCAACACAAACACAAAGCTGAGCTACTTCAGTTCTTGCACCAGGAGTGGAATAAAGTCACCCAAGAACAATGTGAAAGACTTGTGGAGAGCATGCCAAGACACATGAAAGCTGTGATTGAAAATAAGGGTTATTGCACCAAATATTGATTTCTGAACTCTTCTTAAGTGAAAACATTAGTATTATGTTGTTTTAAAATGAATTTGATCTTGTTTCTTTGCATTGTTTGAGGTCTGAAAACATATTTTTTGTTATTTTGAGCATTTGTCATTTTCTGCAAATAAATGCTCTAAACAATAATATTTTATTTGGAATTTGGGGGAAATGTTGTCAGTAGTTTATAGACTCAAACAAAAATGTTCCTTTTTACTCAAACACATACCTATAAGTAGTAAAATCAGAAAAACTGATAATTTTGCAGTGGTCTCTATTTTTTTTTTCAGAGCTGTATGTTATAATGTTGTTTCCTCATGACAAACACAGCTTGAGTTGTGTTTTGTTTCATTCATTCATGTTTAACACTCAAACCTTGCATTTAGGATGAGTCCTTCACTCAAACAGAAAACACTCTGTTCCAGCTTATGATGTCATGTGGTAATACAGGAAGTGCTCCACTGTGTTTTTGCACCTTCATTAGAATAATTTTAATGATTTCAGCCCTGGAATTGGCAGTCTCTTATGAACTAAAGGTAAAAGATAACTGTTAGTTACTTTGGAGATGTAGCCAGATTAATGATTACTCAAACATGTTAATGAAACAAAACACAACTCTAAGGCTACGTTCAGACTGCAGGGCTTAATGCTCAATTCAGATTTTTTGTGAAATCCGAGGTCGTTCACATTTACAATTAAATACGACTTGAATGGCGATTTTAAAGTTGCTGTTGTACCGGAGCCAGAACATGTACAACTTATTTGTTTTAAAGATCCAGTGTGTAGGATTCGTGGCGCATAGGTGGATAGTGGCTATGGCACTTCCTGTTTTAGCTACGGCAAACCTCGAGGGTCACCCGGACGCGCCGTAGCGGACAGCTCGCGTACCCGCGTGCGTACCCGTGCGCATCCGGCGCACCCGGCACTGCGAGCCGACAACAACGGTATTAATAAAACATGGTCTCCCGTTCACTGTTTTTTTTTTTTTTTTGCATGATAACACACATTCCCGATCGTGTACCATGACAATCTACATATCAAATGAAACCTTACAGTCTCCTCTTTTTGACTATGCAATTCATTTCCCGGCACAACAATCACTCCCTGAGCACATGGGGCTTTTATACGGAAAAGCACAAAATGAGGTTTGTTACTTAGCTTACCTTTGAAGGCTCTGGACAGGTCAAACTCTGTATTTCACCACAAGCTTGGTGTCAATCTGTCCGTAAGGATCCAGCGAATAAAATCCAGTAAAACAATTTAGTCCAAAACACGTGTTAGATCCATTACGACGTGTGATACAGCAGCATGCTTGTTGTTTACCCAAAACCACGAGCCTCTCTCCCTCTCTCCCTCTTGCGCAGCGCGCGCCGAGCTCTACACCTGCTTTGCCTCCGGTGCTACCACGAGCCTTGCCGAAGGCGAAGGCGGAGCCCAAATGTCCTTCTGCGGCTCTCGTATTCAAAATGGCTGCCTCTATATGGGGAAGATCCCCCTTTTATGTGACTACAGGGGGTCCTCGGGTTACGACGGTCTCGGGTTACGACGTTTCGTAGTTACGAACGCGCCCCCATTAAAAAAAATATGTATATATTACGCGTCATTCCGTCTTACGCGGTTTAGCGTGGTAGGAGATGTAAACAAACGCGAACGGCGCGCGGCGCACGGCGGAAGAATACGCTCTGTTGTGGTTGTAGGGAGAAGAAGACAGCCTCGTGTGCGTGCCCAATGTGGGCGGAAGTACCTGATGTGGGCTCTGATCTGCTCCTATGAAAGCGGCAGTGATAACCAAGCAGCGTAGTGGTCTAATTATTGAGATGGAAAGGTTATTGGTGCTTTGGTTGGAAGATCAAAGGCAAAATCCGGTTTACGACGAAATTCGGGTTACGACGCGTCTTAAGAACGGATCAACGTCGTAACCCGAGGACCCCCTGTATATCTAAGTTCAAAAGAATACATTCATTTCATGATGGAAGTGAAAAGGCTTGGAAAACAATGTATTTTTGAATGGGTATCTTCAATTTCGGTAATTAACGGGTAAAAATCTTACACACTGTCCCTTTAAGGAAGAGATTGAGAAGGACAAGGTTTTTGGCCTTGGCATTTGTGGGGCAGTGGCAGCAAAAAAATGAGTGTTGGTGCTGAGAGTGGTGGGATTGCCCTGTGCTTCGCCGCTTCACTGACATGGACTTCATACACAATTTTCGTATGACGAGAAGAACATTTGTGTACATTTGTGAGCACGTACTTGTACCACTCTCACTTGTTGATGGTCAGATGAATGCGACCAGGCTGTTCAGACTGAAGTTGCATGCCAAAAGATCGGATATGTAGGACCACATATCCAAGTGGCCTGGGTCTCATTTGAAAAAATCGGATCTGAGTCGTTCAGACTGTCATTAAAAGGTCAGATACAGATCACATAGGGGCGAAAAAATTGGATTTGGGTCACTTCAGGCTGCAGTCTGAACATAGCTTAAGTATGTTTTGGTGAGATAAAAAACATTCTAGCACACAAGAGCACCTTTAAAACATATTCTGGTACAGTTACTGTTTCATTTGGTGCTATTCTGAATGCAGTTACTTTCCTAAAAATCGGGAATACGAGATTACGGATTGTGTAATTGAATACATAAAAGACAGAGCTCCTTTTCCAATTAGCGGTACAAATTCTTATCCATAGAGCATCATGTTTTTTAATGTTAAGTCATGATTTTTCATTACAATATAATGCAACTCTATGAGAAAGTATTCTAAGCATTCACAAAACAAGTATTAAACTATAATAAAAAACTAAAAACTTCCCAACACTGGTCACAGTCCACACTTTGTGCAGGCCTTATTGTGAGATTGATTCAGCTTTGACAATTTTCTGAACTCAATTTTCCCACTCTCAGGTCTAACAAAGCAACAGGCAGATCCAACTTTTTCATTTCGGATTCCAACTTCGATAACATAGCTTTAAAAATCTGCTGATTCCCGATATCATGATCCTAGTGTAGAGACTGAAAACAGCATTTATTTCCTTTATAGAAAAATAAAATAAGACATAGCCAATCCAAATGTGTTATATAGCTGTTATCTGTTAAGTATTTATAGAACAGCTTTAATTAAATAAAAATCTCATTATGAGACCTTCTGGGCCACTTATGACCAGTAAATAGTCTTACTGAATCAATGTATATGCCAAACTACAATATCAACTGAATCAATATTTGGACGCTGATATCCAATCCAGCATTTTTATCAGTATCAGTATCAGTGTCTATATCAGATATCAGCATCTGATCTGCACATCTATACTTTATAGACCTGGCCAATTATGAGAATTAATGAGAAATAGACGGTAACTAGTACATTGACTTAAAGGTACAGTGTGTAGGATTCGTGGCGCATAGGTGGTTACTAGCTATTCCACTTCCTCTTTTGGCTACGGCAGACCTCGAGGGTCACCCGGACGCGACGTACCGCCGACATCGCGCGTGCCCGCGCACGAACCGCGCACCGCTGTATACATAAAACGGTCCCCCGTTCACTTTTTTTTTTTCTTTTCGCATGAAAACACACAATCCCGATCATGATTCATGACAATCTACACATCAAATGAAACCTTACAGTCTCCTCTTTTTGACTATGCAATTCATTTCCCTGCAAAACAATCACTCCCCGAGCACATGGGGCTTTTATACAGAAAAGCACAAAACTTAGCTTACTTAGCTTACCTTTGAAGGCTCTGCACAGGTCAAACTCTGTATTTCACCATAAACTTGGTCTCAATCTGTCCATAAGGATCCAGCGAATAAAATCCAGTAAAACAATTTAGTCCAAAATACGTGTTATATCCATTACGATGTGTGATACAGCAGCATGCTCCCCCCTCCCCTTCCCCTTCTCTCCTTCGCTCCTGGCTGCATATGGGAGCAGAGGAACGAAGGAGAGAAGGGGAAGGGGAGGGGGGAAGGGGGGAGCCATCTGCAGCGCGGCTAAGCAGCTGTTAGCAGGAGCCGAGGCAAAGGATGAGCCCAAATGTCCTTCTGCGGCTCTCGTATTCAAAATGGCTGCCTCTATATGGGGAAGATCCCCCTTTTATGTGACTATATCTAAGTCCAAAAGAATACTTTGATTTCATGATGGAAGTGAAAAGGCTTGGAAAACAATGTATTTTTGAATGGGTATCTTCAATTTCAGTAATTAACAGGTAAAAATCTTACACACTGTCCCTTTAATGATGTCACTGAGGGTTAAATGTGGGTTTACACAAGAAAATTGTGAAACGAGGAATAAGGCCGTTTTGGATGGAGAACTACACTGTTAGACTTCTCCTGTACTTTATATTTCCAATGAGGTAATGCTTATTATGCTTATTATTAATACTAACCAGTACCCCTTTTCTGTTTAGACATAATTTTCCTCTGCGTAACTTAAAAAAGCATAATTTAACCAAAATTGACCAATTGACTTTTCTATGATCCCCACTCAGTTTTCTCTGCATATAAAAACATATTTGTCTAAGTAGGTCATAGAAGGCAAATGTCACAAGGAGCAAGTCTCATGATGGGCTTTAAAACTGAACACAAGTCAACAAGAATCCACAGCACCACAGGGGTACAGGCAGAGTGCACCATAAAATTATAAAAACACCATGAAAACTTAATGTGTGCACCTAAAGATCCGGGCCAACAAGTCTGAAAACTCTACAGACCTCAACCTAGTCTCCGCTAATACCAAATACTGTTTTTTTTCCTTTCTTCGGATGGACTACAGCCCCATGTTAAAGGTACACTGTGTAACTTTTCTGGTCTGTCACCTGCTTGTGTCTATGGAGATGCTGTTTATTTTCCTGTAATGTTAAATCATGTAGCATTAAAAATCAATCTAGCATTTATTTCATTACTGGTCTTGAAAACATGCATCCTGGTGTTAGTAGAGTCACCTCTTCACAGATCTGACCTGTAACTTGGCCTGCTGATGTCTCCACGGAGATACATTTATTGCAATACTGTAGCCCAAAGCAATAGCATCTCCTTCACAATCAAGTAGACCCTCTACTAAAGTTACGCAGTGTACCTTTAAGTTAAGTTGAGAGGGTAGAAGGAGGGCTGTCCAGGGAGTGCACTAGGAACTGGAAATGTCACATATGCTGCTGGGATTGAGACAGGATTTAGATTTGGGCCACTAGCAGGTCAGTGTTCATTAGAGATGGCTTATAGTAATGAAGGTGGATCAGCTGTTAACAACAAGAAGACGAGCCTTGGTCTCAAAATAGCATGACTTTGTATATAAAGAAATAGCAGAAGGGACCTTATCACAGTGTTTAGTCCAGTGGTGAAAGTAGTTTTCATTTCTTACAGGTACTATAATGTCCAGTGCATCACTTTACTGTTTAAAAAAAAAAAAAACAACAACTTGTTTTACCTGTTTTTTTTTGTTTGTTTTTTTTTTACACCTTTTTCATAGATAAATAACTTTTTTAATATACTTAATTATTTCATATTTTTTTAGTCAGCATAAACCCTCTCTTACAGGTGCAGGCAGCACGCCGGCCTTAAATCTTCTACCAGTGCGCAGCTTTCAGTTATTCTCAAATAGCATAGTGTGGTTGTTTGTGTTTTCTACTTAAATAGCGCACCTTACTTTTTTTTCAAATGTGGGTTTTGGCCACCATTAACCATATTCTCTTAGCGGTGCTGCGTACCGGCTGTGAATTTTATACCGGTGCTGCGTTCCGGTGTGCACCGCTTTACTTTCACTACTGGTTTAGTCTGAAACACAGAGATGGCGATAGCCGGAGAAAGAACAGTTCATTTTTTGCCACTAATTATGGCGGTATTTTAAGCGTTGCAAATGCTGTTTTCAAGTTTATTAATCAACATGTGTTTCATTATGTTTTGTTGTAATCAAACTATTTCCTCAAATGAAACCTCTAACTGGGGTTGTTTATCCACCCGACATGCAAACATAGGCCTGAAGCGCAATCAAACTAATCAGGTTGTGTGAAAATATTTTCGCCTGAGGTATTACACCTGCCAAACCAGCAGGGGACAGGTGACGCCCTGCTGAGAGTTATTACATCCCAAAAAAAAGTAACAAAACATTATATCAGTATTCTTGACAATTTTTTGATGCTTTGATGAATCTTAACCCACAAATCACATAATTCACAATTTTTTGAATGCATTATGTTATTTTTTTCTGGTGGAGAGCAGTCCACCAGTTTGTCTCCATGGAGATTTTATTACTTTGCCTGGAATGTACCACATTGAACATTTATTCAATCACAGCTACAGCCATTTTAACCGCTAAAAATACCCTGCATTCTGTGACTGTGAGTCGCTCTCCATAGAGCTGACCTTTAACTTGGCCTAGTGGTATATCCTGCTTGTCTCTATGCAGATATAAGTTTAATGTCATACAGGCCAAGTTACAGGTCAGATCTATGGAGAGGACACCTCAAATGCATGTTTTTCAAATATTTTTTAGTTTTAAAAACACTTAATCAAATTAATGCTAGACATAATTTATGCCATACTATGGAACAAAACTTGTCTCATGGAAACAAGAAGGTGCCTTTAAAAATTAACAAAAAAAATTTACTCATGCATTAATTTCTAAAGAAGTGCAGTTCAAATAATTGTACAACAAATATAAATGTTTTTGTGTATTATGTCCCAGGCACACCAGTGTTAAAAAATAATAATAGTCCTGTATCCAGTAGCCACTATGAATTGCGTCAGTCAGTATACTTTTCAAATGTTTACTCAAATCTACAAGTTTTATTTTCTCTCACATTCACAGTCTTGCTATAAATAAACAACATCAACATTGACTGAAAGTTCGGTGTCCTCATTCTTTTCAATAGATTTACACAGCCTCCAAGACTCCAATAGCTCGATACAGTGCGCCCTGTCATTCACGCTATAGCACCCTTGCACTCAGCCTCTCATGTCCAGCTACGTCGATAATAAAGCCAGAGGAGGGGGAGAGAGGGAGACTGAATTGTATGTATAGGTGAAGACAGGGGATTGGGGATAGACTGAGGAGAGACAGAGGGAATAGGAGAGAGGAACGGCACAGAAACAAATGGAAGAAGCCCACTTGGTCTCAGCCTTAATGCATTATGTATGAGACTGGGCAGGCCAGCAGGAAAAAGCATATGACTGAATTCTCACGTATAATACTCCAGTCTGTTTGTGGACCGAGGCTCTGCATTGTGGATAGACAATGTGAATAATATTAACAACAAAAGTATGTTGCAGATATTGGCACAATCCCCAAACTCTTTGAATTACATCATAAATGTACGGTTCACTTTCTAGTAAGATTACAGACTCAGACAGTGGTATTGCAACATAAAAATAGTGTTTAGTATGCACATTAATTATGTTCTTCATAGAGCATGGCAATGTACATTGAAAACACTGAAAATTGGCTAAACTTAAGTTAGGAAACAACCTTGTAGCTCTGTGTTTAAGGCTTAAAAGTTCAGAAATTGCCATTTTCACCTACCCCCTGTCTCTGCCCACATCTTGCATAGATACTTATTAATAGAAGTGTCTTAATACTTGACAGCCGATTGCACACATTAACTTTTTATATTCATAAAATATAAAGGAATGAAATATTACCTTTAAATAAATAATGTCCTATCAGTTTAATTCCAAAAACACAATGCTATATACATAAATTTGACTTGACTATGGTAAAACAAAAATAAATAATGTGTTAATTTGGTTTATTAATTATTAATTATTGTTATTTTTGTTTATACTGGATAAAATTTCCATGGGGTCAAATGCGGAGAGAGAAAAGTGGCCTGCTAAAGTGGGGATGAGGACTTGAGCTGAAGTTTCTTGATTAAACTCAGCACAGAAGTCATTCTTGTGTGTGTCCATCTGTCCCTCTCTGCAGTCTGCTGATTTCCTCTAACTTTGACATGTCAACACCATTGTCAACACAATGGCCTTCTTCAAAAACAATAATAAAGGTACAAAATTAATCATAATTTTGAGACCAAAAGTTTATGAAAAACATTTGAATTTTGCAGTAACATGACATTGGATTGACCTGTTATTTCATTTACTTGATGCTTTGTGTGTGTGTGTGTATATATATATATATATATATATATATATATATATATATATATATATATATACTCAACAAAAATATAAACGCAACACTTTTGTTTTTGCTCCCATTTTTCCTGAGATGGACCCAAAGATCCAAAATTCACTCCAGATACACAACACTACCATTTCTCTCAAACATTGTTCACAAATCTGTCCAAATGTGTGACAGCGAGCACCTCTGCCCCGCCGAGACAATCCACCCCACCTCACAGGTGCGCCACATCAAGATGCTGATCTGACATCATGATTAGTGCACAGGTGTGCCCCAGACTGCCCACAATAAAAGGCCACCCCGAAATGTGCTTTTTTTTTTTTTTTTGCTTTATTGGGGGTCTGGGGACTCAGAACCAGTCAGTATCTGGTGTGACCACCATTTGCCTCATGCAGTGCAACACATCTTCTTCGCATAGAGTTTATCAGATTGTCAATTGTGGCCTGTGGAATGTTGGTCCACTCCTCTTCAATGGCTGTGCGAAGTTGCTGGATATTAGTGGGAGCTGGTACACGCTGTCGTATACGCTGGTCAAGCACATCCCAAACATGCTCAATGGGTGACATGTCCGGTGAGTATGCTGCCCATGCAAGAACTGGGACATTTTCAGCTTCCAAGAATTGTGTACAGATCCTTGCAACATGGGGCCGTGCATTATCTTGCTGAAACATGAGGTGATGTTCATGGATGTATGGCACAACAATGGGCCTCAGGATCTCATCACGGTATCTCTGTGCATTCAAAATGCCATCAATAAAATGCACCTGTGTTCTTCGCCCATAACAGCCTTTGAAGAGGAGTGGACCAGCATTCCACTGGCCACAATTGACAATCTGATAAACTCTATGCGAAGTAGATGTGTTGCACTGCATGAGGCAAATGGTGGTCACACCAGATACTGACTGGTTCTGAGTCCCCAGACCCCCAATAAAGCAAAAAAAAAAAAAAGCACTTTTCGGGGTGGCCTTTTATTGTGGGCAGTCTGGGGCGCACCTGTGCACTGGTCATGATGTCGGATCGGCATCTTGATGTGGCGCTCCTGTGAGGTGGGGTGGATTGTCTCGGCGGGGCAGAGGTGCTCGCTGTCACACATTTGGACAGATTTGTGAACAATGTTTGAGAGAAATGGTAATGTTGTGTATCTGGAATGAATTTTGGATCTTTGGGTCCATCTCAGGAAAAATGGGAGCAAAAACAAAAGTGTTGCGTTTATATTTTTGTTGAGTATATATATATATATATATGTTGTCTCACACACACACACACACACACACACACACACACACACACACACACACACACCTCTGTTAGAGGCCTGGGAGCGTGAGACTTCTGCGCAGTATCTTTGCTGTTTCTGGTACTGCACTTTTCTGGACTGACATTTCTGATATTTTTCCTGGGATCTGCTGTAACTACTCCTCCAGTTTGGAGGTTACAGCCCCGAGTGCCCCTGGTATTTCTCTAGTTTCTCTTCGCTTGGTATTGCAATGTACACCACCATGGCTATATATATATATATATATATATATATATATATATATATATATATATATATATATATATATACAGTGTTGCCATAGTTACTTTGAAACAATAATCTGACTACTTCTTTAAAAAGTAACTTAGTTACGTTACTGACTACTTGCTTTTAAAAGTAAATAAGTTAGATTACTTTTAGTTACTTTCAGCAGAGACTTATAATTATATTATATTATATTATATTATATTATAATATTACATTGTATTATATTATATTACATTTTATTTTATTATATTATCTTATTATTATATTGCTTGTCCAGGTAACTAGAAAAGCATGTTCTGTGAGGCAGCTCAGTATTGTTACTGTAGGGATCTTAGATACAATGGCACGAAACGATGGTGCGTCAACAGTGTTCACAGGCAGCATTTCGTCAACCACATAATGCCCAACCATCCTATTCAACCCCGCCCCACTTACTGGTTTTACACCGAAATCCAGCTTCCTTTGCTTGCTAAGTCTGTGACCTCCTTCACCTGTGATTTTCGCATCGGGCGGGTCTTGCTCTGTTAGCTTCGTTGTGCTGTGCAGTTTATCCAGATGTTTTTTCAGATTTGACGTTGTGTTTTTGAAGGTAGACAGCACTCTGTCACCAGCACAGAGTGTACAACGGACCTTAATGTTGTCATCCTTAGCCGAAATGAAATCAAAATAATGCCTGTATTTCCAGCTGGAAAAGGCGAGCCTCTCTCCTTCCATATTGTTTACATCGACTTTGGCGCCGTGGAGCCGAGGTGACGTAACCTCGTAAGAAACGCGTGGCCAAAAATGAAGAATAAATAAATGTAACCTATGTTCCCCCAAAATGCAGAAATAGTAACACACGGTGTATTAGATAAGTAACTGCAATCTGACTACTGGTTTTGAAATAGTAGTTGCGTTAGACTACTCGTTACTGAAAAAAGTAATCCGACTACAGTAACGCGTTACCGTCATCACTGTTATATATATATATATATATATATATATATATACATATATATATATATATAATAGCAGAGTAAGATTTGTAAACTAGTTCATCAATAGGCCCTGCCAAGAGCTATAGTTTCCAAATTAACAGTTTGCTGTCTTCCCAGAAGCTTAAAGGAGCTATATTCATTAGCATTCAGACATGATCTACAATCAGGACCAATCAGTACTTGGAATAAGCTGAAATAATTGTATCGTCAATACAAAGAATTGCATTGATTGTTTCACAAAGCTCATCAAGAACATGGCATGCATTTTAATAAAGATACTTGACTTACATAAGAGCAACACAAGGGCCTTTTGTAACTTGGTTATACTTGTTTTCATGGAAATGTTGCTTTGAATGTTTTGCACTATGGCTTTAAATTTGTTTATCGTCATGGAGACAAGAAGGTGAAGTCAACAGAACGAGTTACAGGTCAGATATGAGGAGAGGTGGCCCCGCTTGATCCCTCTTCATACTGGCATTGTGTCCTTGAGCAAGACAATTCTCAAATCAATCTGTACGACCATTTGACATTTTACTCCTTGCAATATGTAACTTTTACAGTGCAGTATACGCCACGTGCTTGTCTCCGTGGATACGCTGTTGCTTTGCCTGGAATGTCTGTCATTCAACTTAAATATTGCAACATCTCCATGGAGAAAAGTTACATAGTGTAGCTTTAACAATATTTGAAACAGCAGTTCCTCTGACAATGCTAATTAGAAGTACGAACAATAAATAAATGACATGTGGTTGTATTTGTTGTGCCTTGTTTCCAAGACATCTGCATTAGGACAAAGTCACCAGCCACTGGCAACAGACACTGTCCTTATCAAAAGGCAAAAGACAAGCACACGACGCCAAAAAGAGGAAGGATATAAACAAACTGACCAGAGAGAGAGAGGAGGAAAGAAGGAAAGAAAGAAAGAAAGGAAGAGAGGGGGAGAGTGACAAATAGAGAGAGGGGGGTGAAAGAAAGAAAGAAAGAAAGAAAGAAAAAGAAAGGGAGAGAGGGGGAGAGTGACAAAGAAAGTAAGAAAGAAAGAAAGAAAAAGAGAAAGGGAGAGAGGGGGAGAGTGAGAAATAGAGAGAGGGGGGAAAGAAAGAAAGAAAGAAAGAAAGGGAGAGAGGGGAGAGTGACAAAGAAAGAAAGAAAGAAAGAAAGAAAGGGAGAGAGGGGGAGAGTGACAAAGAAAGAAAGAAAGAAAAAGAAAAAGAAAGGGAGAGAGAAGAAGACTGAGAAAGAAAGAAAGGGAGAGAAGGGGAGAGTGAGAAATAGAGAGAGAGGGGTGGGTGAAAGAAAGAAAGAAAGAAAGAAAGAAAGGGAGAGAGGGGGAGAGTGACAAAGAAAGAAAGAAAGAAAGAAAGAAAGAAAGAAAGAAAGGGAGAGAGGGGGAGAGTGACAAAGAAAGAAAGAAAGAAAGAAAGGGAGAGAGGGGGAGAGTGAGAAAGAGAGATAGGGAGACAGAAAGAAAGAAAGAAATAAAGAAAGGGAGAGAGAAGAAGACTGAGAAAGAAAGAAAGGGAGAGAGGGGGGAGAGTGAGAAATAGAGAGAGAGGGGTGGGTGAAAGAAAGAAAGAAAGAAAGAAAGGGAGAGAGGGGGAGAGTGACAAAGAAAGAAAGAAAGAAAGAAAGAAAGAAAGGGAGAGAGGGGGAGAGTGAGAAAGAGAGATAGGGAGACAGAAAGAAAGAAAGAAAGAAAGAAAGGGAGAGAGAAGAAGACTGAGAAAGAAAGAAAGAGAGAAAGGGGGAGAGGGGGAGAGAGAAAGAGAGAGAAAGAAAGAAAGAAAGAAAGAAAGGGGAGAGAGTGAGGAAGAAAGAAAGAAAGAAAGAAAGGGAGAGAGGAGGAGAGTGAGGAAGAAAGAAAGAAAGAAAGAAAGAATGAAAGAAAGAAAGAAAGAAAGAAAGGGAGAGAGGGGGAGAGTGACAAAGAAAGAAAGAAAGAACGAACGAAAGAAAGAAATGGGGAGAGGGGGAGAGTGAGAATGAGAGAGGGGAGAAAGAAAGAAAAAAGAAAGAAAGGGAGAGAGGGGGAGAGTGAGGAAGAAAGAAAGAAAGAAAGAAAGAAAGGGAGAGAGGAGGAGAGTGAGGAAGAAAGAAAAAAGAAAGAATGAATGAAAGAAAGAAAGAAAGAAAGAAAGAAAGAAAGGGGGAGAGCGGGAGAGAGGGAGAGTGAGAACGAGAGAGGGGGAGAAAGAAAGAAAAAAAGAAAGAAAGAAAGAAAGGGGGAGAGCGGGAGAGAGGGAGAGTGAGAACGAGAGAGGGGGAGAAAGAAAGAAAAAAAGAAAGAAAGAAAGAAAGAAAGGGAGAAAGGGGGAGAGGGGGAGAGAAAGAGTGAGAGAGAAAGAAAGGGAGAGAGGGGGAGAGTGAGGAAGAAAGAAAGAAAGGGAGAGAGGAGGAGAGTGAGGAAGAAAGAAAAAGAAAGAAAGAAAGAAAGAAAGAAAGAAAGGGAGAGTGAGAGAAGAAGACTGAGAAAGAAAGAAAGAAAGAAAGAGAGAAAGGGGGAGAGGGGAGAGTGAGAATGAGAGAGGGGGAAAAAGAAAGAAAAAAGAAAGAAAGAGAGAAAGGGGGAGAGGGGAGAGAGAAAGAGAGAAAGAAAGAAAGAAAGAAAGAGAGAAAGGGGGAGAAGGGGAGAGAGAAAGAGAGAGAAAGAAAGAAAGAAAGAAAGAAAGAAAGAAAAGGAGAGAGGGGGAGAGTGAGGAAGAAAGAAAGAAAGAAAGAAAGAACGAAAGAAAGAGAGAGAGAGGGGGAGAGTGAGGAAGAAAGAAAGAAAGAAAGAAAGGGAGAGAGGAGAGTGAGGAAGAAAGAAAGGGAGAGAGAGGGGGAGAGTGAGAAGGAGAGAGACTGGGGAGAGAGCCAGAGACAGGAAGACAGCGGGAGAGTTAGAATGACAAAAGGAGAAAGAGAGAAACGAAAAGGTTACAGTACAAAGCCAAATACAGGCTGAGAGTGGAAGAAAAAGCGGATGATGAAAGCAAGTGGTCATAGACTGTAAACATGAGACCACTACACCATGAGGCTTTAGTTTTCATATGTGCGCACTGGCCTTATCAAAGCTTTGAAAAGTCTGCTTCATCACATGGGAATATGCACGTTAGAGATCCACATTACAACAAGTCTCTTTGAAGTTAAACCGCTTCAAAACATTACCGCAATGTTCACCTGATGCACAAATGTGGAGGGAAAAAAGCATAAGGCAATTAACTTTGACTATTGGTGGAGAAATGTGCGTATTTTGTCTGCTTTGAGGCATGTATTATTACTAGTATATGGATGTATAGCTCACATGTACACAACAAGGTACATCCAGGCCCAGCAGACCCCCTCCTGGCAGCAACAATTGTTCATTATGTGCTCGAGTTGACATGAAAGAGGGGAATTTTTGAAAAGCAAAGGAACACAGGAGGCCGAATAAGAGAGACAGGCTGAGGAGGAAGGAAGCCCGAGGGCAGTTATGTGACGTGTGTGTGTGTTTGTGTCTGTGTGTGTTTGTATATGCGTGTCTGTGTATGTTGTATGTGTGTATGAGGTATGTGTATGTGTGTGGAGACCTAAGGCATGATTGAACTGGTGTGAGAGGTGACTGTAGACAGGCCTGGACTGGTAATCGGGCATACTGGGCATTTTCCCGGTGGGCCAACAGTCCTAGGGGCTGATGCCATTCTTTTTTCTTTTTTCTTAGAGACAGGCCCACAATTTAGGACTGAACCAGGACTAAACCAGGACTAAACTAGGACTAAACCAGGACTAATCAGGTCTAAACCAGGACTAATCAGGTCTAAATCAGGACTAAATCAGGTCTGAACCAGGACTAAACCAGGACTAAACCAGGACTAATCAGGTCTAAACCAGGACTAAATCAGGATTGAACCAGAACTAAATCAGGACTAAATCAGGTCTGAACCAGGACTAAACCAGGACTAAATCAGGATTGAACCAGGACTAAACCAGGACTAAATCAGGATTTGAACCAGGACTAAACCAGGACTAAATCAGGTCTGAACCAGGACTAAATCAGGGTTGAACCAGGACTAAACCAGGACTAAACCAGGACTAAATCAGGTCTGAACCAGGACTAAATCAGGACTAAATCAGGTCTGAACCAGGACTAAACCAGGATTGAACCAGGACTAAACCAGGACTAATTATGAGGGGCCGGTCTAAGCCAAAAATGCCAGGGCCGTTTTTGTGTCCCAGTCCAGCCCTGACTGTAGAGATAAATGAAATATAGAAAGACACAATGACAAGAGGACAAGAGCAATTTCCCAGTTACAGCAGAAGTGTAGAATAACACAGACACAGATACTAATATATAACTAATTATAACTAATGGTAAAACTGTATGCACACTAATATAGTGAGGATGGCAATGTATTTTACTAAGACACAAAACAGAAGTCTTCCTTTCCATGTACAGTATATGCATAAATAAGAGCCAAATCAAAACAGTAGAGGAATTGAAATATTTAGGAGTTGTACTGGATCCAATTTTTAGTTTTGAAAAGCATGTTAAAAAGTTTCTAATACTTTAAAATATAGTCTGTCTGTGTTTAGACACATTCGAAACAAATTTAGCAACGATGCTGCAAAGGTGTACCTGGATGCAATGATTATCTCATATTAATTCTTGTATATCTTGTTGGTCTCAAGCATGTCAGACAACAAAAGCCCTTATATAATCAAGCTGTTAAGACACTGGACAAAAAGCCACTGCGATATCATCATTGTCCAATATTTGCAGAACATAACATGCTAAACTTTGACAATTTAATTACCTATTCAAATGTGCGATTAGTCTTTAAAATCTTAAATAACACAGCGCCTCCTCCAATGAAACAATTTGTACAGCTCTGCTCTGAACAAACAGCCAGGACCTCCAGGTAACTGCAGATTACCTAAACGGAGCTCGGCCTTTGCACAGACAGCTTTTTCTTTCAAAGCCATCAAAGAATGGAATAAACTGCCACAAAGTCTGAAACTTTCCTCTGACATGAAAAACTTTTCATTTAATGTTAAGAAATTATTATTAGAGCATCAGCAGTGTCAGCATTAAGAATGGCAATTGGTACGTTATAATCTTAGTGGGATTATTATAATATTTTATTGTGTACTAATTGGTAATTTGTAGTGTGTGTGTGTATTGATTGATTATTGATTATATTGCTTACATTTTATATTGTATTTCTCACCTGCTCAGGGACTACAGATGGAAACTAACTTCAGCTATAATCTGGTGTAAAGCATCTTTAATGTTTTTTTTGCATTTATTTATTATAATTTGTCAAATAAACTAATAAAAGAAAAGAAAGAAAAGGACATGTAGGGAGCTTCATGTTGATGTGACCATTGCATCCATCACTTCTGTTCTGAATGAATGAATGCCTTTTATTGTCACTGTTCACATGTACAATTTACATTATACATATTCACAATGAGACTGAAAGCATCTCACTTCAGTGCAGACATTTAAGTAGGATATATACAAAACAGCAGGATATTTACTACACAGTATAGAAAAAAACAACATATGTGCAAAATATGTGCAAAAAAAAGTCCTAAACTTCTTGACTGAAGGCCTCCACATGTTGTAGTCTTCCATGCGCTCATGCATTTGTTGCTGCTCATTACTGACAACTGTCAGTCACAGCTCCCCCACCATCTCAAGGGTCCTTCCCTTTGGCATGGCCCCATCTCTCTTCATTGTTCAGCATGAAAATATGATCATACTGTATCACTAGAACTCATTCTGAAATGCAATATATTGCTGAAGTAAATATAAATGATAAATGAAAATACTGAAACTTATTTATGCCACTGACACAAAAACATAAGGGCAGATTTAAAAAAAAAAAAATCTAACTCTATAATATTGTTTAAAAAATCACGAGCTGCAATAAATAAATAGCAGAATGAAAGTGCAATGAATCTATCTCATCACATTGTCATGAAATAACCAAACATTTCCCAGTAGTGCAAATAAAAAGTACACACAATAAATATTGACCACAAAAAATATAGTTCCAGCTTTCACATATTGAACATTAAGTCGATATAGTAATTATCATGACAAGCTTGACTGTATAACTCCACCATAAACGTGCAATTTTTTTCTATATTCTCTTATTTACTTATTTTATTTTAGGCACTTATCTTGTCTGCATGCACTTTCTTGTTCTAACTTTCTTTGCACTAAACTGTCTGGAGCTAATGTGGCAAGTGAATTTCTCCTGTGTGAGATCAATAAAGTCTTAACTTACGGTGAATGTCGCCGTACCGCATCCGCCGTAAACATCCGCTTACAAGTGAACAAGCTAATACAGCTAATCTGCGTGCAGTGATACGAATCGAGAGAAAATAGCACCAATGCGAATTAGGCTGCTGAATTTTTCGTGTGCAACTGTTTGTGACGCAAATATATCACTTTTTGGACAAATGTTGTTTTGAGAAGAAAAACAAGCTTTATTAAGGTCGTTTTGACACCAGGAAAGTCCGATAGTTCACTTGCTCTGGTCCGGACCACATTTTTTTAAAACATTTTTATTTTGGTGTGGTTCGCTTTCACACTGCACTTTTTTTCTGTAAGTGGACCAACATCTATAAACAAAACCACGTGTGCTGAGGTCACTCAGCCATTGGACAGAAATGAGCCGTGTCAAAACGCTGTGTCCAAACACTGGAGGAGAATAACGGTGTTACGTGCTGTTTTCAATCCAGCCTTAGCGATATGGTTTGCTCAGTTTTTACAGTTCGCACAAATGTTTGAGCAGCATCGTGAGGTTTACACTATTTTACAATCAATTTCCAAAAGACGAAGACACAGGGCAAGACGACTACGGAGGACAGCGGATGTGCGCGCATCAAGTTCTGACTCTTGCTCTTCACGCAAAACGTAAGTAAGCCTCGTAAGTTTCGTTTTGTTTTGTTTCGTCAGCCTCGGTTTCCCATAATGCTCGACAAACGACGGGAGCTCGTAAAGTACAAAAAGCCAACTTGTGTCGGATCGAGTCCGGTCTGCATTCTCACCTCAAACGAACCGCACCAGTACACACTAGGGTTCGAATGGAACCATGCCGAGAGACCCAGCTTTTTAGGTGGTCTTGGTTCGCTTGTTTGCTCCGGATCGCGATTTTTGGTTTTTATTCACACCAGCCCAAAAGGTCCGAATCAAAGGAGCAAACGAACTCTGGTTCGTTTTAAATGAACCAAACAAGGCAGGTGTGAAAATTACCTAAATGTCCCCACGAACTTACCCGACCTATGTTCCTGAGCTCCAGAACCGGAGCAGAACCGGGCTGAGACGACGCGGTGAGCGGTAAGCCAGTGTTAATGCACAACACTATTAGAGGGGAACACATACAGATTAACATAAGGAACGTTACTTTAAAGGGATATGCCACCCCCAGGTCAAATTTGGGCATCTCCCCACAGTCCAGAGACTAAAATAAGTGGTGGAAAGCGTTTTCCTGCTCACCCAGCCATTGTCCGAGTCTGTCTGTGGGAACTATTTTCCAGTGCGTAAGAATACAGCCGTATCACGCAGCACGCTGCCAGGGGAATCCCAGTTACGCACCGGGAAGGGAGTTCCCCTGTTGCACAACGTGGTGCGTGATACGGCTGTATTCTTACGCACTGGAAAATAGTTCCCACCCAAAATGACCAAGGCAAGCTCTCCGTGTTGATTTGCACATTTATTTGCACTCGATATGAATGCGCACTACACACAAAGTAATTGGGAAACGCATCGAGCAAATTAATTCCTTTTGGCCGAAATCTTTCTCTGGCTACGTTAGACTCCAGTCTAAGGCGGAGGAGCACCAGATACCGCGGCGGTCAGTGGCGACAGACTCGGACAATGGCTGGGTGAGCAGGAAAACGCTTTCCACCACTTATTTTAGTCTCTGGACTGTGGGGAGATGCCCAAATTTGACCTGGGGGTGGCATATCCCTTTAAAGGAAAAGTAAAGTTTTTTACAATTTGAGCCTTATTTCGGTAATAAAACAAGTTGTTTTACTCACCCATTGCACTTTGGTGTCATATGGAGCACTTCCAGAGATGTTTTAGATTTGCGTTAGCCTAGCGCGACTTCTAGCCATAGCTCGGGGCATATAATATATTCCCCGAGCATGTAATATGCCCCGTGTGGTCTCCAAATAACACAAACTTTAGCACTTTTCAAATCATAGAAGCTTTCGTTTGAGTCAAAAGTGGCCTGTAATCCGAGATTTATCCATAGTTTACAGCTTTGCGTTTCATGTTTGGGTCCCGGGAGCTGAGAGCACAGTCCGCACATGCGCACTGGCGTCCTCATCTACTCGAAACTATGGCTAAATCTCGAATTACAGGCCACTTTTGACCAAACAAAATCGTAGACTAAGACATCGAGCTTCTATGATTTGAAAAGTGCTAAAGTTTGTGTTATTTGGAGACCGCAAACAAGTGCCCTGAGAACTCACATTATGGAGATCGCAAATCTAAAACATCTCCAGAAGTGCTCCATATGACACCAAAGTGCTATGGGTGAGTAAAACAACTTGTTCTATTACCGAAATAAGGCTCAGATTGTAAAAAACATTACTTTTCCTTTAAGCTTATCACTCATATTGAAAAGGCTTGAGAACTTGACTATGTAACTTTGGCTGTAGGTCTTTGCTTTGCCACAGCTCCCAATGGGGAAAAAAGGTCCTTACCTAGAACTGGACAGGTATAAGGTACAGGTTAATATCAGCAGATACTTAAAGCCATAGTATCGATTATTGGATCAGTGCATCCGTAGAAAAAAGGTGGCTGTCATTCTGCAACAACTTTTCCTGTCTTGTGATTTATTCTACAAAACAGATGAGTGAACTATAATGACGGACTTCCACCAGTTGCTCTATAAATATCAGCAGTTCACCTTATCATTAAGAAAAGTCTGCAGCCTGTAATCACAGCTCTGCTCTGCCAATATAGCATCTGAATGCAAATGACTAACCCACTGCCCTATCATGTGCTTCAGAGCTCTCTGGTAATGCACACACTTTTAGATCTCTTCACAATGAGCTGTAGGCACACACACACACACACACACACACATACACACACATAGCTAACGGCAGCAAGTGTCCTCACAGAAAGCAACCACAAGGAATGGGACTTCAGTGCATGTCTAGCATAACTTGTCTTTGAGTAATATTTGCACTGTAAATGCAACCACTGATTTCTCCAAATGCACTAATTGTTTCTCTCCAAGTCAGAATATTTAACTAAATTTCAAGCATACTAACTATTACTACATATGCACAATCTTCCAAAACATTATTCCCATTGCATAAGGTTTTGGCAATTTGAAATCCAATAAGCATTGATTGGCGTTAAATTTAGGCTCTCTATCTGCACCAGACTGTCGCTCATTCCACTGATTTAACTGTGTACTTGAAACGCTATTTATGCCCCCTGCTATCAAGTTTGCGCATTATTATTTGTATTGGTTGTTGGCAGTTAAATGTTGGCATCTAATAATGGAAACTGAATTGGATTAAGCAGAAAATTAATGTGGCAGTAGAAGTTCAAGGGAGACAAATGAAAAGCTATCAAACAGCACTAGACAAAATAATAAACTGTGTATGAGGGATACATGCTCATTCATACAAAGTTTTTATTTATTTAATTTGGGTTTATCAGGGCTCTCAAGTCTCACACATTGAGAGTGTGACACACGCAATTCGACGTGTTCACACGCCACACATGGCATTTCTCACGCTGATTTTTTTTTATTTTTTTTAAATGCCCAGAAAATCGGTCTGTGTGGCTCAGTTTATGCAGGCACCGCGCGTTCTCTCCCCCTCCTCCCCTTCCCGCTCCCCGGAAAAAAATCAGCCAATCAGAAAATAGATTGTTCTGTTGTTGGGCAGACTGTAGAGTGTAGTTCCAGCTGCTAAGCGCACACTGCGGTGATGATAAAACAAACTGAGAACCATCAGGTAATAACTTCATTTATATAACTCTCATTAGTTGCTTTGTAGTTTAAGTTTGCTCTTTAAACAAACATTTACAGCAGGGCTCTCAAGTAGGGTGACCATTCGTCCGGATTTCGTCCGGACAGTCCGGTTTTCGAGCTGTCTGTCCGGCCGTCTGTCACGTGTCCTCCTTTTTTTACATTTTGTCCTCCTTTCGGACCCTCATCGGCCACCCTTGCATAAATCGTCATAAATCCCCACCCATTATTTACACTTGCTACTCTGCGACGTGTCGTATGCAAACATTCGCGATGCGCTCCCCGCGCAACTGATACAGCCCGTCAGCCCCTTGTATTGTCCGCTCTCTATCTGCGCTATCAGCCACTCTTTGAGGTGCAACTTGGCTCCTTCTTCCATCTTCATCGCCTTATTACTGTCCCTTAAAAAAAAATTTTCTTTAGTGCCATGCGTAACAGGTTTCACTTACGTTTCCTCTCAATGTAGACAGTTAAAATACGTTACAATATTTACATTACAGCTTTCATAATTGCAAATAATATTTTGGGGATTTTGTGGGAATTACACAAATCCAGGTAGCGAGATCTTACAAAGACTGTGTTTTTTCAGTGAATTAGTGATGATATTGTTTTTTGTTCATATCATCTTGACCATAATTTGCCACATTTTTCTTTTTGATGGGTGTTCCATGTTAATAAATATATGTTGACGTCATACATTATTCATAAGTTGTTTTTCTTTTCCCCAGGGGGAAAAAAAACAAAAACAAAAAAAAAACAAGGTGTCCTCACTTTAGGGCCTTTGTCGTCCTTTTTGGACACAAGTGTCCTCCTTTCCTGTTTCATGCCAGTGGTCACCCTACTCTCAAGTCTCACGCATTGAGAGAGACAATTTGACGCGTTCACACGCTCACACGGCATTTCTCACGCAATTCAAGCCCCCCCTCGGGAAAAATTGTTCACCCCCCCCCCCCCCGCCCCGCTCCTCGGAAATTACGCAGTCTCACGCACGACCCCGCTCAAAACTTGAGAGCCCTGGGTTTATTGAACAGTAATATCGGAATTCCAGTTACTTAAATTACTCAAGATTTAACTTGATTTGAGTAGATTTTACTTGGTAGGTAAAATGATCTACCACGTTTTGTTTTTTTTCTTAATTCAAACAACATATGATTTAGTTTCTTATTTCAAGGAAAAGAGCTGTTGTTTTTCTTACCTTCAGTGTAGCTAGGTGTATTCGTATTTCAAGTACAAAAAGACCTCTCACAATAATATCATGGGCCATCACAGTATATCGAATTACAAGTTTCTTTGCTTAAATTCATTGTTATGGTGCAGCATGAGCTAAAAAACAGAACTACACAGACCGTAATCCTTTGCTCAGTCCTTTGTTTCAGTGCAGACTACTGTTATTTAGCACTTTGAAATCTTAATTAGTTGTATTGCGAAGGACCCAAAGTCTTGTCAAGGCATTTAAAGAGGAAAAAGTAACATATTCTCTATTCTGTTAGCCTCAAAAACAGGATTAAACACACAGCTCTGGAAAAAAATAAGAGACCACTGCATTTTTTTCTGAAATCAGCATCTCTACATGTATTACAGCCATTCCATTCCAGCGTCTGTTGAATTCCAACACAAACACAAAGCTGAGCTACTGCAGTTCTTGCACCAGGAATGGAAGTCACCCAAGAACAATGTGAAACAATGTGTTTTAAAATGAATTTGATCTTGTTTCTTTGCTTGAGGCCTGAAAACATGTATCTTTTTTGTTATTTTGACCATTTGCATTTTCTGCAAATAAATGCTCTAAACGATAATATTTTTATTTGGAATTTGGGGGAAATGTAGTTTGTAGTTTATAGACTCAAACAAAAATGTTCCTTTTGCCCAAACACATACCTATGCTAAAAAGTAAAATCAGAAAAACTGATAATTTTGCAGTGGTCTCTTATTTTTTTCCAGAGCTGTATATGCTTCATTCAAAATACAACTTTGAGTATGAGGGATCACCAGCATAACAAGGCTAAAAGCTTGTAAAAAAAAATGACTTTGTCCCCTTTAAAACAAGGTATGTATGGGCGGCCTAAAATATAGCTGTAAAAATCTATATATAGATTACTAACCATTAAACAGTTTTTGTGTGTATGTAATGGTATTATGCTAACAGCAAATGCCAAGATGAGCAACATCCAATAACATGACGCACAATTGAATATTTAGAAATACATAGAACTACACTGTGTTGATCGACAGGCCGGGTTTCATGTGCAGAAGAACATCTTGCTGTTTTTCCATTTAAATAATGATAACGTGTGTATTGAGTCACAGGTGAAGATGAGCTGAGCCTTTGGCGTAAGGAGAAAATAATATAACCCAGATTAACCGCTTCACCTTCTAATGCCTGCGAGCGGTGGATCTCATTATGTGGAAGGCAGGATTGCTTATTTTGCAGTGTGCTTGTTTACTGTAACAACTCCAGAGACTGAATGTTGACATGAGGTGCTCAGCTGTTTGTTGCACGTTTATTTCCTCCAGAAAAACAGAATCTACTACAGAAAAATGCACTCACAAGTCTGCTCGCATTTCAATCCATGCACATACAATTTGCACAGTGATTCATGGAGGAAGAACTAGAGCCTGACATGAAGAAGGCACGAGGCTAGCTAGAGCAATTGGTCAAATGCTAAATACACCTTATAAATCAAGCAATATGTAGTTTCTTGTTCAAGGGTTTGGACAACTCAAAATGTAAAAACCTAAAAAAGGTTAAACAAATATGAAAAGCTCTAATAGATATGCTCTGTCTTCATAAGCCATAAAACAGTAACCCTGCATCCTCACAAAAGTGGAGTTACAGTGACAGTAACAGAGGCCATGTTCATCATGCACAAGGCAAAACATCTTGTTTCAGTTGCAGCTTCATTCTTATTGTGCTATGTCTAATAAACATTTCAACAATTTCAGATGCTTGTTGTAGTTCCCTCAAGCTTTTCATTTCTGCCCCCTTTGGCTGGGTTGTAAAGTAACTGCCTGTAGCATGAAAAAGCATAAACAAGCTATTACAATCACAACTGAACCTGGGTTGCCAGTTCTTTACCCTGGAGAGGCTGCACCAGCACTGACTCATGACTGGCTGCAGGTACTGGGGTTTAGGTAGTGAGGTAGTGAGTAAAGTCACTGTGTTACAGATAGGCCATCAAATCTTAAAGTTCCTTTAAGTGAAGTAAATCCCCAAATGCACAATAGTGAATAGAATGGAAATATTTTTAGAATGTAACCAATGAAACCCTATTTAAATGTATTGATCCATTTGGTGACCCAGGGGGCTCACAAATCACAGAAGTCATTCTCAAACACTTTCTGGAGGGGATTATTGTAGAAGCTGAATGAGCTATTTTATAGAACCATTATTTGCCAAACAGAAACAACAAGCAGCATTTTCAAAATGTGTGTGTTTCCATATTTAATCAAGCCCTAGCCCCCAGAACCAATACATCCACTTCCACAGCTGTTCAGTGTGGACTTGTGTTGTGACTCTTGCAATTCTGTTGAGCCTTCCGGGCCACCGTAATTACCAATAACAGATTTTATTTATTTATTTATTTATTTATTTATTTATTTATTTATTTATTTATTTATTTATTTATTTATTTATTTATTTATTTATTTATTTATTTATTATTATTATTATTATTATTTTATTTTTTTTTTCAGAAAATAATTTTTGCCATTTAATTATTGCCATTTTGCTGTAGAGTTAGAGAGTAGCCTGGACAAAGTGATTCGTTTAGAATCAAAATATCTATAGGCACTATTAGTGACAGGCATAAGGTTAGTGTGGCACCTGTATGCCCTTTAAATACCTTTCAGCTCTAATGCATTCTGGGTATGTTATTCTTACTCAGTTGTCCTGGATCATTATATCAATTAATCTGTTTATGCAGCTTGCGGTGTTGAACAAGTGCCACCATTCTGGGCACACAATTCTAAGCGAGCTTCGTAATGCCCCAAATGCAACATCCACAGCTTGTTGTGGCTTTATCTCTGTGTGACCCCAATCAATGCAGCTGATCGATGGGAAAAGGCCCTGCGGCATGACTACCCGAGCACTGGAACTCAACTCTGCTGCTGCACAGACCTTTAAGCACAACAATACACTGCACAGTCTGTATGGAAACCATATCGGCCAAATCAGGCTCGATGACTGTCACAACTGTGGTGTGGAAATAACTAGTTGAGATTTTGTCTTGCCACTCTTGTCCTAGGGGAAAGAGTGGGTAAGTGAATATCTGGTGGTTCAATGGATTTGTTGTTATGCCCTTGGGCAAGAAACTTCACCATCCTTGGTTTGGTTGTGCACATTTTAATAGAAGTAAGGACAAAGTCTAAGAATACTAAAAGCATATACTAAACATCTCAGTGAGCAGAACCTTAATGATAAAGCAATAAACAAGTTCTTATACTATAACTCATTCAGTTAGCCTAAATACCAGTTCTAAGCTTATTGCAGTAAATCAATATTATACAGTGGTACCTCACCTTACGAAAGACCCAACAAACGAAAATTCCAAGTTACGAAACGCCTTCACGTTAAATTTTGGTCTCTAGATACGAAAGAAAATTCAAGTTACGAAACGCGAAATCTCAAAAATTCAAATAATGCGTGCTCAGCCACACACATTATACGCTTTTCTCAGACTGGATTTAAACTTTTCTCACGTTTGTCTCTCGTTTAAACACTCAAACTTTCATAGATTTTCAACAAAATGTATTAATAGTGAAGTGTGGGGGGAAGGGGGAGGGCGGAGAAGTGTGCGCGCGGACACGTGTGTGACCCGGCGTGGGGCTGCGAGCACGAGACCCGTGCTCAAACCATGCCTCCTCTAGACCAGGTCTAAACCAGGTCTAAACCAGGATTAAACCAGGATTAAACCATCGCGGCTCTTACCTGCGTTCGTTCATGCGCTCGGACTGCGTGCCGTCCCGATGGGAGGCACATCTCCTCCCCTCCTCGCTGCTCGCCTCAGCCGTGACTCGTGAGGTACACCAGCAGAGCTAGCACGAAACTAGGAAATAGACCTGCACGCAGTGGTTTAATCCTGGTTTAGACCTGGTTTAGATCTGGTCTAGAGGAGGCACGGTTTGAGCATGGGTCTCGTGCTCGCAGCCCCGCGCCGGGTCATGCTGTGCTATCACACACATGTCCACCCTTCCCCCCACGCACGCAGTCGCTGCTCGCCTCAGCCGTGACTCGTGAGGCACACCGGTGCTGCTGCTAATAGCAGAGCTAGCACGAAACCAGGAAATAGACCCGCACGCAGCGCTTTAATCCCGGTGTCCAGTCCTGGTTTAGTCCAGGTTTAGTCCTGGTCCAGTCCAGGTATAGACCTTGTTTAGACCTGGTTTAGTCCACGTTTAGTCCTGGGTCTACAGTCTCTTAGCCAATCAGGACGCAGAACACAGTGTTACACTATAAAAAAAAAAGTTACACTATATAAAAAAAACTTGGAACGGGGCCTTGGAATGAATCAGGCTTTTTCCATTGAAATAGCTACTCAACTTACGTTACGAAACCATTTCTGGAATGAATTAATTTCATAAGGTGAGGTACCACTGTAACAATAAATGCATAACACAAATGATCTATTCTCCCAATATTGCACCAATTATTGACTGAAAAATGACTATGCTTCTAATGAACCTTTTGCCATTTTATTTTTTTCTCTAAAGTTTAATTAAACTGTGACTTAGCTTGGTACCACCACTGTCTCCAAGGACATAGATGCATTTAATGCTCTACTGTGGAACATTCCATGTAAAGCAAAAATAATTTCCATGGAGACAAGTAGGTGATGAACTCTCAACCAGAGTTTACTTTTAACAATAGAATTGGTCCAGTGAATGAACAGTGTTAAACTGGAGATAGGTGATGACCATGAGATTATGCCAAGGTGTTTCTATGGTGAAAATACAATTGTACAACCAACAATAGCCATAATATTGCCTTGTGGGTGTAATGGAAAACATGTATTTTCTAGGAATTGAGATCAGAGATTTTTGCTCTCCTCTCAGCACCACTAACTTGTGTGTTCCTGGGAGAGTCATGAAGGGCTTTGTGTCTGTGAATTTGAGATTCATAAATAATTGAGCTCAGTCGTCGGGTGTCGTTAAACCCCCTCTTCTCAGCTGCTCTTTTAAAATAGCCATTTTAGTTCTTACATTCTCTTGATGCTCTCTCTTACTGCTACATCTGTAAGTGCCACACATAAGGCACTGGGTCATTTTCATAGCCATGAATAAATTGCATGTGACAGTACCCAATACCCGCTCTCCATTCTCAGTATGTACCTATAAGTCAGTGACCTCCACAATTTTCCACCTGTCCAAAACAAACATATATCCTAGGCTGGGTAAACAAACAAATAAACATGCACAAACACAGGAGATGTGGTGTTCACAGCTGCTTCTGGAATGACCTTCAAAGGGAAAGGCATGGTGTGCTCAGGCGCAAACTGACAGCAAGGCATCAAACCTAATCGTGCTCTATGTCTGTGGCAGATTATATTATGCCCTTGTTTTCACATACATATCCTGTATCATTCTTCATTCTCACCAGAGCAAATGCAATATTGGCTGTTGTCTTTTGGTCTAAGAAAAGCTTGTTTCCTTGAGCAGCAAGATTAGTTCTTCCAATATTTGCAAGTTCACAAAATCCTTAGAATCCATCTTGTACAGCTTTTGCATCAGCGTTTCAGATCAAATCCACAGCAGGATCGGAGTGATTGGACCAATCACAGAGCAGCAGTGTGGTTTGAGCAGAAGCAGATTTCTATTTCCCAGTGCCACCAAAAAAAGTTGTGTACAGTAGTATAGACTGCAATGAACTCTGTTAAACAAGTAGGACTTTAATGACCAGTATAATCTCACAAACTGCGTGCACATGGTAGGATCGGATTAGATTTCTCCAAATCCGATCCCATTACTCTGCGGGTGGTCTGTCCTTAGATCCGAGTGCACATGAAGCTTGTGCAATCGGATAATGGTCAGCGACCTGGCCGGCTCCGCTACGCCATGTGGCGCTGTAGTCCAACTACTTCCGGGTGATGGCAAACAAACTATGTGGCGGTATACAAAGATGGTGCTCGAGGAGTTTGACAGAGCAGCATTGGTGTACGTGTTGTGCATTCTTTCTTCGCAGCCATGATTTCATATGATTTTTCCGGCAACAATCACTACTTATGACGGCGTCGGCGCCTCCTGCCACTTACGAGTGAAATCCCTGGCAAAAACTCCCGCGCATGCGCAGTACGCCAATCCGATCCAATATCGTGCACAAGGCGACGCCACGCGGATTACTATCGGCCTAAGACAGGGGATTCAAACGGATTCCGGAAGCCAATCCCTATACGATCCGTAGCCTGTGCACATGAATCCGATACGATCCCAATTCATTTGCAATCCGATTCCACTCATCCATGTGCACGCATTCTCAAATACTCCACATGTACTATTCTTGTAGTTTAAGATGAAGAGATATGCGTGCACGTGCACACACACACACACATACACACACACACACTTGATCCTGTTTTCTAATTAAACCACTGCTCAGTTTCTCACACACAGCTGCCTCTCCCATCCGAAGCCCCCTCCTGTGAGATCCCTCTAGTCTAATGGCTCAAATAGAAGACCTCAGATACTTACCACTGAGCTGTATAATACAAAAGGAACAGACACTTTCAAACGCGTCATATTGACTTCTGTGCATTTTTTTAAATCTTATCCGAACCCAATATACAATTACCAGAAGTTGTCAAATAAGTGCAACGAGAAACTGTGTGTAATTTGATCTCATCTTAAAATAAGTGGCCCCATAAGAGCGAGACTCAGTCATCACAAGTGACCAGCTGCACAAGCTCCTCTGCTATTTCTGTTCAAACATCACAGCTAAACAACCACGGCACGCACCGACCTGATGGAGGAGATTCTGTCATAATAAGTGCTCACAGAAGGCACACAAGGGATTACAGCACTTTATCTATTTCAGAAATGGTGCCAAAAGGAAAACGCAGAGAGAATAGACTGGAAGAATATACTGTACATCATTCTTAAATATGAAAAAGTTGGAATTTCATTTATGCCAACAAAACGTAAGGGAATGCAATGCAAGTTTTTCTGTATAGCACAATTCTTATACCATGTAATTCAACAGTGCGCACAGAACTCAAATGGCTGGCTTATAATAGGCAAAATGCTTACAATCTGTTTATTTTTGCATCATATGTTACATTGTACAAATAAAGACAGGAGGATTTTTTTTTCCTAAGAGGGGCTAAGAGCTGCTAAAGTGTTCCATGAGGGTTTTCACAGAACATGGAGCACACAGCACCCAACAAGTTTACATTTAGTTACTGTGTAGTGATTTACAAACCTTAATACTTTAAAATCTATTGTTTTATTGTATTCTATTTTTTTTAAATATGCATTAAAGGCCCTAAATTACACAAAAATGACTCTTGTGAGCTTTAAGCGATGTTATAATGTTGTTACGTCCTCAAAAACATACCAGGAGTTGTGTTTTGTTTCATTCACATGTTTGAGTAATCCTTTATTAATAATGTGTTTACATCTTCAAAGCTTAAAATGTTCTGTTCCACCTTGTGATGTCATGTCGTGTACCTTTTAGTTCAGTAGAGACAGGCAATTCCAGGTCATCTAAATTATTCTAGTGGAGGCGTATGGAGTTTGAAAACACAGTGGAGCACTTCCTGTATTACCACACAACATCACAAGGTGGAACAGAGTGTTTTCCGTTTAAGATAAGAACTCAGCCTAGATATGCAGGTTTTGTGTGTTAATCCTTTCCGGGTCCGCATAGCAAATTTGCAACAGCTAATTGTCACTTAGCTGTTTGCCAGCATTTAAATTTTTTAGAGTGTTTTTTTTTTTTGTGTGCAAGAGCAGAACTCTGTTGCAGGGTTCTAATTGGACAGTTTACGGGAAACTTGCTCGGGGGCTGGTCTATCACACCTCAAACACCTGCACCTGCACATGCACCTGGTACAACACATCTCACCTGTTCAGTATTGTTATTGTTTAATTGTTATTATGTCACTGTTCCTGTTTTATTCATTTGCTGTTTGATGGCAAAAGTTGAGTTCAGCCATTTTTAATAAATAAGATAAATTCATATTTCCAAAGATCTGTTTTGTCCACTATTTAATTATCCATCCGGGCCAATGTTGCAAATATGCAACATCCCAGAATGCACTGCACATAATGGTCACATAAAAAAATCAGGGAAATCGCAAATTTCATACCCCAGGGGTTATTTTCACCAAATATCAGATTTTTCCTACAGGTATTATTAATTCGGCCTGGAGAGGGTTAAAAATGAATGAAACAAAACACAACTCCAGGTATGTTTTGATGAGTAAACAACATTATAACATAGATCATCAAATGTGACCAGCCACGGAAAATCAGTCACACGTCGCCCCGGAGACATTTTGAGTTATTCACGGATTCTTTTCAACAATGCCTTACACATGGAAATCTGAGAACATTTGAAGAATTTGTGGCCATTTCAAAGCAGCACATCTGAAAACAACAAGCTGGGAAAAGATTCTCTAAGTCCAGGCTTTCAGCGCTCATTTGCAAGACATTAAACTAAGCCCTCCCCCATCACTGACATTACTATGGTGTGGTGTTTCAGGGCAGGTCAGAATTAGAAGGTACTTTGTTAAAATGGAAATACTTTTATCACAAAAAGTCCATATAATCATTCATTAATTCAGTAATACACAGGATAATATGTATGATAATAAGTCAAAGTCACCTGTATTGTCAATTTAATACAATACAATATGAAATGCATTATACTGGTTTAGTTCTGGTTTAGTCCTGTTTTAGTCCTGGTATGGTCCTGGTTTAGTGTAATATAGGCCATTTAATTAGAATGTTATTGAACTGACCCATCAATTAATGCCATGCTCAGCAGTAGCTATAAGTGCAGGATTACCCCATTGTGCATGTTTTGGTTTTTTTCATTGCTGTTAACATAAAATAATTCAGCCAATTGATATAAACAGGAGCTAAAAGCACTGAAGAACAAGCACAGCTAATTTCAAGTCGGTTTGTGTACACTTAATTAGCGTAATGTGTTTAACAGTCGAGGTGAATAGCTAGTTAGGGCCGCTAAATGAATGCATTCAACGCTGTAGCTTAGGTAGTGATTGAGAAGCTGACAGGACTCGCAAACTGAATACTTGTGGGCTCATCAGTCTCTCCGTGGGCTGGAACTGTACTTGGTGGAGATATTTTAAGTAGATTTCATTAAATAAACATGATGCCATTGCTCCACTGTGCCACATTCACACTGTCAGGGCTCTAATATGAATACAATATTAAGCTCTGAAAGCCGTTATAATGCACACAAATCACCCACTGAAAATACACAAACTCTATTTTATCAACCGCTTTCAATAAACATTGGTGGATCATGGTTTATCAAGTGGACTTCAGTGTTGCTTCGTTGAGCTAAAGTTGCACTATGGAACATTCCTGGGACTGCCACTTGTTTGACAGTATCCACACTATTTAAAGGTGTTATAGGTGAACAGGCTTGGGGAGTAACGGATTATATGGAACGGCGTTAAGTAAAAGGATACAAAAAAAAGGTAACTGTATTCCCCTACAGTTACAAAGAAAAGACGTACTCAGATTACAGGTACATTTAGTGAAAATGGAGATTACTTAGCAGGATTACAATTTGAAAGCATTTTATGTTATTTCATTTTTTCATTTAAAGCCGGAGGTCATATGTAGGGAAAACAGAACGTACAGACTCGCGGCGCACGGCGCGCTCTGTGAAACAAACTTGCAGCGGTGCGCGCTGTGGAATACACTTACAGCGGCGCGCACTGAACTTCACGCAGGTCGCGCACTACGGACTAAACTTGCAGCGGGCATGGTTTCAAAAAACGCATTTAGCGGGTGGAAATTTAGGGAGAATTTTATTTTTAAAGAAGGCAAAGGGAACAACATCACAGTGCAGTGTAAATTGTGCCTAACCCTAACCTGTCAATGTCCAAGGATTCTACTTCCAATCTCAAGAAACATTTACAGGTAAGATCGCTAATATTAACGCTTTGATACTGACAGGCCCTAAATGTCCTGCTTCAGTCATGTTATGTGTGAATATGAGTCATTTCTTTGTCTTGATTCATTGGTAGGAGCCAGTTTCGAGTTAGCTATCGACTAGCAAACTATTAGCAAGCTAGCTAACGTTTGCGGTCACAAGTACACTTTGTGCATTTGTAGAACGATATTACAATATTTAACATTCAACATTATCTAGGCAACATAGTCATGTTAACTGATCCATGAAGACCCTTTAGACAATTCCGAGCAAAGCTGTCGTTAGATGTAGGCCAGCACGCAAGCTGGACGAACATCCTGTCCAGCTGCGGAGATCGGGCAAGATGACTGTCCCGGTAAAACTAAAACTTTAACTGAAAATATAATTTCGTTGAAGTCATAGGTGTTTAGGTGTTTGGTTTAGTGAGTGACCTTGTTTACTAGTGACTTGGCTTATAGTGATAACAGTTGTTAAAACTACACATAGAACTGTACTTGTCCTCCTAAAAACTTTTAATTGTATTGTAATTTTCTTGTTTTCTTGTTGTTATAGGATATTTGGTGTTAAAGTAATCCAAAAGTAACTGAAAGTAATCAAGTTACATTACTTTAATATTATAGTACCGGGATTACGTTACTGAATACATATTTTAAGGAGTAACAAGTAACTGTACTGGATTACATTTCTAAAGTAACCCTCCCAACCCTGTAGGTGAATCTGAGATGTTCCAGAGTATGGCATTAATTAATTATACATGGAGATAAGTAGTTGGTGGCACTATTTTTTTATTTGTTATTTATTTATTTATTTGAATTAGGACAATGCATATTAATGAACATGACAGCAAACACCATCATTGGAAATATGCTGGAATTAGCACAATAGATACTTTACATCTGTTGTCCTAAAGCAGGTCAGAACAGAAGAACATTAACACACATAAGAGACAGAAGTGCACATAGACATGACAAGTTCACCACAACAGACCATTCTCTGAGTTTAAGAGGTCCAGAGAAGAAGAAATTTTTTAAACCAGTGTTTCAGAGTATTTTTGAAGGTTGAGAAGAACACACAGTTCCTGACATGAGCAGGTAATGTGTTCCATGACTGTGATCCTCTGATAGACCACCATCACCATTTGGCCAAATTTGGTCCTGTTGGTTATGCTATGCCAAGTTATGGGTCAGATCTGTGGAAAGGTGATCCTGCTCACTATGTATGAGCATGGTTTTAAGGGACTTTTGAGCGATAAAAACACTTGTAATTGAAGAAATGCAACACAGAAAAGATTATTATCAAACTGTGGAACATTATGGCAAAGCAACATCTCAATAACCAGCACGTGGCTTCATGTTTTCAAGGTATTTTTGTGTAATTAAATAAATCCAATGTTTCATTACCTTAATGCAATACAGTAGAACAATACAGCTCTGGAAAAAATAAATAAAAGGCCACTGCAAAATTATCAGTTTTTCTCATTTTACTACTTATAGGTATGTGTTTGGGCAAAAGGAACATTTTTGTTTGAGTCTACATTCTTCACGCATCTTCACATATAAACTACGAACAACATTTCCTTCAAATTCCAAACACAAACATTATCATTTAGAGCATTTATTTGCAGAAAATGACAAATGGTCAAAATAACAAAAAAGATACATGTTTTCAGACCTCAAACAATTCAAAGAAACAAGATCAAATTCATTTTAAAACAACATAATACTAATGTTTACACTTAAGAAGAGTTCAGAAATCAATATTTGGTGCAATAACCCTTATTTTTAATCACAGATTTCATGCGTCTTGACATGCTCTCCACAAGTCTTTCACATTGTTCTTGGGTGACTTTATTCCACTCCTGGTGCAAGAACTGAAGTAGCTCAGCTTTGTGTTTGTGTTGGAATTCAACAGACGCTGGAATGGAATGGCTGTAATACATGTAGAGATGCTGATTCAGAAAAAAATGCTGAGGTCTCTTATTTTTTTCCAGAGCTGTATCTATGGAGACAAGCAGGTGTCGAACCCCCCTAAGAGAAAAGTTATATAGAGCCTTTAAGTTCCACGCAGGCCTATTTCAGAGTATTCAAATGATGCAGTAAAGTAACTTAATACTTCAAAACATACTTATGTATACTTAATCATCACCTTTTCCAAGTGCAAATCAGAGCACAAGCCTCCAAGGGCCAATACTTAACCCCTCTACCCCCCTCAACATGATCCAAACACTTGATTAGCATCTTACACTTGAGATTGTCATTTGTATAACACCATTAAACAGTAGCCTGGGGACATAGCTAAAAAAGCTGATCCCCTGCCTCACAGTCTGACCCCTGCCTGCTTTTTTAGAATATGTTTTTGGACCAGATTATTCATGCCTCGTGAGGATGAGTCACTACGGAAGATGCGTTTTTTTTCTTCTTCTATGGGTGTGAAGTAAATGCCACTTGTAGAAATATGTATTGTGGAATTTAATAAGAAAAGACTGTCAAGAAAAGGTGTAGCTCACTTCAAGCCTTTAGGTGCGGAGAAAGAGTAACATGTAAACTGAGCAAACAAAATTGAACTGACAGTAGCCAAGAGCTTGCTGCATAAATCCAGTTACCATTTCTTTTTGTTTTTGTTTCGAATATCTCCAAAACATTTAAGTATTGGTGATCTTTTTAGGCAGAAGGAAGCTTCTTTTTATATTCAGTATTATTCTACAAAATATTATATATTTCAGCTAAAAGTAAAGCTTAAAATAGCTTTATAAAACCTATTTAAATGCCTATATCTGCTATTTTATGATCTGTGTTATAATGTTGTTTCCTCATCAAAAAAGCTGTGTTTTGTTTCATTCACACATGTTTAACACACAAACACTGCATTAGGCTGACTTCTTCTATCAAACCGAAAACACTCTGTTCCACCTTGTGATGTCATAATACAGGAAGTGCTCCATTATGTTTTTAAACTCCATAAACCTTCACTAGAATCATTTAGGTAATTTCGGCCCTGGAATTGCCTATCTCTACTACACAAAAGGTAAAAGGTAGCTGTTAACTTGAAAACCACCGCTTCATGACATCACAACATGGAACAGAGCATTTACTGTTACTCAAACATGTGTGAATGAAACAAAACACAACTTCACATATGTTTTGAGTTGGGAACAATGTTGTAGCATGGTTTAAATCTTACAGGTGTCAATTTTGCGTAATACAGGACCTTTAAAGTACCTCCTGTGGTGCTGGCTGAGCTCCTGGTAGGCCTTCTTCATGGGAAACACTGAATAACCGTGAACATCCATCTTCCATTTAGCTCTATTGTTATAATTACAACATGCCTTAAAGCAAAAGCAAAGTTTGTGGTCAATACTAGAAATAACACATGGATTTCCCGCTACCAAGCTAGGTATACCACCCAGCCAATGAGAGCATCCCTTATTTCAAAGCTCTGATTCCAAAACATGATTCACTCGATGTTCTCGTCAAGTGCCTTTTTTCTTGCCCTATTTTTTCCAAGCTGTCTTTTTTTTTTTTGCTCCTAATTACGCAATGAGTTTAAAAAGTCAATTAGAAAAAAATGACAATGGTGAAATCGTGTATTTATAGATCAAAAACATCTGCTAAATGTTGAAACTACAAAATTAAACAAACACAAACAAAACAGGTCACACATTCTGACAGTTTGTGTATAAATGGAAGTGAACATAACTCATTTATAAGCGATTCTTTGCATTTGTATACCGTATGTTACAGCTGGTGAGTATTAATTAAATATAGCCCAGGAGCAGATATACAGAGCAAACCTATTCTTACACAAAAACATCTCCCTGCCACTCTCTGTGCTGGTTGTGCTTCTCTGAATATTTTAGTATTGATGAGCCCATTACTGACGATAACACAGTGCTATGTCAGCAGCCTTCACGAACACATGAGGAGTCCGGTTACATCTGCTGCTCGCTCTCCTCAGCTGGGACTTCACTGTGGAATCGTGTTTGTGTGTGTGGAAATGCAAGGGGGATCTGACTTACTGGAGTGAGTTCAGTGATGATGTGCACCCACATCATTAAAGGCTGTGGCAAGGGCATGAAAAGTGATGATGCACGGTGTTGATACAACTACGTGAAAAGCAAACATATTACCAAATAAATCTACAGATAAAATCATATTCATATTTTTATAGTGTTTTTAAATGCATAAAATTATGTAAATCAGTGTTTCCCAACTGGTGGTGAGGGTAAACAGGCACAATTAAATCAGACTGGTAAAAATCTAATATCACTGGTCTACAAATTTTTGGACTCGATCTGCTTCTGAGATAAAAGTGGCTAAATCACATTTATATTGATAAGATGAACTGAAAATCAATTGATAACTGTGCTGGTTAGCTAATGTATTCAAGATAAGATAAGATAAGATAAGATAAGATAAGACTTTATTGATCTCACACAGGAGAAATTTACTTGCCACAGTAGCTCCAGGACAGATATTTATCCAAGATATTTAATGATATTGTTTTACATTAAAATCTCATCTGTTCATACAATAGATTTAGGCATTTTTGCTTAAAAATAATATTTATATTTTGAAAATGTTTAACTTGCATTTCTTTATCCGTCAAAAAATAAACAAGAAATATCTTAAGACATCAGGTGCGCACAATTTCATCTCTCTTATGTGAAATCAAAAAATATTTGATTTTAAAACTCTAGACATATTAAAATGAATGTATTAGAATGTGCAGACAGGCTTTCAGATAGAACTGGTTGCTTGTAGACACACTGTAGCTTCTGATAAACTACAATTTTTGCCTTATTTTGCATAAATTTCCTATTTTGACCCAATACTATATCTTGGAAACTATAGCCAATCAGCACTTCTGACTTACTTTTTCTTTATTAGTGACCTAAAACAGAAAAATGTCACTACTTTTGTTCCAGAAGCATTTTGCTTGTAGACCAGTGTAGTTTTTCCCTTTTGCGGTACATTTTGATGAATTTACAGTATACATAAAATATTGTCAAAGCAAAAATGGTCAAGCAATAAATCTCCCTCAAATACTAAAGTAAGTGTTTTAACTGCCTACTTAGTAAAGACTTAACATGTGAAAGTGGTTACCCAGTGAAAGCTTTTGGAGAGTAGATGACAAAAAAGTTTGGGTTATTGATCTGACAGATAAACTGTAATTAGGATTGCATGTGTGGTCAACATTATGCTTTACCCACATAGTCACGGAGGCTTTGATAACTAGAAAAAAATAAATAAATAAACTAACCATTAGCTTCGGGTTTCCCAAATGTAGAAGTAGGCAGGGGCCAGGCCGGGACAGAGCAGAGGAGCTGAGACGGGTGGACAGCAGGTCGTGGGAAGGCACAATCTGACCCTCACAGGGCAGCACTCGTACACTCACCACAAGACGAGGAATTTCAACAGTTTGTACTAAAATATAGCCATCAAAGCCTGGATTGTGCATCTTAAAAGAGAGCCTTTAAGATTAAATTACTGTAAACTGGGTGCATGGAATGTGTGACCATTTTGTGGCAAAGACTTCAATGGTGTTCCTGTTGTTTTTAGAGAAAGTGTTGGATGGGGGTTCTCAAGCTGGTGCAAGGGTAACACTGATGCAGACTTTAGTTGTTGTTGTTTTTTTCAGATACTAGGCACCCAGTGTTTACTTTTTCTTTATTTTGTTTACTTTCAAGACATTTTATTAAAGGTACCTGGTTGTCTCCATGAAGATGTCAATTACAATAATGGCATTTAAAATATACATAAAATCTAGTGTCATGTGTAGGTATGAGAAAAAAAAATTGATTAATAATTGTGACTGAAATGGAATGTTTTGATGAAATATTTTATAGTCACTATCGGTGTTAATGTGTCTGGAAAAGGGAAGAGGGAGCAGATAACATAAGATTACTCTTCTTTCTGCTCCCTTTCATTCAATATTTTGTATTGCTATCACACTGAGGATGTCTTTTTATACTTTATGAATAATATAATCAAACAAACAAAATAATAATTAAAAAAATGTTAATGTTAATGTATTTAATTATGGGTGTTTCTATTGCTCCAAAATACAATAATTCCTTCCGAGAATAGAGGTGACTCGACACACATCTGAATTCTAATGTAGTGTAGTGCTGTCACCTGCTTTTATCTGTAGTGACAGATAGGTTTAATCTATACTGTGGAACAAAGCAAAAACATTTCCCTGGAGATAAGCAGGTGGTGGTGTAGTGCACTTTTAAGTTGTGAATTTGGTCAAAATGAATTGCTATTATAGCATGAAGTCATAAATAGTAGACGTGCATGATTTATCGATTAAATCGATTAATTCGAATTTACAGCTCAGGACAATGTGTTTTTATGAAAATCAATTTTTTAGTTATTTTTTACATGCGTGCGGAAATAATGCGCCGCCAGGCTCTACATGGGTAAGTTAGCGGGGCACACCCAAACACTGTACAAGCTAGCACAGCTAGCGAGTGAGGGAAAGCCGGAGCTTGTACCTGTGTTGCTACATCTGTTATATGGAACTGGTTCGGTTTTCCTGCGTCGGACTTAGAACAAACGAGTGCTCGCCTCGCTGTAAGGTCTGTTGAAAAGCTGTTGCAACCAAAGGAAGCAGCGCAACAAATTTATTCTAGTGCCTAAAGCAGAGGCACGCAGCAGAGTGGGAGAAGTGCAGGTGAAAATAGCCACAGCACGAGCACATTGTCCAAAGTCAAACAAGCAACAGAAACATTTTCGAACTGTGTGCCATATGATAAGCATGGCCCACAATGGAAGGCAATCACACACGCTACCGCGGTGTATATTGTAAAAGACATGGTGCCCATATATACTGTGGAAAAGCCCGAATTTATTAACATGGTGAAAGTTTTGGACCCGAAGTATGTGCTACCAAGCCGCAAATATTTTTCTGACGTTGCCTTGCCACAACTGTACACAGACTGCACAATGCTGTAGGTAAGGGTCTTCAAGTGATATTTTTTTAAACAATAACAGCTTAATTGATGCAAGGTGTAATGTATTTGTTTTATAAAAGAACATTGCATTATTTTGAGCCATTTGTCTGTCATCTATTATTTGTTTTTGAGTAGGGCAGAGAAAAATCGATTACAATCGGAATTTTAATCGATTTTTGTAAAAAAAAAAAAAATCTGAGATTTTATTTTTAGGCCATATCGCCCAACTCTATATTGCAGAAAATAGTGCACATTTTTGGCATTTTACATTATATTATCCATTCACTCCGCACACTTGGTGGTGGTATGTCAGCAATGAAGCCAATAGCCACAGCTGCCCTGGGATAGACTGACAAAAGCAAGGCTGCCAATGGGCGCTATCGCCCCCTCTGACCACCACATACGACTCATGCACACACCTTTTATATACATACAGGCGAGGTTAGTTGAAGTGTCTTGCCAAACCACTGTTGGTAGTTGGTAGTACTTGGATAGTCATTTTTTACCATTTGAAAATCATGGTACAAAATTCTTACAAAAGCGAGTTTACTTTTTTTTTTTTTAAGTTTTACTCATTTTTTTTGTGAAACCAGTTGTAATGTCATTACAGTGAACTGTTGAATGAAAACACTGTTCTTTTTAGCCCTGTATTAAAATGAGTGCAGTTTGGGATAACGGCAGGTGAGCGCCAGAGATCAATGCTGTCCACCTGGCACATTCATTTTCCTTCAAAACTTTGCTCTTTCCGTTCCAAACTGGCAGACAAAGCGACCGGAGCATCCAGCTGCAGCTCAGGCCCATTCGATGCAAACCGCTGAAGTGAATAAAAGCCATTATCCGTTAATTATTTTTCTCCTTAGTAGTAATTACAAAGTGGGTAAGAGGACAGAAAGGGGAATTTTCAACTGCTGACTGGAAAAGTGCAAGAAAAACTGCAGCTATTTCTGACACAAGAGAGAGAACTAAACTGAAGAGAACTAAACTGAAGGGGAATATATTACCCCAAAACATGCACATTTTGCTAGGTATTCCTGGCCACTATCTACACTGGAGATTTGGAGAAGGATCCCTGTACTGGAGAAGATGCTGCTATTGGTTGTCATGGTAAGGGATGTACAAATCCAATACTGGTATCAGATACTGGGATCAATCCTGAAAAATTCTGGTTCAGCCGATTTCCTAGTTGGACATACATGTACTGAGACTAATTACTCATGTTTGATGAGAATGTTTCATCATGTATGAACTTTTATTTAAAGGTGCATTGTGTAACTTTTCAGGTGGTGGGTCTGTCAAGATGTTATTGCTTTGTCTGGAATGTTTCACAGTATGGTATTTATGGAGACCAAACTAGACCAAGTTACAGGTCAGATCTACAGAGAAGCAATCCCATTCACAGTCAAAACACATGTTTTTCTACAAACCACCTGTACTTGAATAAATGTAAGATAGAGCTGTTTAATGTGGAACATTCCAGGCAGAGCAATGACATATCCACATAAACAAGCAAGTGATGAACCCCCAACAAAAAGTTACATAATGCACCTTAATAAAGTTGTTCATTAGTTATTTGTTACTTATTTTATTTTAGTTTAATGGGTACAAAGCTATTATTATTAGTCTCTTCATTGGTATTGGTAGATACAGTAAGTGTAGTATCGAAATCTGTATCAGAACTGAACCAGCTGAACTGGTGCATATAGTCACAGTGACAGTGATGAATGGGTCAAATGCAGAGGGTAAATGTCCAACAACCTGCAATACCTTTCACCTGTGAGGTATCAAAACTGAAAAGAATGATTAACAACCATGTTTTAGTAAGGGGTTCATTGTATCCAAAGCTACAATTTGTGTGGGGAGTTCTTGGTCTGAGATGGTTAGAATATAAATACTCTTCTGAACATTGAACAGGTGATCACAGGATGGTGGTCATAATATCCATCCATCCATTTTCTTACACTTATCCGGGGCCGAGTCGTGGAGCAAAAGTCTAAGCAGGGACTCCCAGACTTCCTTCACTCTGGACACTTCCTCCAGCTCCTTAGGGGGAACCCCAAGGTGTTCCCAGGCCAGCCGAGACACCCGGGGGCTTCGTCCTGGTGGGACATGCCCGGAACACCTCCCGAGGGAGGCGTCCAGGAGGCATCTGAAACAGATGCCAGAGCCACCTCAGCTGCTCCTCTCAACGTGAAGGAGCAATGGCTCTACTCTGAGCTCCTCCCATGTGACTAAGCTCCTCACCCTATCTCTAAGGAGCGCCCAGCCACTCTGCGGAGGAAACTCATTTCGGTTGCTTGTATCGGCAATCTTGTTCTTTCGGTCATTACCCAAAGCTCATGACCAAAAGTGACGGTAGGAACGTAGATTGACCGGTAAATCAAGAGCCATAATAATATGACCACTTTTTACCGGTGGTCATAATATTATGGCCTATCTATCATGAATGCATTTTCCTTCATCTTACAACAGATATCCCAAAAAAACTTCAGTGCCCGAAAGTAACCACCCAAAACCTGTTCAGATGGGTAGGCTCATTTACACAGACAGATTCCTCAAGGGTGACATTTTGCATCTCCTCTCATAGTCACTTTGCAATTTCTCTTTTCTCCAGACAGGTGCACCTGAGAAATGTCACGGAGCATGGTGCAAGCGCTATACAATGAGCGCCCAGAGCAACAGCAAAACAATTACATCAATACTTGGGCAGAGTCTACCAAAGCTTTCATTGTCTGCCTATGCAAATGTGTGTTAGCCTCTGCATGGCACTTGTTGCAGAAGAATAAACAGCCTGAGTGTCGACAAACAACTTTTAAATCTTCATTGTGACGCATGGTTTGTAATAAAGAAAAAATATTACAGCTCCATTAACTTTACATTATCCATTAGCTTTGGGCAGTACAGACCAACCAACATAGATTAATTATTTTATGATGATGAATTATTGACCAAATCTAAAAATCAATTTTAGATAATGATTTTAGGGCCAGAATTCAATTAGGAAGGGCTATCACCGCTGTTGTATCTGGCCTGGGATGAGCTTGTTAGAGGACAGCGTCTTATCAGATTCGTTTTGAAAATATTCCAAAAAACATAGTGGATACACTGGTCTACAAGCAAAATGCTTCAGGAACAAAAGTAGTGATTTTTTTCTTGGTTTAGGTCACTAATAAAGAAAACGTAAGTCAGAAGTGCTGATTGGCTATAGTTTCCAAGATATAGTATTGGGTCAAAATAGGAAATTTATGCAAAATAAGGCAAAAATAGTAGTTTATCAGAAGGTACAGTGTGTCTACAAGCAACCAGTTCTATCTGAAAGCCTGTCTGCACATTCACATACATTCATTTTAATATGTCTATAGAGTTTTAACATCAAATATTTTTTTTATTTCACATAAGAGAGATGCCTCGAAATTGTGTGAACAACCCAGATAACTTCTGTTACGTTTGTAGTGAAGTGACGTTTGCATCACAAAAGTGCAACATAATTGCAGTGGTTAAAAAGGCAAACCAGCATTACTTTGGTTGCAAAGTTGGAGATGAGGACAAAAGTTGGGCTTCACATTATTGTTGTAACACATGTGATACTTTAGCTTGTTTTTTATAAGATAATCAAATCAATCACCTGATGTCTTAAGATATTTATTGTTTATTTCTAGATGGATAAAGAAGTGCAAGTTAAATCTTTTCAAAATATAAATATTATTTTTAAGCAAAAATGCCTAAATATATTTTTTGATGTAAAACAATATCATTAAATATCTTGAATACATTAGTTAACCAGCACAGTTATCAATTGATTTTCAGTTCATCTTATCAATATAAATGAGATGTAGCCACTTTTATCTCGGAAGCAGATCGAGTCCAAAAATGTGTAGACCAGTGATATTATTGGTGCTGAGATCTACAGCAGGCAAGGGCTTAAGTCCGGACTTTGGTTGCGTGTAGAGTACAGTTCACACGGGCTCTGCTGTCAGTACGGGAACGTGGCCCCAGCAGATCTCTCTCACATTACTACTGCACTGTCCGGGATTTGGCAGCTCTCATGCGCCATGTGCGTCGCTCAGAAGCCCACAGTTTGAGCGCTACAACCCGCACAAGTAACAACAACAACAGCGCACACGCACACACATCACCGCCACGCGCTCAAGTGTGTTTTCGTGCACTTACATCTCAGAGGACGGCGGCTGGCTACGGCACAGGAGCGCATGTCCACACGCTTGTCCCATCGCGCATCCTGCCTCTCTCCGGCTCTCTTGCCAAACAGCTGCAGTCGGTCAGGTGCTGGGAAGGGGAGAAGGAGAAGGAGGGGGGGTGCCCGTGCGCAGCTTGCTTCACTGTTGCGGAAAGGAAAGCGATGGATGCGGGGTGTGTGCTCCGGTCGGTCCGATGCGTGGAGCTTCTCCGCTGAACTGTCTCCCCTCTCCTGCTCCGGAGTCCGGCCGCGCTCTGGGATTGGTCGCGATCCGGTAACTGATACTGAGCCTGGGGAGAGAGAGAGAGAATTTAGCGGGGAGAGTGGGGTTTTGCACTCGCCCTAGCGGCTCATCACCACTTTAAAGGCGCGTCAATCAATTGTGAAGCAAGAGACACCACCCACCCTTTACGCGCACCCTGGCCAACTCTTGGGAGTATGCAAATTTGAGTTGTACTGTGTAGTTCCTGATCGCAAAGTACAACCGTATGCCTTTTCTTTAAACTGTTCTCACTGTTCCATGTGTTTACCACGGGGCAGGTTTCAAGGTCCACCACGACGCCTCTGCCTTATATGGCTTTTAGTGCGCGGACAAGGAAGCAGCGTGGATCCACTACCAGGATCTCTGTCTGCACCAAAGCTCTTTGAAACAAGACACTGAGGCATTGTTGACTTTGGGGTCCTTAAAATATCCGTCATGCTTTTAGATGTCAAGTGCTTTGAGATATGGTCAAACTCCTAACAATGTATCACTCGTGTTTATAAGTTGTATAAACTTTATCTTGAAATCATAGCAGCTGAGAAGATATGAGGGCAAGGAATGTCTCCGTCAATTATTCTCTTCTCACACATAGTCTAATATTAGATTATAATATTTTTCTGTACTTCTCTAAACATTATACACTGTAACTGTATCATGGCAATTTGTCAACCATGCACAATAAGGTATGACTAAATTGAAATGAGATAAGCGGATGAGTCATGTCTTTACTGCTGCAGTGTGGTTCAGAAATGTAATAACATTTATTATAAGACAAATTAAAAAGTCTGTTTTTTGACCTTTGCTATGTTATTGTTTCCTAATCACATGTCGAGTTGTGTTTTGTTTCATTCACACATGTTTAACACAGAAACCCTACATATTTAAGCTGTGTTCTTCTCTCACACAGAAAAGACTTTGTTCCACCTTGTGATGTCATGTGTTAATACAGGAAGCGCTCCACTGTGTTTTTAAACTCCATACACCTTCACTAGAATCATTTGGATGATATAAGACCTGGAATTTCCCATATCTACTGAAAAAAGTGTAAAAAAAAAAAGGAGCTGCTAACCTGAAAACTACCACTTCATGATATCACAACGTGGAACAGCATTTTGAGTGATAATAATTCAGGATTACTCAAACGTGTGAACAAAAGAAAACACAACTTCAGGTATGTTTATGATGAGGTAACAATGTTCTAACATGACAACGTGCAATAGTCAGTTAGGGTTAGCCAGAAAAAAATGTTTAGCTGAATAACATGACACTACAGGTATACGATAATGAAGGCCTGTCATTGACCGGTTTCTTGGTGCCCTTTGCGGCTGTGTGGAGTAGGTTCAGATAAAGTCAATGCTGCAAACCTTTGAACACAATGAGAACACCAGGGGAGAGGGTTTTCCCAGAGCAGGAGTTCTGCACATGTCCCGATGGGAGGAGATCCCAAGAGAGACTGTACCCAGAAAAGACTTGGAGAGAATTAGCAGAGCAAAGGGTCTCACTGTCTGGGCCGAACACTGAAGATGAATGCTAGGTACTCCTGATAAAAACATATCCAGTAGATAATTAAAGGTGTACTGTAGGGTCTGTCTACTTGTCTCCATGGAGATATTATTGTTTCGTCCAGAAAATTATACAGTATTGTGTTAAACTGTTTATCTTCCATTGCAGATTTCGATGCACACTGCACATTTTGGACATCTGTAAATAGGTATTTGTGTCCCACCACGGAAGCTGAGGGCGCATGTCAGCATTACAGATTCTTAGGAAATGCGGTTTTTGTGTTGTTGTTTTTTTTTCCAAAATTTGTGATTTTCATTTTTTTGCATAATGTGCTAGTTGAGATCATGAAGAAGCCTCTCCATGTTTCAGATAACAGCATTAGTGACGTTAAAAACATACATTTTTAATTTCAAAAATGCTAGTTAGGCAAGGAGGGGTGAAGAGATTAAAAAAACGAATTTCATTTTATTTAATGATAAAAAAAAAAAAAAAAAAAAAAAAAAAAAAGAGACCAAACTTTGAGAGGCTGTTTCTGGAATTTCTGGGATCTGCTATGGCTGCTTTCAAATAGAGATAACTTTTTAAAATATTGTCAGATTTTCACATGTAAGACATCATTGGAAAGCTTAGAACCTGTACTTTCAGAATATGTAAATAACTCAAAACGCCTCCGTGACGACTTGGTATTGGTTTTCAGTGATGCCGGTAACGCGTTACTTAGTAACGCATTACTGTAGTCGGACTACTTTTTTCAGTAACGAGTAGTCTAACGCAACTACTATTTCAAAACCAGTAGTCAGATTAAAGTTACTTATCTAATACACCGTGCGTTACTATTTCTGCATTTCGGGGGAACGTAGCTTACGTTTATTTATTCTTATTTTTTGGCTATGCGTTTCTTACGAGGTTACGTCATCTCGGCTCCGCGGCGCCAAAGTCGATGTAAACAATATGGAAGGAGAGAGGCTCGCCTTTTCCAGCTGGAAATACAGGCATTATTTTGATTTTATTTCGGCTAAGGATGACAACATTAAGGTCCGTTGTACACTCTGTGCTGGTGACAGAGTGCTGTCTACCTTCAAAAACACAACGTCAAATCTGAAAAAACATCTGGATAAACTGCACAGCACAACGAAGCAGAGCAAGACCCGCCTGATGCGAAAATCACAGGTGAAGGAGGTCCCAGACTTAGCAAGCAAAGGAAGCTGGATTTCTGTGTAAAACCAGTAAGTGGGGCGGAGTTGAATAGGATGGTTGGGCATTATGTGGTTGACGAAATGCTGCCTGTGAACACTGTTGACCATCATCGTTTCGTGCCATTGTATCTAAGATCCCTACAGTAACAATACTGAGCTGCCTCACAGAACATGCTTTTCTAGTTACCTGGACAAGCAATATAATAATAAGATAATATAATAATATAATAAAATGTAATATTATAATATAATATAATATAATATAATATAATATAATATAATATAACAAGCCTCTGCTGAAAGTAACTAAAAGTAATCTAACTTAGTTACTTTTAAAAGCAAGTAGTCAGTAACGTAACTAAGTTACTTTTTAAAGAAGTAGTCAGTAGTCAGATTATTGTTTCAAAGTAACTATGGCAACACTGTTGGTTTTCCTGCAGTTGGACACATTTATTTATTCTTTTGCACTGCTATTGTCTTTATATTGTATTTTGTACACTGTCTTTTTGCACTGCTTGGCCAGAGAGAAACGAAATTTAGATTCACTTTATGTCGGACACATATGGCAGAATTGACAATAAAGCTAACTTTGAACTTTGAACTCCATAAAGACAAGCAGGTGCCAGTGCCAGGCTCTATTATAGGTCAGATCTGTGGAGAGGCAATCCCGCTCACTGTAAGAATCCATGTTTTTTTTGTTTTTTTTTAGGTATCTTTAAGTAATAAAACCATTGAAAACTGTAACTGAATGAATGCAAGATATTTAAGTTTTATGCCATATTGTGGAACACTTTAGGAAACGCAATAACTCTTTATATAGACAAGCAAGTGGCTTCCCTCCTCTAGAAAATTTACTGTGATCAGCCACAGAAATATCAGTCACAAGTCGTCCCGGAGGCATTTTGAGTTATTCACAGATCCTGAAAGTATAGATTCTAAGCTTTCCAATGATGCCTTACACGTGGAAATCTGAGAACATTTGAAGAATTTGTGGCCATTTGAAAGCAGCACATCTGAAAAGACAAAGCTGAGAAAAGTTGCATTGAAGATAGGGTTGTGGAGCAGAACGGAGCTCATTTGCCTGACATTAAGCTAAGCCCTCCCCCATCACTGACATCACTGTGGTGTGGTGTTTCAGGGCAGGTCAGAATTAGAAGGTACTTTGTTAAAATGGAAATGCTTTTATAACAAAAAGTCCATATAATCATTCAATAATTCAGTAATACACAGGATAATATGTTCATCTGTATTGTCAATTTAATACATTACAATATGAAATATATTATACAATGTAAAATGAAAAACAGAAAAGAGAAAAGTAAAAAAATACGTAAAAGAAATTGCAGTATATAGGTAAATATAGTATAGGACACTACACACACACACAAACATACGTACACACACGCACACACACTCTGGATGTTTTCTGTTCCATTATTCACATTAATCGCCCATTGCAAATCAAAAGTAGCTGTAACCTTTAAGCTCTATATTTAGTGCAACCCTGCGTGAAGACTTATTTATAAAGCAAAAACAAATACAGTATGCTATTTTTACACCCAAAGTTGTTGTAATAACTTCTTACTATCGTCTCCACATGTTCTCCATTACAAACCTGAGTAGTTGCTGGCCTATTGAGTGATTGACAGGTCCTTGGAGCCGTTTCAGACTGCAGACTCCCGCTCTGGCCTGTATTTGTGTTGGTTCGCGGCGTTGGGTTTCCTCAGCACACAGACACAGAGGCGCAGCTAATGAGCTCTGACTGCTAACACCTGGGAGAATCACCATCACCATTTGTGCTTGGTGGATTTCCATTTAAAACAACAGCGCTCGGTGGGTGAGCTGCCCCTATCATTAGTTATTACTGCACAATGTCGACACGTGGAAGTGAAATTTGAAATCTTTGGAGACTCTGACTAATTAAAACTGACCATTGCTGATTAGAAACAACATGGCCTCAATTGACATTTTACTTCAGACCAATAATAACAACTCTGTGAGACCCCTTTATTATGTTAATCACGCAAACTGTAAGTGAACTTTTTCTGTGACAAAAAAGGTTGCAAAACAGCCTGCTTTTATTTAAAGGTAATTAATAAGGTAAGGTAATTATTTAAAGGTATTATGATTGTTGTTTCCACACCATTGTTGGTATGTTCTGTCCATTACATTACTTGTATCTGCTGTCTGTTACCATTGTTAGTATCCATAATTTCTTTACCATTGTTGGTATCCTTTTGTAAATAGTTCAAATTAGAAGACGGGGTGGGATTAAATATGTTTTTTTCTTCCCACTCCTTTTTGGGCAAATGTTTTGTTTTTGTTTTTTGTTTTTTGAATTGTTATTTCTGTTATTGCACTTTTAAAATGATGTTAATTGCTTACTCGCCCAAAATAAATAAATAATAATTAAAAAAAAAAAAGGTGCCCCATGTAACATTTCTTGTGGAGAGTCTCGATGGAGATCTTATTGGATGAAGGAATACACCAAGTATGTCTGGAATGTTCCACAGTATTGTATTAACTCATCTAACATAGCTTACTTTATTGCTGTAAGCTGGGTGACTTCTCCACAGATATGACCTGTAAATTGGCCTCGTGGTGTCACCTGTTTGTCTTTAGTTAACTTTAATGCTATACTAAGGAACATTCCAGGCAAAGCGATAAATAATTAATGGATACAATCAGGTGCTGGGCTCTCCACCAGAAAAGTTACATAGTGCATCTTTAACCACTAAAAGGCTATGACAAAATGTTCAGAGGTTACCTTTATCTTAACACTGGATATGTAGGATTGTTGTGGCTTGTTGCCATAATCATCGCCAGTTTAAACATTTTGAAAAGTTTAAGATGACGAATATCAGATGAAATTTGTACAGCTGGATATTGTTCAGCTTGTTTGGTTCCATATTACCACTGCCACTTCCAAAGACGATTTAAGTGCAGTTTTAAAGTAAAAATTTCCATTAAGAAAAATATATGTCCTATCAGTAAAACCAGGACGTGACCAGTGTGTCCTCTTCTTAGGCTGGCCCCAAAAGAACTCTTGTTTATTTATAATTTGAGTCGTGTTGTGGATGATAGCCATGTCACTGTCCAAACAGATAGGAGCTGATTGAAGCCAGGCTCACTCTGAGGGACAGAGGAAGACGAGAATGCTGCTAAAATTCAAAGTCTGTTGGTTTTTTTCTTAATCTGGCTCAGCACTTTTGGCGTGTAGTGCACCAGTTCTGCACTCAACTGATAGTGCAGTTAGTGTAAATAATTCTGAAGTAGAAGATCAACAGATTTTTTTTAAAAACTCAAACAAAATTATAATGCTATAGCGAAGCACCAATACAGTTCATAGTATTTCTGCTGCACTTGCTGATGCTAATAGTCTTTTTTTTTTTTTTAAGAATGTGATTTTCAACCTAAGTATGTTGATTAATGAGTTATAGAAAAGCCTAACCACAAGGATTATTGAAAGTGTATTCAAAGTGTGACCTAAAATAAAGCTTCAGACTGGGCTGTACCTGAAGAACTACTGGAGAGATTGGTGTTAGAGGAACAGTGTGAACAACTGGGTTTAATCAGGGCAGTCCTGTGTGATATTGTGCAATACATGGAATTGCAGTGGCCACTGGGGACAGCACACATTAAGGTATTGATTGTTTTTGACCAGAAAGTTGCTTATCTAGGTTGCACTTTAATTATCAAAAAGGACTAAGCTCAGTAGAAAAGACCATATGCACACTTTAGTACCAAGAAAAGGTTGATTTTGTGTTTACTTCCACTTTAAAGCCTATTTTCAAACTATACATATTTAAATCTATCATTCCCTGACACACTGACTGGTATTCACGTGCATGAAACATTGTTGTGGTTTATTCAAATGATTTGTCCACGCTACCACAGTAAGCATTTCATAAATGCTGTAGTATGTTTAATTTTCCCATTTCTTCTCAGACCTCTGAAACGATTGGAATCTCTCTGTTCAGAGGGGCAGTCTACATAAACAGATAGCTGACACCTGTGCTCTGCTTTGTTGTGTTCATCTTGACCTGCTGTGCCCAGACCCGTCTGGAGCACTGCTTATTTGCCTTTTCTTGCTTCTTCAGTATCTCATATCACTCACATAACCCTACACCTTTACATTCAGCACATTACTGATAGCTCTGATCTTTTGACCTTTAGTGTCAATTGAGCATAGATAAATAGTATGGTATTTACCCAAACTGGTATTGGTGAATGTTCATGAAGTTGCATACTGTACTATAATATGTTACTATATCTGTTTTGATTGACTAAATAATTAGATTGACTAGTTAATTAGATAGAGGGCAGTATGAGGAGAGTAACAACCCTCAGGACAAAATACTCCTCTGTGTTTGCAGCTTGAGCATCACATTCAGTGTCCAAGGGGGAGCTAGGCAACATCTGGTGACTGATTAATTAGACAACGGTATCTATCGACAATTTTTATTAATCCAGTTAATATTAAGAGATAATAGTAAAAGATTTGAGAACAGACTGTGAATTTATTTTGCTTTTTTTTACACCATGCCATATCAGAAAATGCAGATCTTTTACTCATTTACATTTTTCCTCTCTTATCATCTCTTATCATCAAACACTGGCCCGGACTACTTTCCAAAGGGGAGAAACGCTGTGTGTCTGTGAAGTCGTGCCATTTTAATAGATGCCTCTTAGGTCACACAGCATGGAGCCGTCAATTACAAGAAAGGACAAGACAGAGAAGATAAAGAGAAGGGAAGATGTATTGTGAGTGTGACAGCAGACAGCGGGAGGGGTAGAGGCAGGAACACAGAGAAGAGAGGAGGTAAACAGCAAGGAGAATACATGGTGCAAAAGAGAGGGAGAGAGAGAAAGACAAAGAAAGAACGCAGGAGAGATTGAAAGTGTGTTTGGCACTTTGTAGAGACTAAAATCTGGATACGCTCAATTTGGGACCTGCCTCCCTACTGGTGACAAAAATAACGTCCCCATTATGTAAATCCTTTTTTTAGATTAACAAAATATTTTACAGTTAAAGTGTGGTTTATTTTTAGGCTTTAGGATAAGTTTAAGCAACTATGGTTAGGCTTTGGATCCATCTCCAGGAAAGTGAATGTAATGTCCCCAAACGCATGTATACACACCCACATTTTATTTTATTTTATTTTTTTCATATGGAGACAAAAATTAGGTCCTCTTGATATAAATCTGTTATTGTTAGTCTGTCCCAGGGCAGCTGTGGCTACAATAGTAACTTACCACCACCAAGTGTTGAGTAAATGAATAATGAACTGTAAAGCGCTTTGGGTATCTTTAAAGGTGCTATATAAATGCAATGATGAATTAATAATTAATTCACATGAAGTTAACATATGAGTAAAAAATGTGATGTGAAGTAGTAAGTAACTATGGTTAAGGTTAGGATCAGTCTCCAGGAACTGAATGGAAATCAATGTAATGTCCCCAAGAAGCATGGCAATCCACCGTGTGTGTGTGCTGTTGAACGAACTGCTCAGCTGGGCTCATGAGATGGTCCATCGCCTGAGGGCCCTGAAGACGATGTGTCGCAGAAGCCATTAGGGAGAGCTCCGCTGGGGCCTGAGGCTTCCTCTGTTAGGAATGGAGAGTATTTTGGACTGTGTTGTCACTGTAACTGAATAAACCATCAGTGATAGAAAAGGTGGGCTATTATGAACACAACAATAGTCATTTGTTGATTGTGTAAAAGAAAAATGAACAGAGTAAACTCTTTGATACATTTTAATACATACAACTTAGCATGCAGTTTTATATTGTTACAGAAGGAATACTGCCTTTCCAATGTTATAAAAGTACGAAGCTAAAATTGGAATATGTGTGTTCTGACAAGATTCTCATTTGTATTTTATTATAGATAATTAAAACCTTGATGTACAATCATATCTGCCACGTGGCCTGATGTAAGCCATACATATGCAGATGCAGTAAAACAACAGATGCAAAAACAGGTGCTCACTGCGCATTGTGGAGGCATTCTGATTTACAGTGAATTTCTTTTCACAGCAACGTCTTTTTCTCTAAAGATTGTTAATGGATTATAATGATTCTAATCTAAAAAAAAATGTATTATTATTATTACTGTAAAATACTGATCACAGATCACGCTTTCTGAATTTCCATTTGTACCATTTTCACATAATACACAGATAATACATAAAAATACTACTCCCAACCAACGCAACGCAATTATCCAAAACCCATACAAGACTTGCAGAATTTATTCATGCAAAAATCGAAGATAGATGGGAAGAAACCAGAATAATTCCTTGAGTTAAAAGAGCCTTGCCGAGCTAACATGCGGTATTAAAGTGCACAGAGAAGCCGTTTTCCCTGTGGCCAAGTGAAGATTTTATTACATTTCATCCAAAGGCTTATTGATCTCTTTTATCACTATCTCAATGCTTGTTAACACCCTGAGACACAATAAACTATAATGATCCCTCCATTCTTTTATTATTGCTAACCTATTCTCCCTAAGAAACATTATATTGCCCATAGCAAAGAGCTGTTTAACATGAAAAAGTACAGACAACCACCCTAGCAAAGCGTTAAGAACACAATAGAAATGGCTAAACAGTGGTGAGTGACACCTGGTGATAAAGTGCAGCCAGGCTTTTGCTTTTATAAGAGGGGAAATTCCTTTTCTTCCAGTTTGTACAGAGCCCAGGCTGTAAATAAGACAGGACAGATGAGCAGAGTCAGTGGACCATAGCCTCTCAGCGTTTAGCACACTTTTAATATGGGATAACAGGCTGTAAATGTTAGACCAAACAGCGGGCAAGCTCATTAAAAGCTGATTTGTTCATTGCATAAGATATTAAGGACATTCAGTGCCCTGGGTCACTAGCGCACAAACTTGTGACACCAATAACAACTATGAAAATACAGTATTTGGATGGTCAATGTAAGGTGAGTCTGTTGGTGGTTTTCAGATTTTACAATGTGATGATGTCATTCTCTCAGATGGGGGCAAGTGCCAGTGTTTCCTATATATCCTAAAAACAGCTCTGGAAAAAAATAAGACACCAATGCATGTTTTTTTTCTGAGATCAGCATCTCTACATGTATTACAGCCATTCCATTCCAGCGTCTGTTGAATTCCAACACAAACACAAAGCTGAGCTACTTCACTTCTTGCACCAGGAGTGGAATAAAGTCACCCAAGAACAATGTGAAAGACTTGTGGAGAGCATGCCAAGACGCATGAAAGCTGTGATTAAAAATAAGGGTTATTGCACCAAATATTGATTTCTGAACTCTTCTTAAGTGTAAACATTAGTATTATGTTGTTTTAAAATGAATTTGATCTTGTTTCTTTGCATTGTTTGAGGTCTGAAAACATGTGTCTTTGGTCTTATCTTTTCTTATTATTATTATTTTGACCATTTGTCATTTTCTGCAAATACAGGCTCTAAACGATAATATTTTTATTTGGAATTTGGGGAAATGTTGTCAGTAGTTTATAGACTCAAACAAAAATGTTCCTTTTGCCCAAACACATACTTATAAGTAGTAAAATCAGAAAATCTGATAATTTTGCAGTGGTCTCTTATTTTATTTTTTTCCAGAGCTGTATCTCAATTGCCTGGAAGAATCCAGGCTCACCACTGTACTAGATATGGATCTGTATAGCAAATACCAAATATTCATCTGGATTTCCAGGTAAGTATCTCAAAGGTAAATTCTCAAATGTTATATCTGATCATTTCCACTGGTGAATAGACCCTAGAACAGTGGTCCCCAACCACCGGGCCGCGGACCGGTACTGGTCCGTGGGCCATTTGGTACCGGGCCGCGGTGGCTCATTCCCCCAACCCTTCATTTTGAGTGGTCCGTCCGTGTTCCGAAAAGAGCACGTCAACTTCCATGTGCACGATGCTACGTTCAGACTGCTGGGCTTATTTTTTTGTAAAATCCGATTTTTTTTTTTTGCATTTAAAAAAAAAAGTGACTTGTATGTGATCTCCAGTGTGAACTTTAAACGCCCCAAAAGTGTCCCGCATGCACCTTGGAGGACACGACAAGGTCACGTGCAGCGAGCGTGTTCAATGTTTACGAAAGTCGCCTAAAGTTGCTGCGTACCGGAGCCAGAACATGTGCAGCTTATTTATTTTAAGGAGGAGACGGAGAAAGAGAAGGTTTTTGGCCACGGCGTTTTGTGGGGCAGTGGCAGCAACGTCCGTAGAAATGAACGTGTTGGTGCGGAGTCGCAGACGAATGGTGGGATTGCTACGTGCTTCGCCGATTCACGGAGTTCATATACTATTTTCACATGACGAGAAGAACGTTTGTGAGCGCCTACTTGTACCACTCTCACTGGAGGAAACACGCCCAGGTCGGATGAACGCGACCTGGCCGTTCAGACTGAAGTCGCATCCCAAAAGATCGGATATGTATCAGTTTTAGGACCACAAGTGGCCTGGATCGCATTTGAAATAAGCGGATCTGTGTCGTTCAGACTGTCATTAGATGATCAGATACAGGGGCGAAAAAATCGAATTTGGGTCACTTCAGGCTGCAGTGTGAACCTACGCTAATATTAAAGTAAACTAATAGTGAGGAGACAGAAGAAGAACCGATGACCACTAAGAAAAAGAAAGCTGGATTTAACAGACAATACCAGGAGACCTACTTAAAATATGGATTTATCGCAACAGACCAAGCCCGCTCTGCATAACATGTGGTGATCAGCTCTCCAATGAGGCGGCCTTAAATGTATGTTTGAGACATCAACTGGTATTCTGGATAAAAGTTACAGAGTAGACTGGACATAAGCAACACACTTCGGGTGTCATTGTCTCCCATTAGGCCTAGATGAGACCATCTCGTAGCAGAGAAACAAGCTCAGAGCTCTCATTGATTCAGCGTTATGGTGAGTTGTATTTTTCATGTACTTTATATTTGTTTTGTGATGTATCTTATTCTGAAGGCATGTTTAAGCGTTACCATAGCGACCACAGAGCGTCGGGGCAGAGAGGATGTTGTGACTCTTGTTATGTTGTTGGTGCATGTCATGAGGACGCTTTTATTAAAGTTGTATACAAGTACAGAGTGGATTCCCCGTTACTATTATATTTATAACATGCCACAGTTCTTGTGTTGTTCGCATAATTTTATTTTTTGGTATTTATCCGCCAATATCTGCGTGCACACCTCCCCACCCCTCCACCCCCCACCGGTCCGTGAAAATTTTGGGTGACATTAACCGGTCCGTGGCGCAAAAAAGGTTGGGGACCACTGCCCTAGAACTAACCTGGGAAATCCCAGGCTGCTTTCGTTCGTTCCGATCTGAAAGACAGCCTGGCAACTATGGCAAGCGAGCTCTCCCGATTCTGGGAGCCAATCAGAGAGCGGGGAGGGGTGGAAAGACGGTGACGCGTACTACGTGACAAACAGAAGCTTGTAGTTTGAACTGACAACTGACATGATTGGCTATGGGCTACGTATACGCCAAATGATAGACATTCGTAACGCCCAATAAACGGCCGTTGGCGATCGTAAACCACACCTCCGGTACGAGATATTTCGAAGGTGGCTTCCAGACCATATCTCACTTGTGATATGGTCAGGTGTAAACCAGGCAACCCTAGAACAGGGGTGGGCAATTATTTTTCCCCAAGGGCCAAATGAGAAGCAAAAAATATTGTGGAGGGCCTGGCCAAAAGTTTGCAGTCTACTCTGGTTATTAATTTTATTTCTACGTTGAAGTCAGTAAATGGCATTGTTTACAGAAGCTGGTAAGTTATGTGTTATTATTAAGTAATGAGAGAGTGAGGTTTTACAAAAACTGAATTTATTCAGTAAAATAATTCAAAACAATGGTAAACATGAAACATTTGTAACTCTTTTTCAGTCACATTAACCCCACAATGTTTTCTGAGTTTAACTTTCCTTAACTTTGTATTAAGACACCACAATGTCTTTGTTTGCCAAATACAAGATAGGTCACAACATTTTTTTGTCCAACTGCCAAAATGTGTAGAATAAAAGTCAAAGTTAGCATGTTTTAGTGTTTTTTTCTTGATCAGTGAGAGAAATCTAGCCTCTGTTGAGCTTTAACAAGTGCGTCTAAGTCAGGTTGCATGTTTGAGGTGGAGATGTGAAGCACGTCTGACAGATGATCATCAGTACAAATGCATTATGTAAAATTTTGAAAGTAGGTTTTATTTTCTTAATACCAAGCAACCTTTAGCGGGCTGGTGAGAGTCAGCTCGTATTTGGCTCCCGGGCCTTGAAATGCCTGGGTCTGCCCTAGAACTTTAGACTTAGACTGAAATACAGTGGTCCCTCGCTCTATCACGGTTCACTTTTCGCTGCCTTGCTGTTTCGCAGATTTTTTTTCCTTCTTTTTTTTATAGTGTAATAACATTGTGTTCTGCGTGCTGATTCTCCTCCGTGTCTCCTGTACAGTACAGAATGTGTTCAGTTTGACACATTTATATAGATATTATAGAGGGGGGACGTGGGTGGGGGCTCCGGGAGTCCCGCTGGGTGCGTGAAGAGCGCGGAGACATGAGTCACTGGATCCGTAGGAAGTCCAGACCGGGACTAAGACATGAAGATCAGACTGGGACCAGACAGGGACCAGACCGGGACCAGACTGGAACTAGACCGGAACTAGACCAGGACTAGACCAGGACTAAACGTGGACTAAACCAGGTCTAAACCAGGACTAAACCAGGTCTAAACCAGGTCTAAACCAAGTCTAAACCTGGACTAAACCAGGACTAGACCAGGTCTAAACCTGGACTAAACCAGGACTAGACCAGGTCTAAACCAGGATTAAACCACCGCATGCGGCTCTTTGCCTTGTTTCTTGCGGCTCTTGTGTGTGTTTGCTTCCTGGCTCGACTGCGTCGTTGGACGGTCCCCTGGGTGTTGCTCTATCACAGATGTTGCACACACCCCCCCCCCCCACCCACCCCCCCATGCTTCACTATTAATATATTTTGTTAAAAATCTACGAAAGTTTGAGTGTTTAAACAAGAGATAAATGTGAGAAAATGTTAATATCAGTCTGAGAAAAGTGTATAATGTGTGTGGTGAGGCGTTTACAGCCTTAAAACATGTAGAATAATTGTAAAATATAAAGTTGTCCTACTTCGCGGATTTCACTTATTGCGGGTTATTTCTGGAACCTAACCCCCGCGATAAAAAAGGGACTACTGTATAACAATATAGGTTCAGATCCCGGTCACTACATTAACATCATTGGTTGAGCGGTCAGATCCACTGCCCCACAGGTTGGTGGTGTGATTCCAGCTCCCACAGATGAATGCTGTCATTGTGTCCTCGGACCAGACACTTAACCCACCTCACCTCCAGTGTCTGCATACAACTGATGTATGAATGGGTGAGTGGTTCCTTGATGTAAATCGCTCTAAGTGCCTTGAAGGTGAAAAAGCGCTATATAAAAATGTGAGCATTACCATTTGGCATGGAAATTAGGAATGATGTGATGTCATCTGAAACCAGTATAAAGACTAAGGGCCCGTTTACGCGAGAACGCTTGGGTAAAAATGACAAAATACACTCAACAAAAATATAAATGCAACACTTTTGTTTTTGCTCCCATTTTTCCTGAGATGGACCCAAAGATCCAAAATTCACTCCAGATACACAACACTACCATTTCTCTCAAACATTGTTCACAAATCTGTCCAAATGTGTGACAGCGAGCACCTCTGCCCCGCCGAGACAATCCACCCCACCTCACAGGTGCGCCACATCAAAATGCCGATCCGACATCATGACCAGTGCACAGGTGCGCCCCAGACTGTCCACAATAAAAGGCCACCCCGAAATGTGCTTTTTTTTTTTTTTTTTTTTGCTTTATTGGGGGTCTGGGGACTCCAGAACCAGTCAGTATCTGGTGTGACCACCATTTGCCTCATGCAGTGCAACACATCTTCTTCGCATAGAGTTTATCAGATTGTCAATTGTGGCCTGTGGAATGTTGGTCCACTCCTCTTCAAAGGCTGTTATGGATGAAGAACACAGGTGCATTTTATTGATGGCATTTTGAATGCACAGAGATACCGTGATGAGATCCTGAGGCCCATTGTTGTGCCATACATCCATGAACATCACCTCATGTTTCAGCAAGATAATGCACAGCCCCATGTTGCAAGGATCTGCACACAATTCTTGGAAGCTGAAAATGTCCCAGTTCTTGCATGGCCAGCATACTCACCGGACATGTCACCCATTGAGCATGTTTGGGATGTGCTTGACCGGCGTATACGACAGCGTGTACCAGCTCCCACTAATATCCAGCAACTTCGCACAGCCATTGAAGAGGAGTGGACCAACATTCCACAGGCCACAATTGACAATCTGATAAACTCTATGCGAAGAAGATGTGTTGCACTGCATGAGGCAAATGGTGGTCACACCAGATACTGACTGGTTCTGAGTCCCCAGACCCCAAATAAAGCACACAAAAAAAATGCACATTTCGGGGTGGCCTTTTATTGTGGGCAGTCTGGGGCGCACCTGTGCGCTGGTCATGATGTCGGATCGGCATCTTGATGTGGCGCACCTGTGAGGTGGGGTGGATTGTCTCGGCGGGGCAGAGGTGCTCGCTGTCACACATTTGGACAGATTTGTGAACAATGTTTGAGAGAAATGGTAGTGTTGTGTATCTGGAGTGAATTTTGGTTCTTTGGGTCCATCTCAGGAAAAATGGGAGCAAAAACAAAAGTGTTGCGTTTATATTTTTGTTGAGTATATTTTATCGGAAGTGTCTTTCGTTTACACGGTGATGGCGTTTTTGGGGCCTAAAAACGCAAAAATCACCCTCCAGGGTGGAAAAGTTAAATACGCTCTGCTGTAGCGTCTCCGTGTAAACTGCCCAAGACGCAAAACTGGTCAGATCTGCTCACATCGGTACGCCTTTACGTCACATAGATGCGGCATACCTTGATACCACGGATGTTCAAGCTGCACTAGCAGCTCTAGTCAACATACAAGTCATTTCAACAATTGTATAAATCGCCCCCACACACGGCTACGGCGTCTTTCTCACACTCTCACAGCCACACAGACGCCAAGACAAGCGACTTCCGCATGAGGCATTTCAAATGTAAAACCCGATGTGATTTTATATTTTCTAATTCACTGTAATCCTCCTGTAATGTCACTATTTTCAGTACAATATTCAAAAACATGTAAACAAAAATACAAGTCACTGAAATGTTTGGAGCGGAACTTAACAAATCATTTAAAACGCAACCAGAACATTTTATTTTGAAGTTTTACCTTTCTCTTTTCCGGTACAGTCGTGGTTAGAAATGTAACTTGACGCTGTTGTGATGGGGTTTTTTTTGTTTTTTTTCAGTCCAGCGCCTCCCTTCGCTGGCTTTTGCGTCCACTTTTGCGTCTTCGTATGAACGCTGATAAAAAATTGAAGACGAGACGCCACTTTTGCGTCTTCTGTTTTGATCGTCGCCGTATAAACGTAGCCTAACAGAATACATTTTGTCTGAGGGGCATTTCTCTACTGGAGAATTACAGCTAATCAGGATAATGCATTGGGATTCTATAGCTCCTCTCCAGACACCCAAAGAGTTTTACTTTGCTTTATTCATTCAATCACACACACACACACACACACACACACACACACACATACACCACGTTGATAGTAGGCAATTTGGTAAAGTGTCTTGCCTAAGGACACAATAACAGAATGCACTGCAGCCCCACTGTGGGACCCGGTATTCTCAGTGGTCTCCCATCCAACTAACCAGCCCCTTAAATTGTTAATAGTTTTTATGCATGCTTAGACAAAAGAACATAATTGTAACACGTACCCTAAAGCAGGAATCGAAGTGGTCTGATAAAAAAATAAATTAAAAAAAGTTTAAATGTATTTTGATGATGCAGTTTGTTATCATGACTATAATGATATCTACATTTGCAGATACATAGTGCTAATGAAGAACTTTTTGTGGAGGATTAATCCATATGCTCGAATGTTTACACTTCCTGTTGCACACTATATCAACCATGTGTGCACACCGTTTTACTACTGGCAGTTGCACATAAAACTAATCAATCAATCAAACATTATTTATAAAGCGCTTTTCATACAAAAAATGTAACACAAAGCGCCTTACAGTGATTAAGGATGTTGCACATTATCTGTAAATATGTACACAGCACCTAGCCTATATTTTTCATAGTGTAAAGATTGTTTTTTTGTTTTTTATTTTTTTATTTTTTTACATGCTTCTCTTTATCTTATTTATCTGTTTTAATTTTTTGTACACTCTTGGCATCCAGAGTGGGCAGCAAAGTAAGAATTTCATTGTACAGGGAAACGTGTTTCTTTACTGTGCATATGACAATAAAAGCTTTGAATCTTGAATCTTGAATAATAAATACATATTAGTACAAACAATTCAGGGGAAGCTATAGCACAATGACCAATATGCATGGCTCAGTTGGTAGCTCAGTAGCTCAGTTGGTAGAGCGTTTGTCCACTGATCCAAAGGTTGGCGTTTCAAATCCCGCTCTTGACAAGAAACATCAGTGGTTGAGCGGTCAGATCCACTGACCCACAGGTTGGTTGGTACGATTCCAGCTCCCACAGATGAATGCTGCTGTTGTGTCCTTGGGCAAGGCACTTAACCCTCCTCGCCCCCAGTGTCTGCGTACACTGGTGTGTGAATGCGTGTGTGAATGGGTGAGTGGTTCCTTGTTGTAAAGCGCTTTGGGTGCCTTCAAGGTGGAAAAGCGCTATATAAAGATGTGACCATTTACCATTTTACCAAGTAATTACAAATGATCAGGAAAAAAGCAGGAAATAAATTGTTATAGCTAATCACAATAATACAGTAAATTTTGAAGCATGATATACTGCTATAGAGTAATACTGTGATAAACAATAAAACTGAAACAATTTAATCTCACTGATACAATTTAAATAAAACATTTTTTGTTGTTGTTTTTTCTTCATCTAAACACGTTGACTTGTCCCCTGTAATCAGTGACGGACTGGGCGGTCTGGCATTTGGGCACATGCCAGAAGAGCCGCGGCCAGCACAATGCCCACCGCGGCCCCGAAACCACATTGCCTCGGCCCACCCGCTAGGTCAGTGCTTCTCAAATAGTGGGGCGGGCCCCCCTGGGGGGGCGTGGCGTGATGCCAGGGGGGGCGCGTATGACCCTGGGAAACATGTTTTTTTGCTGTACTGTACTAGAACTAAGTGTAATTGCACATCAACAACAGTAGTTGGCAGTGGCGTTCTCACATGCGATTTACGCATAGTCTCACCATTAACAGAACATCCTCTGTCACAGAAAAAACACGTATATTCCACTGAGTCGTGTCCTTTAGTCCGACAGAAGCTGATGCATCAGTGGCACAAGGAGAGAGCGTTTTTTTTTCAGTGCTTTTAGCTTATGCAAATAAGGTGGTTTTAAGTTTCATTTCTGTAAAACGTAAACAAATGTGCGCAAAGCTGCATTAAAAACACATTCATATTTGAGTCCTCAGTGCAGTCTTTGTTGTAAGTTTCTTTCTTTTTTTTTTGTTTATAATGTTAATAAAAGGATACAATGGTGTTCTAATAACAATTTTCTAGACAAATAATACTATTTATAGTCGCGTGCAGGAAGGGGGGCGTGTAATTTTTTCTTCTTCCTAGGGGGGGCGTCACAGAAAATAATTGAGAAGCACTGCGCTAGGTATTCGGTCGTTAGGTGCCTCCATCGTCTTAAAAATTCCGCCCAATTGTTGTAATTGAAAGGACCCATTCGGTATTTATACCCCTTAGAACTACATATATATTACAGTGACGGTGGCACCGTGATGATGTGTTTAAGGTATTATATTATTTTATTTTGCCAGGATATTTCTTCCTACAATGTTAAAAATGTGCACAGTTTGAAATAAAACAAATATATCTGTATTTTGTATTTGTTTGCGACACCTGAAGTAAAGCACTGCCTTATGGGAAATTCCCCCAGAGTTGCTACCAAGAATTGGTAGCGCTCGCATATGAAGTGGAAAACACTTTTTATGGAAGACAATAGTAAACCTTTTCGAGGAAGTTAGTACAACACAACATTTAATCACTTTCATGAGAAATAGAACGGTGAAGATTGTGGTAGTGTGGTCAAGTTAGTCAAAGTAGAAGAGGAGACAGACGGACGGTCGGATACTTTGCATTATAGTTTAGTAAAATGAATCAAGGAGGAGGCACTAAACGACACAATGGGGGAGCGATCGGGTTGCGGAGAAGAGCATTTATTAACGGCATGAAGGTAAGACATTTTTTTTTAATTATGGCTGGGTTGAACATCGATTTCCATGATTTTTTGTCCCAGTCCGTCACTGCCTGTAATCATTAAAGGACTTTTATTATAATTACAAGTCACAGTATCACCTTAAGTTTTTATACTACAAGTAGGATGACCACCGGCATGAAACAGGAAAGGAGGACACTTGTGTCCAAAAAGGAGGACAAAGGCCCTAAAGTGAGGACACCTTTGTTCATTTTTTTATATCTGCAAAGTGCGAGCCGCGCGGGGGGGGGGGTGGTTGGGGACATTTCGGATGTCGCGCACAGGGATCCAAGGAGCGCTCAGGGAGTTAGTGTGTTTGCTCAGACACCTAAAAAATTAGGGGGAACATTGGCCATGTCCCAATTCCAAGTATTACTAGTCACAATAGAATAATATTTTTGTCTGTAGGGAACAAGGAGCAGACCACCCGGCTCATTGAGCTGAGGCGGGACTTGTTCCATCTCGCAGACGCCCATGTGATCCCTGGACTGCACTCAGGGCTGAGCGAGTATGCACCGCCTCGACTGCAGACTGAAACCACACTCCGAACCGCGCACTCGCTGAATTGGAAAACGGCGAACATCGCAGAGTAGCAAGTGTAAATAATGGGTGAGGATTTATGACGATTTATGCAACGGTGGCCGACGAAAGTCTGATAGGAGGACAAAATGTAAAAAAGGAGGACACGTGACAGACGGCCGGACAGACAGCTCTAAAACCGGACTGTCCGGACGAAATCCGGACGAATGGTCACCCTAACTACAAGCTTGGTCATCTTTACTACACTTTTTTATTAGAAAGTATCATAAAAAGGTCTGAGCTGCAACAAATAAATAGCAGAATTAACTGATAATTATCCCTAGAAGTTCAACCCTCTACAGCTCAAATCTTAGCGTAAACTCTCAGATTTTGCACAGTACCACAAAATATTAAGCCCTGAAATATTGTTCTCGCTTTCATATATTGAATAGAAAGTCAATAGTAATTACTGTGACGAATACAGTAATCCCTTGTTTATCGCGGGGGTTAGGTTCCAGAAATAGCCCGCAATAAGAGAAATCCGCGAAGTAGGACAACTTTATATTTTACAATTATTCTACATGTTTTAAGGCTGTATATGCCTCACCACACACATTATACACTTTTCTCAGACTGGAATTAACATTTTCTCACATTTGTCTCTAGTTTAAACACTCAAAATTTCATAGATTTTCAACAAAATGTAAAAATTTACTGTCACGATAAATCCCTCATCGTGGACAAATCCGTGACAGAGCAGCACATGTCGCGCACTTCTCCAAGGGGCTGGTGCGCGTCGCGTCCAGAGACGTGGCAGTGCTCCTCGCGCATCTGGCGGGGCTCCCGGAGCCGTGCCCCCCCCACGCGTCACTATTAATACATTTTGTTGAAAATCTATGAAATTTTGAGTGTTTAAACTAGAGACAAATATGAGAAAATGCAGCGCCGCGTGTACACCGGGGAGATAGAACTGCGGGGCCCAGACCGCGTGCTCTCAACCCGAGCCACAAATCGAACACGCACAAACGAACGCAAAAGCCGCACGGAGTGATTTAATCCTGGTTCAGACCTGGTCTAGTTCTGGTCTAGACCTGGTTTAGTCCACGTTTAGTCCTGGTCTAGTCTCCTAGCCAATCAGGACGCCGCACACATTGTTACACTATTTAAAAAAAAAAAAGTTACACTATTTTTAAAAAAAATGAAAAAAAAAATTTTTTTTGAAAAAAAAAAAATCCGCGAAACAGCGAGGCCGCGAAGAGTGAACCGCGATAGAGTGAGGGTTCACTGTAGTTAGATAACTAAACCAACCAATATGGCTGTGATACTCATTTGGACCTTGCAGATTCATCAACCGGAACAAGCGAAGAGTTACGTCATTGGTAATTGGTCAAGAACTTCTGGATCATCAATGAAACCCGCACCACTATTTGAGAAACACCAGCTGAAAGTATGTGCAATATTCTTTTGAGTGAATGAGAGATTGATCTATAAAATCGTTTAAACTCTTGAAAGTCCCCCTGTGTGCTCCAAAAGGTCAGAGCAACAGTCCCTCCTCCCCTGAAGATCATAAGAGGCTCAAATCAAAATGAGCTTTGGCTGACAGAGGACTGCAGAGAGCGGGTCTCATATCACCTCCTTAACATCACTGCACACGCTTTACATCACTACACCATACTAGGTAGTATTAAGGACTTATTATAGCTTTTCACTCAGTTGGTATCTTCTTTATTTTGACAAGCCTTGGAAATTCTAATTTCCAATATTTCTTCATAGCGTTAAGGTCATAGTTATGCTAAATAATTTTTTTTCCAATCATGTTACAATGTTTTTTCATCATAAAAAATACCTGGAGTCATACACTGTTTCTGCAAAGTTTCATTTAGTGAATTTATGAATCACACAGCTAATGTTTTGGCCTCATTTACACTGCTTCTCTCCTCAATGAACAATCAGAAGATAAGTATATGTATACAGTATGATCCTGAATACAGTATGAATACAGTATATGAATCATAATATATATATATATTATTATAATAATGTCTGATATAGGGCTTGTAAAGTTTACTCTGTTTAGGTTTAGGAAAAAAGGAAAATTGTTGTCCTATGCTTTTGGCATGCACACTGACAGCATTGTGATAGCAGTGGGTAACCTTATGAAGCCCAGAGAGAGCCCTCAGTATTAGTGTAGAGATAGCAAAGGACATTTTGTCTCTCAAAGCACAGTTAACCAGAGGTAACTACTGAACAGCTGTGAATAAATTAAAGTTCAAACCCATCTACTTCTCTATACTGAATCAAGATGTTGATCAGGGTATAGCTGGAGGATTGAGACAATATGAAAAAAATACACAAAAAACTCATATAGACACAGACAGGACATGTCAGTAACTGCTCTTTGATTTACAGATACATAATGATGATTTTGATTTGATAGATTTTGATACTGACCATCCTCATTTTCAATGTAATTCATATGTAAAGAACTGCAGATTTCAGTGAACCAGTAGTGAACCTTTCATGTGACTGTCCTTCATTCACTGCGGTCAGGCGGGGCAAGGTTAGAGGCACTGTGGTTGTTTTCCTTTGTATATTTATCAGTGGTGTCATCACACTTTGGTTTATTCAGTCCACATCCCCCTTCTTAACAGCTGGGACATCACTATCTCCATCCTCACACACTCACTGCCAGAATAAAAACCTTGATGCAGGAATGCTAGCCACATTTGTTCCTGATCCGGAGAGCTCCTTCTCCGAGAGGCCGTGGAGTGTTCACAGGATGTCAGGAGGTAACAGGCGGCGCATGACAAGCACTGACACTCTCACTGCCAGGGCTGTGAGCCCATTTGTGCTGCTGAAATGAATACATGCATTTATTTATTTATTTATTTACTTATTTATTTACAGTGGTACCTCACCTTACGAAATTAATTAGTTCCAGAAGTGGTTTCGTAATGTGAAAAATTCATAAGTTGAGTAGCTATTTCAATGGAAAAAGCCTGATTCATTCCAAGGCCCCGATCCAAGTTTTTTTTTTTTATAGTGTAACTTTTTTTATAGTGTAACATTGTGTTCTGCGTCCTGCGTCCTTTTCTCACATTTGTCTCTCGTTTAAACACTCAAACTTTCATAGATTTTCAACAAAATTATTAATAGTGAAGCGTGTGGGGGGAAGGAGTAGGGGGGAGAAGAGTGCGCTCTGACACATGTGATAGCGCACATGACCCGGCGCGGAGCTGACAGCAGGTCTAGACCAAGGTCTAAACCAGGTCTAGTCCACCTGGTCCTAATCCACCTGGTCTAGTCCTGGTTTAGTCCTGGTTTAGTCCTGGTTTAGACCTTGGTCTAGACCTGCTGTCAGCTCCGCGCCGGAACCAGGAAATAGACCCACACGCGGCGCTTTAATCCACCTGGTCTAGTCCTGGTTTAGTCCTGGTTTAGTCCTGGTTTAGACCTTGGTCTAGACCTGGTTTAGACCTTGGTCTAGACCTGCTGTCAGCTCCGCGCCGGGTCATGTGGGCTATCACACGTGTCAGAGCGCACTCTTCTCCCCCCTCCCCCTTCCCCCCACGCTTCACTATTAATAATTTTGTTGAAAATCTATGAAAGTTTGAGTGTTTAAACGAGAGACAAATGTGAGAAAAGTTTAAATCCAGTCTGAGAAAAGCGTATAATGTGTGTGACTGAGCGCGCATTATTTGAATTTTTGAGATTTCGCGTTTCGTAACTTGAAATTTAATTCGTATCTAGAGACCAAAATTTACCGTGAAGGCGTTTCGTAACTTGAAATTTTCGTTTGTTGGGCCATTCGTAAGGTGAGGTACCACTGTATTTTAGTACAGTGGATTTTTTTAGACCATTCAAGTGGACCTATTATGCAAAATAGACTTTTCAGAAGTTTTAACTGTGTAAAAGTTGTTTCTTGTCACCATTTACTCACCCAAAGTTGCATTTGAAGTGATTCGTGCATGTCTGAGTACTCTTTAATTGCTTATTTTCAAGTGGTTTTCACCACCATTGGCATATGCCCACTGCTCTGTACTTACTATGTTTTGCTATTTTTATTTTAGATTAATATTGTGATTTAAAAATGTCCAAATTAGAAAATAATGATCCATGGGTGTCACGGATTATACACAAGCAGAAAAGGTCTCGTTCATTTTGAAGTGTTTGCAGTGGCTGAGCATTATATCTCATTCTCCTAACACATTCCAAGCGTCCTAATTAATAATTGCAATGTTGTACAAATTTTAGAAGCCAGAGCAAAGTAATGCTAACAACTAGCATGCTAACAGCACACCAGCCTTAGTTCCTGGTTCATGGACAATAAAAATATTTCATAACAACATGCAGAGAGCACACACAGTCATTTTGATATCTTACATTAATATTGTATGTCTGTACAGACAAGTTTTACTTTATTACAGGTAATAAGCTATGTTCAGTTAAAAAAAAGTAGAAAAGAAAGGGAAAGTCATTGAAAGTTCAATCATATACATTTTTGGGTCTATGGATGGACGATCATCTTACATTTAAAGTTCATGTTACAACCTTATAAAACATACTCAAATAAAAGATCGGTTTCTATCTTAGACACAAATATTGCTTTTTTCAGTGCTGAGAAAAAACTGGTAGAAGCAACTTTTCTTTCTGTTCTGGACTATGGTGAATCCTTGTATATGCATGCTTCCTCTTCCTCTTTGCAGTGAGGTTTATTACCAGTGCAAGTCTCTCACTCACCACTGCACTCTTTATGGTTTAGTTGACTGGACATCACTAACAATTCGCAGGAAACAGCAATGGTTAATATTTATTTAAATTAAATACTGGGGAAACATCCCTAGTACCTTAGTAATCTCCTTAATATGAGCTCATGTAGTTACTGACTTCGCTCCTGCTCACAGTTGCTCTTCACTGTGGCTTAGTGCCTCACCGAACTGGGAAAATCTGCCATTTCCTACACAGCACCATGGTCTTGGAATCATTTACAGAAAGATCTTAAATTGGAATCTAGAGTGACACTTGAAAAATTCAAGAAAGTTGTAAAAAGTGTGTCTGTGCTGTTTTTTTGTTTTTTTTTTCTTGAGAGATGCAAATGGTTTTATGAGGTGACTCTCTATATATAAGTTTATAAATGTTTCTGTTTTGTATTGATTGTGTTGGCTGTTACCTTGGCCAGGTTTCTCTCGAAAAAGAGATTCTGAAGCTCACTGGGGTCTCCTGGTTAAATAACATTAAAATAAATAAATACATATAAAATAATGTATTTTTGAAAGTTTTTGTAAAAATATTTAAATGATGAATCACTTTAGTCTCCATTTTAAATTGTTTGGCATATTGTGTGTATTTAATCAGAATGAGTATAAATTTAATAAAAGGGGGGCTCATTCCATTGTGCAATTAATCTGGGTTTTTTTAAAGATCCCATGACATGGTACTTCTTGATGCTTTTATATGGCTCCTTAATGGTTCCCTAATACTGTAAATGAATCCTTCTTCAAAATCAACACTCGGTGCATGAGAAACAGAGATAAGATGAGAAAGAGTCATAAATATCTCTCTCAAACACTTTATTCTGGGCGTTGTTGCTTGAATGCAAATGAGGAGAAAAGAGCTTGCCTATAGTAGAGGGTGGGGGCGTGGCCAAACTCTCCGCTCTCGGCTCTGAGCGCTCAGCTGATCCATTTCCTTGTTTTTGCACGGGGGGAGAGATTTGAAGCGTTCCATTGAAAAATAAACACATTTTCACAGAAAATAAAATCAAACCACTGCTGTTCAAAGGTCCAGAGGCTCAGATAAAGGACTTCCGAGCCTAGAAACACTCGGACGTGCCTCCAGGCAAATAAAAAAAAGCATTTCGCATTGCCTAGCGCATTCGCAGTCCAAACTCTGGGCGTGCTTTACAGAGACACTGAGTACAGACAGACGGGGGTGGAACTGCATTTGCATTTCTTTTTTCGATCTGACGTCAATAAGGTGCCTTGTTCAAAATCGCCCGTTTGAGCTCCGATTTTTTGTAACGCAGAAAAGGATCGCAAATGCTCAGTTTAGACATTTAGCAACTTTTAACCATGGGGGGCTAAACAGGGTAGGGAGCTCACATTAATGGTCAAAAACCTCAGAAAGTGAAAATTTCATGCCATGGGACCTTTAATGGATTGTAAAAAGAAGAGCATTCCAATAAGCTTATGTCAAATCAATATGGGTACTATTCACACATAGTTAAAGCCAAATATAAATGTCCACAAAATATTGATAGATAAAGACATTATTGGTGTATTATTAGCTACAATTCAAATCAACCAAGAGTCAGCTGCAGTTTGAAGTAAGCCTGTTTTTGTTTCTTGGAACATTTCAAGTGTAATTTGAGTAGTGTATGTGTGTAATGTTGGCATTGTTGTTCACAGATTTGTTGGGAAGAAACTGGACCACTATCAGCCAAAAAAAACAAAAAACAAAAAAACCCACCAACATTTCTCACTCCTCCCATTCTATCTCTGTTCATCTTAATCCTCTGCTTTCGCTGCACACTCCACCCGTCCTCTTCGTCTAATACCGCCCTGGAACCCACAATCTCAGTCTCCTTCATCTGTCCATCCTCTCCTCCTATGTGTCCTTCCTTGCACCTTTCCTCTCCCATGCACGTCTCATCCGAACATGGCTTTAACTGGAAAGCTCTGGGCAATTTTTACTTGATCTTTTGAGGGTTTTTTTATTTTTTCATTTTTATCGCACTCAGTCGAATGGGCCACTGTTATCTTGGGCCCTGAGCTGGATTTTTCTCAAAACTAATTAAGTCTCTTCTCACAGTATTCATGAAGATTACCTTGGTGCAGTTCCTGGGCTGAACTCATGGCTCATAACACTGTGGAAAATACCGGTTTGCAATGATTCGTTGTCATATGAACTTATGGGTGAAATGTATTACATCAGCTACTATAATGAGTTGTTATGTGCGAATGTTAGCAGAATAAACACCATTTAAGTCTGAATGAAGTGTTGGGGTGCAGCACAGTGATTATTTTTTAAATGCTAACACATCGTCCTGTTCTGAAAATCCCAGCAGGAGAGGAGGGACACTTTCTGAATATCAGTACCACATTAAAAGACAGCCTTTTGTTACCCAGCCACAGCTTTCTTGATAAGTGTTTTTTTGATTTCAGATTAAAAATGAGACACTGTTTAACTAATCAAAAGTCATTCCCATCGACAGGTTGTGGTATTACTGAAGGGTAACATTTTTGCTTAAACGTACACTGTCTAACTCTTCTGGTGGAGGGTCCACTATCAGCTTGTCTCCATGGTGATGTTATTGATTTGCTTGGGATGGCAGAAGGAGAAATTCAATTTGTCAACGGGACAAAAGTTTATTAAATAACATATAATATAAACTTTTGTCCAGTTGACATATTGAATTTCTCCTTTTGCCATGGATTCTCCCTGGACAACTCCACACATGTGTGACCCGCCACAAGAAAACCAGTCACATGTCGGGATTAATGAACATGAGAAAATTGCGTTAGAAGCTTTTTTATTTTTTTATTTTTTTTTCAAAATTTGTGATTTTCATTTTTTTGCAGAATGTGCTAGTTGAGATCATGAAGAAGCCACTCCATGTTTCAGATAACAGCTCTGGTTGCTTTAAAAGTATACATTTTGTCTTTGAAATTTGCTACAGTAGTTTTTCAGAAAGAAACAGGGCGTGTGTAAATTACAATACTGCCGCTGCTGACCAATCACATGACATTATCGCTCTTTTGTTTTCGTTTTCCACCCATCAGCTGTGAGCAACTCGTGAATATTTACGCTGCATTTCAACAGGATAAGGACAGTGAAAATGGAGAAAATCTGTAACTTTGGCTGTAAATGCTACATAAGAAGAAAGGAGAAGTCTTTCCTCGGGACATGGGACACGGGACATGTTCGGGACACGTCTGTTTCTCCGGAGCTCATGTACAGAATATGATTGGATGCTTTAGCTGCTGAAAGACCGTGGATACACAAATAATCTTATGGGGTGCCTCTAAACTTTTCAAAACTTTTTCAGATGTGCTGCTTTCAAATGGCCACACATTTTTCAAATGTTCTCAGTTTTTCATGTGCAAGGCATCGCTGGAAAGCTTAGAATCTACACTTTCAGAATCTGTGAAAAACTCGAAACGCCTCCGGGACGACTTCTGACTGTTTTTTTTCGTGGCCGGGCACATTTTGCTTGGGATGTTCCACGGGATGCCATTAAACAAATATATATTGTACAGTGGTACCTCACCTTACGAATGATCCAACAAACGAAAATTTCAAGTTACGAAACGCCTTCACGGTAAATTTTGGTCTCTAGATACGAAAGAAAATTCAAGTTACGAAACGCGAAATCTCAAAAATTCAAATAATGCACGCTCAGCCACACACATTATACGCTTTTCTCAGCCTGGATTTAAACTTTTCTCACATTTGTCTCTCGTTTAAACACTCAAACTTTCATAGATTTTCAACAAAATTATTAATAGTGAAGCGTGTGGGGGGAAGGGGGAGGGGGGAGAAGTGTGCGCTCTGACACGTGTGTGATAGCGGCATGTGTGACAGCTGACCCGGCTGCCAGCAGGTCTAGACCTGGACTAAATCAGGATTAAACCTGGACTAAACCTGGACTAGACCTGGAGAGCAGGTCTAGACCGCGGCTCTTGCATGCGAGCAGCGGCTCGCCTCAGCTGTGACTCGAAACAAAACCAGGAAATAGACCCACGCGCGGCGCTTTAATCCACCTGGTCTAGTCCAGGTCTAGTCCAGGTCTAGACCTGGACTAAATCAGGATTAAACCTGAACTAAACCTGGACTAGACCAGGACTAGACCAGCTGGATTAAAGCGCCGCGCGTGGGTCTATTTCCTGTTTTTGTTTCGAGTCACAGCTGAGGCGAGCCGCTCGCATGCAAGAGCCGCGGTCTAGACCTGCTCTCCAGGGCCACTCCAGGCGCGGAGCCCCAGACATCCAGGGACCCAGGGGGACACTGCCAGCCCGCCTTAAGAGCTCCCTAAGCGGGCATGGGTCCGGGGATTGTCCCGGTCACCAGCTTGGAGGTCTTGAAGAGGCCGACCTCACGGTTCAATCCATGTCGCTCTGTGAGCACCTTACGCGGGCAGGTCTAGAGCAGCGGCTCGCCTCAGCTGTGACTCGAAACGAAACCAGGAAATAGACCCACGCGCTGCGCTTTAATCCACCTGGTCTAGTCCTGGTTTAGTCCTGGTTTAGTCCTGGTCCAGTCCAGGTTTAGACCTTGGTCTAGACCTGCTGTCAGCTCCGCGCCGGGTCATGTGCGCTATCACACACGTGTCAGAGCGCAGTCTTCTCCCCCCTCCTCCTTCCCCCCACACTTCACTATTAATAATTTTGTTGAAAATCTATGAAAGTTTGAGTGTTTAAACGAGAGACAAATGTGAGAAATGGACGCAGGACGCAGAACACAATGTGACACTATAAAAAAATTACACTATGAAAAAAAAACTTGGATCGGGGCCTTGGAACAAATCAGGCTTTTTCCATTGAAATAGCTACTCAACTTACGAATTTTTCACGTTACGAAACCACTTCTGGAATGAATTAATTTCGTAAGGTGAGGTACCACTGTATTTATTCACTTACAGGTTGTTTTATTTCTGGAAAAAACAGCATTATTACTGTGAGCAGGTCCACTTCCCCACCAATCTTACCTGTAACGTGGCATGGCAATGTAGAGTGCTTGTCTCCATAGAGATGGTTAAATTAAATTCCATTCTGTAGAACAATCAGGAAAAGCGCAAATGGTAAACCCTCTACCAGTAAAGTTACAAAGTCCACCTTTAAAATATGTTGACTTTTAAGCATGTGAAGTCATCTTTTTCATTGTTATAATTTTATGTATATCCAAAGCCAGTCAACTGAAATTTAAAATCTCACTATGTTACTTTTCCAAGGAAGCGTTAGCCACCTGATGTGTATGAGCTTATTATTGTTTTGACTGGAGCCACAGTACGGCATTAAACTCAGGCATCCCAAGTCTCCCGGAAGTTCCGGGAGTCTCCCGGAAAATTATAGTGGCTCCCTGATGCCCGCATGTCCGATAAAATATCCCAGATTTTAGACAACGTGTTTTTTTTGTTTTGTTTTTGTTTTGGATTGTGCAGAGCGTGCACGCAAGATAATAACTCTTGTTTCATGCACGGACTACTTCAAACGGAATGCGCACGAGAGAGAGAGGAGCGAATTAACGCTTGTGGAACCTGCGTGTGTGTGTGCGTGTGTGTGTGTGTGTGTGTGTGTGTGTGTGTGTTTAAGCGAGTGCTGGCCAGAGAACGCGCTGATTGGTTACACTCAGCAAAACTAGCCAATCAGCTTTCAGTGTGGGCGGGATTCAATTTACTTTCTCAGAAGTTATAATTTAGTGCAGCGAGATGGCAGAATCTAAAAAACGAAAATGTAAAACTCATTTTACGGTAGAATTTACTAAAGAATATACTAAAATATATCCCTGTCTGATTAGGGTGAAAAATGATGACACTGGTGAGGTGCACGGTGGTGAGGTGTACTGCGTGTAAAATAGGCTGGTGACAGGTGTTTTATGCAAACATGGACATATATTTTAAATGTTTAAACACAAATAACATATTTAATTTTACTTTTTGATTTAATTTTCATATTTAATAATTTCATGTTTAATTTAATTTAAAGTTTATGTTTAATTTTAAAGTTTAATGTTTAAGAACTCAGTTAAGTTTATAAAAAGTTGTTAAAATAAGTGGCCTTCTCTATTGTGTAGGGTTAGGGTTAGGAAACATCTCCCGGGGGTTAGGGTTAGGGTTGGGGGTTAGGGTTAGGGTTGAAGATAAGTACGTGAAGCCACCAGGACAAGATCTGTGGAGAGACGACCCTGCTCAGTAAGAATGAATGTTTATCAAGGAATTTTTGATCAATAAAACATCTGTAATTGAATAAACACAAGTGAGATGTTTAGTGCCATACTGCGGTAAATTCTAGCTAAAGCAAGAGACAGATGCTTAATAAGAAAAGCTACATAGTGCACCATTAAGTTCATCTACAAAAACTTATAGATTAATTAATTTAAGTTGAAATACATAATGGCGTAATACATTAAAAATCATTACATTTGTATCAGCACTGCCATTGGACAAAAGTTTCAAACTTGTAAGACTGTGACCTCTGCAATAACCATGCAAATAACCCCCTGCTGCAAAATGTAATTGGCTCATGTAATAATTTCAAGCAATAAGATAATCATTTTACTGGGGAAAAAATTGGTTTCATGAATTTTTGGATAATATCTAGCAACCTCCTGCTCAGAGCCTCTTTTGATGTTCCCCTGCCTCCTGTATTGTGCTTACCAAAATAGTTTTTCATACACTTCCCTTCGTCCTCAGGTGTGATCTTCAAGTATGCTGATGTCTCTAGAGCCTGGAACCATGCTGGACAACACAGAGTTAACCACATTACTCTAATTATGCTTTATCAGGATACAATCAGAGGGAGGAAAGACACATGGCTAGACACTACACACTGATGAGATCTGTGAACTGCATATTTGAATACATTTACCAATCTTAACCCTGTAAATGAATAACTACATAAAAGAAAAGTGGAAAATGCTTGTAAATGATAGGCACAAATGAAGTGGAAATCATCAAATCAACAGGCTTTTGGTGCATAAAACAATGGTTAAAGGTGCTCTATGTAACTTTTCATGTGGAGGATCCCAGACAGGTGTGTCTCCATAGAGATGTTTTTGTTTTGCTTGGAATGTTTTGCAGTATGGCATTAAATGTCCATGGAGACAAGCACACAAGGTCTGCTTACAGGTCAGCTCTGTCTAGAGGTGGATAAATGGAGAATACATGCATGATAATACCACGGAACATTCCAGGAAGGTAAAAAACATCTGCATTGCAAAAATGATGTCTTGATAGTTGATGTGGTTTTGAATTCTACTAATATATGATCGTTGCAACAATCTAAAATGTTCCATATATCACATGTATAATTATGTATAATAATTATCACATGTACTGGTCTGCTAGAGAAGATAACCACCTAAAGTTTGCCAGTAATTGGATGCAGTTGTTGAAACTTTTAGATGAGTCAGCACACATTATAATAAAGTAAAATGGAGTTACGTGCAGTAATTATTTTGTACATCATTTGCAGCAGAGAACACCTTAAGGCCATATGTTAATCAGTTAATCATTTATTTGATCATAATTTGATCACTTAACCCACTTTGCCTCTATGAATCTGAATGTGGCCACAGCAGAGCATAGGCACAAAGTTGTATATAGTTACGTTCATCCAAATGCAGATTAAAAATTTTAAAAAGCATAGGGTTTTACATAGCTAGGCTAGGTTAGGTTTTCTTTAGTCTCCACCAGGGAGAAATTTGTCTTAGAGGTAAGGGAAGATTGCAGTACAGACAGAAAGACATACAATATACATACACGACATCAGATAAAAAGGTAGCAATGTTGGCACAGGCATAGACGTATTGGTGTTCCCACCCCTACCCCTGACCCTCCCCCCAAACCATAACCCGCTCCAGCATTCCCGCTTACATTCACATCATTACCCATCCCCACCATCATCACCCTTCTTTCAAACCATAGCGCCTTTCAAAACGCTCAAAGCACTTTACATTTCATTATTCATTCACTCCATACTCAGTTGTGGTAAGGTATAAAAATATATTCATTTATGTATATATTTAGTGTGATTATCAGAAAGCTTAAATATTGTACAAGGCTATTTTAACAATTTTGATTATCTTTATCTTTTTAATGGGGCGGCAGTAGCTCAGTTGGTAGAGCATATGCCTCGTGAACCAGGGGTTGGTGGTTCGAATCCCGCTCTTGATGGGTTGACCGCATGTGATCCTAGCTCCCACAGATGAGCGCTGCTGTTGTGTCCTTGGACAAGACACTGGTAGCCCCCATGGCAGAAGTACATCAAGGCCTGTTGTGACGTGAGCCGTCCTCCTGTGGATCCACCACCTGCGGAAGGATTCATGGGGGCTGGTGCATTGTGTTCTGGGCAGCAGAACACTGCTTGGACTGCTGCCCCCGTGGCCCAGAAAATGGAAAAGTGGAAGAAAATGAATGAATGAATGATTATCTTTTCTAGCTTAGAAAAATAAGTTAGGGCATCTGAAATAAACTCCATATGTGAATAAAAGTGGACAGTCTGTGGTAGTATATACTGTGGTCACTCCAATAGCCCAATGAAAGTGGTTTACGGGTATACTTTGGGTTTGGTTTCCCAGTAGATGTACAGTATATAGCCCTCTTCTCAAATTGAACCCAAATAGAATGTGACTGTGCTGATGTAAACCATAGGCCGGGTGGGTTTGTGAGACTGACACATTGTGGGTGCTGGAGTGTGCGCTACTTTGTTTCGAAATGGAAACTTCATCGAGTGCATGTTGTGGAAATATTGCCAGCATTAGTCAACAAAACCCGCTCTGTTCCTAGTTTAATGTCAGCAGACTTCAGTTAGTCATGCTCCCAGTCCATTGCCACGGTGGATTAAGTGGTGGGAGTTTACATTCATTTTCATAGCACAAGAAAGCATCCTTTTATTGTGTGCAGGGCATTTAAACAGCGCGTGTGACCGAAGAGCACAGGGCCACATATTGAGTTGGCCTTTCACATATTATTGGCGCAATCTTCTGAACCTTTCAGGAGAGAAGAAGTACACAAGATGCAGGCCATTTCGCACTTGACTTTATTGAATTTCATTTGGACATCGTCCTCAACGGGCTCCTAATATTATTTTATAAATGTCAGAAAGCATGCAGAAAATGAAACATGAAAAGTGAATTCTCGAGGATGTAACTTTGTCTGTATTTTAGCTGATTTGCTTTCCTGGAGTATTGACTGAGTTAGTCTGGACAAATAAAGATTGTATTGAGAAAATGATTAGCCGGACTCTGAGAAAAGGACAGGAACTTAAGTCCATCCAAGTACAATTATAAAAACATAGCAAAACAGGAACTAGAGTTTGCCAGTCTGTTCTAGTTTCTGGGGTTTGGAATTGATTGTAAGTATAATCAAGGTATATCATGTAACTTTTCTGAATAGAGGAACATTTGCCAATGTTCCACAGTAAGGCATTAAACTTGTTTAGCTTACATTTATTCAATTAGAGATGTTTTAGTTGCAGAAAACTACATTTCAATAGATAAATGGAGTATATTGATTCACCACATATGGGAACATTTCTGGCTAAGTAAGCAATAACATCTCCATGGAGACGAGCGGGTGGTGTGCCCTGCTCCAGAAAAGGTACGTAGTGCACCTTTAACAAAACCTCAACTCAAGATTCAAGTCAAATCACACTTATGTTGCATTAATCATTAATGACACACACTACATTAAAAAGTGAGCATACAGTATTTAGGCAAGACAGATGACATGTCTTGCTCAAGGACACAAAGATATGCAATGTTTGGAACCACTAATCTTTGAATTTTGTGGACAAATCTTCTACCACCATTTAAATTATCATTTTCTATCTATCTCAAGATGAAAAAAATAAAATAAAATATGAAAACGCCTCATAAAAAGTGTTATATAGCAAGTCATAATATCTGATTTCTTGCTGCTATTGCATTTTGCACAATGGAGGTTTGAGTGCGCTCTGTATGTGATTATAGTGTTCAGAGGCCCAGATGGCGGGCAGCTGACTTGGCACAGTGAATTAAAGAAAATCAAATGAGACAGTGGCTCTTATCCCTCCATTAATGCTCTTAAATGGCCAGATGCACACACATATACACAACACATAGTTTACGGTTGATTTGAGTGGCACATCCTTCTTTACTGCAGTGAGAAGATAATTCAGTGGTATTTTTCCTCAAGCCAACAGTGTATCAGCTATTAAACCACACAGGCAAAACATTATAGGATGTAATAATATTATACATCACAATCATGTAACTAATATGAAGCCTAGTGCAGCAAAAATGTACAAACCCGTCTTCAGCATTTTTTTTTTTTTTTACAATTATTGTTGAAAACTAAATTTTTATGCATTCTTTCTGTTCTGTTTTCTTCAGTGTAGCTTCAGGACAACTGTCAAAATTAGCAGGGCTGACATTTAGAGTCAGACGACCTTTCATTTATTACCTATGGCAAATTTAAAGTCAATCACCATGGAAACAATTTGTCTGGGAGCATACCAACACCAGTTATGAAAAAGTAACAATAGTGCCACGCATTCAAAGTAGACACAAACAAAGTAATAATAATAATAATATAATAATAATAATAATAATAATAATAATAATAATAATAATAATAATAATAATAATAATAATAATAATAATAATAATAATAATAATAATAATAATTTCCCTTGTAAATCAATAAAGTTTGTCTATTTCTAAACTACAAATAATACAGGACTTTTCAGCTATATCTATCTAGATTATTTATTACTATCAAAGTTTCACGTTCCATCAGGCCACTGTAGCATCTGGAGTTGCTGATGCAGATTAGCTTGTAGCACTTCTCTGTTTGAGCCAAGTCATTTTGGAAAGTCTGGGGTCCTCCATCATCAAATACACTGGCTCTTTGGCTCCTACCTTGACAGGTCACCCACCGCCAACAAGTGGCACAGAGGATGATTTATCCCAGCCCATATGGAGACTGTGTCAATTCAGATTAGCACTTAGCAGGGTGTAGGGCAAGTTTTGGCTTGAGTGAATGTTTGATTTAATTGCCATTTTATTTCCTGATAACATTTAGGTAGAATGGGGGGGGGGGGGTGATTATTGATTATTGAATATTGAATGATAATGCTCAGGATAATATGTTATCACATAGTCTTGGTTTAGTCCTGGTTAAGTCCTGGTTTAGTCCTGGTTTAGACCTGGTTTAGACCTGGTTTAGGCCTGGCTTAGTCTTGGTTTAGACCTGGTTTAGTTTTGGTTTAGTCCTGGTTTAGTCCTGGTTTAGACCCGGTTTAGATCTGGTTTAGTCTTGGCTTAGTCCTGGTTTAGACCTGGTTTAGTCCTAGTTTAGACCTGGTTTAGTCCTGGTTTAGTGCTGGTTTAGACCCGGGTTAGATCTGGTTTAGTCTTGGCTTAGTCCTGGTTTAGTCCTGGTTTAGACCTGGTTTAGTCATGGTTTAGTGCCGGGTTAGTCCCGGTTTAGTCCTGTTTTAGACCTGGTTTAGTCCTGGTTTAGACCTGGTTAAGTCTTGGCTTAGTCTTGGTTTAGACCTGGTTTAGTCTTGGTTTAGTCCTGGTTTAGTCCTAGTTTAATCCTGGTTTAGACCCGGTTTAGTCCTGGTTTAGTCTTGGCTTAGTCCTGGTTTAGATCTGGTTTAGACCTGGTTTAGTCCTGGTTTAGTTCTGGTTTAGTCCGTTTTGTCCTGGTTTAGTCCTGGTTTAATCCCGGTTTAGTCCTGGCTTAGTCCTGGTTTAGACCTGGTTTAGTCCTGGCTTAGTCTTGGTTTAGACATGGTTTAGTTTTGGTTTAGTCTGGGTTTAGTCCCGGTTTAGTCCTGGTTTAGACCCGGTTTAAATCTGGTTTAGTCTTGGCTTAGTCCTGGTTTAGACCGGGTTTAAACCTGGTTTAGACCTGGTTCAGTCCTGGTTTAGTCCTGGTTTAGACCTGGTTTAGTCCTGGTTTAGACCTGGTTTAGTCTTGACTTAGTCTTGGTTTAGACCTGGTTTAGTCTTGGTTTAGTCCTGGTTTAGTCCCAGTTTAATCCTGGTTTAGACCTGGTTTAGTCCTGGTTTAGTCTTGGCTTAGTCCTGGTTTAGACCTGGTTTAGTCCTGTTTTAGTCCTGGCTTAGTTTTGGTTTAGACCTGGTTTAGTTTTGGTTTAGTCCTGGTTTAGTCCCGGTTTAGTCCTGGTTTAGACCCGGTTTAGATCTGGTTTAGTCTTGGCTTAGTCCTGGTTTAGACCTGGTTTAGTCCTGGTTTAGACCTGGTTTAGTCCTGGTTTAGTGCCGGGTTAGTCCCGGTTTAGTCCTGGTTTAGACCTGGTTTAGTCCTGGTTTACTCCTGGTTTTGACATGGTTTAGTCCTGGTTTAGACCTGGTTTAGTCCTGGTTTAGTGCCGGGTTAGTCCCGGTTTAGACCTGGTTTAGACCTGGTTTAGACCTGGTTTAGTCCTGGTTTAGTCCTGGTTTAGTCTTGGCTTAGTCTTGGTTTAGTCCTGGTTTAGTCCCAGTTTAATCCTGGTTTAGACCCAGTTTAGTCCTGGTTTAGTCTTGGCTTAGTCTTGGTTTAGACCTGGTTTAGACCTGGTTTAGTCTTGGTTTAGTCCTGGTTTAGTGCCGAAATAATCTGATAAGAGGACTGAGGACTGAGGAGCATGTCTGGTTTTGGACAGAGTGGCAGAGGGACAGCTGATGGTGATCAGCGCTGGGCGGACGAATTAAACTGTTATTTCAACAGGTTTAATGCGCCCCCCACCCCCTCTGCCCCTCTGCTGACTCCCTCCTCCTCTTCACACCTTCCTGGGCCAGTAGCCATACCCCCCTCCCCCTTCATATGGACTCAACCCAGCTCCAGCCCCCCTCCACCCCCCACTACCACCACCCCCCGCAGTCCACCCCAGTCCCCCCCCAGTCCCCCCTCTCCATCACACCGGACGAGGTGAGGAGGGAGCTTAGGCGACTCAGGCAGAGGAAATCCGCAGGGCCCGACGGTATCTGCCCCAGGCTGCTGAGAACCTGTGCAAACCAGCTCTGTGAGGTTCTCTGCTACATGTTCAATCTGAGCCTCAGCCTGGAGAAGGTCCCCGTCCTGTGGAAGACCTCCTGTGTGGCCTCGGTTCCCAAAACAACAAACGCCAGGGAACCGGCCCACTACAGACCAGTCGCCTTGACCTCCCACCTCATGAAGACCATGGAGAGGGTGATCCTCAGCCACCTCCGCTCTGTGGTGAGCCCCACCCTGGACCCGCTGCAGTTTGCCTACAAGCCAAACGTAGGAGTAGAGGACGCCATCATCTACTTTCTGCATCGGGCGCTCACCCACCTTGAGACCGCCGGGAGTGCTGTGAGAGTCATGTTCTTTGACTTCTCTAGTGCCTTCAACACCATCAAGCCGCCGCTGCTGTGGGGGAAGCTGGAGGACGCGGGAGTGGATGGACATCTCGCTGCCTGGACCATCGACTACCTCACTGACCGTCCACAGTACGTGCGGCTGCGCGGCTGTGAGTCAGAGGTGGTAGTCTGCAGCACTGGGGCCTCCCAGGGTACTGTCCTCTCACCCTTCCTCTTCACCATATATACCTCGGACTTCACATACAACACGGACAGCTGCCATCTCCAGAAGTTCTCCGACGACTCGGCCATTGTGGGCTGTGTGTCAGAGGGGAATGAACTGGAGTACCGCTCGGTCATCAGTGACTTTGTGGACTGGTGTGGGCGCAACCACCTGTGCCTTAACACCAGTAAGACAAAGGAGCTGGTGATCGACTTCAGGAGGAGACCACTACCTCACTCACCGGTGAACATCCAGGGGCAGGACATAGAGACTGTGGACAGTTTCAAGTACCTGGGTGTTCACCTCAACAATAAACTGGACTGGTCCCACAACACCGACGCCCTGTACAAGAAGGGAAAAAGTCGCCTCCACCTCCTGAGGAGACTGAGGTCCTTTCAATCAATCAATCAATCAAACAATATTTATAAGGCGCTTTTCATACAAAATTGTAACACAAAGCGCCCTACAGTGGTCAAGGATTAGAAGATTGACCTTTATTGATCTCGCACAGGAGAAGTTGTTTCTATATTTGACCCGGGGACCATCCCCATGATTTTGTTTTGTTATTTAGGCTTTGGTCAGGCCCTAAGCTGGAAGTGTGCAGGCCTCTGCTCAAGACTTTTTATGACTCTGTGGTGGCCTCTGCTCTCCTCTACACTGTCGTCTGCTGGGCCCCGAGCAGCACAGAACGGGACAGAAAAAGACTGAATAAGCTGGTTAAGAGGGCCAGCTCTGTCCTGGGCTGTCCTCTGGACTTTGTAGAGGAGGTGGCTGAGAGGAGGGTACTGGCCAAATTCATGTCCATTGAGGACGACACCTCTTACCCTCTGCACCGGACTATTGAGGAGCTGAGCAGCTCCATTAGGAGCCGACTAAGACACCCCCAGTGCAAGAAGGAGCGCTACCGCAGATCCTTCATCCCCACTGCCATCAGACTGTATAATTCTAACATATAGGCCAGACGTGCAATATCCTCCTTTTTCATGTTGATGCTTGTTGTTACTATTATCATTATTACTATTTTCCATTATTATTATTATTATTACGTATTACTATTTGTATTATTTATTACTTACTTTATCCCCTCCCTGCCTGCATGCACTTTTTCCCTCTTGTCTAAATGTCCTGGAGCTACTGTGGCGAGTAAATTTCTCCTGTGTGAGATCAATAAAGGCTTATCTTATCTCTTATCTTATCTTATAATATGACTCACCCATAAGAACGCGGTCTCCCGATAGTTTGCGTATCCATGTATGCACATGTCACGGTCTTTAAAGGTCCCATGGCATGAAATTTTCACTTTCTGAGGTTTTTGAACGTTAATGTGAGCTCCCCTACCCTGTTTAGGTCCCCCCCATGGCTAAAAGTTGCGAAATGTCTAAACTGAGCATTTGCGGTCCTTTTCTGCGTTACACAAAACCAGTGTTGAAATGGGCGAGTTCGGACAAGGCACCTTTTTGACATCAGATCGGCAAATGCAGCTCCAGCCCCTCCCTCTGTCTCCGCTCAGCGTCCCTGTATATCCCGCCCATAGAGTTTGGACTGTGAATGCGCTACGCAATGCGAAATGCATTTTTTTATTTGTCTGGAGGCACGTCCGAGTGTTTTAAGGCTCGCAAGTCCCTTACCCGACCCTCTGGACCTCTGAAATACCAGTGGTTTAATTTTATATTCTGTGTAAATATGCTTTTTTTCATTGCAAAGTCTCCCATCTGTCTTCCTGTGTTAAACACGGAAGCGAGCAGACAGCGGTGCAGAGCTGCGCTTCCAGCAGGGGAAACCCCCCCGCTCCTTAGCCAATCTCTCTGTCCTTCTCATTTGCATTGAAGCAGCAACACTCAGAATAAAGCATTTTAGACACATATCTAGCCTCATGAAGACTGCCAGAGTCATATCTCATGCAGTGAGTGTTGATTTTGAAGAAGGATTCATTTACAGTATTAGGGAACCATTAAGGAGCCATATAAAAGCATCAAGAAGTACCATGACCTTTAATAATCCGGAGCTCCAGAGAAAAGGACATATCCCGAACTTATCCCGTGTCCCGAGGCGAGAGTTCCTTCTTATGTAGCATTAACGTAGCAAGTTAAGGATTCTTATTCTCTTGGAAATGCCGCGTAAATATCACGCGGCTCGCTCACAGCTGATCGGCGAACAGGCGCAAACACAACAGCGGTAATCGTCATGATTGGCGGGAGCACGATCGGTGCGTAATTATGCTGCAACATGATAGGAAGCTGGAGCGCAGTTCGGCCTATGATTGGCTCTTGGCACTGGCTATTTTGACTTAAAGATGGCGAATTTCGCCAAAAGGTGAGGGATTTTCATGCCTGATTGATAAAATGCCACAGGGGATGGAAGAAGGGATGACTGTTTTAGAAGAGGGATGATTTTGACTATTTTTTCCCACAGGGGGGATGCCAACCCCCCCCCCCCCCCCCATCCCCCCATCCCCCCTCAACTCCAGTACTGGTGCGCGAGTGACTTTTTTTTGCTGAAAACGCACGGTGCCTGCATTAACTTACCGATTTTCTGGGCACAGAAGCGCTGTGAACAGTGGCTACAGTTTTGAATTGCTTAAAAAAAATCAGTGTGAGAAATACCATGTGTGGCGTGTGACGTCGAATTGTGTGTGTCACACTCTCAAAGCGTGAGACTTGAGAGCACTGGTTACACATCAAATCAAATATTGCTACCAATTGTAATATAGACTTATTCTTAAATACATGGGCATGATGGTAGTTGTTTATGTAATAATTTGTTTTTTGGATATCAAGAAAGCAACAAAGCCTCACATGAGCCATTTGGGTCACCAGTTTCAGTGCTGAAATCCAGTTGGTTTAAACCTAAAAGAACTCTTCCTGATCTGAATCCTCACTAACTAAACCCCAGCATCTACAGACCATTATGAATCAGTGCCAAGGCAGCCTCTGCAGCTCAGTGACTGAATTCTGGACGTTCTGACCTTTCACATGAGGCATGGCCTGTCCATGTAATGAGTGAAAAAAATGATGTGCTACGACACTGGTAGCCTAGGTTCAGAGTAGAAAGTAAAGCTACATACCTTACCTTTAAAAGCTCAAATAGTTTGTGTAATAGTTTTTTGTTTTGTTTTTTATTGTGAAAAATCTTGTTGTGGATTTTGGTTGCCCAATTCTGTTAGGAATTAAAGTTGGTAATGCAAGATGTCAGTTAATCATTGTAGCCACAACGGTTCAGTAAAGAGCATATCATTAGTTTTGGCAAAATGTTAAGCCACAGAAGACCACTGATTCAGCTGATTTATTCATTGCGATATTTGCTTGATGCCTTGGCAGAGATTTGTGTCTTTTCATATCAATAATTTATGATTTACATTTAGCTGAGCATAGCAAGGAAATTGTGCTTGCACCCTATCCAAAAATCTGGAGCCATGACAAATCCTTGGCGTCTAAAATGGCATTTCATTGGACACCATATTAGCTGTAAAATAGCTTGCGGCTCCTTCTGTCTTTAATGTGCAAACATTTAAAGGGTCTGTGGCATTATAAATATGGTGTTTCTAGCCAAACAAGAACTTTGGCTGGAAGAACCTCCTCTCATGAACTAAGCACGAGCCAGTGGCATCGCATAACCTCACAGTCTGTCACAGCAGCCGTCACTCAAAAGACACATGATTTTCAATAAATTCAGAAATCTTTCCCTTTGTCATTTGGCAATAAGGCCTTAAGATAAAGTGTTTGTGCATTTTATTCCACTAAAATAACAAAAAAAAGCTTGCAGAATTGGTAATCAGATGTATGTGTGTTGGTCAACAACAACAATTTGCTACTACACCTTAAAGCAGTTGTACATGACTTTTATTTTTGGAGTATTTTTGGAGTATATATTGCAGCAGCACTTTGTGACCAATTTGAATTCTCCATGTTGTCTGCAGCTAACCGTTAAATATTTTTATTTTCTTGTTTTACTTAAAATTTTACTTCACAATCTGAAAAAAGCTGTTCTAAAGTCATGTATACGTACAAAAAATATTGCATATGGATATTGTGTGTCGTTTCTCTAATTTCTCTCTTGTTTAAACACTCCAACTTTCGTAGATTTTCAACAAAAAAGCACAGTATTATAGAACGAAACCAAAGTGTATTTCGTGTGTATTTCACAGTTCTTATGACCGAGCCTCTTCGTTCTGGCACGGCTTTGCTGTGGCGGGTTTTGTTGGGGAGAAAACTTGCAAACATACAGCACTTCAGAGTCACACTGTGATCGAACATTTATATAAATCTGGCGAACTGAACGCATTCTGTACAGGAGACACAGAGAAGAAGGACTGATGAATCAGCAAAGGTCTATAATCCCTTAGCCAATCAGGACGCAGAAATGCGCGTTGATACACTATAAAAACAATTGGAATAAAAAAATCCACGAAACAGCGAAGCCACGAAAAGTGAAACACAATATAGCGAGGGACCACTGTATTTAATTAAAATGTCTTTTATTTTAGTTCCTGCATTGTGTTCATTCAAAATTTAATTCTATCGCACAAAGGCAAAAAGGCTGTTATATGCAGTGTTATTTCATTTTAAATTTCAAAAGGGTTTTGTGGCTCCCAGTGTTTTCTTTACTGTGAAACGGGTCCAAATGGCTCTTTGAGTGGTAAAGGTTGCCGACCCCTGCACTAGAATAACCATAAGTTTCCTTTTTCAAAAACCTTTGTTTTACCATTTGTTCAGTTGAGATTACCACAGAAGGTCCCCCAGTATCTTCTGGTACACAGAGAAGTGAAGATGTTTCAACAAGGCTAAAACAATAGATGTATTGCTTCAAAGTTTGACTAAATTCTACAAATGATTCTAGTGAAGGAGTTTAAAAACACAGAGGAGCACATCCTGTATCACCACTCAGCACAGCCTAAATATGCAGGGTTGTGTTTCCTTCACATGTTTAAGACACAAATCCTGCATAATTTAGGCTGAGTTCTAAAACACTTTGTTCCACCTTATGAGATCATGTGGTATTACAGGAAGCGTTCCATTGTGTTTTTAAACTCCATACACCTGGACTAGAATCATTTAAATGATTTCAGACCTGGAATTGCCAATCTCTACTGAACAGAAGGTAAAAGGTAGCTGTAAACTAGCAAAATACCACTACATGACATCACAAGGTGGAACAGAGCATTTTGAGCTTTGAAGATGTAGACAGAATGTGTAGATGGAACAAAACACAAATACGGGTATGCTTTTGAGAAGGTAACAACATTATAACATGGCCTAAAGCTTACAAGAGTCAATTTTATTTTCTTTAAGTAGTTACTAATCTGAATTAGGGCTGTAAATTTAATGCATTAATTAGATGAATTAATGACACTGCAAATTAACGTGTTATAAAAATGAACACAGGTTAATTTGCAGTGAAAATGAACACGGGGCGGCAGTTGCTCAGTTGGTAGAGCATATGCCTCGTGATCCAGGGGGTTGGCAGTTCGAATCCCACTCTTGACGGTTGACCGCATGTGATCCCAGCTCCCACAGATGAGCGCTGCCGTTGTGTCCTTGGGCAAGACACTTAACCCCACCTCGCCCCCAGTGTCTGTGGACACTGGTAGCCCCCATGGCAGAAGATACATCAAGGCCTGTTGTGACGTGAGCCGTCCTCCTGTGGACCCACCACCCGCGGAAGGATTCATGGGGGCTGGTGCATTGTGTTCTGGGCAGCAGAACACTGCTTGGACTGCTGCCCCCGCGACCCAGAAAATGGGAAAGCGGAAGAAAATGAATGAATGAATAAAAATGAACACAATTAATTATGAGTGGCAATTCAATGTGCATTCATGTTAAATTTGGCGTCCGGTGAGCAAATTGCTGCTTGGGCCTTTGAGTGGCGAGTTTATTTATAAAAAGAACGAAGACCCAACAAGATCAACAAGAACGTGGTGATTTGTAGCTTTTGTCAAAAAGAATTTTCCGATCACTGAAGCCACTCCAGCCTGACGGATCATTTGAACGACAAACACGTTCGGACAAGTTCCATCGTTACCGGCAATAGTGCGCACTTCACCAAACCACGCTGATAGAATTTGGAAAACGATTGAGCAAAGCGGCCACAGAAAAACTGACAAACTCAATCGCAAAGTGGGTTCGCTTGCTCGCTCAATCGCTCGCAATCTCTCTCTCTATCTCTCTCTCAATCTCTCTCTCTCACACTCTTAAAATGTGATTAATTAGATTAATTCATTACAAATCCTGTAATTAGATTTTTTTTAAATCGCCTGACAGCACTAATTTGAAATATTCCAAATAAAATATTTGTTCATAATGAATTAAATCTTTGTTCATGCTTTATCAAGGCTATAAAAAGCAGAATCATTAAAAATTTACTAACAAAAGCTTTGTTATAGTTGTACTCTCTCTTTGCTTCTAGTGGTGCTGTACATGTCTCGGCTATTTCTGTGCCTCATGTGATAATCATCTTTATTATAAAACATGCCCCGCAGATGTTCGCTACAAAGGTTCATCCATGGCTTGAAGGAACATCTGAGTGCCTTGCTTAGTAAACAAGCTAATGCCACATGAACACCATCCCCTCCCTCTGAGCTAATATAGTTCATAGTATACTGTATGTATCAGTACTTTAAATACTTATTTCAGATCTAGCTCAGCTAACACACCAACTGACAAATCGATGAACATGTTGTGCTCACGTGGGCTTGGGTTTCTTGAAAACCACAGAGTACTTATAATGAACATTTGGTTTATATTAAAAATCAGTCATACTTTTTGATGCATATCGCAGTCACATCCTTCAGTGAAATGTCACTCCCATGTGCCAACAACCAAAGTCTCCCCAAATGAAGTGGTTCTGGTGAATGTGGTATGTGTGAGTCATTGATGCTGGACTGATAAACCAGTGGCACAGATTGGCAGCCACATGTCCAACAGTCAATCTCAGGGCAGTTGTGTCCACAGATGTAGTTAAGTAGTTTAGCAGGGAGTGTGGGGAGTGACTTAATAATGTAACAGGCTGTGAATATCTTTATTACTGTGATAATGACGATTAATGCAGTACTCAATAACTTTAATAGTCTATCTATACATCTATCTATCTAATATGTGTGTGTTTGAGAAAAGATTTATTGCTTGTATATCAGAATATCATCGGCATAGGGCGGCGGCAGCTCAGTTGGGAGAGTGTTTGTCCACTGACCCACAGGTTGGCTAATGTGCTTCCAGCTCCCACAGATGAATGCTGTTGTTGCGTCCATGGGCAAGACACTTAATCCACCTTGCCCCCAGTGTCTGCGTACACTGGTGTGTGAATGTGTGGATGGATTCTTCTTGTAAAGCACTTTGGGTGCCTTGAAGGTGGAAAAACGTGATATCAAAATGTGACCATCTACCATGTAATGGGGTCTATTATGTACCATAATTGACACCAGTCTTCCATTCCTTTATGAAGCCTGTCTGATTATGGTGGATAATATACGGCATGTGTTTCTCCAACCACATAGCTAAGACTTTGGCATAAACTTTGAGCTTGGTATTTAAAAGGCTTAGAGGTCGGTAAGAAGCACTTTAGTTGCTGGTTTATCCTTTTTTAGAAGTAGAAAGATAATGGTCTCATTACAGCTATCTGTGAAAGATCCATTAGAAATTGAAAAGTTTAGCATTTCTAATAGAAGTATCAGAAGAACTTTTTAAAAGCGTTATTTATGAAAGTGGGATCAAATGTTATAGCACCCTCCTCTGTCCTAATTGCAGGAATACTGGCTAGCTATTCACCATTTCTAATTTTGAGAACCAAAAAGCGACTTGTTTGGGCATATTATTTTGTATATTCATCCATTTCCAGCTACTCATTTTTCTTCCTCTTATCCAGGGCTGGGTTGTAGGAGCAGCAGTCTAAGCAGGGACTCCCAACCTTCCCTCACCCCAAACACTTCCTTCAGATCAGCAAGACTCAAGTTCTCAGGCCAGAATCAGCGGCTCTACCCCGAGCTGCTCCCATGTGACAGAGGTCCTCACCCTGTCTCTAAGGGAGAACCAGCCATTCTGGGAAGGAAATGTATTTTGACAGCTTGTATCCCCAATCTTGTCCTTTTGGTCATTGATTAGTATCTGGGTAATAATTATTAACCTAAATTTAAACAAGACAAAGGCTATATTTTTTTGGTAATTATAAAATAAATTCTGATTTAGTAAAATTCTACACTGCTTTGCTTTTGTATAAAGCAAACAAAAATATACTACCATTCAATATCCAAAAACTGTTCAGTACACAAGAAGTACACAAGAAGTACACAAGAAGTACACAAGTAAGTTAATGTTTCTGTCTTGGCACAAAAAATACACTAATGTAATGCTATAAATACCGCTTTCTGATGTCAAAACTGCTCTGACGATTTACTAAACTAAAAGTAACATTTCTGCCTAGGCATTCTGCACTTTCAAGGGGGAAAAAAATACAATTGTAACAAAGACTAATTGTAAATTGTAACTAATTCGAGCCTTTTCTGCTTTTTAGTCTGCGTTAATTCCCGTGTGTGACAATGGAAGTGGAGATTATCCTATTTTTGAGTGCACACAAAACTGCCACTGCCGCCTCGACAGACAGACCATTACCAATGGAGATGTGGAAAAAACACTGTCCTTTTCTGGGCTTTTAGCCGCAGACTGGTGCGTCATGCTTTAGCGTCCCCCACCCCCGAGACGTGTGCGCGAATAATGACTGCTGCAGTAAAGGAGCCATGATGAGGGCTGAGATTTCACATTTAACAATCATATAAAATAAAATAAAGGTTGTTTGAAAGTAGTTTAAAAGGGCCTATATTACACAATTTTCTGATCTATGCTATAACGTTGTTTCCTCGTCAGAAACATACCTGGAGTTTTGTTTTAGGTCATTCATACATGTTTAACATTCAAACCCTACAGATTTAGGATGAGTTTTTCTCTCAAAAGGAAAACATTATGTTCCACTTTGTGATGTCAAGTGGAAATATAGAAAGTGCTCCACTGTGTTTTTGCATTATTTAACCCATGGAATTGCCTATACCTACTGAACAAAAAGATAGCTGTGAACATGAAAACTACCACTACATGACATCACAAATTGGAGCAGAGCATTTTGATCTTTGGAGATCTTTGGAGACTAATGAGAGAGTAATAATCTAGAATTACTCAAACATGTGAATGAAATAAAACACAACTCTGGGTATGTTTGAGTTGGTAACAGCATTCTGACATGTGTTAAAGCTCACAGAAGTCCATTTTGTGTAATATAGGACTTTTAAAGGTACATTGTGTAACGTTACTGTTGGAGTGACTGTCAAATGCTTTTTCATGATGTTGATGCTATTGCTTTGTCTGGAATGTTTCAGTCTGGTATTAAACTTTTCTATCTTCATGGAGACAAAGCCAAACCAAGTTACAGGTCAGCTCTGTGGAAAGGTGTATCCGGTCACAATCAGAATGTATGTTTTTCTAGGTATGTTTGAGCTATAAAACCACCTGTAATTGAATAAATGTAAAGAAGAGCTGTTTAATGTCACACTGTGGTACATTCCAGGCAAAGCAATGACATATCCATAGAAACAAGCAGGTGACAGACACCCAAACAAAAAGTTACATAGTGCACCTTTAAACAAAATGAATATACAGCACTGCAAAATGATCATATTTTTTGTGATTTTACTACTTATAGGTATGTGTTTGGGCAAAAGGAACATTTTTGTTTGAGTCTATAAACTACTGACAACATTTCCCCCAAATTCCAAACAAAAATATTATTGTTTAGAGCATTTATTTGCAGAAAATGACAAATGGTCAAAATAACAAAAAAAGATACATGTTTTCATACCTCAAACAATGCAAAGAAACAAGATTAAATTCATTTTAAAACAACATAATACTAATGTTTACACTTAAGAAGAGTTCAGAAATCAATATATGGTGCAGTAACCCTCATTTTTAATCAAAGCTTTCATGCGTCTTGGCATGCTCTCCACAAGTCTTTCACATTGTTCTTGGGTGACTTTATTCCACTCCTGGTGCAAGAACTGAAGTAGCTCAGCTTTGTGTTTGTGTTGGAATTCAACAGACATTGGAATGGAATGGCTGTAATACATGTAGAGATGCTGATTTCAGAAAAAGAAAAAAAAAATGCAGTGGTCTCTTATTTTTTTCCAGAGCTGTATATACAAAAATACAAGGTAAACATGCTCAGATCAAGTATTGCTACTAAACAATTGTAATTCTTAATTGAAGAAATGGGACATGACTGTCAAGTGTTTTATACCATCACTGGTGTTTTTGTTCTTAAGTCAATTAACCAATCAGAAAGCAGACTGAGCCCCACTTGAGTGGCGAGTTTCAAAGTTGAAATCCTGTAGGTTTAAACTTCAAATGACTCTCTCTGACCTGAATCCTCACTACCTAAACTCCAGCACCTGCAGCCAAAAATACATGCACATATACATAAATAAACCTGCCAGGTTGTTTTGAAGAAGTTGGTTGAAAAATAGGACTCATTAGTTAAAAAGAAAAAACATGCATATCTCTCCTTTTCTCTCTCTCTCTCTCTCTAAGTACTTTGTAACACAACTGTTATTTCCGTTTGCTGTAGACAGCATTCTTGCAGCTATTCTTCCTGCTCCTACTGTGCACAGTTTAGCCCCAGCTTACATAACCATTAGAGCATAACCTGGTCTACATGCACCCACATACACACATACACAAGAGAAAAACCCCGTGGCTCTATCATCTGCACACTGTCTCTCCTCTCCTAACTCCCTCTTCCCAATTCTGCCCCCATGCAGTGTTTTGTCCATCTCTATCTCTCCTCAACATAGCTCTCTATATTAAAATGGTTTCGTATGTTTGGCAGTGACATTTCTGACTCCTTTAAGCATTTAGTATGATAGCGTGGGTGCTCGAGGGTTTAATGAAATGAGTGATCTAAATGAATGAAAGAAATGAGGCATGCACGCAACATGACAGACACATGTCGGGTATCAGTTGGTGGTTTTCAGATTCTACAATGTGATAATGTCATACTTCCAGATGATTTCTCTTCTGATAACATTATATTATCATAAATATACAGCTCTGGAAAAAAATAAGAGACCACTGCATTTTTTTTTCTGAAATCAACATCTCTACATGTATTACAGCCATTCCATTCCAGCGTCTGTTGAATTCCAACACAAACACAAAGCTGAGCTACTTCAGTTCTTGCACCAGGAGTGGAATAAAGTCACCCAAGAACAATGTGAAAGACTTGTGGAGAGCATGCCAAGACGCATGAAAGCTGTGATTAAAAATAAGGGTTATTGCACCAAATATTGATTTCTGAACTCTTCTTAAAGGCAAATTACTTAGTTTTTTTTACAATCTGAGCCTTCTTTCGGCAATAAAACAAGTAGTTTTACTCACCCATAGCATTTTTCTGTCAATTGGAGCAGTATCGCAGAACTTTGAATGTTGAGCCGTTCTGTTCTAGTAATGATCCCGTATCCGTTAACATGGTGCTGTATCATATGCTCGGGGCATTACTTTGCGGTAGTCCAAAATCAGAAAAACTGATCATTTTGCAGTGGTCTCTTATTTTTTTCTAGAGCTGTGTAAGTGAATTCATAAATGTTCAATCTGATTAGTGATTAGACCTTAGAACTTAAAATCAGCAACAACAATATTGATTTTATTTGTCTCCCATTGCATTCGAGTAGATGAAAACGCCAGTGTTATGCGCGGAATGTGCTATCAGCTCCCGGGACCCAAACATGAAACGCAAAGCTGAAAACTATGGATATAATCTCGGATTACAGGAGACTTTTGCTAATCAAAAGAGATCTTACATTAAGACATCGGGCTTCTATGATTTGAAAAGTGCTAAGGTTTGTGTTATTTGGACACCGCAAAGTAATGCCCCGAATACAAATGCTAACGGATACGCTACAACATAACTTTCTTCAAACAGCTCCAAATGACACGAACGTGCTATGGGTGAGTCAAACGACTTGTTTTATTACCGAAAGAAGGCTCACACACACACACACACACACACAGGAATGAAAAAAAGAAAACCACAACATTTACCACAAGCAGCCATGTTTAATTCTCACTATAGAGTGGTTCTCATTATTTTATTAACTTTCAAAAAAATATAAGTTATCATAACTTAAATAACATAAATAAAAAATAATAAATAAACTCTACACATAAAAGTGGCAAAAATATATACAATCAGATATATAAACAGAACCATCGGCTGCTCGATTATGGAAAAAATCATAATCACGATTATCTCAGTCAATATTGAAATCACAATTATTCAAATGATTTTTTCAAAATCCCCTACACACACACACACACACACACACACATTAGTATTATGTTGTTTTAAAATGAATTTGATCTTGTTTCTTTGCATTGTTTGAGGTCTGAAAACACATGTATACACCTTCAATAGAATTATTTGTTATTTTGACACTGCATTTGTCATTTTCTGCAGAACTAAATGCTCTAAAGGTAGGTGTTAACTTAAACTTCCACTTCATGACATCACAAGGTGGAACTGAGCATTTGGAGCTTTGGAGATGTCAGAGTCAGCGAGTCAGAGTCAGCTTTATTGTCGATTCTGTCATATGTGCTCGACATACCTATACAGTCAGTGGCGGTTCTACATTGAAAAAGTATCGGCACAGAGAGGGGCCGCTGCGTCCGTGCGCGCCGCCATCTTGGAGACAAGAGAGTAGAAAAAAATGCAAATACAATCAATAACAATAGTCACAAACACATACAACATAATACGGTGGGACGGTTTCACATCATTTTTGAGGCATCATTTTTGTTTGGTTTACATTACGGAAGGGTGGGGAAGGGGACAAGAGTGAAATACAGAGAATATTGGACTGAACTGAGGCGGAAGGCTATGTGAGGCAGGGCAGGGTGTTGTGAGTTTTAGGAAAGGGATCGGAAGAAAGGCAGAATCTGTCTTCCGAATCTGGAGATTGAGGTTATTAGCATTTAATGTTGAATTAGGCAGATATACAAACGTAAATGGCATCAGACATCTTCAGTTGTCACATGTTGTCTCCACACTGCATCATCTCCTCGGCTCACCACACACTGGTCATTGTGTCCCTTCAGCCCCCATCAGACCTACTGACTTTAAATACAGCTCAGTGGTATGCCATGACATAAGCTCCCACAGCTAGCCAATAGCAGGAGAGGAGTTTACCCATCGTTTGATGGATTGGGAGCAGGTGGACATCCCATTACACCAACCTATAGGAAACTATATTCTTATAAATAGGTTGTTTACCACGTCCAGGTTGAGCAACACAGTTTTCACAGAATATTTGTACACAGAGAGATTAAAGTATACATATGTAAATCTACATGTATTAAATAATGAAATCCCACAGTGTTTACAGATACGTGTCAGTGTGTTCTAGCCAACTGATATGATGTCCTTTGATTCATGTGTCCAGTGCAGCAGAACATAGTCAAAACACAGCATTCCTGTCATTGTAGATTCTCTGGGAGAATGAATTGCCAGGGGGAAATGCACATAATCAATACAATTTAGAACTCAGGTGAATGGACAATTTAGTCAGAACCCTGGTGCTGCAAGGGCCCCAACTTCATGTCACCATGCAGGGCCGTGAGACCTCTAGCCATCTCCTCCTGGCGCGTAGCGATGATTGCGGAATGAGATGTTGACAGACTAATAATAAAGGGTTACTCAAACACGTGTAAATGAAAGAAACAATATTATAACAATATTATAACAGCTTTAAGCACACAAGTTAATTTGTGTAATACAGAACCTTTAAATGGCTGCTATCTATGGCAGCATAGATAGGTGTATCTATGCTGCTTATCACCACAAAAATGTAGTGCATTTTAATTAACAATAGTTAATAGTGACAAAGGGACCCCGCACCCGCCTTCTAAACCAATGCAAACTCACACTGGTGTATTATCCTTTCAACTGAACTTATGCAACTGCTAACAACCAGTCTTAAGACATTTACGAGGCGTTTTGTCAAAGCTCTTCTTCAATATTACACAAGGCGTCAGGGGAATTTAGACATCAGTAAAATACACAAACGTGACATGCAATGCCCCAGGATGACAAAGAATATAATACAAGCTGCAATAACTAGAGTGGTCTGCCAGAATGAGGAAATCCATGTTTTATATTCATGCCAGTGTGTCAGGAGAGGAGTTTGCCCTGCTTGTATGAGAGACTTCCTGTTAGGGCACACACAAGTGACATCATCAGCCCCTGGCACACTCCGTCTGTCTTAAAATATGTGTGTGTGTCAGGATGAAGCAAAGTGTACAGTCATTAAGGGCCTCAGACTTTCCTTCTAGGCTTTATATCTCAACTAAAGGAGCCAATGTGGACACTTGCCCTTCCTTTCATGCATCCTTAACTCATCCTCCATTTTTCCACAGTATAATTTTCTTGGAGTGATATTTGAGCCTAAATGGTGGCCAACAAGTGGATATCAGTGCCCATGGAAAAACTGACTTGCTCAAATAAATTTAAATTGCAAGACTTATCATGATATGAGTCGATTCCCACATGTCATTTGTAAATTTGAACTGAAACTAAACTGTGATTTGTTTTTTTTGTTTTTTTTGAGTTGAATAATTACTTTCCTATAATGGAAGCATGACTTGAATGCACAAAACTATCACAATGTGTTGAGAGTTTAAATCTGGCTTCTATGGCTACCTCTAACCTTTTTCAAGATTTTTTTTGTTTCAAGTTTTTTTTTGTTTTTTGTTTGTGGGTGATTCTCTATCAAGAATTTATTTCCGAGGCAGAAATACTAAACAAAAACACGTTTGTTATTTTTTATTCATGCTGCACTTACTAGACACAAAGACAAACTTACAAATAATTTATGATACATAAATGACTATTTTTATGATATAAAATATGGTTTTATATTGAGTGTTTTTGCTATATGTCCTTTGTCCCTTGGTCAGGTTTTGGACTCTCAGTCCCTCATAAGACTGAAATTAAATTTGATTCAACAGTAACTTCATTGACAAATAGGACAGAAATTCCTTATTTTAATGAAAAACATCATGTGCTTGAAAGATATTAGTATTTTATTTATTTTTCATAAAAAGAACATCTGTCCCTAGGGATCACTGTCATTTCCACCACAAAATGTAGCTTTTAATTTTTTTTTAAACCTTTGTCTCCTTGAACCACATCAGTTGTGATTTGACAGGAGCTCATGGCAGGATAGCAGCGTTAGCTCCATGGAAGGAAGGGAAACAAGAACAAAATCAAGGTCAAGTTTTGCAAAACCAAGAATAGGTTTATTGGTCGTCATTTTCAAACACCTCATATTTCCTTTGAATGTACAAATAATGAGAAAAATACCGTTTTATATTGTGTATTTTGAGTATATTTTATGCTAACTCTAAAACAGAGATTAGCATGCTAATATGTCATGAGATTTTAAAAGAAATGCTAAACATTTTCATTTCCACAACAGTCATTTCCATCACTTTATTTATTGTTATTGTTTATTATTATTTATTTAATATTTTGTCATTTCATTACAACCACTATCAGTTAATGTTTCTACACATTGTGATGAAGTAGAACAAATCAAAATATTTCTAAAAATATGTGTTGGATTTTCTGAAAAATATCATGACCAAATTTGACTGTAGTTGGAGAATCACCCTTGTGCGTTTTTAAATGACATTGTGACGGAGCTGGTACGTCCCTAAAACCGTTGTCCTCGAGGAGAGCGCAGAACCCTTTCATTACCAAACGTACAATAAACTTTTCCATAGCCTCTCCAGCGTGTTCCTTCGTGACTGAGAGTGCATACTTTGAAGCGCCAGTTTTGCCCATCCAAATTACCCTAAATTTGTTTGTTTACTTACCCTCTCTCCTCCCGTGTTGCGTTCTGGCAAACCCGGACACCTCTGCACCGGTGGTTTAAATCCTCCACTTGCGCGGGTTCCGATGGTCATGGGAGCCATGAATAATTTGCAATTTTCTGTATATTTGAAGTGTGACTTATTGATTTTGTATTAAATCTATGGTCCATGTGCAACTTTTGGCACATGAAATATTGCCTATTTAAAGGCAAATTAACGTTTTTTTTACAATCTGAGCCTTCTTTCGGCAATAAAACAAGTAGTTTTACTCACCCATAGCATTTTTCTGTCAATTGGAGCAGTATCGCAGAACTTATGTTGAGCCGTTTTGTTCTAGTAATGATCCCGTATCCGTTAACATATACGGGAAGAAAGTTATGTTGTAGCGTATCCGTTAGCATCCGTTAGCATTTGTATTCGGGGCATTACTTTGCGGTCTCCAAATAACACAAACTTTAGCACTTTTCAAATCATAGAAGCCCGATGTCTTAATGAAAGATTTCGTTTGACGCAAAAGTGGCCTGTAATCCGAGATTTAGCCATAGTTTCGAGTAGATGAGGACGCCAGTGCGCATGCGCGGACTGCTCCCGGGACCCAAACATGAAACGCAAAGCTGAAAACTATGGATAAATCTCGGATTACAGGCCACTTTTGCTTCAAACGAATTCTTACATTAAGACATCGGGCTTCTATGATTTGAAAAGTGCTAAAGTTTGTGTTATTTGGAGACCGCAAAGTAATGCCCCGAATACAAATGCTAACGGATGCTAACGGATACGCTACAACATAACTTTCTTCAAACAGCTCCAAATGACACGAACGTGATATAGGTGAGTCAAACGACTTGTTTTATTACCGAAAGAAGGCTCGGATTGTAAAATAACGTTACTTTTCCTTTAATAGTGGAAATTGTGGAAATAATATTTTCAATGAGTGTTGTGTAATGTGGGAGGGGTAAAGGCCAGCTCTGCAGTCAGTATTGTCCAGGTTACAGTGGAGGTAATGTGCGCTGAGTAGAGTGAGAGAGATTTTTCTTTCCTCTAAATTGAACTTTTCTGTAAATGAGCTACCACTGTAAATAATATTAATGCTCTTTTGGCACCTTTTTGAACCTGTTTGCAATATGGGAGAGCACAATAAGCCACCTAAAATGTATATCCCGACTGAGTTTCTTGAAGAATCCCGCCACAGTCATGTTCAGTGTTTTCTTAAGCTTAGATCATATCCCTAGAATAATTGAGTTGCCACTGTGGCCATACCAGCTGATCAAAACCTGATCTCACTACATCTCAGAAGCTAAAAGGGCTGCCCCTCAGGTTAGTACTTCTGGGAATACTGCTGGGAATGCCAGGGGCCACAGTGGGGCGCTAGTGTTGTTGTGTCCTTAGGTAAGACACTTAACCCACTTTGTCTGGTAAGAAAGTGGTATGTGGTGGTGGTGGTGGTCGGAGGGGCTGATGAATTAGATTGGCAGCCTCACTTTCGTCAGTCCGCACCAGGGCAGCTGTGGCTACAATAGTAGCTTATCACCACCGAGTGTGGAGTGAATGAATAATGCTCTGTAAAGTGCTTTGGGTGTCTTGAAAGGTGCTATATGTATGCAATGATTAATTAATTTGTTTTAATTAGTTCTATCACATGATGTTGTGATGGACAAGCGTTTTGTTTATTTTATTTTATTTGTTGTATTTTAGTTTGCATATGTAAATATGTTGTATTGCATGAGCCATTTCTGTGTGTTTTCTATGTGTGCCACCATTTTGTGAGTTCCATGTATGTGGGCAGCCATCTTATGAGTTTTCGAACACTTCCTGTCCCGCCCCGATGTGCAGGAAGTGTTTTCCGATTGGTTCACTTGATGTCCAGGAAGCATGACCATATTTGGCCCACTTTAATGCTTTATTCTTTGATCTTTTATCCTTGATCTTGGCTGGTATATAAACACCACAGTTCACATCTCACTCAGAGAGAGGACGGACACCACAGAAGACACACCAGAAGGACAAGGACACAAGCAAGAAGAAGCTCCGCACGGCCGGCATGTGGCGGTGCCGTGAGCTCGTCTTTTTGTTTTTGGTGCTGCTCCATCGCTTTGGATTACATGTTTTTCTGCGGACTTTCTGCCTCGAGGATGCCACTGGAGAGGATTTCGCGCATTCTATGGACTTCTGGAGACTACGGGCAGTTGGACTGGTGGGAGGACGGCCGTTTCACGTGCGCACGCCGGTGGTGCAGGACTGTGGGATAATTATGTGAACTTTATTCTATTATTTTGTTGCTTTTTTTGTGTGTGTGCGTGTGTAGTTTTGTATCTCAGATAAACGGAGACTGTTTTTATAACTTTGTGTTGGGCATTGGCTAACTGCACACGTAACATAATTGGGGGCTCGTCCGGGATGAACGCCATGCGTTAGTGAGTCGTTTGTAGCCTGTTAGCATTCGTGGAAGCCAACTTTAGCATCGAGACTCTTTTGTTTTTTTTGTTTCATCATGGCGAAAGCAGCGCTTGACTTTTTGGAAAATCCAACTGTTAAAGGTCTGCAGGATTTGAGAAAAACTGAATTGCTAGAGGTCGCTAGGTCTCTAAACCTGCCTGGTATAAATTCAAAGTGCACAAAAGTTAAAGTGGCTCAGGCTACTGCCCGGCATTATCATCGTGAAGGCATTTTTAGCATTGCCGATTTAGCTCAGTTTGTGGAGCCTGATTCCCCAGCTGGACCTAGCACAGACAGTGGGAAAGACATCCCTTTCCAACTGCAGCTACTTCGGTTGGAAAGGGAAAGAGAGAAAGAACGGGCAGAAGAAAGAGAAAAGGAGAGACATTTTGAGTTGGAGAAATTAAGATTAGAGAGTGAGAGAGAAGACAAGGAAAGACAGGAAAGGAGGGAAAGAGAACGATTGCAAATGGAGAAAGAGGCTTTAGGGGTGCAATTAGAGTTGGCAAAGTTAGGAAGAACAGCCACAGGACACCTCGATAACTTCGTTGCTAGCAGAGAAGTGAGATTGGTCCCACCTTTTGATGAGCTGGAAGTAGACAAGTACTTTCAACATTTTGAAAAGGTGGCAGAGAGTTTAAAATGGCCCAAGGAGTATTGGCCTTTGATGCTGCAGAGTGTCTTGAGAGGAAAGGCACGGCAGGCTTATTCAGCTTTGGCTGTTGGTGATGCCTCGATATATGATGTGGTTAAGCAGGCCATATTGACTGCTTACGAATTAGTGCCAGAAGCATACAGGCAGAAATTTATGGGCCTTAGAAAGGATGAAAAGCAGACATATGTTGAATTTGCTCATGATAAGGAAGTGTACTTTGAACGTTGGTGCACATCTAAGTCTGTCCGTGGTGACTTCAAGCTGTTGAAAGACTTGATGCTGGTGGAGGAATTCAAACGGTGTGTCAAGGATGACATTAAGTCGTATCTGGATGAAAAAGATGCCACGACACTCCGAGAAGCGGCTAAGTTAGCTGATGAGTATGCATTGACGCATAAGACTAAGTTTGGATTCCAAGACCGGCAGGCTGTTACTAGACAGACTGGTGGTAAACCCATAGCAGCACCGACCACAGGCGTTAAAGCCAAGGCGGCTGAGGGTAAGAGTAGAAATGACGATGCCAAAGAGGAGGCATTTATGGGTCCTACCTGTCACTACTGCAAGAAACCAGGTCATATCATGTCTGAGTGTTTTAGCCTTCAGAGGAGAAAGGAAAGAGAGGCATCTGCTAGTGGTAATGGTTTAGTGGCGTCTTGGGTAGAGAGGCCCATGGATATTGGTTCGACTGAGCCATCTGGCCCGTATGAGACCAAAGGGGTTGTGTTGTCTGATCTTCTCAGTAAAGAGTTCCTGCCGTTTGTGTCAGAGGGATTTGTGTCCTCAAGTGGGAGTTCTGCTCCTCAACCCATTCGAATTCTTCGTGATACTGGGGCTTCCCAGTCACTTTTGTTGAAAGAGGCATTGTCCTCCGGTGAATGTGAAGGCACTGCTATCGGTGACTTCACACTTATTCAGGGTATTGAGGGTAGAGTTGTGATGGTACCTCTGCACTCTGTGTTTTTGAAGTCAGACTTGGTTACAGGACAAGTTAAGGTGGGCCTCATGCCCAGTCTGCCTATTAAAGGTATTTCCTTGTTACTCGGCAATGACTTAGCTGGTGTTAAAGTTGTCCCCTCTATTCAGTTGACTTCTCAGCCGAGTACTGAAGAAGAGTCTAATGTGGATTCTGATGTCTTTCCCTCGTGTGCAGTTACTCGAGCTGTGGACAAAAAGGCTAAAGCCGAGGAGGACTATGTGCAATCTAGCACTGTGTTAGGTCAGAACACTGATGAGTCTGGACTTCATGTAAGCCAGGACTCTAGTAAGAGTGGCTGTCATGATGAATTGTCAGATACGTTTCTTGGCACGTTGTTTGAACAGGATCTTGGTAGTTCACCCGTGGAAGTGGGTGAAGATCCTCACGTGTCTGACGGTTTGTCCTTGTCAAGAAAACAGCTAATCGAGGAGCAAAGTAGTGATCCAGAAATTGCTGATTTGAGAGAAAAAGCTCTCTCTGATGACGAAATTGTGAAGGTGCCAGTTGGTTATTACCTCAAAGATGGGGTTTTGCTGCGAAAATGGCGTCCCCGTGATATTCCTGCCAGGGAAGACTGGGCAGTCGTCCAGCAAGTTGTTGTTCCCAAAGCCTATAGGAATGACATCCTCACTATGGCCCATTGCTTACCATTAGGTGGTCATCTTGGCGTTGGTAAAACGGTTAATAAGATTATGAAGCAGTTTTTCTGGCCAGGTTTACGTAAGGATGTGGCTAACTTTTGCAGGACATGTCATAGTTGTCAGATGGTTGGCAAGCATCAGTTAGACCCTCCTGTGGCTCCACTGAAACCCATCCCAGCCTTTGGTGAACCTTTCTCCAGGGTGATTGTGGACTGTGTGGGGCCTTTGCCGAGAACTCGGTGTGGAAACGAGTACATGTTAACCATTATGTGTGCCGCCACAAGGTTCCCTGAAGCAGTTCCACTTCGTAACATTAAAGCAGCCACTGTTGCAAAGGCCTTGACTAAATTTTTCACCTTGTTTGGTCTGCCTAAAGAGATCCAATCAGATCAGGGGAGTAATTTCACCTCTGGACTCTTCCAGCAGGTTGTGTACGAGCTGGGGATCAAGCAGATCATTTCGAGTGCCTACCACCCTGAGAGTCAGGGATCTCTAGAGAGATTTCATTCTACTCTGAAAACAATGGTTAGGGCATACTGCTTGGAGAATGAAAAGGACTGGGATGAAGGGGTTCATTTGTTGTTGTTCGCTGCTAGGGAGTCAGTCCAAGACTCTCTTGGTTTTAGTCCATTTGAGTTGGTGTTTGGACATCAGGTCCGAGGACCGTTGGCCCTCTTGTGTGAGCAGTGGACCCACAAAGACACGCATGTGAAACTATTGGATTATGTGTTGACCTTCAGGGAGAGACTTCACAGAGCCTGTGCATTGGCTCGAGAAAAGCTTGAATCTACTCAAGGGAAAATGAAAACGTGGTATGATCGTAAGGCCAGGGCTACGACTTTCAGACCAGGGGACAAAGTGCTTGTGTTGTTCCCACTACAGTCCAATCCCTTGCGGGCTCGGTTTCACGGCCCCTATGAAATCCATTCAAAGGTCAGTGACCTCAATTACCTTGTGTCCACTCCGGATAGGAGAAAGGCTAGACAGTTGTGCCATATCAACATGTTGAAGCCTTACCATGATAGATCTGTGGAGGCTGTGTCAGTGGTTAGTCAGCAGTGTGGTGAGAGCCCTGTAGGGGATGAGGAGTTGCAAGATGAGGAACCCTCTGTTAGGCCTGACATCGTTCCCTGTAAACTGTCGAATTCTGAAATTCTGCAGAGCCTTGACCTAAAATTGTCTCACGTAGAGCCTGCGCAAAGAGACCAAATGACTGCCTTGATACTTAAGTACCAGGATTTGTTTCCCGATGTGCCAAAGAGAACTCATGTGGCCATTCATGATGTTGATGTGGGTGACGCTCCACCCATCAAGCAACACCCTTATAGAATGAGTCCTGCGAAATGTAAACTTGCTGAAGGTGAGGTGCTGTACATGTTGGAGCACAACATTATTCAGCCATCGCATTCTGATTGGAGCTCGCCATGTGTGTTGGTGTCAAAGTCCGATGGTACTCCACGATTTTGTACTGACTATAGAAAAGTAAATGCTGTTAGCAAAACGGATGCTTTTCCAATCCCAAGAGTGGATGACTGTACAGTGAACCCTCGTTTATCGCGGGGGTTAGGTTCCAGAAATAGCCCGCAATAAGTGACATCCGCGAAGTAGGACAATTTTATATTTTACAATTATTCTACATGTTTTAAGGCTGAAAACGCTTCACCAGACACATTATACACCTTTCTGAGACTGGTATTAACATTTTTCTCTTGTTTAAACACTCAAACTTTTGTAGATTTTCATTAAAATATATTAATAGTGGGCGGGGGCGCACGTGACACGTGGACACGTGCGCGCGGACACGCGGACACGTGCGCGCGGACACGTGTGTTTGTTTTGGTACCACATATCCATGGTTACACTATTTAAAAAAAAAAAAAAAAAAAAAAATTGGAAAAAAAAATCCGCGAAACAGCGAGGCCGCGAAGAGTGAACCGCGATACAGCGAGGGTTCACTGTATTGACAAAGTTGGACAAGCAAAGTTTCTCACGAAGATTGACCTGTTGAAAGGGTATTGGTGTGTTCCGCTAACTGATAGAGCTAGGGAAATATCTGCATTTGTCACCCCGTCAGGGTTGTATGAGTACAATGTACTCCCATTTGGAATGAAGAACTCACCCGCTACATTTCAAAGAATGATTCACTCCATGGTTAAGGGCTTACCCAACACCAGTGCCTACATTGATGATTTGGTTACAGGGAGTGACACCTGGGAAGGTCATATCGCTGATGTTGAAAAACTGTTACAGAAACTGGCAGAGGCCAATCTTACGGTTAATCTAGCAAAAAGCGAATTTGGCTGTGCCAGTGTTACCTATCTGGGGCATGTGATTGGCCAAGGCAAGGTGGCTCCTGTTGATGCTAAGATCCAGACTATAGTGGCCTACCCTGTTCCCACCAGTAAGAAGGCTTTGCGGCGATTTTTAGGCATGGTAGGATACTACCGCAAGTTCTGCAAGAACTTTGCCGATGTAGCCCTGCCGTTGACAGATTTGCTCAAGAAACGTGAGGAGTTTGTGTGGACTGACGCCTGCCAAAAGGCATTTGACAGACTAAAGTTTTTGTTGTGTCACTTCCCTGTTCTCCGTTCACCTGATTTTGGCAAACCGTTTGCCCTAGCTGTAGACGCTAGTGAGGATGCAGCAGGTGCCGTGTTATTACAACAAGATACGAATGACTGGAATGACTGAATCAAAGGAACTATTCCACTATTGAAAAGGAGCTTTTAGCCCTGATTCTGGCCCTCCAGCACTTTGATATGTATGTTTGCACCAGCCAGAAACCCATGATTGTATATACAGATCATAATCCCTTGGTGTTCTTGGCTAAGATGAAAAACAAGAATAGGAGATTGCTAAACTGGAGTTTAATTCTTCAAGAATATGACATTGTGATCAAGCACATCAAGGGTAAAGATAATGTGATTGCTGATTGTCTATCCCAGTGTTGAACCCACCATGGGTTGAATGAGGGACGTGAATGAAAATTTTGATCTTTGAAATCAAAATTTTCACTTTAAGGGGGAAGGTGTGATGGACAAGCGTTTTGTTTATTTTATTTTATTTGTTGTATTTTAGTTTGCATATGTAAATATGTTGTAATATGCCATTTCCTGTGTGTTTTCTATGTGTGTCGCCATTTTGTGAGTTCCATGTATGTGGGCAGCCATCTTATGAGTTTTCGAACACTTCCTGTCCCGCCCCGATGTGCAGGAAATGTTTTCCGATTGGTTCACTTGATGTCCAGGAAGCATGACCATATTTGGCCCACTTTAATGCTTTATTCTTTGATCTTTTATCCTTGATCTTGGCTGGTATATAAACACCACAGTTCACATCTCACTCAGAGAGAGGACGGACACCACAGAAGACACACCAGAAGGACAAGGACACAAGCAAGAAGAAGCTCCGCACGGCCGGCATGTGGCGGTGCCGTGAGCTCGTCTTTTTGTTTTTGGTGCTGCTCCATCGCTTTGGATTACACGTTTTTCTGCGGACTTTCTGCCTCGAGGATGCCACTGGAGAGGATTCCGCGCATTCTATGGACTTCTGGAGACTACGGGCAGTTGGACTGGTGGGAGGACGGCCGTTTCACGTGCGCACGCCGGTGGTGCAGGACTGTGGGATAATTATGTGAACTTTATTCTATTGTTTTGTTGCTTTTTTTGTGTGTGTGCGTGTGTAGTTTTGTATCTTAGATAAACGGAGACTGTTTTTATAACTCTTTTCCATCTATGTTATAACAGGGCTCTCAAGTTTTGAGCGGGGTCGTGCGTGTGACTGTAATTTCCGAGGACCGGGGGGGTGCGAGTGAACAATTTTTGGCGCTTGAATTGCGTGAGAAATGCCGTGTGAGCGTGTGAACACGTCGAATTGCGTGTTGAGAGCCCTGTTTGTCTAAAGAGCAAACTTTAACTACAAAGCAACTAATGAGAGTTATATAAATGATGTTATTACCTGATGGTTCTCAGTTTGTTTTATCATCACCGCACTTTGTCAGTGCGCGCTGAGAGGGGCGGAGCGGGACATTTTTAACGGATTCATGTAAGAGTCTGGTCAATGCACCGGGCCCGCGTCTCACCGCGTCTCACCGCGGGCAGTTCGGCTCTGGGCCGCGCGTATTCCGCGCGTAAGCCGTCGGGGGGGACACGTTACGCACAGACGGAGACACCGGGACCGGAGTCGGTGCGTCTCAGAGGAGACGTGGCACCGGGACTGAGGCTCAGGACGGGACTGAGGCTCCCCCTGTTCCCCAGGGGGAGGGAGCGGCGCTGAAAACGCGCGGAGCCTGCATAAACTAAGCCACACAGACCGATTTTCTGGGCACAAAAACAAAAAACAAAACACTAATCAGCGTGAGAAATGCCATGTGTGGCGTGTGCGCGTGTGAATACGTCGAATTGCGTGTGTCACACTCTCAATGCGTGAGCCTTGAGAGCCCTGGTTATAATGTTGTTTCCTCATCAAAAACATACCTGGAGTTGTGTTTTCTTTCATTCACACATGTTTAACACACAAACCCTGCATATTTAGGCTGAAAACACTCTATTCCACCTTGTGATGCCATGTGGTGTGTTTTCAAACACAAAGGGGGTAGCCGCTACACTACCACTACAAGGTGGAACAGAGCATTTTAAGCATTGGAGATGTAGGCAGACTAATAATGCAGGATTACTCAAACACGCATGAATGAAAGAAAACAAAACTCTGGGTATGTTTTTCAGGAGGTAACACAATTTTAACATGGTTTAAAGCTCACAAGAAGAGTAGTTTGAGTAATATTGGACCTTTATGCATATAGGACATGATAAAAGCTATATTCAAGTCCAGGCTTTAAATACTGGATGAATTAGAGCTAAATTATGCAACTCACAGCTCCACATTTTAGTATTGTTTTATTCATAAACAGCAAATGTCTTTACACCTCACTGGATAGAATCAAATAATTGAATAAGGTAGTATGCAAATGAACACAGTGAATGAACAAATGTCATGTTGTAGTAATTACTGAAAAAAACAAAGAACATTGTAAAATATCATCAGATACTTTGTGTTTGGATGAGGATAATAACGGTGTTTTTGCACAATAATTTAGAAGCCCTGCAGACCTGTTGTCCAATGTGCTTTCTCAAAATATTAACATTGTTTGGGATATTTGGATTTTTTTTTTTTCCAATGTAGTAATAGTAGTAGTCATAAGAATAACAGTAGTAAACTAGAAGTATTAGTAAGTCAATGCGCATTTTGCGATAACAACTTAATCTTATTCAAATATTAATAAAGCTGCACTATGAAACTTTTCTGGTGGATGATCAAACTTATCTCCAGAGACAATTTGGTGATGTGACTAAGTCAAGTTACAGGTTAGATCTGTGGAGAGGCATGCCATGCTGCTTACCATAACTGAGTGTGTTTCAGGTGTAGAAACACCTGTAATTAGGGTTGTCAGTTTAACGCGTTAATTAGATTAATTAATTACACTGCAAATTAACACGTTATAAAAATTAACGCAATTAATTCTGAGTGGCAATTCAATGCGTGTGCATTTTAAAATTGGCGTGCGGCAAGCAAATCGCTCTTCGGGCCTTTGAACAGCAAGTGAATGAACGAATGAATGAATGAAAGAACGAAGATGGGACGATCAACAAGAACGCAATGATTTGTAGCTTTTGTCAAAAATAATTTTCTGATCATTGAAGCTGCTCCAGCCTGACGGATCATTTGAACAGCAAACACGTCGGGACAAGTTCCATTGTTACTGGTGATAGAGCGAGCATGAGCGAACTTCACCAAACCACCAAACCACGCTTGCAGAATTTGGGAAACGAATGAGCAAAGGGACCACAGAAAAACTGACAAACTCAATCACAAAGTGGGTTGCCTCTCTCTCTCAATCTCTCTCTCTCACTCTCTCTCACGAGATAACGATGTGATTAATTTGATTAATTAATTACAAATCCTGTAATTAATTACATTATTTGTTTTAATTGCCTGACAGCACTACCTGTAATTAAATGGTGCAAAATATATAAATCTAATGCTATACTGTGCCACATTACTGAGTAGACAAGCAGGTGATGGACCCTTCACCTGAAAAGTTACACAGTTAAACTTTAGTATATATTAAATTTGTTATGTGTTTTATGATTTCTTTCCATTTCTTGTCATAAATGTCGCCAGTCCTTCATGATTGGTTCCATTCGACATTTGCTATCTGCTGTCCCACTCCCCTCAGCTGCTCACATCCTCCTCTTTGCTTTATGGTTCCCACTCTTCCTCGCCCTCCTCCTGCTGCTGCCGCCACCATGCTGCTTCCCTCTGATTACATCTGGGAGATAAGGCTCAAAATGCACCTCAATTTTGTGGTGTCGGCTTCAGGGGAGGACAGGACAAAGAGGAGGAAGTCAGTGTGAGTGGTAGTATGCGGGTAAAGAGTGGAACAAATTCTGCATTGCTTCGAGGTTATTAGTTGATCTGCGTTGAAAAAGACATGGGTTTGGGGATATTATGTGTTAAACTACTTAATCTTACATTTAGTTCAAAAATATATAACTAAAACAGCATAATTAGCAGACTTTCATTATGTTTTTATTGTTGAAAATACTAATATGCATATACTAATATGCATATCCCTTTAAGAACTATGAAGTGGAGGTGGCAAGGCACTTTATGTTACTGTTTTATGAACAGTGATGCCGGAAACTGTAGTCGGACTACTTTTTTCAGTAACGAGTAGTCTAACGCAACTACTATTTCAAAACCAGTAGTCAGATTAAAGTTACTTATCTAATACACCGTGCGTTACTATTTCTGCATTTCGGGGGAACGTAGGTTACATTTATTTATTCTTATTTTTTGGCTACGCGTTTCTTACGAGGTTACGTCATCTCGGCTCCGCGGCGCCAAGTCGATGTAAACAATATGGAAGGAGAGAGGTTTGCCTTTTCCAGCTGGAAATACAGGCATTATTTTGATTTTATTTCGGCTAAGGATGACAACATTAAAGGGACAGTGTGTAAGATTTTTACCCGTTAATTACTGAAATTGAAGATACTCATTCAAAAATACATTGTTTTCCAAGCCTTTTCACTTCCATCATGAAATCAAAGTATTCTTTTGGACTTAGATATAGTCACATAAAAGGGGGATCTTCCCCATGCAGAGGCAGCCATTTTGAATACGAGAGCCACAGAAGGACATTTGGGCTCCGCCTTCGCCTTCAGCAAGGCTTGTGGTTTTGGGTAAACAACACAAGCATGCTGCCGGATCAGATGTCGTAATGGATCTAACACGTGTTTTGGACTAAATTGTTTTACTGGTTTGTATTCGCTGGATCCTTACGGACAAATTGAGAGCAAGTTTATGGTGAAATACAGAGTTTGACCTGTGCAAAGCATTCTAAGGTAAGCTAACCTCGTTTTGTGCTTTTCCGTATAAAAGCCCCATGTGCTCGGGGAGTGATTGTTGTGCCGGGAAATGAATTGCATAGTCAAAAAGAGGAGACTGTAAGGTTTCATTTGATGTGTAGAGTGTCATGGTCCATGATCGGGAATGTGTGTTTTCATGAGGAAAAAAAAAACAAAAACGGGTGACCCTCGAGGTCTGCCGTAGCTAAAACAGAAAGTGCAATAGCACCATCCACCTATGCGCCACGAATCCTACACACTGGGGCTTTAAGGTCCGTTGTACACTCTGTGCTGGTGACAGAGTGCTGTCTACCTTCAAAAACACAACGTCAAATCTGAAAAAACATCTGGAAAAACAGCACAGCACAACGAAGCTAACAGAGCAAGTCCCGCACGATGCGATAGTCACCAGATCTAGCAAGCAAAGGAAGCTGGATTTCGGTGTAAAACCAGTAAGTGGGGCGGGGTTGAATAGGATGGTTGGGCATTATGTGGTTGACAAAATGCTGCCTGTGAACACTGTTGACTCACCATCGTTTCGTGCCATTGTATCTAAGATCCTTACAGTAACGATACTGAGCTGCCTCACAGAACATGCTTTTCTAGTTACCCGGACAAGCAATATAATAATAAGATAATATAATAATATAATAATATAATAATATAATAATATAATAATATAATAATATAATAATATAATATAATATAATATAACAAGCCTCTGCTGAAAGTAACTAAAAGTAATCTAAATTTGTTACTTTTTAAAGAAGTAGTCAGTAGTCAGTAGTCAGTAGTCAGATTACTGTTTCAAAGTAACTATGGCAACACTGTTATGAATAAGTACGTATATGTACGATCCATTAGGCCAACCAAAGCTGGAATTTGTAACAATTAACAAATGTGCAAAATTAATGTTTAAATGGGACAAAGGCTCACTTTGTCACACATGGGCATAAGAGATTAGCCAATACATGGCTGCTTATGAGTGAAAAGGGAAAAATAAAAAGGACTATAAAACATAGAGCACAGAATATAGTACATCAAAGAATAGAGTAAATAAGGGTAAATACTGTGAATGAAAAGAGCCAATATTTTTTACTTCAGAGTCGTCCTAAATGGGCTTTCAACAAAACTAAGAGACAAGGACAAGCAACAAGACAATAGAGAAGGGTGTAACTATTCCTTACCTGGTCGGCGTTTCTGAAAAACTACAGAGGATTTCAGACAACATGAAAATCCCAGTCTATTTCAAACCCACAAACACTTTAAGACAAAAACTGGTCCACCCAAAGGACAAAACACTGAGTCACAAACAAAGCAATGTGGTCTACTCCATTCAGTGTAGTGAAGACTGCAGTGAGCGCTACACTGGAGAAACAAAACAGCCACTTCACAAGAGGATGTACCAACACAGACGAGAGAGCCAGAGTGGACATTCATCTGCCGTACCTAAAACCCACGGGCCATTCCTTTGAGGACAGTGAGGTACAGATCTTGGCCAGAGAAAAGAACTGGTTTGAGAGGGGTTAAAGAGGCTATTTTTGTCAAGAAAGAGATTCCTTCCTTGAACAGAAATGAAGGTCTCAGACATAATTTTTCCTCCCATCTATCACTCTATCCTCAAACCTAAATCAAAACAAGCAAAGAAAACAATAGGGCAGCCAAGTCAGGTCCAGAGGTGTGAAAACACCCATTATGGCCCTGAATGGTTCTGCTAACACACTCCCACTGCAAATTGAATAGGCTCACCTAACTATCAGAAACTGTAAACAAATAGGTGTGATAGTTTCATAGTAATTTCATTGTAGTTTGCTCCTCCCTGCAGACAGTTATAAGCAGTGTCCACCAGCACTCTATCCAGAACTGAAGAAGCAGCTTGGATGAGTTGCGAAACGTATTCGACCAAATAAACTTTTGTCCAGTTGACAAATTGAATTTCTCCTTTTGCCATGGTCATTGAAAAGTTACTCTCATGACTCTCACTTATGTCAGGAATCTTTGAGCCATGACCACATTAATAAAACCTCAGAAAGTAGATCTAGGCCAATTAAAAATACCCTAATATCTTGTTAAATTGTGTATTCAGATTAGCTTTTCAGGGCAAATCCTGCTCCATTGCTCAGCACCTAGTGAGTGTTTTTTTAAATGCAGTGATAGTGCTCCTGTCCATCACAGTGCTGTGTGGGTTACTCACCTGAGACCAAAGCCGAGGGTGGAACTTTACAAACACAGCTAATGATACCGCCGCCCACCCACTCTGACGGAACGTTCTACTGCCGTTATATTAAACAGCTTTAAAGAAATAGACCAAATAGACTCAGATCTATGGGGCCATTGCATTCTGTTTTGGTTTTTGTTTTGTTTTTTAACCATTTTCAACATGACCCCAAAAAACAAAAATATTGACCTAATCTCTTCCTAATTTTATTTTAATTTTATTTTAATTTTTAATTTGTAATTTTGACCAAAAAACAAAAATATTGACCTAATCTCTTCCTAATTTTATTTTAATTTGTAATTCAAAGAGTGGTATTTTTTTTAGCTGTCCCAAAACATGCCTGAAGAGGTTTTAGATGTCATCCATGCATGTTTCAGTAATTTAGCAGGATAAAAACTGTACACAACAACTTCACACCCCTGATGTGGGATGCACCCTGACTGTGTTGTGATATCTGAAGGGGAAGTGAAAAAACATGACAATATGTTGTTTTTGGCAAATATAGCATTTTCAAAACAATAAGCTAACATGGAGATCGAAATATTATCTGTTAGCAGTTAATACCTTATTATGTATTTGCATGTTATATTTACTTTTATATATTATCTTGTTTGTATGTTGCTTCTTTAATATAATATATTTTGTTACTTTATCCTGCATGTCCACTTATTACACCACAAGCATCATATTTCCTGTTTTTTTGTCTTGGAAACCCACCAAACCTGTGCTGATCCTTTTGCCTATAAAAACCATAGACATAACATCTCCCAGAGGTCGCAGTGTACTTTACAGAGTGTTAGACATGAGATCAGATGGCAAAAGGGAGCTCAGATCAAATTCAGTTGAAAATAATGAGAAGAATTGAGTTGTCATCTCTTTTTTTTGTCATTTCAGTGCCATATTCACCCAGAGAGTTGCGAGAATCCACGCTGAGGTGAGAGACGGCTGACGCACGACGAGCTGACCTGCCTTGTCATTTCCTGGACCTCTGAATGTGTCATGTAGGTTAAAGGGATAGTGTATGTGGTTTTTTTTTAATGTGAATCTGTATGGCTTCCCCTTCAACAGTGTCCTGAGATTAATACTGACTTACCCATGACAGCGTGATTTGAGCCCGGTTCCCCTCCGGTTCCGTAGCTCGTGAACGTAGTCCCCGTAAGTTAGCAGGACAGTTAATAAAGCTTGTTTTTCTTCACAAAACATTTGTCCAAAAAGTGATATATTTGCATCACAAACAGTTGCACGCTAAAAATTCAGCAGCGTAATTTGCATTCGCATATTTTCTCTCGATTCGTATCAGTGCGCCCAGGTTAGCTGTATTAGCCTGTTCACGTTAATGTAATTGTTTGTGATGCAAATATAACACTTTTGGACAAATGTTGTTTTGAGAAGAAAAACAAGCTTTATTAACTGTCCTGGCTAACTTACCAGAACTACGTTCACGAGCTACAGAACCGGAGGAGAACGGGGCTCAGATCACGCTGTCATGGGTAAGTCAGTGTTAATCTCAGGACACTGTTGAAGGGGAAGCCATACAGATTAACATAAAAAAACAAAACGCACTATCCCTTTAACAATAGCACAAACAAGAGCCCAGTATCCCAAAGGTATACAGCCCTGTGCAAGTACAAGTATCTTTTGATTAATGGCATTTATCTTTACAAGCATCTGCCTGTTATTGTGCCACTATAAGGCAGTGGGAGATAGACCCGAAGTCATTAGTGTCAGTACTGAGGCATAAAAGTGAAAGAAGCTCAGTGAGGAAGCCATAGGGGATATAAGTCCCAAGTGTGTTGTAAGGAAGTAGCACTAAAAGTTTCTGTTTCAAAGTTTAAATCTTTTGGGGAGATTAAGGCACGTAATATTGCTTAAATAATACTAAATAACTTTTTTAAGAGATGTGCAGATGCATTTAAAAGGACACTATGGTCATTTTTCTGCCACCTGCTTCACTTTGCATGGAACGTTTTACTGCAAGGTTAAACTCATCTATCTTCACAGAAACAAGCAGTTTACAGGCAAGAGCTGAAGAGAGGTGTCTCTGCTCACAGAAAGTGTTTGATTATCATTGTATTTTGAGCAAAAAAAAACAACCTATGATTGAATAAATGCACAATAAATTGAATCCCATACATCTCTGTGGAGACAAGCAGGTAGTGAACCCATTATCACAAAATTTGCATAGTGCAACTTTAAATACATGCTTGATACTTTGTTTGGATCTCCTTGCATATTGTATGTGTTGAGATAAGATATTGTTCCCAAGGACCCAAGGACTAATACTGTTATAGGCTAAAATAATGTTATTTTTGTAAGTCCAAACTACAGCTCTGGAGAAAAATAAGAGACCACTACGAAATTATCAGTTTTTCTGATTTTACTACTTTGGGCAAAAGGAACATTTTGTTTGAGTCTATAAACTACTGACAACATTTCCCCCAAATTCCAAATAAAAATATTATCGTTTAGAACAGGGGTGGGCAATTATTTTTCCCCAGGGGCCAAATGAGAAGCAGAAAATATTGTGGAGGGCTGGGCCAAAAGTTTGAAGTCTCTGGTTATTCATTTTATTTCTACATTGAAATCAGTAAATGGCATTGTTTACAGAAGCTGGTAAGTTATGTGTTATTATTAAGTAATGAGAGAGAGAGGTTTTACAAAAACTAAACTAAAATATTAAAAAATAATAATAATTAGAAATAATTAGAAAAAATCCACATGTTGTCTTATCTACCATTTTGTGACCTGGGTTTCATCAAAGTTTACATTCCCATAAATTGTTGGGGTAAAAAAAAATCTTAATGCCTTAATTTTTCTTAATGCCTGAACACATAAAGCCACAGTTAAATGAAAGCATACGTATTGAGGTGTGGGAGAGCCAAGTGGTTTGTTGTTCCCTCTGCACATGCATGGTCTGCTTAAATTTGTCAGATTCCATGCCTCTTTGTTTTTTGTTTTTTTCTGTATACTCACCCTTCATAGTACAGTAATACTTTAGTTTAGTACCATGTATTAATGGATAACTAATTGCTTACAGCATTCTATTGGCCAATATTATTTATGGCCAATAGAATGTAATATTATTTACACAGACTTTTGTTGTAATAGAGCACGCCTTGGGTCTAGTCAGTAATAGAAATGATTGGGTTCCATATTTGGGAATTTACCTGTACAATATTTAATGACAAAGTACAATGTAATCAATAGAGAAATCTGTCTCAGTCTGGTGGTATGAAAACTAATTACTACACAGTTAGCAACTAATATAAGATTCCTAAACTAAAGTATACCCATGAACTAAATGCAATGTAACAGTACTGCTTTTGCCAAAACACAGTTCCTGATCCGATCTTAAGGACTTTCATTAACACCCAGTCTCAGTCACCTCCAGCTGACCGTACGACCCACTGACACTTCTAAGGACTCACACTGTTCCTCTCCCAAATCCTTTTCCTGTATCTGATTAGCCCCTCCCTTCAAGTTTATCATCAATTACCGGCCCTCAGAAATATAAGGGGTGCATGTCCGCCTCCTATTCCCATAGCAACCACCTCTTCTCTGCTTTCAACACAATCAATCAGACAGTAAGTGCATAGACACTCCTCTCAACCCAGCTAAAAAGGGAAATAAATGCTATTTCGAGATGTCTTGATACAAAGTAGTGATTATCTTAATCGTGTAATAATTTTACCAGATTTACGTGTTGAAAAACCAAGTCTGCAGATGTCGCTGAGAGATGGAGGTAAGTGGACGATGTTGTGTTTGTTCGTGATGTGAATTGATCCAAAAGTCAGTGAGTACATGAGAGGAACAGCTTGATGTGATGTTTTTATTGAAAAAGGCAGATGTTTCAAAAGTGAACATGGGTTGAACATTACACTGGAAGGATAGTGATACTGGTATAAAGAAGGTGCAGATTTATACAGATGGATATCACTCTGGTCTGGTGTTGCTCCAGACATGATCAGGATGATTTCTGTGTCACATGTAAAAGACGAGACCTCTTTGGTCATCCATCATTTTGAACTAAATAAAATGTCTCACCTCAGTTTAACTATTTAATGCTTCACTCATTGATTCTGTAGAAATATAAATATATATGTGACCATTTACCATTTCACAAGTAGAAACATTTACGTTCCTGATTGGCTAATCCACCTATCAATCATGCCAATCTGAAGTCAGGGAGATGCCCCAGTGACCAGACTCACATCAAACAAAAAGAACTTTTCAGTTAAAACTTTGATGCTATTGCTTCTTTTGTCGACTGTGGGCAAAGGAATGAAGAGTTAGGCAGATCTATCTGCACTCCAGTGGCACCTCTGCAGGGTACAGGGATTGCCTCATGTTGCCTGCAGTGATCCTGTACCCACCTGAATGTTAAACTATGGTAGAAAAGAAATGCCTCCACCCTCATTGTTGCCCCTCTTGTGCACTGGATGCATTACTATCAAAACTTTGTTATATGCAATTTATAAATTATCTTTAATTGTACAACAAGGATTACTTTATGAACTCTTAAAGGTCTAATATTTCGCAAAATTGACTCTTTGTCAGAATGTAGTTTCCTTTAGTCTAAATATGTCTCCAAAACTCAAAATGCTCTCTTGCACATTGTGATGTCATCAAATGGTAGTTTTTGAGCATCTATTTTGATCTCTTGTTCAGTAAAGATTAGGAAATCCAGGTCTGAAATTATCCAAATGATTCTAGTGAAGGCACATGGAGTTTAAAAACACGTTGGAGTACTTCCTGCATTACCACATGGCGTCATAAGGTGGAACAGTTTGAGAAAAGAACTAAGAAGCCGAAGAAGAGAAGAATCGTAAATATGGATTTGTGTGTTAAACACGTGTGAATAAAACAAAACATAATTCCAGGTACATTTTTGATGAGGAAACAACATTATAATAGAGATGAGAAAATAGCATAATGTTGGCCTTTAGTCTGAGGCCTCAAATTTAATATAAAACATAAACTTGTTTATGCCAAATGTTTCCTGACTCTCAGATTTCTCCCAGATTGAAATCCTTCCACCATGCTGTTGTGCCAAACCAGCGCCATGTAGTCTAATGCTTTGATGTCTTAAATCTGAAAGGTACCCATGGGCACACATTGGCATTCAGTCGTGCTTCAGACATGCAGGTTATTTACTTTGGCTTTGATGGGTTCAGTGTGCAGTTTGTGTGTCCATCTCACACTGCAATGGTGGAAATGTGAGAAATTGGCTCTTATAGGCTCTTATATGTGTTGGCTTTAGGGGATGAGACACACTGCGGTTGTCCTTCCCATTGTTTTCCAATAGAGGGAGTTATGACGGAGGAATTTACATTTTTATTTTGGGAAGCCAGCAGGTGGGCAGGCTGGCAGACAGGTTCCGGCTCACCCTGGAGTCGGTCTGTGAAGTGACGTTATCAGTGTCTCCTTCTGCCCACAGAGCCTATTTACATCAGTGCAGGAGCAAAGGCTTAGGTGAGGGAACTGGACTGGCCAAATGTTAAGATTAAAATATTACACTTTGTCAAAATTTTAAGCATAAAAAGTACTAAAACTACTATTATATAAAGTCAAATGCTGCACATTGGGTCGTCACAAGATTTAAAGATGCAATGCCAACATGAACTTTTGTTTTGCAGGTAGAAAGAGTAGGCATGTATTGTATTTAAGAACATAGGATCTAATGACAATACAAATTTCCTTAGCATCTAATTACTATCTGCTCCTTGGATTCCTGGAGGTTAAACTTGGGCTTTGTTAAGAAATAGCCTAATTGCAAGTTTTCAATTTCGGCATTTGCCCATCTGGCAACTTTGGTAATTTGGTAATCTCAAAAATTGAAGATGGGTCATCAGGCACAATGTGGTTGCCTGCTACTCCTATATATTTTTTTAATTATTATTATTATTATTATTATTATTATTATTATTATTATTATTATTATTATTATTATTATTGTTGTTGTTGTTGTTGTTGTTGTTGTTGTTGTTATTATTATTATTATTATTATTATTATTATTATTATTATTAATAATAACAATAATAATAATAATAATAATAATAATAATAATTTATTTTTATTATTATTATTATTATTATTATTATTATATTTTGCTCATTATAAACCATCATTTTGATCTAAAAGGGCTGATCAATATTGTGATGATGGTTATTTGAGCCTTCAAGCCTCAAATGCAGGCCATTACTGAATTACTCAAACATACATGAAACAAGCCAAATAGAACTTTGAGCAAGTTATTGGTAAGAAAACGTAACTTTTTAACTTTATAACTTTGTTAAAAGCTCAAGAAATTACATTTTACATTAACCCCCCTTTAATATCCAGAATGATTTTTTAAACTATAACATTGGGTTGCTGGACCCAAACTATGAAATAGCCTCTATATGAGCATTCGATCTGCCTCAAACTGAAAACTCACCTTTTAGCACTGTTGTTACCTCCTATTTTTGTTGTTTTATAACACTGTTCTCTTTACTGCACTTTATCACTGTTATTATGCTTTTTAGTAATATTATATACGGTATATTAGGCTATATTTGTGCAGCGATGAGTGTATTTTAAACATGCTTTATAAATACAACCCTTGACCATTAAGAGTTGTAACTCCAAACTCAAAGCTTGTATGCCTTAATGCCAGCCCACTGCGACCTATATAGTTATAGTTAATGCCACTCTAGCATGTACACTCAGGCATGCTCCTTCCCCGTGGCGCTCCTGTCCCGTACGCGTGGATGGGACAGTGAAGGTCTCACATATCCCACAGCCTGCTGGGGGTGTTGGCGATGTGTGTCTCTGGGTGCTCTGTGACCCTGTTGTGTCAGCTCAGCTTATGAGGGGAACTGGTGGACCACAATGACTAACCAGGAGCTCCGCAGGGCTCCCACCACCAGGGCTGTACCACCTACGCACTCCTCACGTTTTTACTCACAGCACTTGGTATGACATGGCACAAGATCAAGACGCATGCAGAACACAACTTGACATGTTCTAAAGGGCACAGGCGATCAAACTTTTGTTGCATGTACCACATTTTCAATTTGACTACAGAAACTAATGTAATTATTGCCTGCACTCCTACTGAATTAAAAAGAAACCAAAATCACATCTGAACGTGGGCTGCCAGTACCTTGCAAGTGTTTCTCATTGTCAGTTTTGTGGACAGGCCATGTGAAAGCTCAGAACCTCCAGAATTCTGTCACTGAGCTGCAGAGGCTGTCGTCTACATTTTCTTCAGTAATATATCATACTTGAATCGTGACAGGCCTTCAAGTCTAGCTACATCTGAACTGATATTTAAAAAAAAGAAAAATCAACAAATAATCAGAGGCAGTGTGTACAACCACTAGAACTTCCCCCATATTTTGAGAACCAATATTGCAGTTCCATTGCAGTCCACATATTATGCAGCTCCCCTGTAGGCCAGATTAGAATTTGTTTAGAAACTCATTTCATAAAAAGCTATGGAAAAAAACAAGAGGATTACCAAGAGAGGGCAAAGCAGAGCTGAGGGAAGCCAGCCTTTTGAAAAACATCTTTAACAGAAAATAAAAACTTGGGAGAGATGCAGTAACACCAGAGCCGAGGTAACACTTCAGAAGATGACGAGTAAAGAGAAGTGTTTATTGGAGGTGTAAAAACAGGGAAACAAAGAATATATTTATAGTACTGTACAAGAAGTGAGAGCAAAACTATTATTAGAGTTTTGCTGATAATTTAACTGCAGAGAGTATAATGATTAAAATAACAAAACACAGAAAGCTGATTGAATGGCACTAGACAATTTAAAGACCAATTTTTAACCAAGTTTTAAGGTGTGTTAATCCAGATTTAGTCCAGATTCAGTTTCAGGTTTAATCCCAGTTTTGATATGCGGTGTGAATAATGTGATGTACAGTTGTTTCCACTTCATAGCTCATTTTTCATTTTGTAATAAAACATGTTAACACATTTTCTGGCTATAAATTTAAATTTAAATGGATAAATAAATACCACAACAACGGAGCACTTTAAATTAAAATGAAATGGGTGGTTCAAATAGTCCAAATGATACAGACCTGAATAAGAACATGTCATGGGCAATACAGACAAATAAAAGAAACATGTTTTGTGATTTAATATATGTATTTGTATGTACATTTCTGGTGAGGTTATAACAGCTATAAAACTATACAACAAATGCAATCTGTACAAGTACTACTAAATGCGGGTACTAGCAGAAAATATACACATATATTTTAAAACTGACCGTATGTACTGTAGGCATCATGACGACACTACCAATAATGTCTGACCTCCTGTAACATATGTTAAAATAAATAAGTGTCTTACATATACCTATGAACAGTACAGCAATAACGTAGCTACAGTTTTGATATCATACAGAAAAGTTAATTCATGACAAATATTTTCATCTGAAGTCGCGAACCATCACTGTTTTTATCATGTTTTGCAGCTATACGTTTGCATATATGATTTAAATAAAGCTTTAATACAAAACACTATAATCTATGCAGGTGAGTGGCAACAAGGAAGGCATTCTAGTTCTGTTAGAACCACAGTGTTGAGAGTTGAGACATCTTCATGGATTTCAAATGACTGTTTTAGTTACCAGCAGCTAGTAAGTTTGTGGAGTTTGGCCACGTGCCAAGCTGTTAAAGAGTTGTTTACTAGCTGGGGATTTATTTAAAATATACGAAACCAAATATAGTAACTTAAATTGCAGCCATCTACGTACGGAACTCTCCAACAACTCTCTCCAAACAATTCTGTCCAGAACACAAAAAGGCACTTTTTATGCCATTTCCATCTTCACATGATGATATGCAAAAAAGTCAAAAATGATTCTGCCAATAGTGAAAAACAGACCTTATCCTTCAGTAGCACCAAACCTTTGTCCAAATACATAAACACTGCAAAAAATCGTACTGTTGCCTCCATAACGTCAGCTTGGCTCATAATAGCACATTTTAGAAAAGAGCTAAACAGACATCAACATATACTTATTTTTATCCTAAAAAATATACTAAGGGCCTCATTTATCAAGCATCTGGTCATGTGCTAAACAGCTAAACACACTAAAAGTGGAGCAAAAAAAGTCCTAAAGAAGACACAGCACAATTTTGCTCCTATGAGCAAATGAACATGCAAAATGGGGCATTTTTGCCAACATGCGCAAAATCTGAGGTGGAAGAAATGCAAATTAAATTGTTTAGAAGGTGCTGCAACTAAGTGTGTCCCAGTTCCTGCGCTTTCCTGCACGTATTTCCACAATCCGTTATCCCATGTTTAGGTCCAAACTGAAAAGGATAACGCTGGTTAACCTGCTATTCAAAGTTCAGAGCTCAGAGCTATTTTTGTTGGCCCTCAAACCTCCCGCTAAATTGGCCCAAATGATCATAAGAAGAACTTTTCATTGCAAATGTAAGTAATTCTACCATTAAAGGCTCTTATGACATAACTTTACACAGTGGCACAGACCAATTATTTTAGTTCCACACCTTATTAAAAAGTATAGCAGCCCTGTCTTTGGCCCTTTGCTTCAAATACGTTTAGATATGTGGTCCTTTAAAAAAAAAAGTTTGGACGCCCCTGCTATACGTAAATGTTCAGCAAACACTTCAACAAAGGCAAGAGGCACGCAAACTTTTGCACTCGCTGAATGCTTTCATTTACATTAGTTTAGCGGCAGAAATAATATGCGTAGACTAAATCATGCACAACATGCCCACAAATTGCACAAGCTGTTTTTACGTTAACTCTCAGTTTAGTGCATGGATTGATAACTGAGGCCCTAAATGTTTTCTGAAAAGTAAAACTAAAATGTCCTTCATGCATCTATAAATGATGCAACATAGATGATACAAAGCCCAAAGAACAGCTGAGCAAAGGATGCCATTTGAGCTGTTTAGTAACTCTGACTGTAGTCTATGAAGGTTACTGTAGAAACATATCTCACTGTTGGTGTTTAAGTGATAAAAAGTCAAGGATGTGTTTTGTTCTGGGTCCAGGCATTTGAATGGTTCTCCAGTTTCCTTACAGCTATAGCGTGTGGCGAGGGGAGCCGTGACTTCTTCCATCCTGTGAAGAAAACACACAGAGCTCAATGATGGTGGATGGAGGATCAATCTTTCACAGTGGACCAGCCATGGAGAAGTCAGCATGGCTTTTTCACTCCCAACTCCAAGGACAATTTCACAGTAGTTTCAAATTCGAGGAGAGGTTACACTTAAAATGTCCATTTTCAACTACAGATGTACAGACCCATGGCAATCAAATGAGACATGTGGACAGAGTGGGCAATGGATTTTTTCAGCCACAGTAATAGTAACCCGCCAATAATGATAATGGTTACGTCATTAAATCAGGCAATAAGGATTGGTTGTCCTATTTCTGAATATACAACAATTTGGAAGGTGGAACATGGAAAGGTATATCATTTCTTAGACAATAGCATGAAAAGTGAGAACTGCTGCTTAAGGGGAAGGGTCTACCACCACAGAGATGCTATTGTTTTGCCAAGAATATACCACAGGGTTGTATTAAACTGATGCATCTTTCTCTATGGAAACAAGCAGATGACACTATCAGGCCAGTTTATAGATCAGATCTGTGGAGAGCTGACACCACTCACAATTAGCATATGATTAATGCCATAAGGTGACAGAGACAAGTATCTGTGGATCCTTCCCCATTTGAAAAGTTGCATTGTGCATCTTTCAGGTAAATTGGCACTGTATTAGTGATTGACTAAATGTACTCCAAAATAAACTGTGGAAGCTTACCTTCTTTTCAAGCAGTTATTCCACTATCGAACATCTCTAAATATCTAAAATACAACATAAGAACAGATTAAGACAAAAGCAGAGAGAAATACACATAGAAAAAACATCCATTCATCCATTTTCTTCCGCTTATCCAGGGCAGCAGTCTAAGCAGGGACTCCCAGACTTCCTTTCTTTCTCCTCCGGGGGGACCCCAAGGCGTTCCCAGGTCAGCCGAGAGACATAGTCCCTCCAGCGTGTCCTGGGTCTTCCCTGAGGGCTCCTCCCGGTGGGACATGCCCAGAACACCTCCTGAGGGAGGCATCCAGGAGGCATCCCGAACAGATGCTCGAGCCACCTCAGTTGGCTCCTCTCAACGTGGAGGAGCGGCAGCTCTACTCCGAGCTCCTCCTGTGTGACTGAGCTCCTCACCCTATCTCTAAGGGAGCACCCAGCCACTCTGCAGAGGAAACTCATTTAGGCCGCTTGTATCCGTGAACTTATCCTTTTAGTCATTAACCAAAGCTCATGACCATAGGTGAGGGTAGGAACATAGACTGACTGGTAAATCAATAGCTTTGCCTTTTGGCTCAGCTCCCTCTTCACCATAATGGTCCGTTACAGCGACCGCATCACTGCCGACGCTGCACCGTCACCTGTCAATCTCATGCTCCATCCTCGCCTCACTCATGATTTATATAGTGCTTTTCAAGACACCCAAAGCACTTTACAGTTCATTGTTCATTCACTCCACACGTGGTGATGGTAAGCCACAGCTGCCCCAGGGCAGACTGACGGAAGCGAGGCTGCCAATATGCGCCATGGGCCCCTCCGACCACCACCAACACTCACACTCCACTTTCGTACATCTTCATCCCAGCCACTTCACAATCGGCTGCAAACCGCCTCAGCGCATGCTGCAGGTTGTGGTTCGATGAAACCATCAGGACAACATCATCTGCAACCAGCAGAGATGAGATCCTGTGGTCCCCAAACCTGACCCCTCCAGCCCCTGGCTGCACCTACTAATTTTGTCTATCAATACAATGAACAGAAGTGGTGACAAAGGGCAGCCCTGGCGGAGTCCAACATGCGCTGGAAACTGGTCTGACTTACTGCCGGCAATGCGAACACAGCTCCTGCTCCAGTCATACAGGGACCGGACAGCCCTTAGCAAAGGGCCTCGGACCCCATACTCCCGGAGCACCCCCCCACAGGACACCACGAGGGACACGGTCGAATGCCTTCTCCAGATCCACAAAGCACATGTGGACTGGTTGGGCAAACTCCCATGAACCCTCAAGCACCCAATGGAGAGTATAGAGCTGGTCCAGTGTTCCGTGGCCGGGACGAAAACCACTTGAAAAAAAACAATGTACAACTTAACATGCAGTGTGTACAAAACTCAGACAGACATGGAGTTATGTGGTCCAGTGGCATTAACATTCAGTCTTGTCAGCCATCATCGCATTCACCTTGAGAACCATAAACAAAATCCCCCAGCCATCTCATCTGTTTGTCTCTCTCTCACACACATAAAAATAGGTGAACATTTGTTTATATGAACTGTCAGTGAGTCAGAGACAAACAACCCCAAGCATTGACACTCTCAGCTAGTGTTCCATAGATTCCCTCTTTCACTTGACGTTTGAAAGTGGACATAAATATGCAGTGAACCAGACCACACTCTCACACAGACTGCAGCATCAAATGTAGGCTGCACAGCACCGCCACCAAAGCAATCACACCTTCACAAAAACGTTATGTGCCAGGAGGCTGAGAATCAATACAAACTATCTGCAAGGCCACAACAAACTGGCCCCGACTTCTCCGCATGGTTGATGGGAAAGTCAACACAGGAGGGAATGCTTAAGACTTGAAAAACATAATAAGAGCTATGTGATTGCAAGATGGAGCAGGAGGGGACAACTGCATCATCATATTACGGACATTTGGTCCCAGAGCACCCAGACTCGCAGCAGAGTGAATTATTTTGGATGACTGCACACAATTTTGAGATGAAAATAAGAGAATTGAGGGGAAAATAGAAGTGCAGGTGAGGCCTGACTTCATGCAAGGCTAGATAATATGCAGCCAATCAATAGGTTAGTCATATTCAGACCTAATTTGATCCAACTTGCGTCCTAAGATTAATTTTTTTTTACTTAAATTTATTTTTACTTTATTTAGTTGGTCTGTAAGTCTGTGTCCCCTTAGAATGTCATTTGCAAGCGTCATCCAGACAATATTTTCTGTTATAGTTTGTTGTGTTATAATTAGTTAGACAGTGAGATATGTTGAATTAAATATTAGTTTAGAATCAAATCAGTGTTGAATTATATGAAATCACAAAACAGAGAGACTGCACAGGCACTGCACAGACATAAAAATACCATGTACAGCATTTTCAAAATCACCTAAATTTTAGTTAATTTCCAAATACAAGGATTTTTGAAAAGACATGCAAATTACTACATGGACTTGAAATAATGGTGCTAATGTACAAATGAGTCCACATTAGCCTTTGACAGATAAAGGCAAAGGGCATGTGCCACCTGTTCAGTCTCTCAGCACAGCCGGCAGCTCCTCTCAGAGCGGCCTGCTTCCCCCTGATTAGCCCCCGTGATTGTTGACTCACACCAAGCGGGTCTTGGCTGAAAGCTGCAACACTGTTCCGCATCTCGTTTTCACTGCCACGCAGTGGAATCAATGACACGTTACCATGGTGCATGTCCGGCAGCGCGCGGCTCACCCGCGTGTGCTTCTGTCCATCCTCAGGCCACATGTCTCCCTCACACTGTAATGAGACCGGCACACACAGCAGGGGTCACACATGACAAATAAGAGATATAGCAGGTAGAGACACATGCAGGGAGCTTCTGCTATGAACTCATTAAAGTATACTTTGTGAAGCATAAACCATAGCATATTTGCTACATACAAAAACATAGTTGTGTGGATAAAACTTACCTGTATACTGAGAAAAGTAGCAAACCACTCCTTCAGGTCTGCCTGAGTCTCACAGCACACATACCTGCACAGAAACAACAAAACAGGGATTTGCAGAAGGAAAGTAGGCATTACTATAGCAGAGTTTTTCTCATGGCCTGATGGAGAACAAATCCTGATTGAAACCTGGAAGAGGCAGACTGAGATTTTTACCATTTTTTAGGTCTGGGCTCATGGAGGCATCATCTGTGGTGTCTGCTTGTGTTTGTGCATATTTTATGACACTTGTAGAGCCCTGTGAGTCATCATTTATGCTGTGATGCTGAACAAACAGGCTATATTTACACGATTATTAGTGTGATGAACACACATTGAGACTAAACAATTATGCAACCACTCACCAGAGTCAACAAAACATCAATAAATACAAAATAATATGTATCACTTCATGCTCCACTAACACCACTGAGTCTGGTGTATAGCACATGTACCTACATCTCACATTCTCCTCACAACTCTCAAATCCAGTTCATTTGGACCACAGAGCTCATTGGGTTGTAGTGCAAAATTGGCATGAATAGAAACTATTCACATCAACACATATCTACAATCAGACTTTTGATTATAGAGTCTACACATTGTCAATAGTAAATAAAATAAAATCTGTCCATATTACTGGAGCCCATTTGCCTTGATCAGTGTTAAATACTTAGAATCACATACAATAAGTTAACTTAAATGGACAGTGTTAGTGGTTTGATACTAGTTTTAGTGTTTGGCTATCATTTTCTTGACAACTCTAATCCCTACTCACTCCCCCTCACTACTTTTCCTATTTGTAACAATTTTTACCTGCAGCAGATGTTAGCCCTGGTTTTCGTCATAAAAAGCACCTCCCCAAAGCATCTTTTGCTCCCACTTTCCTCTCTTTTTTATTTGTCCTCCAGACTTGCACCCCTCCCTCCTGCTTTCTTCCTCTCAGGTGTGTTTTGGAGCTGTGAGGGACGTCGTGATGAAGCGTAACCAAGAGATGATATACCGCCCGCGGCGTGACGAGAACAGCACTGCCACTGCTCCAGCACTAAGGCAGACTGCTGTTGACAGTACAAAGTCTACTAGAAACAGAATGCCAAATGTGCAGACTATATACACACATAATAGTGTTAATGGACATTTGATTTGCCAAAAGGAAAAAAAAAAGTCTTGTAATGCCAACAGGTGAGTTTGCAATAAGGACGGTTTACAGATGGTGAGTGGTTGGAGATTCTCTCATGCGTTGAATTTATATTGTGCCTTTTAAGATACTCAAAATGCTCTCCACAGTTGATATTGGATAGACTGACAGAAGCAAGACTGCCAATCTGTGCCATTTACCACGAAACACCACACACACCCCATATTGATACAGGCAAGGTGGATGATGCATCTTGCCCAACGATACAACATCTTATTAGTCCAAGCTGCAATTTGTGAGATTGGTGATCAAACACTCTACTCTTTAACAGCTGCTCCAATACATACATTCTTTTAAATCCTGGAACTGTCATTACTAGTACGTGGCAAATGACAAATACTGACATTAAACTTGCTGCTGAACTGTTATGATTATCCAGAGTGTATATAAAAATGTGTATTTTGCTCCTAGGTCAATACTGTTATTGAGCTGCACTGGCTCATTTACTCATTACCTGCATGAATCACAACACAAGACACAGGGAAATGAAAAATCACATTAGCAAATTATGAGTGGACAGCCCTCTTGTGCCCATTGACACGAGATTAACGCAAATGGACCTATAATGGCAATCTCATTTCCTCCTCTATATGGACAAGCAATTCAATGTCTGCTGCTGACTGGAAAAGTTCATAAAAAGGCACTCACCACTGCTGTTTTTCAAGCTTGTCTTGTTTTTTACTTTCACTAACCAGGGTGAGCCCCCAACTGAAAGAGAGAGGGAAAAAATGTTCACGTTAGTCTAGATGGTACACTTTTGGTTTAAGGGTGCCATCTAGTGGACACAATTATAGTAACTGTAAGTTGATAGGAAGTGACATTGCTATGGGAAATTGTTTTTAAAATATATTAACATAATATTAATATTTCCAGTTCAAATATAATCTTTCCTATTTTTGGTATACTGTGAAAAAAGGAAAGAAAAAAAAGACCCACACTAAACTATTTACAGAAACTGGGGATCTTACAGGAACAGAAATACAATCAAAAACATTGTATTATACAGTGTGAAATAAAATATAACAAATAAATGCAGAAGTTACAAGTAATCTTTTCTAGTTGGGGTGATGTACTTAATCCATTTGTTCCAAATACTATAAAATTTGTCTCTTTGAATGTTTATTGAATAAGTTAGCTTTTCCATCTTGAAAATGTCAGAAATTATGTCAATCCAGCCGTGAAGACGAAGCAGGGGTTAGCCATTTTTTTGTGATGTTCTTTTTGCTTGTCACCAAGAGGGTTTGAAACAACTTCTTATCACTTCTCCATTCCAGAAAAGTAACCCTACCTAAATACACATTTTCAAAATCGAATGGTAAATTTTCTTTTAATCTTGCGTGGATTTCACTCCAATACCTCTGATTGTATTCTTAACAGTAAAAGCACAGTTCAAGCTACTTTTCTGTTGGTTCAAGCTACTTTTCTGTTGGTTAAAAAGTTTAATGCCTGGCAGTAGAAAATTTTGATAAAAGCAATAACATCTCCATAGAAACCAGCAAATGTCAGAAAAGTTACATAATGCACCTTTAAGTTGTATTTAAAAGTTCAGAGAAACATTGACTGACAGAAATTTACATTGTCAACTTACAACTTGTCCTTACCAAGTAGCTGGACGGAGTTTCTTCTTAATACCCAGGTACACCATAAGGTTTTTGGCAGTCCACTCATTTTCTGGTCGGTTACTCTGTCAGGTAAACATCACAACATCACAAGTATTAGCGACATTATCACAACAATCTGCATTACAGTACAGATGAGTCTTACTGTGACTTCCTTGTACATTCTCAGAGAATTGGCTGTGAGAGTAAAATATTTTTCGTGGAAGCCTGAAGAAAAGCGTCCAAGTCCTGGAATGTTCCTTCCATCCCTGAACTTCATCTTGCCGTGTTTAGAGGTATCTGGTTTACTGGCTAAAGATCACAAAAATAAACTTAAAATCTTGAATACTAAAACTGCTCCACACATAAACCTAGCACTTGATTTACCCAAATAGGACAACATTGTCTCCATGCTGTGGTGTTTCTTGATGAGCAGTTTGGAGTCTGTGCCAAAGGAGTGGAGGATGGGTAAAACACGCTCCCTATAGTGTAGAGGGCGTTCTGTCAAAAAACAAAAACAAATTCTTATTTCTAGGAATTACAATGTTTGTTTTGCATTTAATCTGTGACACAGGCTACAGAAATATAAACAATCTTGGATACGATCATTACCAACTGTTTCCGGAACTGTTTTGATAACCTCATCAGACCTCATCATATTATCGTAAACCAAACGGACAACATTCTCCAAAAATTCCGCTTCTCATCATTTCATAGGGATGTTTGGTGAAATGCCATATCAGAGGAGGTTAACCGGCAGCTGACAGTACACCTCCAGCCTTCCCGTAGAGGAACCAGATGGCCCACATAGCAGTCCTCAAACATGAGCTCACAGCCCCGAAGCTCAGAGGCGCAGGCAAACCTCACAGTGTCTCAAGAGCTCAAATTTCTACTCAAATTCTTAACAAAGTATGACCATTATGTTCTTTGAAATGTCCATGATTCTATTGAGTTTTTAGTTCAAATTTGAATGTTCTAATAAAGTACACATACATGAATGAAATATTGTGATAAAGAGAAAAAACATATTGATTTAGCAGAAGGGGATATAACAATTTCAAGCTATAGTGTTCATCAATTACTATGTTATGTCACAGGAGGAAAGGATCAACAAATACAGGTTCTTTACATTTTATTATTATTATTGTTATTGTTATTGTTATTGTTATTATTATTATTATTATTATTATTATTATTAATAATAATAATAATAATAATAATAATAATAATAATAATAATGCATGAGTTTTATATAGCTGGACATTCAAAGACGCTTTACAGATCATTATTCATTCACCCCACACTCGGTAGTGGTAAGCTACTAATGTAACCACAGCTGCCCCGGGGCAGACGGACGGAAGCGAGGCTGCCAATCTGTGCCATTGGCCCCTCTAATCATCACCAGCACTCACACACACTCCACTTTCATACTAGGGAATGTAGGTGAAGTGCCTTGCCTAAGGACACAACACCTCACTGTGGCAGCTGACTTTCCCAGCGGTTTCCCATCCAGAGCTTCTGAGATCTGACGGGATCAGGCTTTGACAAGCCGGTATTAACTTAAGGCTGCGTTCCATTTCTGTCTTACCCTTTCGTCTTACCCCTTGGTTTTGCGCGTTCATGTGAGGGCAAGAGGTGTCCCGATTCTAATTTTGATCAAGGGCTAGAGCCACGACCGAGGGCTACATACCCCTTGAAACGAAGTAAGCTCTCGACCAGACTTGAAGCTCAGGCAGGTTTTGGGATCAGGATGGCAGCGTCAGATCGACCAGCCAAGGAGTCTCATAAATGTATTTTCAGCAGTTGTAATTATTGATTAACAGTTTAGCAGGTTTACAATTATGACGCTTATGTTCTACGTTACTTTTAGTGAACTGTTGGTGCGGTTTTAATTGTAGTGATGTCCGTTTAGCCGACGTTATCGTTTTCATCGAACTTTCATGCATAAACAAGCTAGTTTTTTTGTCGAGCTGAGATACCCGATAATCCTTGACATTTGTTTATGTTTGTTTGCGTCAACTGTTGTCGCCTCTGTAGATGTAGCAGCCACGTAAACGATAATCGAGTGGCATCCCATTTCTTAGGGGAACATTCGTACCCCGAGCCCTCTCAGCTCTGTATCGAGGGGAAAGACAAAGATGTAGATAAAGGGGTAGGGGAAGGGCAAGGGGTAAGACAGAGTAATGGGACGCTGCCTAAATCTCACCCATTTCCTCTTTTTCATTGATTTCCCAACAGCTCCAGTAATCCTTGTCCTTTGCAGGGATTTTTCGTATATCTAAAACTTCCCAGGTTAGTTCTGCTGCTGTCATCGAGCCAGGGATCTGAAAAAACAATAAAATTACATTAAGATGACTTCTGTACATCGTCTTTTTTGATGCTGAATTTACACTGGTACAATACCTTGACATGATGCTCTGTGAGACTCTTTTCCTCAAGATACACCGTACATATGATGTGTCCTCCTTGAGTGTTGGCCTGATAAAAGCAAAGCCAAAATTAATAAAAAATAATAAAACAATCAAATATAACCAGCATTTTTAGCAGCACACTGCACTTACTGTAAACTTGTTATTCAAGGTTTCCCGTAGCCGAATAATCACCTCGATTTCCTGTAGCTGTTTAGCTAGCTGTGTCTGATTCACCTGCAAACACACAAACGTACACACGCCATAATTATTTGGCGTAGAGCTACAATTACCATAAGTCACTGTTTACATTCCTCGACGTATTGCGTAGTTTAGATCTATTGTATCATTTTGATGTATAGACCCCCCAAAAACACACACCCTGTTCTTGGGTGGTCTTCAATGAAAAAGTCATGACACTGTAGAAAGGCAAATGAACAGAAATAGCATCAAGATGTTAAAAAATTCTGTTGTGAAGATGTGCCAATAAACTCAAACATCTACAGACCCCTTTAAATGCGAGTCATAACAAAAGAAACAAGAATAATCTGGTTAGATAAGAGCACACAACCTAAAATATTTGTTGAAACACCTGTTGGTTTAATAACAGCCCTCAGTATTTAGAGTCGAATTACATGTATTATCTTACTTTGGGAATATTTTAATTTTTTTCTTTTCTTTTTAGCTATATTTATATATTCTCCCAGTAAACGCCTTACTTACTGACATTACTCATTTCAAAATACTAGCTTTTACATCACTCATAGCTAGATGCAATATTTTACTTCAATGGAAATCTGCTGCAATTCCTTCAATATCTAAGTGGTTTTGTGATGTCTTAAGTTTTCTTAAACTGGAAAAGATTAATACTGCAACTAAGGGCAATGAAGAAAAATTTGAACAGAAATGGGGTTCGTCTGCAAATCTTTAAAAACTCTGCCTTTAGACTGACACCCCCCACACACACAAACACTTTCTCTTCTCCTTCTCTGCTTTTCTCCCTTTACCATTTTTTCTTTCATCATGACGATTATTATTGCCTTTTAATTGTTTGCCTACTGAAGTTGACAGAGGCCATATCCATAAGCAATATTTTTTCTTCCTTGTTATCCCGAGATAATGAGATAATTATTCCGTGATCTCGAGAAAACTGAACTGAAACGTCTACGGCCACGTTGTGACCGGCTGACTACAGGGCGATTTCTCATTCTGAATAGATGCGTTTTTGGTCATTAGAATGTCTGGAATAATAATCGATCAGCTGATAAGGCAATATTTTGATCAGGGGTTGACACAGGGGGAGATTGCATTACATCTTTTAATTTGGGATCATTTCAAGATTGGTCCGCGGCACCTCCGCAGAAGACTGGCCCGGCTTCGTCTTTACCGACGGAGATACAGTGTTTTCTCAAGATCACGGAATAATTGTGTTGTTTTCTCGAGATCTCGAGTTAATTTTCTCGTTATTAAAGCAGAAAATAATCATTACGAACATGGCCTATGTCGGCTTCCGTATTTGCCTTTATTTAATTTTTGATCATCTCTGGATTTGACACTTATTATAAAGAGGTTTCTTGTTTCTGTTTTGAAAATAAAAACAATGTAAAAGGAAAAAAATGATGTGATTTGTAAATATTGTATGAGTAAACTGTGATTACTTAATAAAAATATATATTTATAATTCTTTTCTGGTCTAGATTCTGGCTGTTACCTTAAACTCTTACCTCAAAGATGGTTGTGTAGTGTTCTATTAGGTCCTCTATCACTTGGCCTGCAGCGTAGTCTTTTCCATCAGCCTGGAAAAGTGTGGGGCCAAACACTATAGCCAAGTTATGGATGTTCATCTGGTTGATATGTGCATGACACTGAACACTGTCAAAAAAAATAAAAAAAACAAAAAACAATAATTATTTTATATACACTGGCACGCCATGATAAAAATAAGCATGTGTCCCAGTCTTACCAATACAGGTGGTTTATGAGAGCCTCTAGTGCGGCCTTGTTGACTGGTGGAAGCATGTCTAGCAACTGCTGATATCGAGAGATTTTGGCGTCTTTGTCCTGAATGGCTGAATGAGGATAAAAGGAACTTAAAGGGAGGGTATGACAAAACCACTTTCAAACTAACTTAAGGTGGAAGTCGAAAAGAAATGATGGAAAAATCAGATTTGAAATAGAGAAAAACATAAATAAAACATAAATAAAATTTTGTGTGTCAAATGTCGTTAGTGTAATAAACGTACTGGATGTTTGGAGCCAATTTGGGCCCTCCTCTTTTGTGAACAGCCCTTCTTCCAATTCCCTAAAGAATCGCTTGAGTGCATTGGAGACGTCGTCCACCACGTTGTCTTCTTCCCTCAGACAAATGCTGCGCGCGTCTGATCGGAATTTATCCAAAAGCGCTTTGATCCGAGAGTTCACCCCGCTTTTTCGATAGATGCCCTCAGATGTCAGACCTGTACACATACAAAGTACACAGGAATTACAGATAAACTACAGATTACATTCAGTAAAAGTGCACTATGTAACTTTTCTGGCAACAGCTTGTCTCCATGGATATGTTATTGCTTATGCTATTATAATATTGGTGTTTATATTGCTAAAAAACTTGAAAAAACATCTATTAGTGGAAGCAGTGACACATCTCCATAGATCTAATCTGTAACTTGGCCTGAGGGGGGATCATTTGCTTGTCTTCATGGAGATAGATGTTTATTGCCGCACAAGTGCACCTTTAATTCACAGACACAACAAAACTAAACATCACATAAACTAGTCAGGCGTGACAAAGCTAATATAGATAAAGGAGACTAAATGTTGTCTAGACAATGGAATATAAATCATGTAAAATGTTCAGACCTCCTGCCTATAATCTGTGGTCATGATGTATGCCAAACGGCTCACTCACTACAGATGCGTTTGATAAAAATACATTGACCAGAACGAAAAAGTATATCACCGTATTGTGTAATGAAGCCTATGCAGCTGTGAACTATGACGGGGATGTCGGTCTCTGTGAGCTGCTGTTCACTCAGGGTATCCGCTCCACTCTGCGCTGCGTTTGTAATGGCCTCGCACCAGCCAGAAAAGTCCAGTTTCCTCTCCACCTCAATGTACAGGGTCCTGAGAAATATGAAAAGGTTATAAAATCATTTGGAGTGTTTGTCCAGTGATCAAAAGGTTAGTGTTTCAAGTAGGGCTGATGGTTTAACATGTTAATTAGATTAACTAATTACACAGAAAATTAACGTGTTATAAAAATTAACTCAATGCACACACATTTTAAATTTGGCGTGCGGCGAGCAATCGCTGCCAGGGCCTTTGAAAGGCAAGTTTATTTATAAAAAGAATGAAGACGGGACGATCAACAAGAACGCGGTAATTTGTAGCTTTTGTCAAAAATAATTTTCCAATCACCGAAGCCGCTCCAGCCTAACGGATCATTTGAACGATAAACACATCCGGATTGTTACTGGTGGTAGAGCGAGCGTGAGCGCACTTCAACAAACCACGCTGCAGAATTTGGGAAACAAATAAGCAGAGCGACCACAGAAAAACTGATGAGCTCAATGGCAAAGTGGGTTGCCCCTCTCTCTCTCTCTTGAGATGAAAATGCGATTAATTAATTAGAAATCCTGTAATTAATTAGATACATTTTTTCAATCGCCTGACAGCACTAGTTTCAAGTCCTGCTCTCAACATAAACATCATTGGTTGAGTAAAGTGTAAAGCACTTTGAGAGCCTTGAAGGTGTAAAAGCACTATATACAAATGTGACCATTTACCATTTTACCATTTATTATCTTATTAACTTATATAACTTATATCTTTAACACAATTGGTTCTTTACCTGCCCTTTTCCACCAGAACTAGCACGTCTGACTGGGTTGCTGAAACAGAATGAATGACATTTATATTAGCAGATGTCGATAACATCAAATATGCTTCACATGCACAGCACGTAATATTTATGCACACATAAATTATGATTTACTCACAGAGTTCAGTTAGTTTGCGCAGATTTATTTCCTCCATATGGCCCTCCATGTATGCGTGCAAGGTTGAGCCCTCCAACGCAAACCAACCCACTTTGGATGTTTCCAGATTCAAGCCTCCTTTGCACCTCAGCCTCCCAATTCGGACAAAATCCAAACGTAGTAGAGGCTCTGCACTGGCTGGAATAATGCTCTAAAAAAGAAGATATCAATTTTAAAAATTGAAGTACAGGGAACTAAGAGAGAATTAAAAGTTCTGCTAGTATGGTCATTTACACTGTATTTAACACACACAGCTCTGGAAAAAAATAAGAGACCACTGCATTTTTTTCTGAAATCAGCATCCCTACATGCATTACAGCCATTCCATTCCAGCGTCTGTTGAATTCCAACACAAACACAAAGCTGAGCTACTTCAGTTCTCGCACCAGGAGTGGAATAAAGTCACCCAAGAACAATGTGAAAGACTTGTGGAGAGCATGCCAAGACGCATGAAAGTTGTGATTAAAAATAAGGGTTATTGCACCAAATATTGATTTCTGAACTCTCTTAGTCTAATTCAATTTTTAATTTATTTACTTATTATTTATTGATACAGGAGAAACATTTGACCCATCCTTATTATTAGGAGCAGTGGGCAGCACATGACTGCGCCCGGGGACCATCTCCATGATCTTATTGCTTAGGCTTGGTCAGGACCCAAGCTGGAGGATTTTACCTATGGCGCATGTTTTGGGTTGATGGGGGAAACTGGAGTGCCCGGAAACCCACCCAGACACAGGGAGAACATGCAAACTCCACACAGAAAGGTCCGGGTGCCCCAGTGATCGAACCCGGAACCTTGTTGCATGAATGCTAGCTACTCAGCCAACATGCCGCCATGGTGTGTAAACATTAGTATTATGTTGTTTTAAAATGAATTTGATCTTGTTTCTTTGCATTGTTTGAGGTCTGAAAACATGTATCTTTTTTGTTATTTTGACCATTTGTCATTTTCTGCAAATAAATGCTCTAAATGATGAATTTGGGGGAAATGTTGTCAGTAGTTTATAGACTCAAACAAAAATGTTCCTTTTGCCCTAACACATACCTATAAATAGTAAAATCAGAAAAACTGATAATTTTGCAGTGCTTGCTTTTATTTTTTTCCAGAGCTGTATGTTTTTATTAATACACAAATATTCTCTTTTCTTTTTTCTTATTGTCAGTATCCTCGTTCCTCTCCATTAGATGTTGTAAAAGTGTAATTAGTGTAACTTTTTTGCTACTAAACTGTGTATAGAAGCATACTGTACTGTTCCTAGAAATTTTCTGCAAGTTCAGTGCAAACTATGTAAAATTGCTGCATTCTTGTCAAATCTAGGTTTGTCCTCCCCCCAGTGACCAAAACCCACCCATCCTACCCATCCTACCCCCTCACTCTTTTCTTTAGTCCTCCAGGTACAGCTCAAGTTAGCATCTTTATTTGAAATGTAGTTGTGGGTGGTGATCACATGTTTAGTCCCACTTTTATATTTATATATACAGTGCCGTGAAAAAGTATTTGCCCCCTTCCTGATTTCTGTGTTTTTTGCATATTTATCACTCAAAACATTGTCAGATCATCAAACCAATTTTAATATCACACAGAAACAACCCAAGGAAAGACAAAATTCAGTTTTTGAATGATGATTCCATTTATTAGTGCACAAAAAAAATCTAAACCTATCTGGCCCTATGTGAAAAAGTAATTGCCCCCCCTTGTTAAATCACAAACTAACTGTGACTAACCACAGTTTTGAGAAAACTTAGTTCAGTTCTACATGCCACACCCACACCTGATTGTCACCACCTGTGTTGAATCAAGAAATCACTTAAATAGTTCCTGTCAAACAAAGTGAAGTTGGCTACAACATCTCAAGAACAAACACATCATGCCACGATCCAAAGAAATTCAAGAACAAATGAGAAAAAAAGTGATAGAAGTCTATAATTCAGGAAAAGGTTACAAAGCCATTCCCAAAGCTCTGGGGCTCCAGCGAACCACTGTCAGAGCCATTATTCAAAAATGGAGGAAACTGGGAACAGTTGCAACCCTTCCCAGGAGTGGTCGACCAACTAAGATTACTCCAAGAGTGCGACGACGGCTCATTCAGGAAGTCACAAAAGAACCTAGACGCACATCGAAAGAACTACAGGCCTCGTTGGCCTCAGTTAAGGTCAGTGTTCATGACTCCACCATTAGAAAAACACTGGCCAAAAATGGCATCCATGGAAGAGTTCCCAGGAGAAAACCACTGCTTTCACAAAAGAACACAAAGGCTCGTCTCACCTTTGCCAAAAAGCACCTTGATGACCCTCAAGACTTTTGGAGAAACATTTTGTGGACCGATGAGTCTAAAATTGAACTTTTTGGAAGGTCTGCAGCCCGTTTCATCTGGCGTAAAAATGGCACAGCATTTGATAAAAAGAACATGGTGCCCACAGTAAAGCATGGTGGTGGCAGTGTGATGGTCTGGGCCTGCTTTGCTGCCTCAGGACCAGGACAACTTGCTGTGATTGACGGAAAAATGAATTCTGCTGTTTACCAGAAGATCCTGAAGGAGAATGTCCGGCCATCAGTTCGTGCCCTCAAACTCAAGCGCTCTTGGATCATGCAACAGGACAATGATCCAAAACACACCAGCAAGTCCACCTCTGAATGGCTCAAAGAAAACAAAATTAAGGTTTTGGAGTGGCCAAGTCAAAGTCCGGATTTAAATCCGATTGAGATGCTGTGGTGTGACCTTAAACGGGCAGTTCATACAAGAAAACCCTCCAATATGGCAGAATTGAAACAATTCTGCATAGAAGAGTGGGCCAAAATCCCTCCCCAGCGGTGTGAAAGACTCATCACCAATTATCGCAAACGTTTGGTTACAGTTATTGCTGTCAAAGGAGGCTCAACTGGCTATTAGATTAAGGGGGCAATTACTTTTTCACATAGGGCCAGATAGGTTTAGATTTTTTTTGTGCACTAATAAATGGAATCATCATTCAAAAACTGAATTTTGTCTTTCCTTGGGTTGTTTCTGTGTGATATTAAAATTGGTTTGATGATCTGACAATGTTTTGAGTGATAAATATGCAAAAAACACAGAAATCAGGAAGGGGGCAAATACTTTTTCACGGCACTGTATGACTTTTGAATACAGTTCCTCAAACAACTCTTCTGGGTTCAAATTCAAAATACATCAGGCTGTAACTCTCAAATTCTTGTCAACAACTGTTTATCCTAACCATAATAAATGTTTCCTTCTACACAGTGTAATTTTCATTCTTCTCTAAAGACTTAAAAGCGTCTTGGTCTTATCTGAGTGTCCCTAAATCAAACCTTTGCAATGGACTTGATCCATTCTTTGTGGTTGTCAGGATCGTCTGTGCCAAACAAATACAGACGCTCTGCTTCTGTGTACAGTTCAAATGTATGGTTATACCTGTGCAGAAGAAAATATATTTATGTATTACTATTATTATTCAAAAAATATTGGCGTAAGTATGTATAAGTATATATGTAAATGTGTGATAACATTTACCCGTGAGTGATCGTGCCAACGGACAAACACACAATCTCCGAGGCCTTTAAAGATCCATTGGGGTTTGAGTTCTTGTCATTTTCATAATAACTGAAGGTTCCATCGTTCAAAGTACACCAGCGTCGGCTAAACTCTAGATAAAAATCAAAATATACATGTGTATAGTGTGCATAAATACTTCACTAAAACAAGTTAGTGGGTAAGAACTCAAAAGTTGGTAACAAGCCCATCATATTACACTTAAATGCGTAGAAGTATTCCAGTACAGTTAAAAATGCTTGTTCTAATGTCCAATATTGTTTTGTTTATTTATTTTTCATTTTAATTTCATTTATTTATTTAGCACATTAATGAACATAATAAGTAAACATGTTATTTTAATGTACATTTCACATAGATTTTTGTTTCTTACGGGAGCTCAAAAAAGAGTGGGAAGAAAAAAACGTATTTAATCCCACCCCTGTCTTCCAGCAAAAGAAAAACATACCAGCAATGGTAAGGAGAAGAATACCAACAACACTGGTCTACAAATATTTGGACTCGATCTGCTTCCCAGATAAAAGTGGCTAAATCTAATTTATATTGATAAGATGAACTGAAAATCAATTGATAACTGTGCTGGTTAGCTAATGTATTCAAGATATTTAATGATATTGTTTTACATCAAAATAGCATATGTTTATACAATAGATTTAGGCATTTTTGCTTAAAAATAATATTTATATTTTGAAAATATTTAACTTGCACTTCTTTATCCCTCAAGAAATAAACAAGAAATATCTTAAGATATCAGGTGCACATAATTTAATCTCTCTTATGTGAATTAAAAAAATATTTGGTGTTAAAGGGATATGGGTGGCATATCCCTTTAACACTAAATATACAGGTCAAACTTGGGCATCTCCCCACAGTCCAGAGACTAAAATAAGTGGTGGAAAGCGTTTTCCTGGTCACCCAGCCATTGTCCCGAGTCTGTCAGCACTGACCGCCGCGGTATCTGCAGCTACTCCGCGTTAGACTGGAGTCTAACGTCGTCAGAGAAAGATTTCGGCCAAAAGGAATTAATTTGCTCGATGCGTTTCCCAATTACTTTCTGTGTAGTGCGCATTCATATCGAGTGCAAATAAATGTGCAAATCAACACGGAGAGCTTGACTTGGTAATTTTGGGTGGGAACTATTTTACAGTGCGGAAAAACACAGCCGAAGCACACAGGGGAATCCCTGTTACGCACCACGTTGGGAGTTCCCCTGTTACGCAGCGTGGTGTGTGCTTCGGCTCTGTTTTTCCGCACTGAAAAATGACAGACTCGGACAATGGCTGGGTGACCAGGAAAACGCTTTCCATCACTTATTTTAGTCTCTGGACTGTGGGGAGATGCCCAAGTTTGACCTGGGGGTGGCATATCCCTTTAAAACTCTAGACATTAAAATGAATATATTGGAATGTGCAGACAGGCTTTCAGATAGAACTGGTTGCTTGTAGACACACTGTACCTTCTGATAAACTACCGTTTTTGCCTTATTTTCCATAAATTTCCTATTTTGACCCAATACTATATCTTGGAAACTATAGCCAATCAGCACTTCTGACTTAATTTTTCTTTATTAGTGACCTAAACCAAGAAAAATTTCACTACTTTTGTTCTGGACGCATTTTGCTTGTAGACCAGTGTAATGGTAAAGGAAACAACAAGCAGGAAAGTACAACCAACACTGATACAGAGAAAGTGTAATATGACAACGCAGTTAAACTCGTCTCTCTGTACTCGGACCAGACCATGTTTTATACAAAAACTTAAATTTATAAATATAAATAGATTCTTATACAATATAAACAAATGAAACAAACCTTCTTTTGCTTTGCGATCTGTGACTGCCCGTGTCATTGAAGCGGTCTTGAACAGAAAGCCATTAAGGCAAACAGTGGATGGGGCTGAGTACGGCATTGTGGCAGTGACGTCACAGACTTCTGATCCGGGCAATTCTGCGAAAACAACAGTTTGTAGAGAAACAGTAAGTATGACGAACCCAGCAAAGAGTTTCCACGTACAGTAAATGCCAGCAGTGAGGCTCATTTTAATTTTAGACATGTATTTATCTAAAATTACATAAATATTCTGATGTCACAATTATCAAGAACAGAATAACTGATTAAGGATTATATCATGATAATCCTTAAAGTTGCTGACAGTTTAAAATGTTATGTGTATGAATAATTATAAGATTACTTTTAATATTATGAATAGGTTTCATGTGTATTTATTAATTGTACTTTACTATAAGTGAAAACAACAATGATCTAGAAGAGACCATCATGGATAAAGCTTTTTCATGCACAATCAGGTGATAAAATGCAGATAATCTTTCTGGGTGATTATCACGATTATATAAAAAATGTCCCACAAACGATTATTGGCTACTATGATCATGATCAATGATAATATTATTTTTTGTCCCTAATTATGGAGTGAAAAATATCATCAGTGTGGTCTTCTTTCACTATTGGTCGGGTCATTATGGTACACCAAAAAAGTAATGAAAAAACTAAAATTGAACTAGTCTTTGTTGAGCTTTTAACATTCTCTTTGACTTAGACAAACTTTATTGATCAACAAAAGAAATTACTTGGACACAGTAGCAGTACTTGTACACAAAGTAGTACAAGTAAAAATAAATTTGAAGTAAAAATAAGTACAAGTAAAAATAAAACAGTAATATAATAAAATTAAAAATAAAATAAAATAATAAATACAATTTAAAAACTAAATAAAAAAATATTAAAAATAAATAAAATAAAATAAATAAATAAATAGAAAAATAACTATAAATTAAAAAAAAATATCTCAGCTTTATACAAGAGATAGTAAGGAAAACAAAAAAGGTGTTATGATGATCAATAGGACATAGGGTTATCAATTACATAAGAAATTCAAATCAATTCATCTCTTTTTATCTCAAAACAAACCCACCTGTGTTGAGATTGTGGCTTATTAGTTCTGCTTGTAGAGGCTGTGAACTTGCTTGAGCCAATATGAGTGGAGATGGACATTCGGGCACACCAGTTGAACAGTTGACATCCGCCCCACAGAAGATCAGGCGTAATGTCTCCAGGACATCACTGCCCTGCACATTTATGCACAATGCCTAGAGAGGGGAGAAAAAAAATAGTTGGAAAAAATAACACTTTTGAACCACAGTGTAGCTTGTGGGGGGGCTAAATTCACGGCTAACCGGACGCACATTTACACAATCAATCTGTGACCCAGGGAATAGGTAACATCTATCCTTAGATAATACCAGAAAAAAAGTATACAATGTACAGCTCTGGAAAAAAATAAGAGACCACTGCATTTTTTTTCTGAAATCAGCATCTCTACATGTATTACAGCCATTCCATTCCAGTGTCACCCAAGGACAATGTGAAAGACTCGTGGAGAGCATGCCAAGACACATGAAAGCTGTGATTAAAAATAAGGGTTAATGCACCAAATATTGATTTCTGAACTCTTCTTAAGTGTAAACATTAGTATTATGTTGTTTAAAAATGAATTCGATCTTGTTTCTTTGCATTGTTTGAGGTCTGAAAACATTTGATCTTTTTTTTTTCTGTAAATAAATGCTCTAAATAATAATAATAATAATTAATTGCATTTATATAGCGCCTTTCATGACACCCAAAGCGCTTTACAGTTAATTGTTCATTCACTCCACACTTGGTGGTGGTAAGCTACTTTCTGTAGCCACAGCTGCCCTGGGGCAGACTGACTGTAGCGAGGCTGCCAATCTGCGCCATCGGCCCCTCCGACCACCTCCAACATTCACCACTTTCATACTAAGCAATGTGGGTAAAGTGTCTTGCCTAAGGACAAACGACAGTTTTTGCAACTGGCGCCCCCCTGTGGCACCTGGAATTCCCAGTGGTCTCCCATCCAAGTACTAACCAGGCCCTGCCTTGCTTAGCTTCTGAGATCTGACGGGATCAGGCTTTGACAGGCAGGTATGGCCAAACAATATTTTATTTGGAATTTGGGGGAAATGTTGTCAGTAGTTTATAGACTCAAACAAAAATGTTCTTTTTGCCCAAATACAAAATTAGAAAAACTGATCATTTTGCAGTGGTCTCTTATTTTTTCCAGAGCTGTACATTTGTCATTTACACCTGTTCTTTTTCTGCTCTCTTAAGAAAAACATTTCCAATAGAATTAATCAGTTATTAGTCAAGAGTCATAAAAGACATATAACAAGTCCTGAATGTTTAAAAATGCAGGGGAAGTAGTTGATATAATTATGTTGCAATCTGTGTGAAATATCAGATTTGAGAATGCAGGACAGGGGACCACGAGACACAATAATGAATGCATTCTAGTGACTCTTGTCCTGCTGACTGGACCTTAGTGTCATGTGATGCTCTGTCAGCTTTTTGTATGTGTGAGACATCCGAGGACAAACTCAAGTGTTTCTGCCTGTGCCCATTTCAATGAAGGCTCTGTGGGACACTTGGAGAGCTTCTTTCGCACCAGAGGTGAATGTTAATGAGATTTGAAGAAGATATTAAAAAGATACAAACAATGAGAAGATACACTGAATTCCATAGCATATTATCAGGACTGGGGATTCATTTCATACATTGTTTTGGTCCAATAAGAAAAAAATTCTGATATACAGTGCTGGTATTTTTACTAAGCTGTCCATTCATGCCTACAGCTCTGGGAAAAAAATAAGAGACCACAGCATTTTTTTTTTCTGAAATCAGCATCTCTACATGTATTACAGCCATTCCATTCCAGCGTCTGTTGAATTCCAACACAAACACAAAGCTGAGCTACTTCAGTTCTTGCACCAGGAGTGGAATAAAGTCACCCAAGAACAATGTGAAAGTCTTGTGGAGAGCATGTCAAGACACATGACAGCTGTGATTAAAAATAAGGGTTATTGCACCAAATATTGATTTCTGAACTCTTCTTAAGTGTAAACATTAGTATTATGTTGTTTTAAAATGAATTTGATCTTGTTTCTTTGCATTGTTTGAGGTCTGAAAACATGTATATTTTTTGTTATTTTGACCATTTGTCATGTTCTGCAAATAAATGCTCTAAACGATAATATTTTATTTGGAATTTGGGGGAAATGTCAGTAGTTTCTAAACTCAAACAAAAATTTTCCTTTTGCCCAAACACATACCTATAAGTAGTAAAATCAGAAAAAGTGATAACTTTGCAGTGGCCAGAGCTGTATGTCATTCCAAGTTTATCTTCTGTGTATCCAATGTGTAGACAGTGACATAAAATGGAAAAGCAATGTATAAAAAAATGCATAAAAGTCATACTTAACTGCAACCGAGTAGACCTTATTACGGTATATATTTGAAAACATTAACATGAACACTGGCAAAGATCTGCTATCAGCTACTACAGTATAACAAATATTGGACTATCCCTAACTCAGACTTTGGCCATATTATTAAAAGAACAAGGAAGTGGGCTCAGAGGAGTGGAAATATGTTGTGATGGGAAAAGGAGGATGCAGTGTTTTTACAGCTGAAGATCTCAAGTTAGCCTCAGAAACCGCACACGACTCCGCTCTCAGACTCGGCACTTTGTTAAAACCAATAAGCTCTTTTGGATCTGATTGGGAAATTCCACAGCAGCACGTTACCCGTAAACGCAGCCCCTCCTCTAATAATCACCATTGAGCCTAAACATACACACACACAAACAAGCCAGTTTCAGATTTAAAATTTCACAACTCATTCGAAGACACTCCCTCTTTCATAACCATAGAGCATGAGTAAACTATAAAGAGACAATAAAAGGAGCTAAAAGCTGTTTAGGTCTAAGTTTATTTATGCAACAGTCATATGAATCACATACAGCTCTGGAAAAAAATAAGACTACTGCAAAATGATCAGTTTTTCTGATTTTACTACTTATAGGTATGTGTTTGGGCAAAAGGAACATTTTTGGTTTGAGTCTATAAACTACTGACAACATTTACCCCAAATTCCAAATAAAAATATTATCGTTTAGAGCATTTATTTGCAGAAAATGACAAATGCTCAAAATAACAAAAAAGATACATGTTTTCAGATCTCAAACAATGCAAAGAAACAAGATCAAATTCATTTTAAAACAACAAAATACTAATGTTTACACTTAAGAAGAGTTCAGAAATCAATATTTGCTGCAATAACCCTTATTTTTAATCACAGCTTTCATGCGTCTTGGCATGCTCTCCACAAGTCTTTCACATTGTTCTTGGGTGACTTTATTCTGCTCCTGGTGCAAGAACTGAAGAAGCTCAGCTTTGTGTTTGTGTTGGAATTCAACAGACGCTGGAATGGAATGGCTGTAATACATGTAGAGATGCTGATTTCAGGAAAAAAATGCAGTGGTCTCTTTATTTTTTTTTCCAGAGCTGTATGTTTGTGGTTATACATGAGGGTTTAGTGATTGGAACTGGAGTTGGAGCTAACAGTAAATATGAGTAATGGTCCGATACTGCAATAGCCCAGTAATCTTCTACAGCTCAGGGAACAGGGATTCATATTATTAACTGGGCATAACTGATAATTGAAGAAGAAGAAGTGACTTTATTGATCTCACACTGGAGAAATTCTTCTCTGCATTTAACCCATCCTGTTATTAGGATAAGATAAGATAAGATAAGATAAGACTTTATTGATCTCACACAGGAGAAATTTACTCGCCACAGTAGCTCCAGGACAATTGGACAGGAGGGAAAAAGTGCATGCAGGCAGGGAGGGGATAAAGTAAGTAATAAATAGTGCAAATAGTAATATGTAATAATAATAATAATAATGGAAAATAGTAATAATGATAATAGTAACAACAAGCATCAACATGAAAAGGAGGATATTGCATGTCTGGCCTATATGTTAGAATTATACAGTCTGATGGCGGTGGGGATGAAGGATCTGCGGTAGCGCTCCTTCTTGCACTGGGGGTGCCTCAGTCGGCTGCTAAAGGAGCTGCTCAGCTCCTCAATAGTCCGGTGCAGAGGGTGAGAGGTGTCGTCCTTAATGGACATGAATTTGGCCAGTACCCTCCTCTCAGCCACCTCCTCTACACGGTCCAGAGGACAGCCCAGGACAGAGCTGGCCCTCTTAACCAGCTTATTCAGTCTTTTTCTGTCCCGTTCTGTGCTGCTCGGGGCCCAGCAGACGACAGCATAGAGGAGAGCAGAGGCCACCACAGAGCAGTGGGCAGCACATTACTGCGCCCGGGGACCATCTCCATGATCTTCTTGCTTCAGTTTGGTCAGGACCTAAGCTGGAGGATTTTACCTGGAGCATGTTTTTGGGTTGATGGGGGAAACCGGAGTGCCCGGAGGAAACCCACCCAGACACGGGAAGAACATGCAAACTCCACACAAAAAGGCTCGGGAGACCCGGGGATCGAACCCAGACCATGCATGCAAACTCCACACAGAACACACACAGAAAGGCCTGGGCGACCCGGGGATCGAACCCGGAACCTTCTTGCTGTGAAGCATGAGCGCTAGCCACTCAGCTACCGTGCCGCCATCTAGTAATATATAATAATAATAATAATAAGTATTTTTTGTTCATGTTCTAGATTCATAATATTTTTAGGGGTAATTTCCTTGGGCAATGTACAATTCCTGAAAATTGAATACAATGTCCACCTCAATTTGGAACGGGCTCGATACTGATTTCGATACCAACAATCATAATACAAACTAGTGTAATTTTGATAAAGCAGAATGCAAATTCTGACAAAATATTGGTCTAGTAAAATGTTATGTGATTCTGTATGTTATCTATATTAGTTTCTAGTTTTTGATACTGCTTTTACTATCAGTTATTATCTGGGTAATAATTGTTACAATATCAAATCAGGCAAAACAGATTCCTTTTTAAAAACAATACATTTATTCAGTCAAACAAAAAACAGGAATTTCTCTTAAAGTTAAATTAGGGTTAGGGTTAGGGGTCTATTACTATCTATCATATCTTTTGTTCCAAGCAATCCCCCGGTACCATTTACACAGCATTAGAAATAGTAAAATGTGGGTCAAATGCGTACAGAAGAAGAAAAAAACATATCAAGGCCATCAGATAAAGGGCACTGACTGGGCTAATCAAAGCAAAATGGATAAGGCAGTAGAATGTTTAAATGTTTGAAGAACAAGCTCTGATATCTGCAGCTAGTGAGAGAGGCAGTAAAAACAAATCCCACTTGCACATATGTATATAATATGTGAACGAAGGGGGAATTCAGGAATCACAACCAACTTCCCCAGGGAGCAAGCAAAAGATTTTATCGGGGTGTGGCAGAAAAAGAAAAAAAAAAGAAAATCTGAGTACTCCATCTGGCATCTGCAACCCTATAGGACAGGAAAGGGAGAGAGGAAAGACAAACAGCAGAAAGGAAAATATTGGGAAAAGAAGATGAAAGGCGTTACAATTATCCTAGTTTGATTGTGCAGTGGAAATGTCCAAACAGTGCGCACAAATGGGCTGCTCCACTTAGGCCGTTTAAACATCCACTGAAGTCCCACCCACGTTTATGTGAATACAAGTCCATATATTAGATCCAGATGACGGAAAGGCTGTTCCTTCATTACCTCACTCAGGCCGGTTTACAAAGATGGGGGTGAAGCCACACATTGAAGGAGGACAATGAAGTAAGTCAAATTTGAACACGGATCTTTAAATAAATTAGAGCAATAAAGCAATGCTGGGAAATGGTTAAAAAGAGATGTCAGATTGAAGTGATGTGAATGAATCCAATAAGGACAACTATAAAGAGAACCAACCACAGCACACTACCATGATTATATATATAAAAAACAAAAACAAAAAAAACTTTACTTGCTTGATTTGGGGTATTTTCAGGAAGATATATTGAAATTTGTATAACAGAACATAATAGATTTTATAGCATTTTGTGGTTCCAGTAAAGTGACACCTTGAATGTAGTTAACTTTATGTGTCAGTGCACCCGACTAGGCAAATGATTAGACAACGTGAGAGTGACTCCTGGCTGTGACAATTTACTGAATGTCTCCCTCCATTCTTCACCTTTATTTATGTTATTTGAAAGGTTTAGATAGTACAGAGATGCAAAGTTCTAAGGGTTAGTTTGAACGGGGGCTAAGGTCTAGGTGGGTGGAAAGGAGGAGACATAAGAAAACAATAATATCCATTGAGTAAGGTGACCCTCTAACCCTACACGCACGGACACACACAGTGATCACTACCGAGACGTGCTGAAATGACTTGCAAATAGCCGCCAACGTTCCTACACATATCTGCATCCATATTTATCTGATATAGCTCAGCCCACTTGCAAGTATAATACACACAAAAGCTTTATGTTGGAAACCTCAGCAACACAACAGCCATTGTAGCAAATAGCTGCAGCCTGCTCAACCAAAGTGACACACATTCCATTGTAGGTTGCACTAAAAGCTTGTTCTAAAACGCATTTTCAAAGCTACATTCTTCACCAAGATGTAGTCTAACGTCTATTCCCTAGTAGTAAAACCACCTCACTGCCACTCACCTGTAGAGTTCAGTTTGATCAAATCCACACTTCTGCAAAATGTTGCCACTTTGCCAGTTGTCAAAGTTAGGGAATGCCAAAGCAAATAGGATCTATAAACCAGTTTGGCAAACAGCAAGAACTAACAGTAAAAGAGTACAGATAGAAAGCAGAGATCAACTCCCGTTCAGAGTGGCAGCCAAACAATGAGAAGAACAGCAGAGGGAGAGAAGGAGGAGAGCGGAGGTGGAGTCAAGCACATTCCAGCTCACTGTGAGTAGTGATGTCACAGACAGAAAAAAATGCAAAAACAAAGAGAAAGAAATACCAAAAGAGGAGGAAAGAAAGACTGGCTTACCTGAAAGCATTGTAAAATAACCAAGCAGGCTACTACGAGTGAACAATGCCTCTCACTTACATACAGGCTAAGAGATACTGTGCATTTATGTGTGACTTTTTACACAGCAAATAAAAACTCACTGCATTCTACAGACACACCCAAGACAAACGAGCAAGTCAAGGATTGATCAATCTGGAAAGTTAGGTTTTAAACAACATGACATGAACTGGAAAGTACTACACACTGGCTATGTCAATGTGCACACAGAAATCAGACTATTATTAGATTTCTGGAGATGTCAGATTATGAAAATGCAAATTCAAATGCTGATGTGAGTAATCAGATTTCTTCCTAGTCCTGGTATGTCACCTCAGACTTTCTGTGTACATGTCATTTTAATAATCAAACAACTTTGGAAATCTAATAATAATCAGATTTTGAGTGTGCTGCTACTGTTTATCTACGCAGAATAAATTACAGTGGGTCTTTCAGTTGGATTATCTCAGTTTGGTGCATCTCAAACACTGTGAATCACCAGCCTGATGGAAATTAAGGAAGAAAACAGCGTTTAATGTGATTCACATTTATGAGCAGTCCTTAATGTCTGAGGTGAACTGGGTTAAGCTGCTAATGAGTGACCCAGCTGGATCTAAAACACTCACAACTCACCACACACTCCACACAGCATGGCTATAATTACCACCGTTTCCTTGAGGCACAACTCTTTCCGTCTTCACTTTCTTCACTTTCTCCAGTGTCCTATCCTACCAATATCACTGGTCTACAAATTTTTGGACTCGATCTGCTTCCGAGATAAAAGTGGCTAAATCTCATTTCTATTGATAAGATGAACTGAAAATCAATTGATAACTGTGCTGGTTAGCTAATGTATTAAAGATATGTAATGATACTGTTTTACATCAAAATCACATCTGTTTATACAATAGATTTAGGCATTTTTCCTTAAAAATAATATTTATATTTTGAAAATATTTAACTTGCACTTTATCCGTCGTGAAATAAACAAGAAATATCTTAAGACATCAGGTGCACACCATTTTGAGGCATCTCTTATGTTAAATCAAAAAATATTTTATGTTAAAACTCTAGACATATTAAAATGAATGTATTGGAATGCGCAGACAGGCTTTCAGATAGAACTGGTTGCTTGTAGACACACTGTACCTTCTGATAAACTACTGTTTTTGCCTTATTTTCCATAAATTTCCTATTTTTATACAATACTTTATCTTGGAAACTATAGCCAATCAGCACTTCTGACTTACTTTTTCTTTATTAGTGACCTAAACCAAGACAAATTTCACTACTTCTGTTCCGGAAGCATTTTGCATATAGACCTGTGTATTATGAAAATACCATGTAAACACCTAATAAAACTACACATAACTGATGCGTGAAGAGTCCCTCAGTCGTCCAGGTAGAATCCATGATAAAAGAAGAAATTCAATTTGTCAACTGGACAAAGTTTGTTTGGTCGAAATCGTTTCGCCGCTCATCCGAGAGGCTTCGTCAGTTCTGGTTAGAGTGCTGGTAAGACACTGCTTATATCTCGCTGCAGGGAGGAGCTAATTATTCTGCAGTTTTTCTGAAACTATCTTGCCTATTTGTTTCTGTCTTTTGTTTCTCTGGCGTCTAGTTTAGCATACCTATTCATCCCTACACGACTGTTTTTCACACCGCTGGCCCTGACCTGGCTAGCCCTATTGTTTCTTTTGTTTGTTTTGATTTAGGTTTAAGAATGGAATTATAGATGGGAGACAAATTATGTCTGACTCCACCATTTCTGTTTAAAGAAGGATTCTCTTTTTTGACAAAAATAGCTCCCCTCTCAACTCCCCTCTCAAGAAACAAGATAACAGAGAATCCGAACCCAGGAGGAAAGGGGTAGCGATTCCTTACCTGGCCGGCGTGTCGGAAAAGAGGATTTTCAGACAATATGAAATCCCAGTTTATTTCAAACACAAACACTTTAAGACAAAAACTCGTCCACCCAAAGGACAAAACACCGAGCCACAAACAAAGCAATGTGGTCTACTCCATTCAGTGTAGTGAAGACTGCAGTGAGCGCTACATTGGGGAAACACAACAGCCACTTTACAAGAGGATGTACCAACACAGACGGGCGTGCCAGAGTGGACCGTCATCTGCCGTACATCTTCACCTAGAAGCCACGGGCTATTCATTTGAGGACAGTGAGGTTCAGATCTTGGCCAGGGAAAAGAATTACTTTGAGAGGGGAGTTAAAGAGGCTATTTTTGTCAAAAAAGAGAATCCTTCTTTAAACAGAAATGGTGGAGTCAGACATAATTTGTCTCCCATCTATAATTCAATTCTAAAACCTAAATCAAAACAAACAAAAGAAACAATAGGGCTAGCCAGGTCAGGGCCAGAGGTGTGAAAAACAGTCGTGTAGGGATGAATAGGTATGCTAAACTAGACGCCAGAGAAACAAAAGACAGAAACAAATAGGCGAGATAGTTTTGAAAAAACTGCAGTATAATTAGCTCCTCCCTGCAGCGAGATATAAGCAGTGTCTTACCAGCACTCTAACCAGAACTGACGAAGCCTCTCGGATAGAGCGGCGAAACGTTTTCGACCAAACAAACTTTGTCCAGTTGACAAATTGAATTTCTTCTTTTATCATACACATAACTGACATTAAAGGTCTGAGGGTCAAATGAAACAACCCCAAGGTGGAAGTCTATTTTCTAAAACCCTGTGACAATCATCATCTCTAATATTATGTGCCCAGTATTCAAAACTATACAAGCCTTCCCTTCAACCAAAATACCCTCACAAAATCCTGCCACTCTTCCTCTAGAATGTATAATCTCACATTTGGCATTAGTGTATAAGTTAGTCTTCACTTACATTGTTCAGCTCTTTCTGATTCCCAAACAGTTGGTGGTACTTCCTGTATTTTCCCTGGCGATATTTGTTCGTGATGTAGCGTCGGCGGTCTTCAGTGCAGCTGGACGGTGTCAAAGCTTCACTCGGAGGAACATTAGCAGCCCAAAAACTGTTGACCCGTTCATTGCCAATCAAAAGAAACACCTGCAAGAATTTATACAAATAATATATGTTAAATTACTGTATTGTAATAACATAATATTGTATTTAGCTTTCATTTACCTGAATTAGTTCATTTGTCCAGACCTTCTTGTCCATCTTCAGGCTCCGTACTTTAGAAATGCTTGGACCCAGACCACGATGCTCTCCTGAAATAATTGCATGTATTTGAGTCCTGCATAAAATATATAAAGAAGCATCAACAGTGACACAAACCTGCACATCGTTTACAGACCACCACACACAGATTTATAGCTGCCCATTCTGGCTTGAGGGCTCCACAGTCGGCACAGAGGCTGTTAGCAGGCTCCGCCCAGATTCGTTCTGCCACTTCGCTATTGGACAACGCTTCATCTATGGCGTTATGCATGGCCTCAACCCACTGGTCCTTCAGCTGCTCGGACTCTGCAATGAAGCTGCAAAAAAGCAAATTCCAAAAATGATATACACTCAACAAAAATATAAACGCAACACTTTTGTTTTTGCTCCCATTTTTCCTGAGATGGACCCAAAGATCCAAAATTCACTCCAGATACACAACACTACCATTTCTCTCAAACATTGTTCACAAATCTGTCCAAATGTGTGACAGCGAGCACCTCTGCCCCGCCGAGACAATCCACCCCACCTCACAGGTGCGCCACATCAAGATGCCGATCCGACATCATGACCAGTGCACAGGTGTGCCCAGACTGCCCACAATAAAAGGCCACCCCGAAATGTGCATTTTTTTTTTTTGCTTTATTGGGGGTCTGGGGACTCAGGACCAGTCAATATCTGGTGTGACCACCATTTGCCTCATGCAGTGCAACACATCTTCTTCGCATAGAGTTTATCAGATTGTCAATTGTGGCCTGTGGAATGTTGGTCCACTCCTCTTCAAAGGCTGTTATGGACGAAGAACACAGGTGCATTTTATTGATGGCATTTTGAATGCACAGAGATACCGTGATGAGATCCTGAGGCCCATTGTTGTGCCATACATCCATGAACATCACCTCATGTTTCATCAAGATAATGCACGGCCCCATGTTGCAAGGATCTGTACAGAATTCTTGGAAGCTGAGAATGTCCCAGTTCTTGCATGGCCAGCATTCTCACCGGACATGTCACCCATTGAGCATGTTTGGGATGTGTTTGACCGGTGTATACGACAGCGTGTACCAGCTCCCACTAATATCCAGCAACTTCGCACAGCCATTGAAGAGGAGTGGACCAACATTCCACAGGCCACAATTGACAATCTGATAAACTCTATGCGAAGAAGATGTGTTGCACTGCATGAGGCAAATGGTGGTCACACCAGATACTGACTGGTTCTGAGTCCCCAGACCTCCAATAAAGCAAAAAAAAAATGCACATTTCGGGGTGGCCTTTTATTGTGGGCAGTCTGGGGCGCACCTGTGCACTGGTCATGATGTCGGATCGGCATCTTGATGTGGCGCACCTGTGAGGTGGGGTGGATTGTCTCAGCGGGGCAGAGGTGCTCGCTGTCACACATTTGGACAGATTTGTGAACGTTTGAGAGAAATGGTAGTGTTGTGTATCTGGAGTGAATTTTGGATCTTTGGGTCCATCTCAGGAAAAATGGGAGCAAAAACAAAAGTGTTGCATTTATATTTTTGTTGAGTACAATAATATCTTACAAGATTAACAAATAAAGTGAAATATGGAGGTTTGTGTCCACTCTGGATCTGATAAATGCAAACTGGACAACTTAAGATACTCCACTGGCAACCATTTGCAATTTACAGCGCTGGAAAAAAATAAGTGACCACTGCAAAATGATCAGTTTTTCTGATTTTACTACTTATAGGTATGTGTTTGGGCAAAAGGAAGATTTTTGTTTGAGTCTATAAACTACTGACAACATTTCCCCCAAATTCCAAATAAAAATATCGTTTAGAGCATTTATTTGCAGAAAATGATAAATACTCAAAATAACAAAAAAGATGCATGTTTTCAGACCTCAAACAATGCAAAGAAACAAGATCAAATTCATTTTAAAATAACATAATACTAATGTTTACACTTAAGAAGAGTTCAGAAATCAATATTTGGTGCAATAACCCTTATTTTTAATCACAGCTTTCATGCGTCTTGGCATGCTCTCCACAAGTCTTTCACATTGTTCTTGGGTGACTTTATTCCACTCCTGGTGCAAGAACTGAAGTAGCTCAGCTTTGTGTTTGTGTTGATGCTGGATGCTGGAATGGAATGGCTGTAATACATGTAGAGATGCTGATTTCAGAAAAAAATGCAGTGGTCTCTTATTTTTTCCAAAGCTGTACGTGCTGTGACTTACAGCTTGTTCAATCCATGGGGTTCAGAGAGATGAAAAAGTAGCACCATTGCCATAGTAACTAACAACTGTAAACAATTTTCTAAGTTTTGAATAAAATTTGACCTTAAAGTGGGACTAAATCATCCAAAAAGACCTTTCAAATAAAGCTGCTTAAACTGGGCAGTGGCTGTGGATTAAAGAAGAGTGTGAGAGAGAAAGACAGGTAAAGCCTACTGGTATAAGGAACAGTATGATTAGTCTAATAAGTATCCACACTTCAAACTCCACCCCTGCAGCCAGTTGTTTGTTATCAGATGTAAGAGTAACAACTGGCTGTAATCAGAGCAGTCCTGAGTGATGTCACCAGCTACTGGGAATTGCAGAGGCCACTGAAAGCAACACAAAACTTTTGACCAAAATGGTGCAATGTTACCTAGATTGCACTAAAGTTGCCAAAAAATGACAAGTGTATTTAATATTAAGCTTAGTTCCACTTTAAAATGACGCCTTTAAACAGGAAGTTGAAACCCATAAACCCATATCCACTACTACCTATAGAATAGTACACCGCAAAAAAAGCTTGGACAGAATTTAAGGTCTATCTATCTATCTATATACAAAGGCTGTGTCCCACCATAGTGGGGTAGCCTAGACAGGGCATACATTTTTGTTCCTTTCCCTCCTTCCTTCCTTTCCCCAAACCCTCCTTCCGTGACTTTTTTTATTTTTTTATTTTTTTATTTTTTTTCCTTCGTTTGTACCAGCGTCCTTTCCTCATCACCATCACCACTCTCTTCCCACACTGGCGTCCACCCACCCCCCATCCATGCACTGGACAACCGAGAAGGCAGCCAGCGAACCCGAGCGGAAAAACCCCCAGGACCCGCCCCAGGCGGCACAAAGGGATGACCGGCCAGACCCAGAGCGTAAACCGGACCACCGCCAGCACCCAGGAATCCTCCAGAGGACCACACAGGGACAGCACCTAGAGAGGGACGAGCACCCAAGCACACCTTCCGTCCATCACCATCACCGCTGTCGCCCCACTTTAAAATCCACTTCTCCCCCCTCTCCGAACATTTCTTCATATCCTATGTTGCCCTATATTGTGTATAATGTGTATGCTATTTATAATGTGTCTAAATGCATTAAAAGAAGGAGGACATTGTCCTGCAAACCTAAGTGTAGGTGTTCAGCCCTCACTAAGAAATGATGCATTAAAAGAAGGAGGACATTGTCCTGCAGCCTAGGTGTAGGTATTCAGCTTGCCCTGACTAAGAAATGATGCATTAAAAACAATCCAAAACATTGGGAGAGGGTCCAGGTCCAGACCATCCGCAATCATCCCACTACAACAGCAGTAACAGTAATAACTAAAGGTGCACCTAGATAACGTCGCCCCCCTCCAGGTGCCCCCATCCACCATACAGAACCCCAAAGAACCCCGGATCCAGGCGGCCATCCGGACCACACCCCTAAGCACCAGCCAGCCACCCCCTCGGCACCCCGAAACCAGACCTGGTGATACCACCCAAGCCCGCCAGCAACCCCCCAAACAACCCAGCACTCAGAACAAACCAGCACTCAGACGCCAGCACCACCCAAACGTCACCGGAGAGGCATGATGATGTTGGGGAAAAGGACACCTTGGTTTAAGGTCTAAGGACCGATCTAAACCACACCACACTGCACCAGGGTCAGCTGCACAGCCCAGTGTGGGCACTTCCACAGCAGGGCCTCAGCCAAAGCTGGTTTCCCCTGCCGCTTCATATCAAGACCCGTCCTCTACCACACCCATCCATTCATTCATACACAAACTCTCTCCATTCATCCCTGTCCTGAGCAGCCTCTCTCCCTTGCACCACAGTCATCCCTCTTGCATTCAACGCTCTTCTTACACCCTCTGTCCATCCCATTCGCGGTCTTCCTCTCATTCTCACTCCACTCACATCAGATTCATACACCTTTTTCACCAATCGCTCCCTTTCCATCCTCTCAACATGTCCAAACCATCCCAATGCCTTTTGCTCTGCTCTCTCAGCCAACTCTCGCAACACACCAGTTCTCTCTCGGATATCTTCATTTCTCACACGATCCATGCGCGTCACACCACACATACTCCTCAGACATCTCATCTCAACTACATTCAACTTCCTCTTCTCCGCAACTTTCAAACTCCACGTTTCAGCCCCATACAACGCAGCAGGCACCACCACACCCTCATACAATCTCCTTTTCGCAACCATTCCCAGTGACCTACATTCAAACACTCTCTTCATTCCCCCCCATATCTTACGTACTTCATTCATTCTAAACTCTACCTCACCCCCTATTCCACCATCCACACCAACATGCGACCCCAAATACTGAAAACACTCTACCTCTTCCAACAACTCCCCCATTTAATGCCACATTCAACCTACGTTCATCCTTTGACCTCGTGCACCTCATCACCTTACTCTTATTCACATTCACTCTCAGCTTCCTTCTATCACACACCCTTCCAAACTCCTCAACCAAACGTGCCAAGCTCTCCTCTGAATCAGCCACTAGTGCAGTATCATCTGCAAACAACAACTGATTCATGCTCCATTCGCTGCCATCAACATTCACCATGCTCACACCCTTACCTGACACTCTTGCATTCACCTCTTTTACCACACCATCCATATACACATTAAACAACCACGGAGACATCACACATCCCTGACGCAAACCAACCCTCACAGGAAACCACTCACTCGTGCTATTTCCCACTCTCACACACGCTCTACTGTTTCTATAAAATCTCTTCACACCTTCCAACAATCTACCATCGATACCATACAAACTCAACACAACCCACAACGCCTCTCTATTAATCGAATTTAAGGTATAAACAGTTAAATCTATCAGAAAATGACTTAAAAGTAGTGAAATTATCTGTCCATGCAGATAATTTTACTTGACAATTTATCTTAAAATAAACTACCTCTAGACTAGAATAACGCAGTCTCAGAACTAGTAAGTAGATAATAAATCTGAAAACAAGACAAACAACCTGATATAAGTTTTAAAATCGTGGCCAGACCAGAGAAATTTGCAGTGTAAAGAGTGGAATACACTTAGGTCACATAAATGTGTAAAATGTGTTCATTTTACCTGAAAGTACGATAAGGTGTAGTGAGATCAAAAGAACGCTGATCAGTAACTTTCACATTGCCAACATTCATATCAATGGAGGTGATGCCTACACCAATACGGTAGTCCTGAAATACAAAACAAAGCGGATTACATAAAACAAGTGCCTTTATTTTTCTTGCAAATGCACGAATGCTTACCTCCATATTTTTGTAGAGAAAGACCTTATCCAAAGCAACCACAGTGTAAAGCCTGGAGCGTATTCCTCTTAGCCCCAAATATCCATGAAAATCTGGAGCCAAAGGAGAACCAGGGTTGATGGTGTTGCGAAACTGGCGCCCTCCAGTGCAGTCCTTTAACATTGTCACCCATTCATCTCTCTCAGCTAAGAGAAGATTAAAAAATATTATAAAGTGTACAAAATATAACTGATATTTTTTTCTTTTATGAGCAAATATTAAGATACCTTCACTTTCAGCTCTGAAGATAAAAGTCCTATTGTTTGTTACCACCTCAAACTTCAGTTCTCCCACACTTGACACATTAGTGATGAATGCTGTTGAAATGAGCCCTTTAGAATAGATACCCTTTAAAAACAAAACAAAAATATTGCGTTCACATTGCGTTCATATTGAAGTAATATTTGTCAAATGATACAGAGAGAGATTGTATTACCTTTTCATTGTCAAAGTATCTCAGGTAGTCGGCGTCTAGTTTTACCCATCGTCTCTGGTAATAAAGTGCACTGTAGACAAAATATAATTAAAGGTCCGATATTACGCATTTTGGGTTGTTTGTCTTGTTAGAACTCATCACAAACATACCTGCCTTTGTATTTTGTTTCATTCATGGATTATCATCTCCAAAGTTCAAAATGCTCTATATCCACCTTGTGAGGTCATAAAGTCGTAGTTTTCAAGTTTCTTTTACACTCTGTTCAGTAGATATTGGCAATTCCTGGTCTGAAATCATCCAAATGATTCTAGTGAAGGTGTATGGAGTTTAAAATCTGTATTAACCCCTGACATCACAAGGTGGAACAGAGTGTTTTCTGTGTCAGAGGAGAAGTCAGCCTAAACACGTAACACAACTCCAGGTATGTTTGTGATGAGGAAACAACATTATAACATCAGAAAATAGCGTAATATGAGCCCTTTATAATAATAGAGTACAATAACTGCAATAGTGACTGAGATTATTCACATCTGATTAGATACTTACCCTTGTGGGGGGTTCTTGTCCAGCCAGCCCATCTTAATGACGGCTGATTCCTGAGTACTGTCATCCCGAGAGGAGGAAGAGGGTAGCTGGCCTCTGTTTGGGGGAAGGTAGATACTTCCTTGTGGACTGCCCTCTGACCACACGGAAGAACTTACACACAAACAACAAAGGAAACGTCTGAATACTTTAAAAGGGAAAGCATTCAGTAATATCACTGGTCTACAAGCAAAATGCTTCCGGAACAAAAGTAGTGAAATTTTTCTTGGTTTAGGTCACTAATAAATTTGGCTGATTGGCTATAGTTTCCAAGATATAGTATTGGGTCAAAATAGGAAATTTATGCAAAATAAGGCAAAAATGGTAGTTTATCAGAAGGTACAGTGTGTCTACAAGCAACAGTTCTATCTGAAAGCCTGTCTGCACATTCCAATACATTCATTTTAATATGTCTAGAGTTTTAATATCAAATTTTTTTTGATTTCACATAAGAGAGATGCCTCGAAATTGTGTGCACCCGATGTCCTAAGATATTTCTTGTTTATTTCTTGAGGGATAAAGAAGTGCAAGTTAAACATTTTCAAAGTATAAATATTATTTTTAAGCAAAAATGCCTAAATCTATTGTATAAACAGATGCGATTTTTATGTAAAACAATATCATTACATATCTTGAATACATTAGCTAACCAGCACAGTTATCAATTGATTTTCAGTTCATCTTATCAATATAAATGAGATTTAGCCACTTTTATCTCGGAAGCAGATTGAGTCCGAAAATTTGTAGACCAGTGTATTTAATTAATAAACAACAAGAAAACTGCAGGCAATTGTCAATAACCACCAGACAAACAATAACTCAGTCACCTGTTTGTAATGTCAGAGACTATTACTAAAATTGTAGCGGATGAAACTTCACATAATCAGAAAATGGTTAACTAATTATCTGGTATGTAAATGCAAGCGAGTTATCGTCACTATCCTGTCCTAGTTTAAAGGTGCACTATGTAACTTTTTGGTTGGGGTCTGTCACCTGCTTGTTCCTATGGCTATGTAATTGTTTTGCTTGGAATGTTTCACAGTATGCCACTGCGATATCATCATTGTCCAATATTTGCACAACATAAAATGCTAAACTTTGACAATTTAATCACCTATTCAAATGTGCGATTAGTCTTTAAAATCTTAAATAACACAGCACCTCCTCCATTGAAAAAATTTGTACAGCTCTGCTCTGAACAAACAACCAGGACCTCCAGGTCCACAAGTCACAATGACTGCAGAGTACCTAAACGGAGCTCGGCCTTTGCACAGACAGCTTTTTCTTTCAAAGCCATCAAAGAATGGAATAAATTGCCACGAAGTTTGAAATTTTCCTCTGACATGAAAAACTTTTCATTTAACGTTAAGAAATGATTATTAGAGAATCAGCAGTGTCAGCATTAAGAATGATAACTGGTATGTTATAATCTGAGTGAGATTTTATTGTAATATTTTATTGTGTAATAATTGGTAATTTGTAGTGTGTGAGTGTATATTGATTATATTGTTTACATTTTATATTGTATTTCTCATCTGCTCAGGGACTACAGATGGAAACTAGCTTCAGCTATAATCTGGTGTAAAGCATCTTTAATGTTTTTGCACATTGTCCCTGTCAAATAAACTAATAAAGAAAGAAAGAAAGAAACAGCTCTACTACACATTTATTCAGTTACAGGTGGTTTTATAGCCCAAAATACCTAGAAAAACAGGCCTTCTGACTTTGAGCAGGGTCTAGGCTTAAGGCTGCGTCCCATTTCTCTGTCTTACCCCTTCGTCTTACCCCTACCCCTTGGTTTTGCGCGTTCATGTGAGGGCAAGGGGTGACCGAGGGCTACATACCCCTTGAAACGAAGTAAAATCTCGACCAGACTTGGAATGAAGGGGTACGGCGACAAGCTCAGGCAGGTTTTGGGATCAGGATGGCAGCCTCAGATCGACCAGCCAAGGAGTCTCATAAATGTACACTCAACAAAAATATAAACGCAACACTTTTGTTTTTGCTCCCATTTTTCCTGAGATGGACCCAAAGATCCAAAATTCACTCCAGATACACAACACTACCATTTCTCTCAAACATTGTTCACAAATCTGTCCAAATGTGTGACAGCGAGCACCTCTGCCCCGCCGAGACAATCCACCCCACCTCACAGGTGCTCCACATCAAGATGCTGATCCGACATCATGACCAGTGCACAGGTGCGCCCCAGACTGCCCACAATAAAAGGCCACCCCGAAATGTGCATTTTTTTTTGCTTTATTGGGGGTCTGGAGACTCAGAACCAGTCAGTATCTGGTGTGACCACCATTTGCCTCATGCAGTGCAACACATCTTCTTCGCATAGAGTTTATCAGATTGTCAATTGTGGCCTGTGGAATGTTGGTCCACTCCTCTTCAAAGGCTGTTATGGACGAAGAACACAGGTGCATTTTATTGATGGGATTTTGAATGCACAGAGATACCGTGATGAGATCCTGAGGCCCATTGTTGTGCCATACATCCATGAACATCACCTCATGTTTCAGCAAGATAATGCACGGCCCCATGTTGCAAGGATCTGTACACAATTCTTGGAAGCTGAAAATGTCCCAGTTCTTGTATGGCCAGCATACTCACCGGACATGTCACCCATTGAGCATGTTTGGGATGTGCTTGACCGGCGTATACGACAGCGTGTACCAGCTCCCACTAATATCCAGCAACATCGCACAGCCATTGAAGAGGAGTGGAGCAACATTCCACAGGCCACAACTGACAATCTGATAAACTCTATGCGAAGATGATGTGTTGCACTGCATGAGGTAAATGCACACCAGATACTGACTGGTTCTGAGTCCCCAGACCCCCAATAAAGCAAAAACAAAAGTGTTGCGTTTATATTTTTGTTGAGTATATTTTCAGCAGTTGTAATTATCGATTAACAGTTTAGCAGGTTTACAATTATGACGCTTATGTTCTACGTTACTTTTAGTGAACTGTTGTTGCGGTTTTAATTGCAGTGATGTCTGTTTAGCCGATGTTATCGTTTTCATCGAACTTTCATGTATAAACAAGTTAGTTTTTTTGTCGAGCTGAGGTACCCGATAATCCTTGACATTTGTTTACGTTTGTTTGCACCGATTGTTGTCGCCTCTGTAGACGTAACAGCCAGGTAGAGGCAAGGGATGACGACGCAAATGGTAATCGAGTGGTGTCCCATTTCTTAGGGGAACATCCGTACCTCTAGTCTCTCAGCTGTTTATCGAGGGGCAAGACAAAGACGTCGATACATGCACTGTATGTTTTTAATTTTTAAAAGCATTTTAGTATCTGCTTTGTTGTAAAGTGCTATACAAATACATTTCGTTTGACTGAATATTAAGAAAAAGCAGTTTCAGCATGGGCAGAATTCATAAGATTTTGTATATTGCAGCCAATGTGGATTTGGATAGTAATCATCAGTGTGGCTGTGATTTGCGCTGTTCATTTTTGTTTTGATGAATGACTCACTCATCGTCGTCCAGTAGCTCGTCATCACTGCACAAGGCACTGTAGCGCATCTTTGCCCGATTGGTCATTTGGGATTTGTCCTATTGAAAGACAAAGTAATAAAGGTTGATAACTAATGGAAAAAAGATCTGTGGTATTGGCTTGTTGTGAAAGTCTTACTCTGAGTGGCATGTTCACCTGTTGGGCACCAAAGTAAAACAGATCTGGGTCTTCGTATTCATCTGAGTTGTCGTCAAGGGAATCTAATCCTGAAAAATACAACACCCAAAGGTCACTAAAGACATACATTATTTTTAATTATTAGCAAAAATATTAAAAAAAACAAACAAAAAAAAAAACACACAAATTATATAAATCAAAGTTGATTTTTAACTTTGATTGATATAATTTGTGGTATTTTTGTACTTCTTTAACTTCTAAATGTACTTCTTTAATTTTCACCACTGTTACTGTGATTCAATGACTCAGATGCAAAAAATCATTTGAGATTGAGTCAGTAACACTGAACATAATCACAGGTCATGATTGCCTCATTATTGCTGCTATATTTGGTTAACTGTTAGTCATGTTGTAACTCACTCACTCATCAGTGTCAAAAATGATGCTATACTGCAAGTATTTAAGATTACATGAGGCAGACCAAAAATGAGTTGCAACAAATTGAAATCTGAACAAATTGTATACAAAAACAAGTACAGCGATACTACAACTATTGCTAAATTCAATGGTTGTACTATTTAAACTCCAGTAAATAACAAAGCAACAATAATTAGAGTTGTCAAATAAAAATCCACACCCAGATACTAATTGATAAACAGGGCAAGAACAATCAGCCTTTCCTATAGAGTTTTAGAATGGTCTTGATCTATATCAGAACTAGTTAGATTATAGAAACTACTATTATTTCTACTAAGAACTACATTGTCTAAAAATAATACACTGAAATAATGTTTGAGCTCATAGTATCATGACAGCTCTAGCATCTATATGTTTATTAATATCTGCTGCAGGCCAATTTTGTACTCACTGGGTTCCCTCGGGGGTGGTGGGACTCTCCTTGCTGGTGGGGCAGGTGCCTTCTCGGGCTGACTTGATTGTTGTATTTGCTGTAAGATATCTTGACTCGTAGACGTCCAGATTCGAGGTGGGACGTGTGGCATTTGGTTCTTTTCCACGTCATCAGGAGATTTGACAACAGGTGACAAACTGTCAGACAGAGTTGAAGAAGTTGAAACATCAGTACTCGGTAAATCAGGGCGAACATCTTCAGTCTCCAAGTTCACATTTGGGCGAGTGAAAATCCAAAGCAGACGGCTAATTCTATACATCCTCGGGTACTCGAAGGCGTTCTTAAAATTCACATTACTGCCAGTTTAGCTTGACGAGTGGGATATGTTTTAGTCCTAGAGTGTGTCCCACTTGCAGCAGCACTGGTCTCTTCCTGATTGTTGAGTCTTAGGTCATGTTATGAGCAGCATGTTTAAACCTGCCCATCTCCTGGAGACTCTAGAGAAAGCCCTGCAACCACTGCATACCTCTGGATTCTCTCTAAAAGGACATGTAAACAAAGTATGTGCTAAGAAGGTGTTAACTTTAGCATTTCTACCTGCTAGTCAACCCGTTTCTAATGGAATGTGGAAGGCAGCAGAGACAGGAAATTTGATTCATAACACTGTAATAAACAGAAGATACATAAGATACGGGTATGCCTTTTAACTTCCTGTTGCATTTCAAACTATTCATTTACTTTTGTTGTTTAATAATGCAAAAAAATCTCCTGCTGATCTCGCTATATCTGGAATACTCCCTAACCAATACAAAAGTCGGGACATGGATATTGTTGCATTTTCAGCCCTTATAGCCGACAAATCCTGTTAGAATGGAAATCACTGATGGCTCCAAAAGCCTCACAATGGCTGAATGACCTCCTGTTGTTTCTGGACCTTGAAAAAATTAAATATGACTTGAGGGGCCAAACATCTAAATTTTACACTGTGTGGGGCACTATAATCAAATATACAAACGCTCTTAAGTTAATATAACTTTATAACTTTCTCAGGAACACGGCAAAGTTCTATGGGGGGGAAAAAGGGGGGAAAAAGTCGGTTGATATCATAAGCAACAACTTTTCAATTCTATTCAAAAAAGTTAAATAGCAGTATAATCTATTAACTGCAGTGTATTTTAGCCCATCGCGTTAATTATTAATCACGCCAACTTCAGTAAAAACCTAACTGCTGGGAAACTCAAGAATGACAACGCAGAACTGTCTTTGCAGTATTTTGGTAACTATTGTGAAAGTTCCTCTTACCCACTGCTCATGTGCATTTGTGTGGCAATACTAATAATTTACATCAATACATTTTGAAAGTTTGAGCATTATGCCATGTATTTACTGAAAAAACTGCATCAAACTTTTGTCTCACTGTCAATAAAAAATGATAGGCTACAATATTATTCACTAGTGACAATAAGTTATGTCCCCTGCAGCTGACGTAAAAGTAGGTCATGTTTATAAAAGTGTAGCTATAGAAGGGGTTTAAGAGCCCTTTTAAAATGATGTAAACCAACCCCACAATGACAGGAAACTAACCTGTTGAAAGAGTTCCTGCATTTAAACAGAGGAAGAGTGTTCATAGCTGCAGCCGGCTATATTTAACCATAAATACGAATGCACATAGACTGTACACAAAGAGACTCCTCACACAATGGGCCACTAAGGGCATTTGCAGAGCAGCTAAAACAATAAAAAATACAGATGTTTTTCCTCACAGCTTCTTGTATATAGCCGAGATATCTTTGTACTACTATATTTCTATAATTCATTTTTACTTGTAGATATACATTATGTGATGTTTTAGTCAGGGTGTTTATTGTCTTGTTTATCAGATGTTTTAATGTTCACTGTGGGCCTAGGGAGCACAGCTATTTCAAGTCCTGTGTGTGCAACCTGGACATACGTTTTTTGACAATAAAGCTGACTTTGAACTGTTGAACATGTATATAATTATGCCTTATTTGACACATCTCTTACCATTTCTGCTACTTATTTAGAATTTATTATTACCATTTATATTTTTTACTTTTTGTTACTATAATCTATTGTGATGTGTTAGCTACTTTGTCCAAAAATGCCCCTTGTGGATCAATAAAGTTTGTCTAAATCTACGTCTAAGATAGTAAATACATGATTTTAATCAGCAGTAGGAAGATACATTAGTGCTTCTGCTATTAAAGAAGATTTAAAGCTTAAAGTTGCCTACGTTTGAGTATTTTTTTTTACATGTCTAGACTACTGTACAAAGCTCATTATGACACAGAACACTAGACACTGCATATAAAGATAAAGCATTGTGACGTACTATCAACTACAAGGATACAGCATTTTGAGAGGGAAAAGTATGGAAAGTATTTAAAAATATAATTGCCTGTCAGACAGTTAACATAAACAATAAAACACTTCCTTGTTTTAACTAGTGAAAAAGTGATGACCGATATAAAAATATAACGACAACAGAAGTAGTGCTGAGTCAGTCAATACGTTAGAAGCCATAAAATAATTTAAGCATTACCTGCCCCAGCATGTTCAAAAGCAGAGCTCCCTCCATATTGAGGCAACAAGAGTTCAGCAGCACACAAAGTCACAACACTGATAAGGACAAGGTGACAAGGAAACAGGCGGCTGAGCAGAAGATGGGAGGAGACAAACAGCCCCGGGCCAGGACTTAACTCAACAAACGCCAAATACCATGTGTACTAGTCAGCAGCCCCCTCCTTGTTATGTATGTAAAAAGTGAGTTTCCTGTGTACCTACTGGTCCCGTTCACTCATGTTTCCGTCACTAGAGATGACAGAAGTGTTTAGCTACTCTGCTGTTCAATGGTGTAAAGCAGAGGTCTTCAACAGGGGGGTCGCGACCCCTAGGGGGGTCACGGAGGTACTGCAGGGGGGGGTCGCGAAATCTTTTGATTTCACTTTAAAATAATATAATTTTATATTTTATAGTGCAAAATACAGTATTAACCTGTGTATTATTTCCTTGTATTGGATGTACCATAACAGAGTAGTAATGTTTATACATGACACTAAGCTCAATTTAATATAAAACACAATTCTATGCCGTATATATAGTAGGGGGTCCCTGGCCCAGTTCGCCATCTGTTTGGGGGTCCCTGGTCTGAAAAACGTTGAAGACCCCTGGTGTAAAGTAACGAAGTTCAAAATTAAATGTACTATACTTAAGAATAAATTTTAGGTATGTGTACTTTACTCAAGTCAGTTTACAGTGGATATTCTTTTACTTTTACTTCACTATATTTGAGAACATGTATCTGTACTTTCTACTCCGCATTTTAAAGCTGGACTGAAAAGTAAAACTTACTTTTAAATGGGTTGAGACTTTTTTTTAGCACATTATATGAGTTTCCCTCCCGACAGCTAACCAAATACAGCTAAATTCTTAATCAAAATCACTACATTTCATCCTTTAATTGTTCTAAAAATCTCTGCTAAATACTTAATACATTTTAAACAGCTACATTAATACTTTTACTTAAATTGATTTTTTCATTTTTCACTTTTCATTATAAGTTTGTAATACATTTTCATATATTCATTTACAACTATTTACTGAATTAGGTCTACAAGAATAAGTGGAAATCTCACTGGCTGCAATAATAATCCTTTACAAACAACAAAATAATTATTAGGCCTGTCACGATAATTACTATATCTACACAGACAGATGTATAGAAAGATGGAAGGAATCATTTTGGGGGTCAGTGTTTTTAGTTTTTATCTGTACATTTGCTTGAGCTGTTTAATACATAACTTCTATGACTTATTATAGACACAAACTAACTAACTTTTCATTTTGCTATTTATTTTTTGCAGTTTGTGTTCATTTTGGGGTGGATAATTCTACTTTAGGGTTATTGTGTGAGTGGCATAAATTAGTTTTAATATTATCGTTTAATGTAAATGTAATGTTTTTCTTTTGAGGTTAAAAAGCGCCTTGTCACTGCAACTTTTTTATCCAGACTTTCTGTATATGAACGCTTCAGCTCTGTGTATTATGCTGCTTTGAGGTTTGTTACTAACTGTAGAGCCCACCACTGTGAACTGTATTCTCAAGTGGGATATGGCATTTTTATCCACTAGGAGATTGATTCACTCGTACACTTTTATCTACAAGGCGATGCTTGGACTACTGCCCTCCTACATGTGAAACTTAATCACACAGAGTAGTGTTGATTCTTATGGTTTGAGTTCAAATGATCAGTTGTTGCTCTGTTGCATTTGTTTGCACAGAGTTGGGAAAAAGGGCTTTTGTCTTCTCTGCCCCCTCGACATGGAATAAGCTGCAAAAGGACTGGAAATTAACGGAATTTATCTCATCGAATGGCTTTCAATCCAGACTAAGAGCACTTGAGACAGCCTCCATAAACTGTATCTGTTTTAACTAATTTATATGTCATTTTACTTGTGTTGTAATTGTCATTTTTTACTGCCTCTTGTCCAGGGCTCCCTTGAAAAAGAGGTTTTTAATATCAATGGGATTTCCCTGGTTAAATAAAGTTAGAATAATAATAAATATTTTCTTCCGCAATACAGTATACAATACTTACACTTACATATTATGTGTAAAACCTGTTAACTAGCAGGGAACATAATCCTACTACTAAAAACTTAAAATGTAAACCTAACCATAATGAATCAGGATAATCTTAAAATCCTCAATCAAATTATTTTAGACTGTAGAGCAAACAATACTGGTTATCTTTAAATGCAATTCATCATTTTGACCAGTTGATGGTAGTGTTGCAAAGTCTGTTAGACGGGCCTAGTCACTACCTGTATAATTTATGTTAGTATTACTTAGAAAATACATATTATTTGGTAACATTAAATGAGCATACCTTTTAGATATAGGTATCCTCTGGGGCAGTGGAGGAGGGCCCTTGGGTGCTGATCCAGTTTTGGGAGGCAGAGGGGGAGCAAATGGGTCTTCTTTAGGGGAGGAGATGAGTGGCACGAGTGAGCTCCTCCTTTGCCCATCACCATTAGAGTTTACGAAGTTCTTCGGCAGAGATGGCAGAGTCCGAGTTTGCGGGGAAGGGAGCCGAGTTAGTTGGACACATGGTTGGTCCGATGTACCGGCAGGGATTTTGGTTGATTTTGGAGCTCTGCTGGGTACCGCTGGCGTTGTCTGCTGCTTGTCGCTGCGCGGAGAGATTGGGGGTGGATTTTCAGGGTAGGTGAATGGTTGTGGGGGGCAGTTGGGGGTACTACGTGGCGGGACAGGGGGCAGTGGAAGCTCAGTTGAAGTCATATCTGGAGCTACAGGAGCTACAGGAGCTACAGGAGCTACAGGAGCTACAGGGGCACCCGAGCGATACTTAGTCCTTTGTTTTGGAACCGGGCGCTCTCTTTTGCCATCTTCCATGAATAAACTTTGTTGCAAAACCTGCTTTGGCTCAAAAACTTGCCTTTGCTTGGGTACCGGCTTATCCAACAGCTCGTCTCCTTGTCCTTCCCTTTTCTCCTCCTCAAATGTAAAGTGTTGGTCTTGCTGTAGCGGTGATGTGTCACAGTGGGTAAGAGTTTTACTGAGGCTGGAGAGGATGCGCCGCTGGTGTCCTGGCAGGTTGATGCCCATCTGCTCCAGGTGTTCTTGTGTCAGGGTGCGGCATTCTTGTACTGTTGTCAATCCGGCACTGAGAAAAACCTCCTTGTATTGCTCAAGACGGAGCACGTTCAACCAGTCTGGCAGAGTTATACAGGAATCAGACTCAGACGTCATGTTGGGGAAATTAATGTTCACTGCATTTCACGGTTCATCTGTTGAAAGAGAAAGAAAATGGGAAATACACAGTTAGGGGTATAGAAAAACACCTCACACTCTGTCATGCCTGGTTGGGTCGCGTTTTCCAGTAGTCACACTAAGTGATCTTTAAAAAGGAAGAAAAATGTGTTGATAATTTTGGTTTCCTCTTTCTGCAAAAAGCTTTCACTTTTCACCCTCCAACACCTCTAGTTGTTGCACTACTGCATTAAATTGGGATACAAAATAATCCCAATCAGTTGATAAAAAGTCAAATATAGAATTATGGAAAATCTACACTGGGTCATTTACAATAAAAAATTAAATTAGGCTCTTTTTTTCAAATAAATGTATAATAATTTTACAGAGTGAATTCAAACTCTTGATGAAATTTAGTACAGATCCTTCATTCATTGATGCTTCTAATCAGCTCCATCATTAGAGTTTTCCTGTCGTAAAATCTACAAGTTTGTTGTGATTTGGCCATAGCGACTTTCATCTTTTATTTTTGAAACATACAACATAACCAAGAGCTGATTCTCTACCCAACATGATCTGTCAGAGAATGTCCTTTTTAAGACTGCTAAGAATGAGTCCAAGGATGACACTGGCTGAGCCCCCCAGAGCATATTTAGAGATTCTTCAGCTCCAGAAACAGGAGAAATTGAATTTCTCCTTTTGCCATGGATTCTACCTGGACGACTGAGGGATACTACACACATCTTAAATACATAGTGCATGCATTTTTTTTTTAAATTTTTCGCCAAATAATCCCTGAAACCATTTAGCGCCCCCCAGATGAACATGTCATTGGATCAGGTTATCAGGAAAATCTCCAAAAATAGGGAAATACTTGAATAGTGAACAAGATGGTCAGCTCTTAGGTTATTAGTTAGAGCTAGTAACAGGTCTAAAGAGGAGACGTTTCTTCACTTTAGACACAACACCTCAGTAACACTATCACATAACACACCATGGTGTAAAGGAAGTGCATGTGCAAGTGTTAGTCTTGTGTTTCAGAACATTAACAGGAACAGCTTCACTCTGAATGCTTCTACGAAATAAACATGGTTGATTACGTAAAAGAGCAGATTACTCTGTGTCTGATCTTTAGAAGAGAAGCTTCTGGTTTCCCAATGCAGTGTCACAAACACAACACACCACTACATCTCATAACCATTGGGAACTGCATTCACTTATGGTGATTTTACAGTGTGTCTACTACACATGACTACACATGTGTAGTAGACGTTTTGTTTGAAGCACATCTTACAAGAAGCACTTCTTGTGGTCTGAGTCCACTCAGACCACAGTTTGACACTTGACACCGCTCTGAAAGTGAGAGACACAAAGTAATATACAGTGGTACCTCACCTTACGAAAGACCCAACAAACGAAAATTTCAAGTTACGAAACGCCTTCACGTTAAATTTTGGTCTCTAGATACGAAAGAAAATTCAAGTTACGAAATGCGAAATCTCAAAAATTCAAATAATGCGCGCTCAGCCACACACATTATACGCTTTTCTCAGACTGGATTTAAACTTTTCTCACATTTCTCTCTCGTTTAAACACTCAAACTTTCATAGATTTTCAACAAAATGTATTAATAATGAAGTGTGGGGGGAAGGGGGAGGGCGGTGTGTGTGCGCGCGGACACGTGTGTGATAGCGCAGCATGACCCGGCGCGGGGCTGCGAGCACGAGACCCGTGCTCAAACCGTGCCAGGTCTAAACCAGGTCTAAACCAGGTCTGAACCAGGTCTGAACCAGGTCTGAACCAGGTCTGAACCAGGATTAGACCACCGCGGCTCTTGCATGCGTTCGTTCATGCGCTCAGACTGCGTGCGGTCCCGAGGGGAGTCCTCGCTGCTCGCCTCAGCCGTGACTCGAAACGAAACCAGGAAATAGACCTGCACGCGGCGCTTTAATCTACCTGGTTTAGTCCAGGTCTAGACCTGGTCCAGTCCAGGTTTAGACCTTGGTCTAGACTGGTATAGTCCACGTTTAGTCCTGGGTCTAGAGTCTCTACGCAGGACACAGTGTTACACTATAAAAAAATGTTACACTATAAAAAAAGTTACACTATAAAAAAAAACCTTGGAACGGATCAGGCCTTTTCCATTGAAATAGCTACTCAACTTACGAAAAATTCACGTTACGAAAACACTTCTGGAACGAATTAATTTCGTAAGGTGAGGTACCACTGTAGTTGTAAAAAACAAATCTAGCAGAGTCATAAAATAGAAACAATGTATATTAGCCATACATTTGTACAGGGGTCAGTACCCAAATGGAAAATGTGTTGTAGAAATTAAATGGCATGACATACTTCAAATGTAAAGTAGCCTTATGTAAAATAAGCGCTATTAGTTCTAATAAAAATGCTTTGTTCCGAACAACAAAGCAATAACGTTTACAAAATTACTTTCTCTACTGACCTCTTGTGGCAGTAGCCTTAAAAAGGGATGTATTATGTAAAATACTTTTATGAGCTCATCATTAGCTTAGTCAAAACTGGCATTTCCATGGATTGGAATGAATCACCTTGTATTGTAGTGCATTTGAGGTTTGAGTGCACAGAGAATTAATATTTTAACGTACACACTATACTTCCAACTAATTTGTATTTAATTGCAATTATTCAAAAGAAACTCCAAACCCCAGATCATCATCATCATGCAGGGTTAAAAAAATGTCACAGCCATTTTCAACAATCCAAACATGAAATGAAAATCTGTTGATTGTTACGGGGAAATTTCACTATCAAGTTCTACAGTTTTGAACAGGAAGTCAATGGAGCTCTTTTTATTATTATTATTATTAGGAAGTTTGAGATTATGCATTGTATAATGATCAAATATAAAAATAATGATCTACCTATAAAATAAATATATTCTTTGATGCTGTTTTGGGCAAAATATGTGCTTAGGATAGCTGGGGTACAAATTTAAAACTAAAAACCAAGCTCCTGCACACGTCTCCTTATTAAAAAGGTTTGCTTACAATGTTTTGGTCAACAGACAACATTCATCAGGTATATCAAGGTTTAACAAAATCTTGTAAATGCTTTGTGTGAGAGCTTAAGTATGTGTTCTCTTACACATGATATTCAGAATTGTTGCTCTCCTCCAAACACACAGCTAATAAACCTCATATTTCAGTAGGTTCAGAGGCAAAAAAAATGTTAATAATCATTTCCTGTCAACTATTTCCTCCTCAGATCTTTGACTGTACGGGGCACGTGAGAATCCCAATATGCTACTTATCAAACACAGTTCCTATTTTTAAAACCAGGAAGTAGATTAGTATTGAAGTCTATGTTCTAAGTCTAAGTTGAAATCATAAATACATATTAGTTAGCATTAGTTTGTGAAAAAGGAAACCCAAAATGCAGAAGAGCACACAATAAGTGCAAATGTGGTTAATGAGACAGCTGTTATGTACAGGCATTAAAATAAAACATTTTTAATCTTTACATCAGTTCTATATAGTTTCCCAAGTCATTTTCAAAAACAATAATTGTCTTTACATTAAATCATAACAATATTAATCTTAAATCAATGCACTGCTATTAGAGATTTATGTTTTTAAATGAAGATTCTGTTCAGTGTACATTTTAAATAGATACGCAATAATATTCGAGAGGATATAAACTGCTACAAACATGCATTTCAGAACATGTTTGTAGGGGTATAACCTACAGAGACTATGTATAATATGACATAATATTTTGCAGTTTGCAGAGGAAATCATGTTTCTTAAAAGAATACAATACAGGTCTTGAATTTAAACCATAATATTGGTATAATAATAGAAACAAATCGATTTAATTCCTGATTTAAAAAGCAGCACTGAGAAGCCCTGTGGCATTTCAACTTGGAAAGCTGTGGATTTTCAAGTACTTGCTTTTTACTGTTGAAAATTTGCTACCTTACATGTACGACCAAGAGTCTGTTTTGTCATGAGTAAGTACAGGCCTGTGGGTGTGGATAGGGGGTAGGTGAAAATAAATATTTTCTAAGCACTCAAGTCTCAAAAGAAAGACACTGCAATTACCTTTTTTACATTTGACTGCATACATCTGCCATTCTTATATTTCAAGCATCCTAAACCAAGATATTTTTCAACTGAAGATGAAACATCAATCACACGTCCTCAAATATCATTTAAGATGGCTAACCTGGCTTACCTAGGTATTATGTTTGGTTTTTACAGAGAAGTTACAATGTAGATCCCCTCCAAAAACACCACTGGCTGTCCCCACTTTCCCTTTCTGCTTATCCCTCACCCAGCACTCTCTTTCTCTCCCTCCCACTCACAAATGTGCCAATAACAGGGTCTCTGTGTGGCCTTTACAATGGAGTGGTCTGTATAGCCCTGGACAAGCGCACTCACATACTCAGTGACAAGAGTACGGGAAATGCATTGTGGGGCCCGCTGTTCAAATAACACTCTTTGAAACAAGTGCTGACCTAATTATTTTGTTGACATCTTGGAAGGACTTGTTTGTTGCTTCTAATCCTCCTTCATGTCATCTGCATTTGATGATCTTTTCTGGAACAAAATCAATTAGATCAGCATTTCAGTGCAATGTCTTTGTATGTCAAAATGTGCAAAATGGCATTATAAAATGGTTTCTTCATCAAAACACTCTGAATTGTGTTTTATTCATGCATGTTTACAGAGGCTAATTACTAGTGCTGTACTTTTCATCACATTTTAATAGAGTACCAGATTCTGTATGTTGATTTTAAAATTGGCCTACAGCCAGTCATCTCTCAGGAACATTTTGTGGTTTGGAGCAGAGTTCAATGGTTGAATGGCAGTTATTAAAAGTCTGTATGGTTAGTTTATGTTAAGAAAATAAATACAGAAAGCCATTTTTGAAGCCAGAAGGAAATCAAATTGAAAATCAAGAGGTCATTAATTATATCACCCAGCCCTAGTTCTTATCTTCGCCTATTCCTACACCTACACTCCAACAAGCCCTGACCTAAAGCCCTCTAAGCCCGTCTTTCTTTATCATCAATGTTTACATTTTAATGTTTAACATTAATGTTTTCTGAATATATGTGATCAAAACAGCATATGTGAATATCTCATTTGTACCTGAGCTGCATATACCTTGTCAGAACAATGGCCACAACTAACAACGCCAACTTCCTCAAAATGACACTGCGTTAAAGGACACTGCACACTTTTTTATACAAAAGATTAACATGCAAAAACAGGCAGCTTATGCTTAATGCATATATTCCTAGACTGCAGGCTCTGTACTCCAGGTTTGACATCATCTTTGTTTCTTGATTTTCATAATTTAGTGGCAAGTTGGAAATGCACTTTACCAGTAGAAAGAGGTCATCGAGGGGGAAGATCTTATGAAAATGGGTGGCAATGGTGTAATAGGAAAATTGCACTATAGTACCAAGGACACTTCTATCTCGGTCCTTCTTGACACTTGCTTTATTGGTCTACAAACTTTTGGACTTGATCTGCTTCTGAGATAAAAGTGGCTAAATCTCATTTATATTAATAACACATACATATACACATATTATATATATATATATATATATATATATATATATATATATATATATATATATATATATATATATATACATACATATATATATACATATATATATATATACATATACATATACATATACATATATATATATATATACATATACATATACATATACATATACATATATATATATATATATATATATATATATATATATATATAAAATACTCCCTACAACATCACCAGGCATGGATGGACAATACTGCCATAATGAAGTGTTCATATCATGTCCTGTTTAGCGAATAAACTCTCTTCCCAACTCTCAGAGTACTTGATTTCTGCAACCTCGAGTATCTAGCCTGTCACAAAATGGCTCTGATTAACAATACAAATAAAACAAGCTTACAATGTAATCTTTCAAATAAGGATTTAAAGTGACGTTTCTGCTCTTTCAGTTCAGTTAATTTTGTAGTTTAGTTACTTGAACCTCAGATGACATTCACAGACACCTTTTAGCCCATTTTTGAAGTCTGCCAAATACCATCATCAGAATAACACTCCAAAAATAGTTGAGATATTCATTATTTTCAATTCATCTCCCACCCTAATGTAAGCAATAGTTAATTACAATAGAAACTGTATATGCAGCAGGTATTGATAGTAGTAGAGAAGTGACTGATTATCATAACTGGGCATAAACAGATTAAAAATTTGAATTTTTTTTCCAACCTAAGTTAAGGCTGCGAACATAGTGTCACCATTATTAGCTATTTTCCAGTCTGACTGCACAGACCCTACATGTTCTTCTGAATGTATTGACAAAGGCCCAGTGGGAGCATGACTCATATCGCCTTCAGCCAACTTTCAATTAGACCTCAGGGTGACTCAGTGCTGCCAGTAAAGAAATGTGTCCTTCAAAGTTTCTTTTTACGTTTCCCATGGCAACATCTTTTGTCACAAACTCCAACTTTGTAAGGAGTTCAGCACTGATGAAAGTTATATTATATATTATATTCTTTTAAATGTCAGTCATCAGTCAACAAATGTGCCTACATAGCCCCAGTCATTTAGATAGGGATAGTTTTTCCATTTCCTTTGCCCTAGAAGCACAGACTCAGACTCTGCTACGGCATTGTTCTATTAGGCAATAAAGATAAGATCAATTTAATTGCCCATAACATGGACTCATAATATCACTGTTTGAAAATACGCTCATCTCTGCAAAACTTGCATTCCTTTGCTAAAACGCTCTACAAAGTGACTCACAGTGCACGTTATCAAATGGATCTGAGACACAGGAAGACAAAAAATGTAGTGGACACAGCAGATTTGAGAAGATATAGACATTTGCAGCCTTCATAAATCAGTATGCTTACATTACGGTGACATTATGTGAAGGAATGTTATAGAGACATATTTCGTGTATTATTTAGTGCTGATAGTTTCCACTCAGATGTGTGGTGTTACTTTTGCAGTGGACAATAGAACTTATGCAGCAGAATAATGCGATGGCTCAGCATAATTATTTTCACAGTTCAGCCTCTCATCCCCTTTGCTCTGGAGCACTGCATTAGGTTGTCCTTTATACCAACAATTACATTTTTATACACTGCTTATCATAGAGGTTCATGCTACAGCAAATTATAGTATCTAGAAATTGTAAAGTTAATGTTAAATTACTAGGCCATACACAATGTAATGGTCTTCATATTAGCCATTATTGGTGCAATAGGCTATAGGCCTGCAGACAGCTGGTTTAGTTAGTTCTTGTCACAATTTCTCTAATAATTTCCTTTATTTATGATACTGCATCATGGTATACGCGCAACAAATTACCAAAAAGTCAGTTATCCAACATTTCATAATCATTCTTCCACCGCGTCACAGATATCAAAATAAAATCTATTATGGTGAGCTTAACATTTAAATAATGGGAAGTAAAACGCCTACTTTATTTGACAAATGTAAGCTACTTGAGCACGAACAAAACTGGCTGAGGCCAATTTAAGATGCAATATTTCCCACACAATTATTCTTATCCATCTCAACCCAATTCTGTCAGTCAGTAAAAATAAGTGTTTTTGTTTCCATTCTTTCAAGTTAGAAAAGTGACTTGTCATGCACATAACTGACCATGTTGCCTAATGTAAGCGTAACTAATAGGCATAAGCATAACAGGCCTATAGAGATAATTATCAGGTAGGCTTATTTATTGATTAGTCCATTCTGTGTTATGCTTTTCTAATATAAATGTCCTGTTTCATTGCAAATGCATTGTAGCCAGACCAGAAAGATTAACAACACTGGATTCCAATGGGGATAAACAATTATAAGACATCAATGGTTCTGGGGGGTTAACATTAAGAGGATAAGGAGACTTCAAGAGAAAAACACCTACTATGTCCATCCTGTTACTATTTCCTCCTTTTGATTAAATAGTAAACTGATCAAAGGAGAACAGGTAAAACTCTAACTTTAAGTACCACAAATGTCCCTGAATCAATCTGTTGAGTTTTGATGGTATTTTATAGATATATTTAGGGTCAACTTGGCAAAGGGTTAATGGATGTTACCCGGACAACATCCAAGCTCAACAATCCATCCAGAGTTGTTTGTATCCACTTTTAGACGCGACAGAAGCGTGCAAAAGTTTTACGCGTAAAGTTGGATTTACGCGTTGGATAAAGTGTGTGTTTTTCTTACCTTTCAGTGTGAGGCAGGTTTAAGATTTCTCGTGAATGATCTGCAGTGAGTGTGTGGTAAGAAGTAGCTTTACACACCAACATCAACGCCAAATATAGCGGATAACATTTTTCTTACGAATCAAACAGCAGCAACGCCACAGTGAAAAGCTGCTAAGAATTAAGAAGTGATTTCCGGTTTGGTTCTTTCAAAATAAGACACTTAGAGTGGTTTCTATAAGTAGGGGTTTTATTTTGAAAGTAAAAAGAAAAACGCAGTTTGGCTTTCTCTTTGAGCAGCATTTGAGGGTAAAGATTGAGCCTAATTGTGAAAACTTCCGTCATGTGACCACACTAAAACGGACCAAAGTGGACTTTCGGACTGCCCAGTTTGTTTTTATGAAAACAGAGTGGTAAACAACATAGCTTATCACTTCAATTGCATTCCCAATACTGATACTGTTCATTATAGACCTACTAATCAAACCAACCTGTTGCAGCCTAAATAGATCTCTAGAACTCTTTTTCATGTTATCTGCAATCTTGCAAAATCTCCGTGCGTACTACTAGTTTATTTTGAGATGTTGATGTGGCAGATAAACTCGAGAATATTCACAACCCCAAGTGACTGCATGAGAACCACTAGGGGGCATCCAGTTACTGCCTAAAAAAGACTCATATTTTACAGCATATTTTAATGCAGTGTTTCCCAACCTTTTTTGTCTTGTGTACCCCCTGAGCCTTTTTGTCATACCTCGCGGACCCCCTGACTCATACATGTTGATAATTCTCCAAAAGTAGAACGTGACACAAGGGATTATTAAATGAAAATCATTTTATTTCATCTCCTTAATTTGAGCATTTAATTCTCAGACATTTTCTCTCTTTTCTTTAACTCAAATTTACTCAAAGTAGAATTAAAAAATTCAAAAATCTCCCCCTGTGCCTAGCAGCGACACTGCCGAGTACCCCCTGCAGTGTGCTCGCATACCCCTAGGGGTACTTGTACCCATGGTTGGGAAACACTGTTTTAATGTATGCCCAAATTACAATATAGTTCTACCACTTTGGGTGAATTCAAACTATAGACACACAGATGTTAAATAATAATCTGATGTAACAATGTGTTATTGACCCATAGAGCTTATAGATACCTTGAATGTGGTAGTCTATTCCCAAACGTGCCATACACTAGTTTTCTGACATACAGTTCCCAGTAGCGCCATAAGCCTGAGTGAACATTATGCGTGCTCTATAACAAATCAATGAAGTAGACGTTGTGTCGCGCTTTTACTACTGACCTGGGGCAACAATGAGAAGATTGGATAAAGACGTAGCAGCACAAACAGTCTCAAGACTTGTTCTATGGGGGCATCACTGCAGCAGCCTAGATAATAGGAAAAAGCCAATGTAATAATGTGCATCATTCTACAGAAAGCCTGTTGATACTGATCATAAGGTTGCAGTGGTTTATTTGAACATGTTTCTCCAAGAAGATCAACGTCTCATAACTCAAAAATAATTATATTGATTTACATTAATATTTCTCTGTGCTTGGGCCTGGCACAAATGGTTGCCAGGTCTTTCAAGTAATCGTATCGTCTGTATTTCTGAATGATGAAAGTAAACATTAAGCTTGAACATGAATGTGAACATACAACATGAAGGTGATAAAAGAAATTCAATTTGTCAACTGGACAAAGTTTGTTTGGTCGAAAACGTTTCGCCGCTCATCCGAGAGGCTTCGTCAGTTCTGGTTCTAGTGCTCGTTAGACCCTGTTTATATCTAGCTGTAGGCAGGAGCTCACTACACTGAAATAGCTCCGAAACTATCTCAACTAATCTGTCTCTTTTGTTTTTCGAATTTTTCCGGTGTCTAGTATTAGCATATCTATTCAGCCCTAGGAGGAGCTCACTACACTGAAATAGCTCTGAAACTATCGACTAATCTGTCTCTTTTGTTTGGCGTCTAGTTTAGCATCCCCATTCAAGCCTAACGACCCTCGCCACCCCTCTGTCCTGGCTTGTCTGCCCTAATGTTTCTTTGTGTGTTTTTGACTTGGTTTGAGAATCGAATTATAAATGGGAGACAAATTATGTCTAACTCCCCCATTTCTGTTTAACGACGGATTCTCTTTTTTGACAAAAATTGCCTCTTTAACTCCCCTCTCAAAACATTTTTTTTCCCTGGCCAAGATCTAAACCTCACTGTCCTCAAAAGAATGGCCCGTGGCTTCTAGGTGAAGATGTACGGCAGATGACGGTCCACTCTGGCACGCCCGCCTGTGTTGGTACATCCTCGAACCCAGGAGGAAAGGGGTAGCGATTCCTTACCTGGCCGGCGTTTCGGAAAAACTACAGAGGATTTTCAGACAATATGAAATTCCAGTTTATTTCAAACCCACAAACACTTTAAGACAAAAACTTGTCCACCCAAAGGACAAAACACCGAGCCACAAACAAAGCAATGTGGTCTACTCCATTCGGTGTAGTGAAGACTGCAGTGGAGAAACATTGGAGAAACAAAACAGCCACTTCACAAGAGGATGCACCAACACAGACAGGCGTGCCAGAGTGGACCATCATCTGCCGTACATCTTCACCTAGAAGCCACGGGCCATTCTTTTGAGGACAGTGAGGTTCAGATCTTAGCCAGGGAACAAAACTGGTTTGAGAGGGGGGTTAAAGAGGCAATTTTTGTCAAAAAAGAGAATCCTTCGTTAAACAGATATGGGGGAGTCAGACATAACTTGTCTCCCATTTATAATTCCATTCTCAAACCATAGTCAAAACAGACAAAAGAAACAATAGGGCAGACAGGTCAGGGCCAGAGGTGTGGGGACGGTCGTTAGGGTTGAATAGGTATGCTAAACTAGATGCCAGAGAAATTCGAAAAACAAAAGAAAAAAATTAGTTGTGATAGTTTCAGGACAATTTCAGTGTAGTGAGCTCCTCCCTGCAGCTAGATATAAGCAGTGTCTAACCAGCACTAGAACCAGAACTGACGAAGCCTCTCGGATGAGTGGCGAAACGTTTTCGACCAAACAAACTTTGTCCAGTTGACAAATTGAATTTCTTCTTTTATCATGGATTCTACCTGGACGACTGAGGGACTCTTCACGCATACAACATGAAGGCATCATGTATGTCACTACCTCACTGTAAATGCTGCTGTTACCTGTGCAATAACCTGCTTCATCAGAATCAGAAAGACTTTTATTGCCATTGTCAAGTGAACAGAATTCACAAAACTAGGAACTTGTCTCAGTGATAAGGTGCGAACATAAAACACTAAATAATAATAGTAATAACTAGTATAGACACTAAATAATAATAATAACTAAAATATAGCTATAATATAGTAAAAAATAATAAACAATCCAAATAACAAAAAGGTTCAGATGAGTAGCATCAGAACAGTAGTGCAAACATGACTTAAAGTGACAGCTTTATGCAGATGTTATGAATTGTCATGAGTCCAACAGCAGAGGGAAAGAAACTGTTCTTGTGACGGGAGGTTCTGGTCCCGATGGACCGTAGCCTCCTGCCAGAGGGAAGTGGCTCAAATAGTCCATGTCCAGGGTGAGAAGTGTCATAACCCACGTGCAATACTTATACTACACTATGAGCAATATGAAATCCATGTGCAATACTTTTACTGCACTATATTATGTGCAATCTGTGAAATACTCTACTTACACCTTATTTAATCCTACCTGTACCTTTGCATTTTATTATATTTTATTACATATTTTTATATTGTTTATTTTTCCCCTGCACTTTTTTGCAATAGCCTTTTTTTTTTTTACCATGTACTATTAGTGCATGCTGTTAGTACTTCTCGACAACAGTTCTTCTGATCCTCAACATTTCATTGCATTGTTGACCTTGTGTTGATCCTGCATATGACAAATAAACAGTCTTGAATCTTCAGCTTCCAAGTAACATATTTTATTCAGCAATGCAGAAATACTTGAAGTTATGAGTCACAGGCATTTACCAAAAAGGTGAAAAAAAAAAAAAAAGAAGACAGACAGAGGAGAGCATGAAGAGACGATAGAATATGGGCTAAAACGGGATGAAGGGAGAGGAGTGGGTGGGGCCGTGGTGAGTCATCGACAGTCTACAGCAGCACTGGTGGGCTCGTGCTGTGGGGGTGGCACATACACGCAAACGCACGTAAAAACACACACATGCACGCAAAAAAACACACACACATGCACACGCAACCGCTCATGTCTGCTCCTGATGTGTAAAGCACCACCCCAAAACGCCAAAGTGCAGCCTGATTCACTTCATATTGTCATGGATGAAGTACTGCAGCATGCGCCTCCTGTCCCGTGTGCATGTGATGATGATGATGATGACTGAACGAGAGGACCATTACGCCGCTAGAGGGGGCAGCTCTGTGCACCATGGGGATTCAAACAGCTGTATGAACAAGGCAGAACATCTTTACAGTACCAATTTACCATATTTTAAAGCAGAGACTGGATTTTATCTATAACACTAGCCTTATTTTTTGGAATATTTATGCTGCATTGGGGCACATGCTGTCACCTCTTTTTCTCTGTTCATGTGTCAGCTATATACAGCTTTGGAAGAAAAAAAAAAAAGAGATCACTGCACTGCATTTTTTTTTTCTGAAATCAGCATCTCTACATGTATTACAGCCATTCCATTCCAGCGTCTGTTGAATTCTAACACAAACACCAAGCTGAGCTACTTCAGTTCTTCAGTTCAGTGTATGGTGGACACTTTACATCACTAAGCTGGACACTTTATATCACCAGTCACTTTAATTACGTCATGTTTGCACTACTGTTCTGATGCTGCTCATCTGAACCTTTTTGTTATTGGATTTATTTATTATTTTTTACTATATTATAGCTATATTTTAGTTATTATTATTTAGTGTCTATACTCTAGTTATTACTCCTATTATTATTTAGTGTTTTATGTTCGCACCTTATCACAGAGACAAGTTCCTAGTTTTGTGAATTCTGTTCACTTGACAATGGCAAAAAAAAAAAGTCTTTCTGATTCTGATTCTTGCACCAGGAGTGGAATAAAGTCACCCAAGAACAATGTGAAAGACTTGTGGAGAGCATGCCAAGACACATGAAAGTTGTGATTAGAAATAAGGGTTATTGCACCAAATATTGATTTCCGAACTCTTCTTAAGTGTAAACAGTATCTTCATGGCGATATGAAGATGGGGGTCTGGCAAAACCCAAGCTCAATCTAAATTGTTCACCTGGGTCTCTAAAAATGTATTTCACCATGCTAAATTAATCCCTTTGCAAATTATGTCTCCCTGTGAAAATCTGTCTCCAATAGTTATCTGTGTTTTGACTTCGCCTCCCTGCAAGAACACTTCCAAGGCCACAGATGTGGTTTGTTCCCTGTCTTTACATGATTGAGTAAAATGTTCCCTGTCTTTTAGAAAGGTCTGATCTCTGCTCTCGGTTCAATCAATTTCATTGATTTCCAATCTGATCCCCCCACACCCCTTCCTTATGTTGCCAAAGAAAAAGATCACCGTATGTTATATCTCCAATTGTTTTTCTGTCATCACATGTTGTTAAATTGTCACTGATTGTATTGCATCTTTTCTACTCTGCATCTCCCTGTTGGCGCATGCGCAGCGGATCCTCCCCTAGCCCACTCTATCACTGTCCTGCCTGGTTATGGGGGAAGCAAAATTTCGAATTCACTCTATGTACATGTACATGATTGTTTGCCCGTAAGAGGAAGTGGAGTTTGATTGCAATCAGAAATGATGCAGGTCTGAAACAGCATGACAAAGTGTATGCTTTCTTCCTGTATTAAATGGTTTTCTGTGCGCAAGCTTCTCCTTGATTGTGCCTTAGGAGATAAGTGTCCCCACAAGCACACATGCCAATACATGAAAAACAGTTAGTTAATAGGCTGTATGTGGTGGGGCAGTTTAGGTTTAATCGTGCACTGCATTTTAATAATCTATAAAGTCTGTTTATGCAGTGGCGAAAGAATCGATCAATGTGACCAGTTCATTGAGTATCAGGGCTGTTCAGGATACTTTTAATGTCCACTATTTTAACAAAAGCTCATCTGTGCAAAACAATAGGAAAAAGACACATTTCTGTTGTGAAATTCAAAAATCTTTATAGAATTTCATGTTAAAGTCTACATACATTCATACATCTCTCAAACAGAGGAGCTGAAATGTTTGAGACAAATCTTCCAAGATGGGGATTACAGCTGCCCATTTATGATTATCATAGATGATGGAAAGAACTCAGAAAACAAGGGTAGACACACACCAGTGTATTCAAGGATAAAGAAATCTATGTGTTTTAAATTATATTTTAAGCTGTGCACACATGTTGCATTTTTCATGTGTAGGACTACTATACCTGGAATTTAAAGAGAGGTAGCTAAACTTCTAGAGATATACCTCTCAGCTAAAGGAAGTGGACTGTGAATGATAACTTACATACAAGGAAAATTTGTAAACAGATGGTGTAAACTCTACTGAAAATACAGTCTATTTTGCTATATTCTTCTAGATAGACTCAAACTGTAAATGAATCAGGCACAGACAATGTACAATGTTTCCAGCTGTATGTAAAAAGTATTCCTGCAGCCTAAGAGGTTGTGTGTGTGTGCATCTTTTATGGATGTTTATCATGTATAAATTATGTATACAAGGAAAATATGTCTATATGTTTTAGTCTCTCAGCATGAAACCTGCATTTTTATGTACAGTATACAAGTATTTTCATGCCGACTCTAATACAGAACCTCATACCTGTAAATGACGGTATGCGTGTCAGACATGCTTGTATCCTTGCAATACACTGTGTACATGTAGTAGAGTAAGGGGCTGTGTTAGTCACTGTCTTCTCCTCTGTCCTGGGTCTCAGCCAAGCAGCTCTCATCAATATTCTCCAGGCTCTCAGCACGCTGGACGCTAAGTTCCGACAGGGGAATGCTGGGTAATGTAGTCTGCTCAGGGTAGAGCCAGGGTTTGAAGTCAGGGTTGTGTCTCTGTTTCCATTCTGCATATTTCAAACAGGCTTTATTGATTTTCTTCATTGCCTGAAACAAAAATTGGAACAAAACATGCTTTTTCCAGCATTTGGAGTTTCAATTTGCCTTTTTTGTTTAATTTATTAGCATGTTATTGAGGGTTGGTTGTGAACTTGTAAATGTCAACATTTTTGCTGTACTTCAGATTACTAATGCTTTTAGTAATCTGAAGTACAGTGGTACCTCACCTTACAAAATTAATTCGTTCCAGAAGTGGTTTCGTAACGTGAATTTTTCGTAAGTTGAGTAGCTATGTGAATGGAAAAGGCCTGATTGGTTCCAAGGCCCCGTTCGTTCTGTTTGATATCACTCAACCGCATGCCACTTTAAGAGAGAGTGCAGGAGCTACAGAGCCTGCTCTGCGCGGCTCCACTCCGCGCGCTGCGCGCAGGAGGAGCTAGCGCAAGCCGAGCGCGCAACTGAGCACGCATTAGGTATTTGAATTTTTGAGATTTCGCATTTCGTAACTTGAATTTTCTTTCGTATTTAGAGACAAAAATTTTAAGTGAAGGTTTTCGTAACTTGGATTATTCGTTTGTAGGGTCTTTCGTAAGGTGAGATTCCACTGTAATCTCTTTTAGAGAATCTCAAACTCATATAGCCTATGTATTCTGTCGCTCCAGATACTTTTTTGTTATTTTTTGTATTTTGCTTTGCGTTCCAGTGTACATGGGCGGACTACTAGAACATGTTCACAGCCACCCACACAAGAGATAATAAAACACGTTTATTCTGCAAACTACTTACACTAGGAGCATATAAGTGGGAAGATTTGTTGACCAGCCACTTGGGTAATGAACCTGCAATAAATAAATAATAAAAAGTCATGGTAAACACCAGATAAATAAATGGAAAAGCTGACCTCTGGCTGTTAATGCCAATACATGCACTGTTATCTAGCCTTATTTTGCAGTTAGATTCTCCTCACACTTAAAAAGTGTAAAACGATGAAGCACAAGAGGCTGCAGTACAAAACCGACTGTGTCTTTCATATGGTTACTATGGTGACCCATTTTGACATAAAGGAAGGAGAATGAATCATTCATTAAAAGTATGAGCATGTGATTATCACCTGGGTCAGTGAATGCATGTGTAAATGTGTAAATGTGTGCTGAAGCCTTCACCTAAGAGTGGATCATTTTTTTATTCATAGTCGCTGTGATAAACCAATCTGCATCAAATCAGACAGAAATCAACAACAAATTAAAAATAATGAACATGAATATAAACAATGATAATATTTAATAACAAAATACAACCAAAGAATAATCCATACTGCCCAAAAAGAAGGTAAAACATAACAATAATATAAGAAAAAAAGATAAACAGGACCAACTCACAAAACAAAGGACATGGAGTGAGAGACAAGACGATTATTTTTATTATCTATTTACCAAAGTAAAAGTACAGATACTGGAGCAGACAAATACTCAAGTAAATGTAAAAGTATCACATGAAAAAATCTACTCAAGTACGTATTTAAGTGCCCATTTAAAAATGTACTTCAAGAGTAAAAAGAAAAGTATTTTGCATAGATTTTGAGGTCTTATAAAGCTTTAAACATATTGATTTTGATACAGATTTGTGCTGAATGTTCTTCAACAGAAACAATTTAATGAATCGGTTTTTCCAGCCGTTTTTATTTGTATATTTTGTTCAAATATTTTATATTTTGCTTAAATTATGAACGTGTTAAAAATAAACCTGTCAGCCTTAATAGTGGGTCTGAAACAACAATAAAAAATGCTTTTACTTTTCAATCCAGTTCAAAAATTTAGTGAAGTAGAAAGTACAAATACCTGCTCTCAAATGCTGTGAATTAAAAGCAAAGTAGAGTACTTTACTACTTTTACTGTGTTACCTTCCACCACTGTTTATTAATTTTTTTGTTTGCCCATAACAATTCTGTGTGCTTTATTTACCTCGTGGATCAACCTGGGCCATGTACGTCAGGATGCAGGTGTTAGGCCCTTGACTCTGGATCATGTAGCCGGTTTGCAGGGAAACAGCTCGAACCATATTCTTTTTAGGAGGGTATTTCTGCAGAGAGATACACAACGTCCCAAAATGACACTCATTACCTTTCACTACGGGTAATAACAGCAGTGGTAGACCCACTGCTGTCAAAGCCACTGCCACTGAGAGGAGCAGGGGACTTCTTAAAGTGTTGCAACTGTCACTGTTGAAAAGTCATAATGACAGTGAAGTGAAGTGACTTTATTGATCTCACACTGGAGAAATTATTCTCTGCATTTTAACCCATCCTATATATATATACATATATTAGGAGCAGTGGGCAGCACACATTAGGGCGCCCGGGGACCATCTCCATGATCTTCTTGCTTCGGCTTGGTCAGGACCTAAGCTGGAGGATTTTACCTATGGTGCATGTTTTGGGTGAAGGAAGTCATGACACACATACTCCCACCAGCAAAATCCAGATTAATTGTCTGGATCAAACTGAGAGATTGTAGTCAGAGTGGCACATCTGACAGTATAAGAAAATGTATAGATCAATTGGGAAGCTTATGGTTAACTCTGCACTGCTCCCCACTAAATTTAGAGACATTAGTCCGAACACAGGATGAAACTATTTATATTAAGGCAAGGTATACCTTATTCCCGTTGTAAGGGAATCTGTCCTCTGTATTTGACTCATCAGTCAATGCCACTGTGATGGCCAATCACCTCAGAATCACATCACATCTCCGATTCAAAAGCCAGCTTTGATCAGAATTCACCTTAGTATGGAGAATGAGTCTATTGTTTGCATGTTTAATTTTAAGGTTCCATTTTTGGGTTATGCTTTTTATTTTTTATTTAACTTCAGAATTTTTTTCTGAAATACCTTCTGTTTGTCATTATAATTTTTCCACATGTGCCATTGAATAGACTTGATCATTACCATTTACGTTATTTAAAACAGTGATTAGCCAAGCACTAAAAGCCATTTCTCGCTAACACTTTGGCTGCTGCCTACTTTGATTATCCATCTGAGGTTATTATTCATGATGATAATGTGCAGAGCTGGTTAGGCCGAGCTAATTAGAGGCAGCTCTCTGCAGAGGACAGTGCACTGCAACATTCACCAAAGATCCTTTCAAAATACTTGATCGATGCTGCTGGCATACATACTGTATATTGCTGTATATTATGAATAAAATTACTTCAACATCAGAGCCATTCCGCTAAACCTCAAGACAAATTCTTGTTAAAATCAAATGTGGCCTTGACTAATCACACAAAGCCAGGCACACAGGAGCACACACTGTTATGTTAGTGACTACTTATTGATGCAGGAATGCGGAAGGCAAGATGGGAGTCAACAGTCACATGAGAGACCTTATCCTTGTGCAAACATGATATTAGTGAGGGAAACTAAGGCATGGATGACATGGATGTTTGAGACAGGCTGCAAGTGTCAGATATTTTAAAGTTATCTGTGTAAATAAGACAATTTGAGCCAATGTATTTGTCTACCGACAAACTGATGATGTAATTTTGTGTTGTTCTATTTGGAAAGAAAAGACAAGCCATGAGCCAAGCTACAGAAATTGGGCGATAGTCCAGTGTGAGCTAATGAATTCTCAGTTCTCTGATCATTTTGGTTGGCACACTCTGCCAAGGGTTATAAACTTTCCTAAAGAGTACAGGGGGACAATCAAGAACAATAAAGGATCTACTATTATAAGCATTAAATGCCATCCAGGCACATGCAACAGTAAGGGAAAGCATTACTTCCTGGGTGGTGTTGCTCCATAAAGGAGTGATTTTATAAATATTGCATTCTGACCCGCCTTATGGACTTAAAATATTTATGCTTTGTGTTGCAGTGGCATTTCCCAGGATCATAGTTGGTATCCCACATCTTATTTTTACCCCCTGTTTAGATCTCTAATGGTTCTGGATTGACCATAGACAGAGCAGAGGCCCATCAGAGTGTACTCACAGAGTGTTTGACAGAGTAGTTCATAATAATGTAATCTCTCCCTATTGGCAGCCAAGAGCGCAGTGTGATGACGTCACGGTTTCGAACGGGCTTCGGACACTTCCCTGTTAACAGCAGAAGGAAAATTCAGTGAACACATCAGAGCGGATCAGTGCTTGTGCACATGCACATTCATGTTGAATGAATCCCACTCATGAGAGCAGAAATAATTTCCTCATGGCTGTGTAAGTATAACATACATGCATAGTAGCCAACATCTGCGTTGACTGTGAGTTTCCCAATGTCAAAGGTCTCTATGACGTTGGTGTCCCATTTTCTTCTGTATTCAATATCATGGAGCACATCGTACATAGTCTCTGCAGACACATCCTTGGATATCATCCGGCACTGAAAAGAGAGGAAAAATATAACATTTTATATATAAGATGTGATATCTCAATAGTGCTGTTAACATGTATAAATATTTGTTAAAATAATAATCATCTTGTTTGCTTAGCTGCATAAATTACCAAACTACAAGATATTTGTGTGTCACCTTTTATAAGAAAGGGGCTATGGGGACTCCTTCAAGTCTATTTAAAAGCAGACAAGTAGGAGAGGTCTGCAGGGTAAAGCTGTTGCTGCAGCTACAACAGACCAGAAGGGATTAGTCATAGTAAAAACAAGAGGGGCAATGTTCAGTCACAGGCAGAGTAAGACAAGAGACTAGAGAGACACACACACACAGACAAAAAGTGAAATAATGGAAAAGCAGTTACCAAGGATTCCCATCTATCACAGGGCCTTTTCATCTCACTTTTAATTAAAGATTCCTATTAAATAATAAACTATTCATTAAAAGTATTTTTAACCCTGTTGGATAGAGAGTCCTAGAGGTAGGGTGCAGCCTCGTTGTGGGAAGAAAATGAAAACCCATTGTGCATTATTAGATTTTTAAGTTGATGTTTACATTTAATGAGTCAAAGACAATCTACTAAGATACTACTGCTAGTTAATATACAGGAGCAGTGTCTACAGTTATACACACACTGACAGTAATGCTATATCAACATCACTGGAGGGGAAAAAAAAGATTCCCTTTGGACTTGACATTTAAACCCACTGAAATAAAAGCAAAGCTGAACACACATTTCCTCTCAATGAAAGACTTCACAATAAAGCTGAGGACAAGCAAACATAGATAAATTACAAAAGGAAGTATGGTTAATCCCTCAGTCATCCAGGTATGATCCATAACAAAAGAAAAAAAAAGTAGGGACATGGTTTGTACCAGAATATTCTGGTACGTAGCCTCTTTCTTCAGAAGCAGTAACTTGAACAGCACGCAAAAATGCAACAAACTGATAAGATTTGAGGACAAGGCAAACTCTACCTGATTGTTCTTGTAGAGTGATTTGTAAAGATTTACTACAAAAAAGGGTGCATTAACACTTGCACATACATCATCACACAGCAGGACTAGGACACATACAGCAGGTACCAATAGATGAGAGACTTTACCAAGGCATCCATCGGAATATATTGTGAAACTTTATTGAGGTTACAAACTAATAGATCAGTGTTGTTTGATATATTTTAACAAAAGTATATTTTGACTGTGTTTTCATAGCAATGACATGTGTCTGTTGTCTGCATGTCTGACTTATTAAAATAAGTGCATTTCAGAAAGAGCGTGTAGTGGTATTATAAAATAAAGCTGTGTAAAGTTGTGAAGTACCTTGTGATACTCCATGTACTATACGATAGACATCCTGTCCAGCAGTGATGCAGTTATGCCTGTGTTTAATTTACTTTCTACATCAATCGTGACAAAAACTTTACCTTCTTGGTAGAGCATTGTCCAAGAATTCTACTTGAACTTGAACGTGCCCACTCAAAATAAGCTATGACTTTTAGCCACATCTTCGCGCCCACCTTCTTAACTCTCTCTTCTTCTTAGTTCTTGCCTGACACTGCGCGCCTATCCTCCGCCTCTTCACCTGTCAGCTCTGATCAGCTCCTTTGGGGCTGATACGAGATGGTGGAAGATGATTATGAAAGGGAAAAATCAGTGGGTGTGTGTGATTCAGTGCAGGGCTTCCCTCTGTGTCAGCAGCAAACATGGGAGTCTCCGCTCTTTGGAGTAGAAGAAGCCCTAACAATCTGCTGCCTACACAACAACACAATGATTGGTGAAAAGGATTGTACAGTGATATTTTTAAATTCGACCCACACCAAATTTGCATTTATGTCTAGTTATATTTTTCCTTTTGTGTTTGGATTGCCCTAAGTGCCTGGCAGGTTTTTACCCCCAGCTTGTAGAAATCAGATAGACTTTATATGATGAAATGTAATGTAGTGCACATTTTCATCTCAGATCCAAAATAACTACAGTGGTACCTCACCTTACGAAAGACCCAACAAACGAAAATTCCAAGTTACGAAACGCCTTCACGTTAAATTTTGGTCTCTAGATACGAAAGAAAACCGCGAAATCTCAAAAATTCAAATAATGCGCGCTCAGCCACACACATTATACGTTTTTCTCAGACTGGATTTAAACTTTTCTCACGTTTGTCTCTCGTTTAAACACTCAAACTTTCATAGATTTTCAACAAAATGTATTAATAGTGAAGTGTGGGGGGAAGGGGGAGGGGGGAGAAGACTGCGCGCGGACACGTGTGTGATAGCGCAGCATGACCCGGTGTACTCACGAGACCCGTGCTCAAACCGTGCCTCCTCTAGACCAAATCAAATCAAATCAAACAATATTTATAAAGCGCTTTTCATACAAAATTGTAGCACAAAGCTACAAGCAGGTCTAAACCAGGATTAAACCAGGATTAAACCACCGCGGCTCTTACCTGCGTTCGTTCATGCGCTCGGACTGCGCGCGGTCCCGATGGAAGGCACATCTCCTCCCCTCCTCGCTGCTCGCCTCAGCCGTGACTCGTGAGGTACACCGGCAGAGCTAGCACCAAACCAGGAAATAGACCCGCACGCGGTGGTTTAATCCTGGTGTCCAGTCCTCGTTTAGTCCAGGTTTAGTCCTGGTCCAGTCTAGGTATAGACCTTGTTTAGACCCGGTTTAGTCGTTAGTCCTGGGTCTACAGTCTCTTAGCCAATCAGGACGCAGAACACAGTGTTACACTATTAAAAAAAAAGTTACACTATAAAAAAAAAAAACTTGGAACGGGGCCTTGGAACGAATCAGGCTTTTTCCATTGAAATACAGCTACGCAACTTATGAAAAATTCACGTTACAAAACCACTTCTGGAACAAATTAATTTTGTAAGGTGAGGTACCACTGTAATTGATTCTATTGTTTTAAATAATCTGACAATATTTTATTATGACACATGATGGTTCCTCTAATATTCTGCATCCATAATCAGTTCCTTGTGTAAAATGACTGTACTAATACAACGTGATACAATATTATGATTGATGAACATAGCAAAACAGTAATGACAAATAGATTATGAGCCCACTAATGATAATGTTGGTTTATGACAGTGTATTAACATTTCTCATTCGCATTCAATAGGAAGTATAGGAAGGGAAACTTACAACTCCCAACATTAATCATTTGACATGCATCAGCAGAGATGCATGCTTTTATTTAATCTATAAATAGAACAGCTGTATCTGCAGCATCACTTTCACGCTCACACACACAACACCTACAAACATGTGCCAGTAAACTACCATCAAAAAAGAGTTTGAAATCTTCTCCTCCGTTTCAGATTTATTATTTTTATATCTATCTATGTATGTCCAGCTGTGAAATCTGCACACACTCTAGTCCAGAAGAGGCTGCCATCGAGAGAGCGAACGCGTTTCTCTCCTGTATGCAACATGTTCAATACTAACCGTTTTAAAAAGGACATAAATTCTGCCGTTTAGGCTGTGTTAAGGAACTGAAATCATGGCATATGACAGTATGACTTCTTCATATTTATAGTAGAGCATACATCCAAACTCAAATCAATCAAAATGAATATGATGATGATGAAAGAATTACAGAAAAGCTCCAATTGGCTTTCAAGTTAGTTTTTGGATTAAGTGTAAATACCAAAACTAGGATCTAGCTGCATCCAGAACATCCACCGATCCGGTTTTCATTGGCTCATTCACAGTTGGTTTTGGCCACACCCATGTTAGCCTGTGTACCCTCCTGCCTTCTGTCTTGTTTACAGAGCTGTCATGAGCACCCACACCTAAATTTTTTAAACAAGAAACACCTGTAGGCCACATAAACACTGACATATACTGTATTACCCAGGAGCAGATGCAATACACAGCCTCTGCAATCAAAAATGCAAACGAGTTCAGTGAGCAGACTTTGTTAGCTTTCAATTGACACTGTGTTAACAAGCAGAAACTTGATTTGTTATGGCCACCGGTTAGAAAAATGATTCACACTACAAGAACACTAAACATTTAAGATGAAGCCAGATAAAGTCCTTAGAAAGTACTTTATCTTTTCAGGCAAAGAAGTGCAAAAAATGTTGAATTGGTGACAATATAATCTAGATATACAGCTCTGGCTCCATTGTTTGGCTCCAGCTCTCTATTGTAGCTGTAATGTCATTGACAGACAAATGAGCCTCTGTTATATGGTTATATGGTTATCAATAACCATATAGTTGTTCTAATAAACTCTAAATGGGTTAGATAAGCTTTCTCCTTGATTTACAGCCACAGTTTTAGCCTACAATTATGTACATTCTTGCATTAATTTCGATATTTTGCATATTTTGAGAATTATACCGAAATGTTTGTAAATGTTGTGGCCAGGGTTCAAGTAACACAAAGTCAATACAAAACGGTGAAGAATTATTACTTTTGAAAGATCATACAACCCCCTTTTATCATTGACAATATATGACAATAATTATATATAATTCATTTATATAATTAATTTACATACAGTGGTACCTCACCTTACGAAATTAATTCGTTCCAGAAGTGGTTTCGTAACGTGAATTTTTCGTAAGTTGAGTAGCTATTTCAATGGAAAAAGCTTGATTCGTTCCAAGGCCCCGTTCCAAGTTTTTTTTATAGTGTAACTTTTTTTTATAGTGTAACACTGTGTTCTGCGTCCTGATTGGGTAGGGTGACCATTCGTCCGGATTTCGTCCGGACAGTCCGGTTTTAGAGCTGTCTGTCCGGCCGTCTGTCACGTGTCCTCCTTTTTTACATTTTGTCCTCCTTTCGGACCCTCGTCGCCCACCGTTGCATAAATCGTCATAAATCCCCACCCATTATTTACACTTGCTAGTAGCAAGTATTCTTATTATTTTTTAACATATCCTAGATGAGATCTATGGTTATGCGTTGGCACAGAGTGAGACTTCACACAGAAACATCAACGCGTGCGGCATGACACGCTATTGGTTAAATACACAGAAGCAGCTCGAAGCGCAAAGCGCGAGTACAGAGAGGAGACAAGAAGAGCGCTATAATGAGCTCTATAAGAAAGCTATAATGTTTGGCGAGTATGTCTGCGGTCTGGAAATACTATAAAGTTGATGACAACAACATTCACATAGCAAACGGTGGGATATGTAAACTTGGGATTGCAAGGGGTGGAAAGGAAAGGGCGACATTTAACACAACAAACCGATACGGCACCTCAAAAACAAACACCCAACACAATACAGCGAGTTACAGGCAACCCAGCCAAAGACGAGTCAGCTCACGCTGCAGGAGAGTTTGAAAAGGAGACAAAAAAATGCCCCTTGACAGTGCGAAGGCACAGTAGACCACAGTCAGGAGCACAAATGATCGCAATGAGTGACTTACCATTCGCCTTTGTAGAGAACCCTGGATTTCTTATGCTTATGGAGCACGTTGGACCTCGTTAATAATAATAATAATAATAATAAGCCCCGCGCCGGGTCATGCTGCGCTATCACACACGTGTCCGCGCACAGTCTTCTCCGCCCTCCCCCTTCCCCCCACACTTCACTATTAATACATTTTGTTGAAAATCTATGAAAGTTTGAGTGTTTAAACGAGAGATAAATGTGAGAAAAGTTTAAATCCAGTCTGAGAAAAGCGTATAATGTGTGTGGCTGAGCGCGCATTATTTGAATTTTTGAGATTTCGCGTTTCGTGAATTGAATTTTCTTTCGTATCTAGAGACCAAAATTTAACGTGAAGGCGTTTCGTAACTTGGAATTTTCGTTTGTTGGGTCTTTTGTAAGGTGAGGTACCACTGTACATTGAAAATCAGAACAAACATCATGACCTTTGTAACAATTGTACAGAAGACTTTACATTGTGTACCACTCTATTCCGCTTTAAAAAGAAGTTTAAATGTTTAATTCTGGGCAGATACTAGGGATGCACCGATGTGAACATTTTAGCCGATACCGATATTAATATTGCTGGTATCGGCCGATACCGATATTAGTCGATACCTATATTTATTTATTTTTAATTCTGAGATAACATTTTATACAGACTGAAAATCATGCAAAATTAATTTTTGAATGTCTTTTATTTTCATGTTTTGACTCCTGATTTTTTTTTTTTTTTTTTTTTAAGATGAATGAATGAATGAATGGAGGGGGACTGGAACTAAACCAGGACCAGACGAGGATCAGACCGGGACTAGACCAGGACTAAACGCGGACTAAACCAGGTCTAGACCAGGTCTAAACAAGGTCTAAACCTGGACTGGACCAGGACTAAACCCAGACTAAACCAGGACTGGACCAGGTCTAGACTTGGACTAAACCAGGACTAGACCAGGTCTAAACCAGGATTAAACCACCGCGTCTTTGCCTTTGCTCTTTTCGGACTGCGTGCCTCCCCCTCGGGACCGCGCCCACGAAACGGTTTGGGCACGGGTCTCGTGCTCGCAGCCCAGGTAGGACGTGCGGTCTCGCGCCGGTCATCACTGATTTGAGCACGATGAGCGCACGTGTCCGCGCGCACACTTCTCCGCCCTCCCCCTTCCCCCCACGCTTCACTATTAATACATTTTGTTGAAAATCTACGAACGTTTGAGTGTTTAAAGAGAGAAATGTGAGAAAACGTTAATTCGAGGGATTACTGTACTGACAAATATCGCTCATTAATATCGGCCCACTTTTGCACATCGGGCCAATACCGATATGTTAAAAAATATGTTTAAAATTTTGGCAATATCGGCCGATACCGATGTTAATGCCGATATATCGTGCATCCCTCGCCGATACATTCATTATGACACTTATATCTATAAATATGAACTGGTTTCAAGATGATGCTATGACAGGAATAAAGGGTAAGCTTCAGCCTACACCTTTTGGGTCTCTGTATGTTAAATAAAATATGACTGTCTGTGAAATAATGTTAGAATATACCTATGACCGAAATGAAATACACACAGCAGCACAGCATAATTTTGATAGCCGTTCACTTTCACATTGCCTCCCAAGACAAACATTACTCCTTAAAACTGCCACGACTGCTATTTGCCTATAGATAACAAAGTTTGCTCATCTAGCGCTTTCTATGTAGCGTCACCCTATTTCCTTACCTCATACTGATAGCTGAACTACTGTAGGAGCACTGTGTATATCTGGCACAACCCTAAAAATGCCATGCTTGCAATCAATACCTAAATTATTCAGCAAAGTTATAGCTGAATAGGCACCAACACTGCAGGCAAACTCTGAACAATGGCCCCAGAGGAGTAAGGAAAAATTGGTAGTCAAATTACAATAACATTAAGCAGTGATAAGCAACACGTTCTTAAATGTACAGCCACGTAATTGACTTTAAAGAATACCAGTCAAACTGCCATACTGTTGCAAAAAAACCGTATAACTAGGATTAACCCTATGAGGAAATGCACAGAACATATTGGATGACGTGTATCTAAGTCATACCACTTCATGTTTCCAAATCAGATGAGGAACTACGCTTAATGTAATTCATTTGTCGATACGGGGTTAGTTCTTATTTATTATATGCATGTATCTGAAGTTGTGTATGCTCCATTGCAGTGGTTTTACAGTTGGTAGTGCAATACAGTGAAATATTGCAACTCAGCATTTTAATCTTTGGGGAATTTTGATAGCGCTCTCCCTGCCATCTGGATAACTAATGGTGTAGGCAACATCTGGCTCACCAAGTTTCCATTGAAACGTAGACTTGATTTATCTTTGAAATATTGTATTATGTTATATTATTTTGTATGCGATGCAAATAACTGAAATATACTGTGTTGTTTTGTATCTCCATGTCATACCTTTCCACTTTGTTGTTCTTTTTTTTTTATTAGGCTATTGTTCATGTAACCATGTGGTCTATTCCAAATTAAGTTTTCTAGCAACTTAACCTACATTTAGCCTACAATTATGTACGTTCCTGCAGACAATAATTTCAATATTTTGCCTATTGTGAGAATTATACTGAAATATTTGTAAATGTTGGGGCCAAGGTTCAAGTAACACAAAGTCAATACAAAACAGTGAAGAACTATTACTTTTGAAATTGACAATATGCTTTATATAGGCCTAATGTATTATATTATTTTGTATGTGATGTAAGTAACAAATATACTGTGTTGTTTTGCATCTCCATGTCATACCTTTCCACTTTGTTGTTCATTTACTAGGCTATTGTTCATTTAGCCATATGGTCTATTCCAAATTAAGTTTTCCAGCAACTTGCCCTTCATCTTATTAGTAGGCTATCTTGAACAAAATGTATAGCCTATAATCTTTGAGTCTCACAACTTTCCCTGTGCTATTCCCAACTTAACTTCATTTTGTTATATACTGTATCATATTATTTTGAAATAGCTGAAATATATTGTGTTGTTTTGTCATACCTTTCCACTTTGTTGTTCATTTATTAGGCCTATTGTTCATTACCATATGGTCTATTCCAAATTAAGTTTTCTAGCAATTTAACCTTCATGTTATTTGTATCTTGAACAAAATGTATAGCCTATAAACTCTGAGTCTCAGAACTTTCCTTGTGCTTACCTTCATTTTGTGGACAGTCCTGCCCTCTTCCAGCGTCTGCGCCCACACCGTGATGCCCCCCTTATTGTGGGTCACGCTCCAGCCGTCCTCCCGCAGACACTCAGACTTGAAGCTGGCAAATGCCTGGTCGTCCGGGATGGTCACAGCTTGTCCGGACATGGCTTTTAACGGGGAGGAGGGGATTTTCTTGGCTGCAACTATCGATCGTGTTAATGGGGGTTACAAAAAAAAGAAAGAAAGAAAAAGAAACCAAAAACTCTAAAAGAGAAAATGGAGCCTGTCTCTGGTGACGTCTCTTCTCTTCTTTAAAAAAAAACTTGTCTAATTCAATTTCCTCCCTGTGAGTTGGTTCTGTAGGCAGTTCTCAGTCTTGTGATGTAGGTGTTTGCGCGTTCAGGCAGCAGGCACACCGCAGTCAGCTCCGCGTAAAACTAACCCACAGATGCGCTCTCACAGGTGGAGCGGACGGTGGAGTGAATACCAAAAAAAAAAGAAAAAAAAGAGGAAAAAAAAGCCTCAGCCACAAAGCAGGTCGTGTTCGTGAGTCCTTTAGGCGGAGTTTAAGTTTGAAGCCCGGTGCAAATGAAACGGGCACTCTTCCTCCTCCTCACACTAACCATATGTTTGTGATTCGGCGCGCCTCAGTCAACGGTTCTTTCCCCAGTTTTTATTAGAAACACTTTCCAGTGGCGTGTCCTCGTCCAGTAGCAGATCGTGAGCTCTTTTTTTTTTTTTGCTTTTTTATGAGCTCCTGTTCTCCATCATCGCTGCGTCGCGGATATGGCAGGTGGCACAGAAGATGCGGTGAGAAATAGGAGGAAGAGGAGGAGGATGGGGAAGAGGCAGGGCGCGCAGCAGCACCGTGACTTGGCCACAATAGAAACGCCCCCCACTGCTGCATTCACGTGACCCTCGTAAACTTCAGCTGTAATGTTGCACACAGCTTTGTAATGTTTGTACACCAAATGTTTAACAACAAAGGCATTTTACGTCCCACCCATCAAACATGAAATAATCCACATACAAAATACTAAAACATACAGTTTCTGAGTGAATTTACTTGTCCCCAAAGATCAAAGATCAAATTCAAAATCAAAGTCAGCTTTATTGTTAATTCTGCCATATGTGTTCAACATACAGTGAATCGAAATTTCGTTTCTCTCTGGCCAAGCAGTGCAAAAAGACAGTGTACAAAATACAACATAAAGACGAGACCAAACAAAAACTATCTAAGACAAACATCTAAAAACTAAAATCTAAGATCTAAAATCTGAAAGCAGTGCAACAGAATAAATAAATGCCTATTTACAGATGTCCAAAAATGTGCAGTGTGCATCAAAATGTGCAATGGAAGATGCAGCATTGAGAGAATAAGTGTGCAACAGTAGTAATTCTAGTGCAATAACAGTAGTAAACAATGTTGGGACACCAACTGTTTAACAACAAAGGCATCACATTTTACGTCCTACCCATCAAATATTAAATAATCCACATACAAAATACTAAAACATACAGTTTCTGAGTGAATTTACATGTCCTGAGACCAAATCTAAAAAACTAAAAGAAAATAATGCTTGAAAATAGTTTTTAAAATACCAAATAAGTCTGGAGTACCCCCAAAATGCCATTTTCCTCTTGTCCCACCCCTCTAATGACCAAATTTGGATCTCAAATAAAACAGTTAAAGTTAAATGTAATTTTTTTTATGGTGTATTATTTGTTTCATTGCCATCTCTTGTAACTGTGGGAACATGTGTTTTAATAGATAATAATAATAATAATTATTATTATTATTATTATTCATGGAGCATGTGTCCCACAACATGCACACAACCCTGTTACCATAACATTTTTAGCCTGGTAGAAGAACAAAGCAGTGAACCACATGATGCCCTGGACTTGACATCATCAAACAGTTTTCCAAAAGAATGGGTAGAGCAAAGGTTTGTCTTCTCTTCTATTTTTCATATTTTTATAACATAGTTTTAGCCTTGATTGAATGTCTCACTCTACCTCATGCAACCCTGTTATGTAAATTATCAGAATAAGACTTTTTTTTTTCCTTTACTTATTTGCATAAATAAGATTAGTGCGGATTTGCAACCCTGTTACCTGCAGCCCTGTTACTGTGATTAGAGTCACAGGGTTGCACTACATCAATCATCATAAAAAATTGCACCATTGATCTGTAAACTGAGCTAATCAAGCATTTGATAGTTTATTACCTATTATTGATGAATATGTAGCAGAAAATCAGAAAAGTGAAGGTTTATTTTTCAAGAATTTTAAATCTCGAATGTCCTCCAATTCTGGAATGACCCATGCAATTGTTTTTGATGCCATTCCTTCTGGTGTGAAAATGCTGATGCCTACTTATGTCCATATTTCTAATGATGGTCCAACTAAAACAGAGCTGTTTATTGGCAACTCTGACCCTTTTTTTAAGCATTAAAACAAACAAAAAATGTATGAGAGAACTTATCACAAGAGAGTCTATCAGTAAACCAGCTTCTGTTTTTATTTGGGACAATACATGTAAAGACATTAACTGGAACAACGTTTGGCTTTTACCTAGAAAATATGTTGTAACTAATAAGACTCATGAGACCTGCCTGAATATCCTACATAGATGTTACTGTTAATGCTGTAATTTCAAAATTTCACTTAAACATATCTTTCATATCTCTGCTCATTTTATCACAGCGTTGAAGAAACAATCACCCATGTGTTTTGGGAATGCTCATAAGCTCAAATCTTTTGGAATGACACATTTCTGTTTGTGAATAGAAAGCTTGATACAAACCTATAATTGAATGTAAAACATGTACTTTTTTGTCATATTCATTGCTGTAAATTTTCTAGCCAGAAACCCAAATTTGTTGTATTTCAGTCCCGCTTGTCCTCCTATATAAACTCTCTCAAGTATTGCACAAATCCAAAAGCCATGAAAACAAAAGCAGTTTGGAATTTGAAATATAAATTGTAAATGTATTGATAATTACTATATATTTGTATAATGCAGAAGTTGCACATGCTGAGCCCTATGGATATGAACTCATATCGTGTTTTCATGAAATACTTTTTTCTAAACGAATAGCAGACCAATAGCTAGTGGGTTAGAACTACCAACCTATGAAGTGGCTTTTCCATTTACTACTGGAATTTTACTACTGTTGTACTGATGTTTACTACTGTTATTGCACTGGAATTACTACTTTTGCACATTTATTTTAATCTTTACTTTCAATGCACATTGTATTGCACATTACCATTTCACTGCTGTATCTTCCATTGCACATTTTTGATGCACACTGCACATTTTTGGACATCTGTAAATAGGTATTTATTTATTCTGTTGCTCTGCTTTCAGATTTTAGATCTTAGATTTTAGTTTTTAGATTTAGATTTTTGTCTTAGATAGTTTTTGTTGTGTTTTGTCTACCGGTATATATTGTATTTTGTACACTGTCTTTTTGCACTACTTGGCCAGAGAGAAACGAAATTTCGATTCACTGTATGTTGAACACATATGGCAAAATTGACAATAAAGCTGACTTTGATCTTTGATCTTTGATCTTTGATCCATGATAAAACTATGGACATAATCAGATCAGAATCCTGTGATAAGACTAACAGGCGGTTTAGACGAGGACGATTGCGATTGAAAATGACAAAATATTCTATCGGAAGTGTCTTTCGTTTACACGGCAGCGGCGCCGTCGGGCTCTGAAACTGCACAAATCTGAAGACTCCTTCCAGAGTGTGGAGTTCTGAAGACGGCCCGGGTCGTGTCTCCGTCTAAACGGCAAGAAGCGCAAAACATGTTCACGTCGCATACAGCTGACGTCACACTGGATGCGCCGAGCCGGTAAAAAGCAATAGCAAACATGTCTGATTACCTTGATACCACGGATGTTCACTAGCAGCTCTAGTCAACATACAAGAGTCATTTCAACAATTGTATAAAATGTATACGGATACCATAGGTGAACAGAGACGGGTAAACAATATTCGCCCAAGAAACAGAAAATGACAATTTTGCGCATGCTCGCCGACATGCCGCCGCTCTATCATAGTGCCACCTAGCGGCCTGGCATCCATATTCAATCGAATTCGCCCACTTTTGCGTCTTCGTATAAACAAACATTTCCTGTTGAGAACGCTCGTCTAAACGCAGATAAAAAATTGAAGACGAGACGCCACTTTTGCGTCTTCTGTTTTGATCGTCGCCGTATAAACGTAGCCTTAGAATGGCATATCTCAAAAAGGGACATGCATTTCTGACCATGTCATTTCAGAACATAAAAGTTTTTAGGTAAGCTTTAGGTAGTCCTGTTTCAGTCCTGCTTTAGTCCTGCTTTAGTCCTGCTTTAGTCCTCCTTTAGTCCTGCTTTAGTCCGGCTTTAGTCCGGCTTTAGTCCTGGTTTAGTCCTAGTTTAGTCCTGTGAGTAATTCATTATTGCAATAAGCTAGCTTTAATTCCAAAAATAAAGTGCACTTTCAAAGTTCTATTAAATAAAACAATTGGCATTGCAGCCTAATTCATTAAAAAAAAGTTACAAAAAGAAAACATTGAAGTTTCAAATGCTGCGCATCACACCAGAACTTCCATTCAAAACCTCATGGCTAAATAAGCGCCGAGTCAAAAAAAGTTACAAAAGTGCCGAAACGGGTCAAATTGAATCAAAATAAAGTATTACTCTACCGCTATAGCCTATGGCAAAACGTTTGGCTTTTATATAAACAAAAATAGAGTGGAAATTAACCTAAAGAGACTGTTCTTGGTTGCGCTGACCGCATTTGTTTCAATGCGAGCGTTAGCATTAGCTTAGTCGCATTGTGAATGGAGATCCGCGGCTCCACAATATGATCGCCACACGAAAGCTGAATTAGTATTTAAACATGTCCTAAAGTCTATAAAGTAAATGTGTTCTTACACTTACATGCCTCGTTTGCCTCATCTGTGGATCGCATATCCACGCTCTTTCGCCAGTAAAGTATCTGATCGCATTCTGTAAGCTTTGGAGAAATATGTCCCATGTCCTGAGGAGAGATACTTTCCTTCTTATGTAGCATTTACAGTCAAAGTTAAGGATTTTTAAGTTACGGATGCAAATGTATCCTATGAAATCCAGCTACATATTCAGGAGCTGCGTACAGCTGATAGGTGGAAAAAGTAAACAAAAGAGCACAAATGTTGCGTGATTGGTCTGCAGCGGTAGGATGGTAATTTAGACACACCCTAATTCTTTCCGAAAAACAAGTCAATTTCACAGACAAAATGTATGCTTTTTAAGCAGCCAGTGCTATTATTTGATACATGGAGTGGGTTCTTCATGATCTCAACTTGCACATTCTGCAAAAAAAAACAAAAACGAAAATCACAAATTTTGAAAAAAAAAGAAAAGAAAAAAAGTGAAAACGTGTATATCTCGGATTCCCTAATCCCGAGTTGTGTCCTGAATTGCTGTAGTGGGACACATATGCTTACCCTAACTCCAGTGAAAGAAAGGAGGAACACATTTTTTTTATTGGTGAATACTGAGACAAAACACTGAAAAGCTGAAGTAGAAATGTTGACAAACTTTATAGATCATGAAGTTATAAACCAGGATAACCCTTATAAACCAGTGCACAGAAGGTCTAAACTATAGAATTTAGGGGTGCATTCATACTTTTCCTTTACCTGGCCAGCCAAATGATATCTCTCTGTATTTCCTATACAGCGCGATACCATTTGGACACCCTCGCTCCACCCTCGCTCCTCCGGTTAAAAACGGACTCCGCGATTCTGATTCGTTCAAAGATGGTGACGTCAGTGCACCCGCCTTTGCCCGCAAAGTCACTCTTAGGCAGCGGAAGTTCCTCCTCAGTTTTGAATCAAGATGGCGCAATCTCTGATTGGTTCACTTAGCTGTCTGTCTACGCGCAACTGCAGCGAATTTTGGACCAAGCGTTACCAGACTCACTCGCTGGTACAGCGATGAGTCATGGATTCTTCCAGGCAAACTTTTCCTGGTTTGGCTCCAGTTTACTCCTGATGTAGACCTGGTTTAGTTCTGCATTTAATAAAGAAGGTTACAGATCGCAGACTATTCTGCACTAAAATATGAATATGAATGAATATCTACACTAATTAAAGGCATATTATCCAATCATTTCTACTGAACACTTCTTTAGACTGTTGATAATTAACATTATTTTACTGAACCTAAGAAGTGACTTTATTGATCTCACACTGGAGAAATTCTTCTCTGCATTTTAACCCATCCTATATATATACATATATTAGGAGCAGTGGGCAGCACATTTCTGCGCCCGGGGACCATCTCCATGATCTTCTTGCTTCGGTTTGGTCAGGACCTAAGCTGGAGGTACCTATGGTGCATGTTTTTGGGTTGATGGGGGAAACCGGAGTGCCCGGAGAAAACCCATCCAGACACGGGGAGAAACATGCAAACTCCACACAGAAAGGCCCAGGCGACCCGGGGATCGAACCCAGACCATGCATGCATGCAAACTCCACACAGAACACACACAGAAAGGCCCGGGCGACCCGGGGATCGAACCCGGAACCCTCTTGCTGTGAAGCAAGAGCGCTAGCCACTCAGCTACCGTGCCGCCAACTGGCCTCCGTTAAAGGAAAAGTAACGTTATTTTACAATCTGAGCCTTCTTTTGGTAATAAAACAAGTCGTTTGACTCACCCATATCACGTTCGTGTCATTTGGAGCTGTTTGAAGAAAGTTATGTTGTAGCGTATCCGTTAGCATGAGTATTCGGGGCATTACTTTGCGGTCTCCAAATAAAACAAACTTTAGCACTTTTCAAATCATAGAAGCCCGATGTCTTAATGTAAGATTTCGTTTGAAGCAAAAGTGGCCTGTAATCCGAGATTTATCCATAGATTTCAGCTTTGCGTTTCATGTTTGGGTCCCGGGAGCTGATAGCACAATCCGCGCATGCGCACTGGCGTCCTCATCTACTCGAAACTATGGCTAAATCTCGGATTACAGGCCACTTTTGCTTCAAACGAAATCTTACATTAAGACATCGGGCTTCTATGATTTGAAAAGTGCTAAAGTTTGTGTTATTTGGACACCGCAAAGTAATGCCCCGAGCATATGATACGAGCCCCATGTTAACAGATACGGGATCATTAGTAGAACAGAACGGCTCAACATAAGTTCTGCGATACTGCTCCAATTGACAGAAAAATGCTATGGGTGAGTAAAACTACTTGTTTTATTGCCGAAAGAAGGCTCAGATTGTAAAAAAAAACGTTAATTTGCCTTTAACATAAGCTTTTCTGCGGCCCCACAACAACATCAGTTTATCACTTCAGTTTACCATTGGGGTGTGCTCCTTATCCACTAACAGCACATTATTCACTTACCCACTCTGTATTTTGGCTACTCTGAGCATAGATAATAAAGCCATTGTGATGTGATATAACTTTTATTACACTATCGCTCCCTTGTTAGCCCTTGGGGCAGCAGAACAGCTGCTGCAAATAAGTAGTCAAACTGTCAATATAGCTGGAGGTGAATTGACCGATTGTTCAGTGAGAAATTAACAACTGAAACTGCCAGTTAGGCCAGTGCCTAACTGGCATCTTAAAGGCAGTGTGTGCAAGGTGTTCAATGAGTCTTGTTAAATCACAAGCATTCTTTATAGATAAAGAACCTGGAACAAAAAGACCATAGCTCAGGGCCCTTTGGCATAATTCTGATTTTTAAAAATAAATAGCCTAACAAAAAAACATTATAGGCCTAATGGCCTGGGAGGTTGCAACAGACCAGTGCAACAGGGCTTTAGAACATGTCTCAACATGTGGCACACTGCAGCAATAATTAACAGTCAGAAATTAATAATCATTTTTTAATTTATACACAGGGTTTATAATACACAGGATTTTTATAAAAATATCATTGATACAAACAGCCTGACTACTTTGCAAATGATGTTGGGATCTCTACCTCTATGATCTCACAATAAGTGCAGAACAAAGATCTGTTAAAACATTTTTTGTAATAGAATTATTATGTAGAATAAATTCACACAAACTAAAGTAGCCTCACTTATAGCTGGCTTATGTTTTAAAATATTTGTTTGTTTGTTTGAGTTTTAAAAAGGCAACAGAAATATTCTACTTGGACAGATGGATGTAAGTCCATAGTTTACACGCTAGCAAATGTATGGTCTAACATCTCATGTGATTAATGTTTGCACAATCCACAGGCAGAAATAAATTACCTTTACAGCTTTTCCCCATAGACTATAACAGAAGGACCCAGTGCCAAATGATTTATATTAGCTTATCTAAAACAGCATTGTAGCGCTGACCAAAAGTGCTACTGATTCTCCACAATCACCAGTCTTCAGATTAGTATTGCAAAGGATGGTTTGATAGGCTTACTTTGTTTGGCAATTTGAGTGTTTGTCCTTGTGCAAGGCAAAACCCCATCTGATCCACAGAGAAATGTTTCAAATCAAAACTTTAAATCACCATGTTAAAAGTGTCATTTGGCATAATAGCTATAAATCGACTAAATCTGAGGAGCAACTAAACCAGTGTTTCTCAAGCTGTAATTGGTGGTATGCAACTTAAGCTCCATCAGGTGATGCTCCAATTCAAATATTCACTGAATTTAGAATCATTTTAATCCACATTTTTTGTCCTCATTTTAGACCTGATTTAGTCATAGTTTAGACCTAGTGATACTTGGAAGGCAAAATATTTTCGTAAGTGGTACTTTGTCTAAGAGGTAACACCTCTTAGACAAAGTACCACTTACGAAAATACTACTGAACAACTGGACTACAAAAAAAGAAAAAAAAGAATTGTGTCTCTCTTGTGCCATCTGCTGACTAACTCGTGTAAAGAGAAGCAGTTTTATGAGCTACAAGAAAAAGTCCGTATAGGCTCGTAGAGTCAGCCCATACTACATCGGGCTGTCATTGGTATAGGGAGCAATAACCATTTGTCAAAAATAAAAATAAAATGTGAACATCCATAGCCTACAGTGTTTGGATTGACATAGATAAAGTCGATCCGAAATGATGTTTTATTCGGATTAATTGATTTATTAGCCTAAATAGGCCTATTTCAAAGTTATATCTTCTATTTAAAGCACGGGTTACATTACATCATTTTGTTCCCCTTTACAAGCAGTAGAAAACGACATTTCCCAGAATGCACCGCGCGCCTTCTGGTGACATCCGCCGCATCATGAGGGGAAGCGTTTCTGTTTTGCTCTAACTGTCTTACATTATCTGGCTCTACAGTAGCTACACGGTCATTACAGCTAAACTTGCTTTATTCCGAAAACACATTAGGTCAACTCTAAACCCAAGGGCTCGGACCAGCTCCTGATCGGTGAGTTTATCGCCATGTTATCCTCGGTTCCCAGCAGGTTGATAGCCCGAAGGTCGCGCAGCCTGTCACCATGCAGCCGCGTACTCCAAACAAGCGCAAGTGGAGCGACTTGTCAGAGCATCCGTGACACCCCGTTTGACACCAACCGAAAACCCTTGGTGTCCACCTCCCGAATGTCCCGCAGGCGCATTCTGGTGGAGGAGTACGACCATCTTGCCCCTAGATGGCTTTCTTACCTGCAAAACCGCCGCAGTTCATGGGCTGCCCTGGCCAGCAGAGGGCGCAATAACAATCAGTATTGGGAAGAGAGTGGTCATGGTCGAGGTGAGGGCCACGGGACAGATGGGAGAGCCAGCCGGGCAGGACTGGCCTCAGTCGGGGTGCTTTCTGCTGCTGCCGCAGCGTTCTGCCTAAGCAAAGATGGTGATAATAAAGGTACCCTCAATAGTCTATTAATGCACGTTTCTACAAAGTAAACACTAAAAAATGTCTTCTGATTCAAGGTGATGCCCTGCTGGAGGCTGCGAGGACCAGTAATAGTGAAGAGGTTATGAGGTATGACACATTTTAGTGCACATATGGCCATGTTATTGTGAGTAAAGTTGTCACTATAATAAATTGTCAAACTTGGTTTTGATTCCAAGGATATGACATAATGAAAAATATATTATAATATACATAGCTAAAATAATCAGTCATGGACACTTTTATTTTTGTAATCAATTTTCAAAGCAAAAATTTAGGCCTTACAGTGTACCAGCAGGTAAAATTGTAATATTTGCGCCACAAGCCACTAGGTGGAACCCAAGACTTATGTGTCTGAGACCACTCACATCGGCTATGTTAACATGCACGCCAAAAATCAGATTATTATCTGATGTCTGGACTTTAAAGATTATTTAAATGACATGCAAACCGCAAAATCTGAAGTGGGTACTCAGTGGGACCATCATCAGAAAGAAATTCAATGATTTTGATGTTTACATGTCATTTTAATAGTTTTCTAACTCTAAAAATCTGTTAATAATCAGATTTTGAGTGCGCATGAAACCGCAGCTAATGACTTTAAGAAATATACCATCAAAGCAAAGTATCACATGCGTATCAGAGACACAGTGTCATTTGTTATATATTGTTTTATGATATTACCTAGTAAGATGCGTGAAAAGTACTTACCTAGTAAGTAAAGTAAAGTAAAGTAAGTAAGTAGTAAGTAAAAACTTTTCTTTTCAGCGTTTTCTATCTGTGGAAAATTGTGTGAACCATGATCTATAACAACCATAATGTATTGCATAAAATTCTGGTAATCCCACTCTCACACATAAAAGTGCACTAATGTCTGTTTTCAGTGCATGCCGAGGCTGCCCACACTTGGGTTAGACTACCTTCTTGGATTACTTTGTTTGCAGCAGATGGTGTAGGTGAGATTGAGACAGGCTGCAGGTCATTGATGTGTTAAGTGCTTTGGTTTAGTTTGTGTTCATGAGAGAGAGTGTCTTCTTGAAAATCATTCAAAAGTACAAACCACTTCTCAACAAATGTCATCTTTAATTAGAATTGGCTATTTTAAAAATGTGTGAATTAGAGGGAAAGTGTTACATACAACATCGGATGATAACAGGAGAAGTTCAATTTGTCATAATTTGTTCATACAACATCGGATGTATTTCTATTATTCATTGTATTCCTGTATATATATAATCTTTGATTTTCTCTCTTAATGTTATAAATCCAAGTCTTTCTTTAAAGTACAGGACATTGTCTGTGTTATCCCTCAGTTACCTAGGCTAAGTACACTATATTCCCAATCTCAACCCTAGAGCTGACCAAACTTTTATGACTAGCGTACTGTATAAATCCCTTCTACTGAGCCTATCCTTCACGTATCGTACAGTTGAACAGCCTGTAGGTAAGTGCAGATGTGTAAGAGCCCAGTGTTGTCTAAACACTGACTCCTTGCACAGTGTTAGACTCTCAGATATCTTATATTTGTTCTGGAGTGTTCTGGAGCTGTAGCCCCGGGCACAGGCCTCACACCTGGCTCAGGCACAGCTCTGCAGATAAGGCCTAAGCTGTCACCGTCTGTGTTTATGCTAGACTGTGAGACAGACTAAACTTAGATACAACGGCAATGACAGCTGGAGCAGGGTATTATATATACTTTAGAACAAACCACAAAAAACAACTAATTCCACTTTATTTTGTCATCAGACTGTTAAAGGAGGGTATGGATCCAAACCATCGCCACCGCCTCGGCTGGACTGCTCTCATGGTGGCTGCCATGAACCATCAGCACAGGTGTGTACACTCTCAGATAAGGTTTTCCTTCTTAGGCAGATGAGCCCTACGACTTACTCCCATTACAAGTAAAAAGGATCCTTTGGGCCTGTTACAGTAGGATGTTCCAGGGCTACTTACAGGCTGACAGACGGCCGGTGCACGTCCCCCATCTCAGTGACCACCAAATTAAATTAGCCTGCTGGCCCCCAGAACACAAAACGCCACAGACAGGGTTTGAGGTTAAGGCCGGGCCAAATCCAATTTACCAGGACTTTTTGGGGGAGAATGAATTCTCTAGTCAGTGTCCGCTTTTTCTATATGGCATTGTACGTATGCAAGAAGCCTGTGTGACACTTAAATATATAATTGGCTTTATATCTTTTAAAAAGCTTAACTAAAGCAAACTCTGCTTTTTCTATTGACTAATTTAACTTGCATATTTAATTCAGAAAATGCCGTTTAAATGATATGCATGATTATGTTTGATTTTGATGCTCAAGTTAAATCCTCATAAATGTATATACTGACATAATAGACCTTTTAAATATTTATGTTTATAATGATAACTCTTTACTGTGAATGCTGCGATCACATGACTGCATGTTATTCATGTCAGCTCTTATAAAGAGCAGCGTCACTTTGACTGTCAGTCTTTTTTGCCACAGATGATGTTGTTTGTGTCTGGCAGTGACGGTATGTGTGTGACCAAAGTGTCCTGTGTGTGTATTATGAGTGCTATAACTCAGACGGCCATGACACCCCTCTGTGTTTAATCCTGTCTCCAGCCCCCAGTGAGCCGTCAGTGCTGCAGGGAAGACACAGCATCAGCTCCCTGGCATCAGTCACACTCCTTCTGTCCCAGCCTCATCCACACAGACTACAGCAGTTTAGACCAAATATCAAGTGTCAATTACTCAAGCACATGCTACTCAACTGTTAAGAGAAAACACCACGTGTGAATGGTGAATCAGTGTTGAGATTTAATGCTTTTTCAAGTACATTGGGAGTGCAGTATCCTGTCCTTTTCCACGCTGAAGTGATGCTGAGTAAAAGGGTGTGCATTCGAAGCAGCGCTGGGAAATTGGGGGCGTGTATTTGTTTAGCTTTGATGTAGGGCTCAATCATGGATCAGGGAGGCGCAGGGCCTGGTCTAATGTTTGCACTCTTTAACACACAATACCTATCTCCAACTCTCTTTCTCTGCTTCATGCCTCCCGCGCAGCATTCACGTGCACAAAGACCACTCAGCCAAGTGTAACACTGTTGACCGTTCCGACCTGTCGGCCGACTAACTTGATGGGAGGGAGAGAATAAAAGAGGAAAAGAAACGTGATGCAGAAAGGAGAGGGTTTATCGGAGAAAGGTAACATGTGGAAAGTTTTAGTGAGACTCCAGAGCAGGTCGTGGAGTGAGTTTACAGGCTGGCACTGAAATAAGTCCTAGTGAAATGCAGCAAAACATGTATCAGTCCTTACATTTATGTCAACTATAGTTGTTAGTGATGGACACAGAATTAATGTAACTGTATTAGTGTGAAACAAGCCAGATTGAGTTTGTGTGCATAGCAGTAGATGCCAAACTGTTCTGTATTATTGACATTGTCTGACTGACCTCAGATGTGCTGCTGTGAGCCCGGGTCAAGTGAGGTCCACATCTGGGCCAGGTGGTCAGAGACATGGATGGTCAGCTCAGCTCAGGTGTCCTTATATCACAGCATCGGAAGTGTCTGCTTCCTATCTCCCCTCAGGGGCTGATGTGAAACTAACACCACAAATAACAAATGTTTTAATGGTTCTATCAGCCTGAGTTTGTGTAGTTTGTGTCTGTGTTTTGTTATGATATTCAAAATAAATTAAAAGGATTGATTTTAAATGATCTAAAGCAAACTATTTGGTAAGCCCTACAATGTACATAATTTAGCTCTTTTAGTCCAATAAAGCTGCCAAAGTTCTTGCTTAACAGTTGTCAGTCTGAACACCGAAAAGGTACAATTTGATTTTCTCCTTGTCCTCCAAATTTTAGTGGCATTTAACCCAATTGACCTTTGCATTCCTCCAGTTTAACATCAAATTAGATCTGTAGCACTTTTTCTAAATGGGTAAATAAAGTTACTCACTTGATAAAAAGTTGATTAGTTGAAACTCCACACTGTTTTCAAAAGCTCATTAGTTTTAGCAACTCTTTCTAATTAAATCTTCTTTCATCTTTGGCTGTACTTCCCTTCTTTAATGGTTGCCCCTCCCTCCTCCCTCCGGTTTTTCCTTCTTTATCCCGTCGTGTTTACCTTTCTGATGCCATTAACCCTTTTCACAGCATCTTGTCTCTTCACATAGCCGTGCCCAGCCTCGTGTGACCAGTCGCAGTGGAACTTTGTGTGTGCGTCTCTAAACGTGCTGAGGATGCTTGGAGCTGTTTGTAGAAGTGCTTGGAAGGGTTAGAGAAGAGGCCTCTGTGGGTCATGCCCCCCCTACTGCCCCCTACCTCTGCGATACAGTAACAAAAGAGGACCCCCCGATAGCCCTTTTTAGTCCATTTAGCAAGGTCACACACAAAGACCTGGTCAGGCTGTTCTCACAGCTGCACACATGTTCCTAAAGTCCAGACAAATTACACCAGATGACAGATGTAAAGAAAAAATGCTCCCCAAAAAATCCCTAATAAACTAAAAGAACATTTCAGTGAGATATTTATTAAAACTTAAATGTTTTAATTAGCAGCATTAAAGTGTTTTTAAGCATTTGCAATTTTATGTCAATATTTTTGTAACATTAAAGCACTTCTAAAGCCAGAGGTGTTTTCAGGGCTCCAGTCAAACTTCAAATTAAACAAATCCTTGCCACTTGCTGAACCCCTCTGTGTTGGCCATCATCCTCCATATTTCGGGGGAAGTGGAGTTGTCTCAATGTCAAAGCTTAGTTCATGTTCACAGTGTAAAGCTAGAGTCTGTAGACTGAGAGACAGTACCTGGAATGTCCGTTGGGTCACAGTGGCTGGTGTTGCCGAGGTATTCAGTGTTTGCTCTATAAGGCGGTACGCTTCAATGACAGACTACACACACGTAGCCAGTCTAACATGCAGACCCCCCAATAGCACCGGAAACGGCCCAATTCAGAGGCCTTTCACATATATGTACATACATGTAACAAGGAGTGTTTGGAGCAGGAAAAACGGGGGTCGTCAACTGTGACCGCTATTGGTTACAACTAAATAAATTGTCTATTCAGGAAGGAGGAAGTGTTGTCAGTTATAATGTAGCATAGCAATAGTTTAGTTCTACTATAGATTTAATTTGTGTTGTGTTGCGCCTAATAGTCAAAAACTCGGTGTCAAGAGTCAGATGCACATGCTATGTCCATTTTTTAAACCACATTTGCTGTATAATTATTTAAAAATGGCTTCTGTATGATTTAATGCTTGGTCCATTTGTAATAAAACACTTGATATAATATAATATATTCATATACTTGCATTAAATACTAAAATAGTAATAATTGTCATTGTCACATTTTAAAGGTTTACTGAGCTACAATGCAAACTTGAAAATTCGATGTGGTATACAATTTCCCACATAGTTTTCATTCATTTAAAAATTTGTAGTATAAAATCATATGCATCTGTGTATAAAATGTAATTACTTGTTACAGTAATTACTTTTATGTTTATGCTTTACACCTTGGAAAACCACCCTTGTAATACACAAACAAAAAAAAGTATGATTTGTCATGAGTTTTTAGACTATGGGGGCTATGGGGGGGGCACCAGGAGATGAGAAACACTTGCAAAGATATATCATACTGTTCTTGTTGTATTTTTCAGTGTGGTGAAGGTCCTGCTCGAGGCGGGTGCAGATCCAAATGCTGGAGACCACTTTAACAATGCCTATGACACCTCCCGAGAGAAAGGCATCCACTCCTTCGAGGGTATAAAAAACACTTTGTGAATGCAATCATGTGTGCGTGATATTGGTGTATTTTTCAGCAAGTGTAGAACCAGATATTATGAGACATTATCATTTGCATAAAAATGTGCATATGTACAAGCTTCATTTTTTCCCCCCTGCATTATTTATTTTCCATGTAGCGCGTATTTTATTTGTTTTTCTTATGAGCTGCAGACCCACATGGCAGGATGCGCGCTCGCTACACCCCTCCCCTCCCAGTTTCTTCTCAGTCTGTGCTGGGTTTGGGCAGACATATTTATATGGGATATGTATATTGCAGACATTTATATGGCTGTCAGGTTTGGGTCCACGTGGGGCCGGCCTAGCATGGGGAAGCGCTTGCCAGACACGCGCTGATGGATGGGCTAGGGGGGCCTGTGCGACGCTTTATTGGGTTAGCTATGATTATCCCGGCCTATCTCTCCCTCCCTCATACACACTCGCACTGCAGAAAGACTGTCACGGAGATGAGGAAGGAGAGTAGGATGGATGGAGGAGGGAAAAGACTGATGAAGAAAGGGGAGAATAGGGAGAAACAGCAGAAGAAAGTGGAGAAGTAAAGTAGGTATGAACAGAGAAATGATAGGAGGTGCAGATCGAAGGGTGGCATGCCTGGAAGGAGATCGGCTTGCATGATGAGAGCCAATGAAGAAAGGAAGTCAAGAATTGGAGGAGACAAAGTTAGTGGCTTGGGAGGAAGTAGGTACCAGTGATGAAAGGAATTGATGGATTCTGAGCAGAGGGGGAAGGAGGCAGCAAGATAGACATGATGGAGTGGTGCCAAATAAGTGCTCTTATGAAAAACTACAGTATGGGGAGAATTTGTATGGCGTGAAGATCACCCTAGAACCAACTTCTGCTATCTTATATGGTCAAATGTGACTTTATTTAACAGTAACTAAAGCATATAGCTGGTCCCGGTGTTATGTACTGCAATACACTACTCCATATGTCCTAGATGTTCATTGTGTTTCTTATGTCGACAGTTTTGGTTTCTAGAGAGGATGAGTTCAGCAGCAGACTCAGCAGCCGGGCAGGTTTCCGGGGTTGCACAGCGTTGCACTATGCCACACTGGCCAGTGACCCTCGCACTGTTCGAATGCTGTTGGAGGCTGGTATGTATCCCTTCACAACACAACGTGAAATAGGCTCTGTGCACAACGGCGTCCGGAAGCCTCACTGACCACTTCGTGTCCAGTTTGATTTCATTGAGGTTTTTGCCAAGTCGTGCTAAAATTAATAAATATTTAAAGATAAGACATTGGACAGGGAGCAGTGGGTGGACGTGACAGACTGTTGAAAACTACACAAATAGAATGAATACTTGAGCGGAGGAGACTTCTGTGTTTAGAAAGAGATGTTTGTGTCTCAATGCTCACACTAATACTAATTTTGAGGCATAATAAATATTAAAACAACACAACAAACTGAAACTGTACATATATAATTATTCTTTATTTGAATTAATTTGAATTTGAATAGGTTGTTTCTTGTTTTATGATTTTGATTAAAGTGACAGTTGGCTTCGAGACACAGTTCAGAACGGTAGAGAGAAGACACTATAAACCATAAAATTAGAGCTATAAGAGGTATCATAATAAAAAATCTAAATTGGAATCGTAACAATCGCCACAAAATATGCTGTATGATATAAAATCTCTAAAAACATTCTGATTAATTCTATAATAATTCTATAATTTAATTGTTGTATTAGTGTAGCAGCAAATTTCAGTCTGGACAAGCTTAAAATGTGCACTCATCTTAACAGAATCCTGATCTTAAAACTAAAATCTCAGTAAGCTTTATCCCAAAACATTCATCAAAAACCAATACCAAAAACCAGGGATGTAACAATAACCAAAATATTGTGATATCGTATCGTCAAATAATATCGTGGGTCAACACAATATATCAAATCTCAAGTCTCTTTCTTTAAATTCATTGTTGTGGTGCAAAAAAAAACACACTGATCAGGATCCTTTACTGTTTCAGTGCAAGCTACATGAAAAAAGAAGTTATTAAGCTCTTATTTGTTTTATTATAACAGTACCAAAGGCTTGTCATGACATTTAAAAGGAAAAAGTACAATTTTGTTAGCCTCCACAACAATAATGCTATAAATATTGTACTGTGAGATGCATTATTTGAAAAGAGAGATTTTAATACTGTTACATGCCTACCAAAAACCTTAATCTATATGATCAATTTTAATCCATCTTCTGGCTCGTACACCTTCTTGACTTCTTAAAGCGTTTCCATGTATCATCACATTAACACATCTACCCTCTAGTGATATAGAGTATTACAAAGCTCATTTGAAATTGATCACGATTCCTCACATTATAGCAGCACCTGTCTTTGACTCAGCTCCACCAGTGTGCACACAGAGCCTGGGGCAGAATATCCCCCCAGTTTTCAAGCGGGCAGTTCTTAAACAAGCTCTGCCTAGTTGAACTCTGACCTCTGCTCAGAACATGCCCCCGGGGTAACTTGCACAATAAGTCTGTTATGGTACTCAATCTCCTATTATATTATAATATTCATATATGTATACATGCTCTGTCTATAGCTTTTAAAATGTCCTATCAGAGACATTTGGGGGGAAAACCTGCAGGTCATGTAAAGGTGGGGATCTTTTTAAATTCATTTCGAAGTAAAATATAATGCACCCAGAGTTTCTGTCTTACACACGTGTATTAATGTCTTGTTTATGTTTATGATGGATGGTGCGTTTCAAAGCGTTGCCCATCCCTCATCTCACCCTTGCATTCGTAAGCACTCTCTATACTTAAACAAATCATTCCTTCTAACTCAATCAAATGTTCTCCATGCACATTTTTGAATTAAAAAGGTAAGAAATTTCACAAAGTAGGGACATTTGTTTCAGGCAAATCAGATTAAAGGCGGAGCAGGTTGTTGCTTACCCGGCTGGGTCGTGGCTGAGTTGGCGCCAGTTTCACATTCAATAACGATCATGACGTCACTACACTTTGCCTAAAACCGTTTCCAAGTGAGCGACACAATTTATAGATATGTGTCCATTAATCTTCACAGCTCTTTAGCAAATTTTGTTGATGTGTGTTTTGTGTTGTAATATATTTTGCGAAACAGCATCAGCGTGAGCACATCTTTCTTAACGTACTGTATGTATGTTATAGGGAGGGTAATGTTGACAAAGATAACAATATTTGGATGATAGTTTTTTCAATCCAAAATGTGCCTGTGCAAGTATCGCACAAAAGTTGGTGGACAAATGGATTGTTTGTGTTTTTGTGTTGTGTTTGTGTTGTGGCTTTTTGAAAATTCTCTTTTTAATAGAAATACTCAAATGCCAATTTCGATATTAACAGGCTACAAACCGATATATCACCCACCTCTAATGTATGTATGAGGGTGAGGTGTGTACACTGCATTAGATATTATTTCCCCAGTGTTAACACTAGTGGCCATGGGTCGGCACTTTTGGCCTTCGCCCGCTCCGTCCTCACACCTCCATCCATCACAGTCTCCAGGCCCACCCTCGGGCTCCTGCTTGGCCCCGCTGTCCCTCGCCCTACCTGCCCCAGCTCACCAGTCTATCCCTAGGCTGCACATCAGGCTGCTGGCCAGAGGCGCCCGGTAATGGACAGCTCTGTAGGTGGTGGTGGGCCAGAGGAGACACAGATGCACACAATACAGATACGTGGACACACAAAGAGCAGCAGGGGCTCTCTCCCACCAGCTGCGGTGAAAGGAGAGGAGGAGGAAATGGGGAAGAGGAAGGGATTCCTAATAGGCATAACTAAAGCAGTCCTAATGAAAGGGTCCTGTGTATGCTAGTGTGTGTTCCAGTGTTCAGCTGCGGTGTATGCGTCCGAGTGCCCGTGTGACAGTCGTTAGTGTTGATCCTGTTATAAAGTGCTATGGCCCAGAGGGTTGGCCTGATATTAAAGCCCTAAATGATGCTATTTATTATGTCCTGTGCGGCTGCAACTGTGTGGGTGCTTTATTGCGCTCCTCCCCAGTGTTTGGAGGAAGGTGGTCACGGTGTATTGTTGTCAGGATCGATCGCTTCATGAGCAGGTCACAAAATTTAGGGGCTTATCAATAATAATCGCTGTGATTATTAGTCTATGGTTCAAAGGAACAGGTAAAAGAATGCATTGTATTAAAGGGTATAAGACAACACATACCAACTGTAGCATTTTTACATTCTTTTTTTCAAATGGCACAAATTTGTTAAACTATTACTGGCTAGTGGCTACTTTAAAATATTTTTTGTTGAAATGTTATCTTTGTGGGTGGAAACGAAAATAAATGTTTCTATTTATGTGAAAAATGTTCTTGACCATTGTTACACATGCCTTCAGAAATTCCAGTAACTTCTTCTTTACACTTTTAGTGAACAAGTTGCCATGGTTTATCCAGTGATTGCTGCTATCTTTACCTTTATGTAAAGGCACGTGTTTTCTGTGACCCGATTTAAAGCAGTCGCACAGGTCAGGGCAGAAGGCACTGCTAAACATCTCTGCCAAACCCACTGCCAGTTGCACTATTACATGCTTTGTGTTCCCCCATCACCAAAATCCCTGACCCTTTCAGAAGTGTTCAACACAGTTTCCTCCTGCTGTTAAAAAGTGTGTGCGGTACAATAAGGCAGGATGATGGCTGCAGAGTGCAGGGGTCAAACTGTGCATTATTGGCACACGTTGCACATTTGAAGCCCCCCACAGAGTAATTTCTTTGGCCAGCCTCCTTTCTGCAGTTAGACCCATGACCCCTAGACCTGAGTAGCCTTTAACAGTACACTCTAGATCGACATCCTGTGCCTCCTGCTGAGAGAAAGTGTGTGTATTGTGCATGATATCCTACTCCGATTGTAAAACAAAGTATTTCTTACATGCAGACAGTTTTCATCTGTATTTGAATGTGGACCACTTGTTTGCAGGTGCTAACCCTCTGCAGACCAATGGACTAGGACACACACCACGGGCGTATGCCAAAGAAAGAGATGTGGACACACTACTGCAGGAATGGGAGGACAAGGTATGGCATAATTAACCTGACAGACAGACATTTTTCTATCTTATTATTATATCTTATGTTGTTAAAAAAAACAAACTATAAATACACTGTCTTGTGTGTCTGGAGCCAGCTGCTCTTGTAGATGGACACCCACTCTTCAGGAGGTCTGTATATCTGCTTATTGAGTGACAGGTGCCTTTGATCCATAATATAAAAGATGGTTAAGGTTAACTGGGGTTAAAGACATCCAGGGAACTACATTGTGTTGTAAATTCATCGAAATCCCTCAATCTGGGCCTTTCATTATTTGCATTTAATTAAACACTTACGGAAGTGATCATTCGGGATAATGAAAATACAAGCATGGCCAAAGGACAAACTGGTCATTTGACTAAAACTACCAATGCTAAAAATGCTTACCCTCAGCAAAATGTATATTTAGGTCCTCTCCACTCATTTTTATTCCACATGGCCTTCCTGATAGAGACATGAATTTCTAAGTGCCAACCCAAACCGATTAATGCGCCTTGATCACATCAAAGTCTCTCTTTTTGCCCATTTACTTCAAACATTTTCTAAATTTCCATAAGTGAATATTAAAAATGATTTGCAAAAGAGACAAGGTTCTGCTGAATATAAAGTATACAGAGATACAGAGTGTTGGTACATGGATACAATGCATCATAAATGCTAAGTTAATTACACACTTAAGCACTAGTTCTCCCCTCCCTGTTCCATGGAGGCTGTCATCCGGCCTTCTCCCTCTTGATTCATGGCCCGTCTGCTCTGTTGTGGGTGTGTAGTTCCAGGAGGCGCAGGCTCGACGGGAGGCCGAGGAGCGCAGGAGGTTCCCCTTTGAGAGGAGGCTGAAGGAGCACATCATTGGGCAGGAGGGGGCCATTAATACTGTGGCCTCAGGTAAACGCACTACTCACTCTAAATGTCTACACTGTGGATCTTAATGTACACTTTTCTCCTCAATGTCTTATCTCTGTAGCTGTAGCTGTAGGCGGGCTCAGACAGACCGACGGAGGCTCTAATTGGTTAATTGTGATGAATGAGCTGTCCGTCAGGCGCACACAGGTGCTTGGTACATGCGTGTGTGTAGTTGTGTGTGACAGCTGAGAAGGCCAGGCCCGGAGCCGCCAGTTAACACGATTACACAGGGAGGAGACATAGTACAGAGCCAGGCCCTTGCTCTTCCTCCGTCTGCTGCTCTTCCTCATCCGCTTTCCCCCATCTTTGGTCTGTCTTTGGTCTACTACAGCTCCGCACTTTCCCAACTTTAACTAACACAAACGCATTCTATTTTTCAGTTTAATCTCCTCCCCTTGATAACAAACTTGATTTTTATGCAATTTATTATTTATGTTTTGTATTTAACTTAAAGAAAATGATCAATTTATCCTATATGATCAAACAACAAAGACCACCTTAAAGTTAAGGTATCCCAAACACCCAAAAGTACTACTAAAATATTTTGAATGTATAATTGGCTAAACATTCATATTTTCACTTGTTAAATAAAATCCTTATTAAGCAGATGCAACATTTTCCCATTTTATTATAAGATTGTTGTTTTAGGGTCTTATATAAAGCTTGCAATTCACCCTCTTTAGACGTTAATCCACCTATTATCCATTAGGGAAACAATCATGCAAATCAGATGGGAAAACACAGCCAGCCAGGGGTATTCAGCAAGCCCTTTAAGCCAACTACTTTAGCTGCTCGGGAAGGATCTTCAGAACAGGAAGCTAAGGCAATGGCAAACAGACAAAGGAGACCAAGTGTAATGCATGGAGAGGAGAAGGAGGATGAGTTAGAGCACAATAAGCTCGCAGACAGTAAAGAGCTGATATTACACCAGGCATCCATGGAGGCCACGTATTGATCGCGCCACCATCCAGCCATGCAGGAAGCTGTGTGTTATTTTTATGATCCCGGACAGTGTAGATTTGTGAAAATAATCAACCCACTCCCTAAACCAGCCGCGATAATAGTTTTTTGTCTACTGATTAATAAACAACTGAACAGTTTAATAAGTCTTTTGCATCTCACCCTGACTTTTTTTTAAAAATCTATGTCATGTTGTTGCCACTTTTAAAAACAAAGTAGAGAGAGGGAGGATTATGGAAGTTGTAGTCTTTCAGCAAGGCAGTGAATGATTGCGGTTATCATGGCAAATTGTCCTGAAAGCCATAGAAGACATCTCTGCAGTGATAAAGGAACAGCTTATTGATCCCTTAGAAGTATTACAGTGAATATATCACACACAGTCCTCCGCCTAAGCTCCATATACGCACACACAAAGAAGAAACAAACTGGAAAATATTGTATGAATGTATGATCTATCATATGATCTGAAGTACAAGCGATAGACTAATTTGTTTTTTTACTTTGATCAGACTAAAAGGTCAGAGCTACTTTTTAGTTTGGTATGTATCAAAAAAGTACAAAATATTCTCACAATAACTTTATTTATTGAGCACCATTAGTACAAAACTCCAGTTCCAACTGCTTATAGCATAAAATCTAAATTATAATTGGAAAAAAAAAATAAAAAAATCAATACTCAAAATGGAGACAAAAATTGTAAGTTAAACAACTTATGTCAGAAATATAAGTATATTAACGAACAGAACCAAGAAAAAAGCTGATACTTTTCAACATATGATTATAATTCATGCATTTATTAGTTCATTTGTTAAGCTTAAAAAGTTTCTTTTTTTTAATTATTATTATTATTATTGGCTCAATTTTGGCTTAGGGAAACAACTTCTGTCCATTTGTTATCCATATATCTAAAACAATCAGAACCAGAAAGAAAAGTTTTTGCATACAAGGTGTCACCATCCCCTTTCCCTGTGATGACGAACAGCTGCCCTGTAGCTCCAAATATACGAACTCTGCACACAGGAAGGCAGCTTGGATTGATCCAGGTTTAGCTCTCAGGGCTAAGAGTTATTGAAGAGAATCATCCCGCTGTAATTGTGTTAGAGCTGAGCAGACCTGCCCAGAGCGTGCGGTGTGCAGTGCCGAGTGTGTGTATGCATGTGAGAAAGAGAGCGAGAGACAGCCTTCATTTGTTTTGTGTCTGCTGCTTTCCTTGTCATTGTGAGGCTCCTCTGAGAAATGTCAGGGTGCCCTTCTGTCAAAGTCGCTCTCAATCAGCTAAAATGCGCACACACACACACACACACAAACACAGCACAGAAGGTTGCGCTGTCATTCGCACAGGCATTGATAACACATTGGAACCCCTCTTGTCACTGCTCATCTCCCAGGCCATCTCTGACACACCTGCCTGTTCCTCCTTCTCTGTCTCCTTATCTCTGCACGCGGCTATCTACCCCTCTTTATCTCCTTTTACATCCTTGCTCCTCTTCCCTCCACTTATCTCTCCATCCTCCTCCCAGTTTGTATAATCTGTTCATCTCCTCCTCCTTCGATCTACTCTCTCCTCATGCCAAGCTTCTGGGCTTTATGATTATCAGCTATTAAGAGTTAGTTTAACACTCGAGTTCAGTTATCATACATTGCAGCTTGGTTACTTTGAACGGCTAATGTATTCCAGCTTGATTTCTCAGTATTCCAGCCACTGTGGACAACCCAACAAAAGGAAAGTTGAATGGTCCTAGGTTGTCCCTTTCTGGCTTAGTGTCAACCCACTCGTGATCAAATTGACTGGCCTTGTTGTGTAGTGTTCCAATGTTCTTTGACATGCTTTTTAATTTCAGATGTGTTTATTCATTTTTTTTATATTTGGTCAATTATACATACACTACATACTCTCTACTCCCACATTGAATAATTCTATACTTCATGGTTTACTTGTTAAGGGTTTTTAATCAATAATTAAACTTCAGCAGATTGGAGGGCCCATATTGTCTTCCTAAGTCAACAAATGCATAAATGTTTATAGTGACAGAGGTTGGAAAACTTAAACCTTGTAATATTATGTACTGCTCCCCCAGCCTCCATTCTTCAACAGGTTCCAGTTTGAGTCGGCCCATGCTTGTGTCTGCTTTCTTTGTGATGTGCTTGAAACTAAAGCCAAATACACTCTGTACGTCCCTGCCATCCACCTCATCATCTTGTCTTTGTGCATGTGTGCGAGGGCCGTTGCTGGGGTGATGGCAGGGTTGGGTAGGCACTCCTCCTTTTAAGCAAGCGTGTGTGCTTGTGTGTGTGTGCAAGGCTGCGATCTATGCTAAACTGATTTGGGCATGGCCGCGCCAGGGAGGCTAACACAATTACTGCTGGCTAATGGCCCCACTGACTGAGGAGGAGGGGGGGCATCAGCGTTGGCTTTCTGGAGGTCTCTCATCTCACTTGCTTTTCCTCTCCTCTTTCTCCTTTTCTTCCAACAAATGCCTCTGACCCTTTCTGCATCTCAATTGTCTTTTCAGTATTTCTGATATCCCCCGCTGCCATCAGGTCAACTAAGTACTTCAAGACTTAAACTAAAAATAATTCATAAGTTTTTTTGTTTTTGTCTCGTAGCCATAAGGAGGAAAGAAAACGGCTGGTACGATGAGGAGCACCCCCTTGTATTCCTCTTCCTCGGGTCGTCAGGAATTGGTAAAGCACTATGCACTATTTAACGTTACATTAAGTCAAAATATAACTCAATACAACACAAGTCCAAAAAAACTTTGGCAGATTGATGAAATATGGGAGTTGTGTATCATGTAGACTGTGAAAAGTGAATTGTCTTGTTGGTCTAGTGATGGTGGTGGTCTGGCTCGTGCTACCCAGATCAAACTATCTTGTTCAGAATTAAATTACCACAAATACAAAGAACAATCTATTAAAAAGATATTGTATAAGACAAGTGTTAAGCTTAAACATGCATATTTTAAACATATTTTACTGTGTAATTGAGAAGGAAGTTTGAGGACACAAAGATGGGTAAAACAGCGGGAGAGGGTGAAATGACAGGGCAAAGAGATAGATTGCGAAGCGCCCGTGTTCATATTCTCTGGTGCCTTCAGCGACAAATAGTGTCCATGAAACATCAATATTAAACATCAGCAACAAGGCAGCCACAGTCAAGCCAGGCATATGCATACCGAACACAGGGCATCAATATCACGTGTGAGCGTTTGTATGCAGAATATTTTACTTACTAAAATAATGCATGCCTCGGCAGAGCACAGGAAGATTGAAAGCTTTCAGGGGGATTTGGATCTAGGCCAACCAGCAATATTGGATGTAACATTGATTTAACGTAATCTATGTTTTTATAGAATTTTACAGTTTTAGTGATAAATTAGTTTCTGGTTGCGAATTCTTTTTTCTGAATTTCTGTTTCAGGCAAGACTGAAATGGCCAAACAAGTTGCCCGATACATGCATAAAGACAAAAATAAGGTATATATAGGTTATAAAGCAACAGATCCAAAGTTACAATATATTTTACGCTATAGTTACGCTAAATATAAATTCTACTTGCAGGGTTTCATACGTTTGGACATGTCTGAGTTCCAGCAAAAACATGAGGTAACTTGAATTGTTTTATGGTAAAAATGTCAGTAGTAGTAATTTTTTTTATGCATAATCAGTGCATAACAATGCTCTGTGAGAAGAATTAATTTGTTTCACATGTCTTGACTGCACATTCATTGAAATGATGCATTGGATTAATTCTCTCTTTATGAACTCTTTCATAAACTAAATTTATGGTGTTTTCCTCCAGTTGTGTTATGTCTTAAAATGTTTGAGTAATACATTTAATTATGAAAATGTTCGACAAAAGTTTACAATTAACGGGGAATTTCAAGGCAGTTTAGTTTCATAAATCAATTTCCAAGGCTCTAAATACAAATGAATAGTTTTTTCAAACATTTGTTTATAAACAAATACTTATAGGTGTCAAAATTCATTGGATCTCCTCCGGGTTATGTGGGTCATGATGAGGGGGGTCAGCTGACCAAGTGGCTGAAAGCCTGTCCCAACGCTGTGGTCCTTTTTGATGAAGTGGACAAAGCTCACCCTGATGTACTCACCATCATGCTGCAGCTCTTTGATGAAGTATGCATAAACCACAACAGCTCACAATCACACATCCATTATGTTTGAGAAGATGCACATGTGATAACTAGTGTCCTCTGCTTAGGGACGGCTCACAGACGGCAAAGGAAAGACCATAGAATGTAAAGATGCCATCTTTATAATGACTTCTAATGTTGCAAGTGATGAGATCGCCCATCATGCTCTGCAGCTCCGTCGAGAAGCTGAAGAGGTCAGCCGCAGGAAACTCGTGGAAAACCTGGGTAAGAGGACAAGAAAATAAACACAATACAATGTGTTATGCCATTTTTAGAAGATTCATGCTAGTGTCTTATGCAGACGATGTACAGAAAGGTAATGACATCCAAATCTCCCGTCAGTTCAAAGAATCTGTAATTCGACCAATTCTTAAGGTAATAACTCTGCCTTATATTATTTTTTCTAAACATACTTATAGTACAATAAAGCATTTGTATTATTTTTTTCCTAAAGGCTAATTTCCGACGGGACGAGTTTCTTGGAAGAATCAATGAAATTGTGTACTTCCTCCCATTCTGTCATTCTGAGCTCTTACAGTTGGTCAGCAAAGAGCTCGACTTCTGGGCAAAGAAGGTAGGCAACACCAGCCGCACTTTAAGAGCAATGATAAACCAGTTTGTGGACATGTGACTTATTACTTAATAGTAATTGCTAGTTCACTTTTTATATACGTTTTTTTTAAAAATATATACGTATTTTGTGAGGCTTCCTTACGGCACCTTCAGTGTGTCCTTAAGCTGGAGGAGTACCATATGCCTCAGTCTTTGGGCAGTGCACAAATACACACAGATCAATAGTGCCATTGCTACTCACGATAATGTAATTACAGTGTTTAACATGTGGAGCCTTCATCAATATTTAATTATTAATATTACAGCTGGTTCCTCTGGGCCTTTCACAGACTAACTCATGACTCTGGAGTCGCTGGGCGTGTCTGGGGCTCTCTCTTGATAACAGTCATGATGACCTCAGTTTGTTTTACCGCTTTCAATTATGAGTGCACAGCTTTATAACCAGTGTTTTGAGTCTTCATTCATTTATGTTTGGAATAAGTAAAATATTATGGCATGGTTTTTATTTGTGTAGGATTATTTTTCCCATCTCTAGAGAAAAGACAAAGTAGATTCTAATTGAGTGAAGTTGACCTTGGATTCTAAATGAGCCACTGTGTTCATTGCTATTGACTGGTGTTTGATTAAAACACATTAATGAGTTGCTGATTAGCACTCAGAAACATGTTGTTTGACAGCAGCTTTCCTCTGCCATCATTTCAATCAACTTTTTTCTCACACATTTACTTTTTCTTAAATTTAATAGATTGCCATATCATTTACCAAAATGTACATCCATACATTACATACAAGATATGTATTTGGTATACTGTACAACACAATAATAAACCTACTTTAAATCCATAGCATTTTAAGGTTAAGAAGCGTAGTATGCCATGTTTGATTTTCTGTGCATGCATCATGTGTTTTTAACAATTGTTTTATCAGGCTAAACAGCGCCATGACATCACTCTTCAGTGGGAGCCCCAAGTTCTAGATTTGTTGGCCGGAGGATACAATGTGCACTACGGCGCGCGCTCTATCAAACATGAGGTATCTTTGAACACATCTGACCAGTTAGCTGTTTATTCACATGAGTGGAAATTCACTGATCCTTCTATTCCTGTCCTTATCCATTTGAGGTAAATACTAACCAATATCAGTGCAGAGATTAATTATTTATTCTAGTTAAGTATTTATGATCAACAGAGTCTTATAGACAATATTTACCTCGATGGATTAGCCCTTAACCAATGTCCAGGACTTTTTTTTCTCTAAAAGACCCAACATCTGTATCAGTGGATTTTTAACTATTACCTGTCAAGAAAGTTACAATAAAAGGACTAGTTTTTGGCCATTGCAGTTATTGTTTTTTTTCTAGCCCACTCATGTCTTGTGGCCCGCAGGTTGAGCGACGTGTTGTGAACCAGTTAGCCGCTGCCTACGAACAAGAGCTGCTACCCAAGGGCTGCACTCTGCGTCTGAGTGTCCACAGCGAGGGCCAAGAGGAGCGCAACCCGAGTCTGCGTCTGGAAGTGGTAGGAGAGGACAGCTCTGCCAGGACACTAGACATCCGCCCTCCTCTCAGTCCAGATCACTAACAATATATGCTACCATTACCATCAACACCACATAAGGTTAAATGAGAATTAACATTTTTTACAATCAAAAGCCTTATTTTGGTAATAAAACAAGTTGTTTTACTCACCCATAGCACTTTGGTGTCATTTGGAACACCTCCTGAGATGTTTTAGATTTGCGATATCTGTAACGTGAGTTCTCAGGGCATAGGTTTGCGGTCTCCAAATAACACAAACTTTAGCACTTTTCAAATCATAGAAGCTCGATGTCTTAGTCTACACTTTAGTTTGAATCAAAAGTGGCCTGTAATCCGAGATTTATCCATAATTTCGAGTAGATGAGGAGGCCAGTGCGCATGTGCGCAGTCACATCTTATTTCGCTCTTGCAAAGCTGTAAGACGTTTGGACCATCGTGTTTGCAGTACCCACTTCAGTCAGGACGATTTTTTACCAGCAAAGGAAAAGAAAGAAGGCCAGCGGATTCAGCGCACGATTCTGAGAAGTAATGCGATACCGATGGCTGTTCTCTGCGCTGCTCCTCAAACTGTCTCCACTTTATTTTTCCGTATCCATTCTGTCTCATCGGTATACTCCTCTTCAGTCCTCTAAGTCCTCTTCAGCCTCCAAGTCCGAATCTTCTGCCATGTGTCGCTCGCAATAGAAAAGTTGCGTTGTCTTATCTGCAAAACAGCTGTGACTGCGCACAAGCGCACTGTCCTCTATGATGACGTCATCAAATGAAACTATAGCTGGATATTGGGTTTCAGGCCGCTTTGGACTCCACTTAAAGTCCACGCTGACACAGCGATCTTCTGTGATTTGAAAAGTGCTAAAGTTTGTGTTATTTGGAGACCGCAAACATGTGCCCCGAGAACTCACGTTACGGATATCGCAAATCTAAAACATCTCCGGAAGTGCTCCAAATGACACCAAAGTGCTATGGGTGAGTAAAGCAACTTGTTTTATTACCGAAATAAGGTTCAGACTGTAAAAAACTTTAATTCTCCTTTAACATGTGGAGTAGTAATAAAAGTACCTCAAGCAACATATCACTGCCTCTCTCCTTCACTCACCACCCAATATTTACACATCATGTCACTACATAGCCACGAAATGTGTTGTCTTCAGAGTAGTACAATAAATAGACTACCATGTTCATGACATAAGAACCATATGAAAAGCCATGAAATGACCAGTGTTGCTGCAACAGTATATTTTAACATACTAGTAAATTTATTTATTTATTTATTTATTGAAATACAAGAAGATGTGTAGGTCTGAGGCAACAGAAAAGACAATTTGAACAGTACTGAAAAAAGTTCAGGATATCAACAATGTTGTCTGATGACATCTGACATCTGTTGATGAAGTAAGTAAGAGGGTATCTGATTTGCTTCCACTGTTCCTGCTTGATAACTCACTTTGATACATATCACATTCACCAGCATTGTCATAGTGATAAACTTATGTAAATGTTGAGTTCTCAGTTTATTTGAAACAATAGCACCACATAGGTTTCTATAGCAATCTTGTTGAGATATGGGCCATAAAACTGCCTTGTCCATTGCTTTGGTCAATGCATCTGTGTTTAAAAGTGTTGCAGATTTCTCAGATGTGTCGCCATCTTGGTGCAAATGGCTTTAAAGAGAAATTTTGCAGCATGACATGCCTATATATAAATATTCAAGTTGTGTGCCATTAATGTTTAAAGAGCATGCTGACAAGGCGCATATGTATTGGCATTTTTCACTCTTGTATCCCAGCCTACACCATGTAAATAAAGCCAGGATAACAAAAAGAGAATTGTGTGTTTTTGTTTTGCCCTGACACTCCTGATGGATGCGTCTGTGTGCCTGACTCCAGACCCTGGGTGGGAATTCCTATCACAATGACGCTTGTCCACCTTGTGAAATGACAAGGCACTGGAATTTGTTAGGAATTTTTGTTTGTATAGGATGCCACTGCTGCAGGGATATCTTACATAGTGGGTGAAATTAGCGTGAAGCAAAGTGTTTCTTTTTTAATTTGCTGCACATGGACCCCTCAACAACGCATACACAGACCGTAAGCTGCCTTCCACGCAGTGTCACAGCTGTCTCCTGTGGAGGCACTGTAATTGTATTGTTTTTAAATCACTCCCCTATGGCAGACGCTTTTTATTACACTGAAAAACCTTTCCTCTAGTCATATTCACATCCGCCACAGAATTGACAGAGAATTTGTGGCTTTAATAATAGTAATCAATACAGAATATGCTTTGCTAAAACATGCAATATTTAGAAACTCGTTCATCTATGTACATTTGATTAATCACAGTACCATTGCAAAGGGTTACACTGCAAATAATCTTAGGAGATTGGTCCCATCACAAATGCCATCTGGATGCTGGTGCCTTTGACATCAGAGATGCACAGTGATTGTTGGCCAAACCTCTCCCTTGCAGCTGGACAGTAGATCAAGTTTAAGCTCTGATACCTTGAGGCTTTTCCCATATCTCCTATCCCTCAAACTCCTCTACACTTTATGGTTTTAGGAAGCCGAGTTGGCATGCATGTGTTTGTGTGTATCCATTTACCCTCCCCGAGGAGGAAGACAAGAATAAGGAGGAGTAGAAAGCGAAGAGGCTCTTAGTCTGTCCGTCAGGCTATTTCTGACTGCAGCCATTTCTCTGATTAGATTATGGAGAAACAGAACCTGGCCCACCATCGTCCTAGCCTCCATCTACTCTTTCCCTGTTTACTGCACTCTCTCACTCAGCCCTGCGTTCATTTTCTCCTGACTCTAACGGACAGCCCGTTACTTTGCACCCATCTGTCTATCTGCCTGCTCACCTCTTGTAAAATCAAGAAGATTCGTGTATGCATCGCTTTCTGTAGGTCACTGTTGCCCCTTTGAATGATCTGAGCCCTTTGTATGTGGTTTTAGCGCAGTGCCGTGGCTCAGAGGTGCAGCCAGGTGGAGGTGCTGAATGATGAACGACTACTAGAGTCTTCCCCATTATCATATCTGTCCTGCTCTTAACGGGGCATTTTCATCCGTGTCCCTCTGCACTCCTCGCATCTCTCGCTCCCTCAGTGCGCTCTCTCCGGAAAGCAATCGATTGCATCTCCATTACCAAGGTCCTCCACTCAGATTCGAGTTTAAGAGGAACTCGTGCTTGGTGCAGCACAGTCGCACAACAAACGCTAGAGCCTCGTGGCTTCAGACTTTAGAAAAATCCGTCTGACCTCTGAGTTGGAGTTTTACGCGTGTGCAGGTGGATGCATTACGCGCACAGAATGACGTGTCCAGCAGAATAATTAGCATAAAAGACGAATAAAGGACCCACCAAAACACACCAGTATGTCCGCCATTCTTTTAAAGAAAGGGAACAAATCCATTTCGCCTAATTCGAACCTTGCTCAGGGACAGCTCGCGTGGCAGATTGCTGCCTAATTAGTTTAGAGGGAATTTAATTGAATTAAGTTTCCACAGCTCCGCGCGCCCCGCCGCTGGGCTGCTTTCAGAGCGCGGGGCCAGAGCTGCAGATCTAATTAGCGTGTTTGGAGAAGCTCCCGTACGCACGGCCATCCTCTGCTCCAGCTGTGGTGTGCGTAAACCAGGAGTGTGTGCCATGGTCTCGCGGGACCACATTTTTCTTAAAAAAACAAAACAAAAAACGTATTTTAAAGCAACACACAGTCATCCATTACAATATTACAGACTCACCGCGGTGGGCTGAGCTGCATCTCAACATTGCGTTAACGAAAACTGCCGACTGAAACAAGGGCTTACAACGACAACATTTATAAACCGACAATCATTTATATCTTTATCTTTACAGAGAGAAAAACTACGAGGCACTGTTTGTTTGTTTTTTAAACTTAGATGGGAGTGTTAATCCTTCCGGCCATAGGTTGGTTGCACTGTGTAGTTTATTAGGCCTAAAACAAACCGAATATATCATAGGACTGATTAATTCTGGCCTATTTAAATAGGCTCCAATAGCCAAAGAAATTATCTTCACCAAACTGAATTTGTGGACTAATTTCTCATCCTGTTTCATCACCCTCTACCAAAATGTGTTCTGAAACTTGCAAGCTCCTCTTGCTTCTATCTAAACAGGTTACAAGTCGTGGAGCTGAAGAGTCACGGTATATTTCAGTAATTGGAGAGTGAAATGCTGGGACAGGCCCCCTCCTCCTCTCATCCATCATCAGCGAAATCAAATGTGCTGCGCCTCTGCGGCTGCTGCTTTAACATGTGGCTGTGCGTTAACGGCAGCATCACCGTTTCCGTTATGGCCTATTTCAATCACGATTTAATCCACGCGCTCCGTAAACCACATAAATCACCAAACAGAACACGTTTTAGGCCTCACTCAGAAAGGAAGGAATTAGTAACTTGTCAATTAAGCAGATTTATTCTCTAAAATATTATTGTAACGTAAACAAATTTATGGCGTTGTTAAATCAACGAGTTTACACAGGCTAAATGGATAAAATACCGTATGCGCATAGACGGGAATCTGCGCTCAGACTTAAAATTGTCATTACCACACAAACAAATTTGCTTCTGTTTTTACGACGCTGTTGTGAATTAATAAACACGTTTAGAATCGATAATAGCAACATGTTTCCTCACCAGGGAAACATACGGGACATGATGTTGTGAGCGCGTGGAATGATGGATGGATGTGGCTGGCGCGCGCTGTGACTGACAGCTTCTCTTGGTGTGGACCACCACCGCGTGTTTCAGGACATACACCGGCGTGGGCCTCCCGCGAGGCCTTTCTTTAGTGCACTGCGTCTGCTGGCCCATTTTTTACTCATCCCTTATGTCCTGTCTATGTCCATACACTCTTCCATCTCTCCATCAAAACCACCCCACTATCCATCACAAGGTCCACCCATATCCTGCATCTCACTCCCTGTGCGCGCGAAGCACCCCAGAGACTACAGACAAGGCGAATCCGGGCAATTGAATTATGATTTTTCTACAAAATGTGCTTTTTGTAATTGGACAAATTGGGGTAGATGGGGTCTGCCCACTATATCGTCTCTAACTTGGAATATTAATGACACTGCAAAGATTTTCAACTGCCAGCAAAAACATTATTTGATTACGCACATTAGGCCTCTATTACGCACTTTGCAGACTAACCGAGGGGTTCAGCGATAAATTCTTAGTTTAGAGGTATTGTCGAGTTTCTAATTGTACCCTTTGTAATAAGATCATTTCTGAAGTTACATCATGAAGCATACATATACATGTACTGGTCAGATCATGGACCTATTATCCATAAAGTGGAGGTTTCTCTCTCAGGGTCCCTCAGCAGAAGCCTCTGGAGAACCATTGTGCGTCCCTCTGTTGACTCAGACGTCATGAATGCCAAAGCTTCCCCGTTACTGTTTCCGTCAAATGGCCCCATGAATGTAAAAGTCCAAAGTTAAAGGCTGCGCAGAGGAAAGGTCTCCCTCTGCGCCCGGGCACTAAGGGCGGATTAGGAGCCTGGAAGAGACCGCTGCCCCTTTGAAGGGATTAGGTTAGAAATGTTTAGGAGGGAGAGGAGGTCGCTCTTATAGTTGCTCTTTTGGGTGAGAGTGTTTAGCGGTGAAACTGTTTAAGTTTCCCAGCAAATTCACCGCTGAACTTTCTGTCACGCCCTGGGAAAAATAACATTTAACTAATGACTAATGAGTCTATTTTTAGGTCTATTTTTTAAATTATTTTAAGCCATTATTTATTATCTTGTTTTATTGCATGCTACATTTTCCTGCTGTTCTTGATCTGTGCGTTGCAACACTGGAATTTCCCCACTGTGGAGCTAATAAAGGCATATCTTATCTTATCTTATGACTAGCCTATATTTTCATTAGGGCTACACGTGCCATTCAAGACTTTAAGCACAATAAAGCATCATAGCCTATCCTATAATAAGTACAAGAGCTACAGTTAATTCAGATAAATAAGATCTATAGGTTCATGTTTAATTTAGATTCATTTAGGCTCGGTATAGCTTATAGCCTATTTGTAAAAAGTTGTGTTTATAGGCCACCAGTGCGCAAATAGGCCTACAAGAAAATCGCAAAACAAGCTTGTAACAAATCTGATTATTTATAGACTCTCTCTACATTTATTGTGACTGTGTGTGTTGCTGGATCAGTAGCTCTCTCCACACTCTGGAGAGATTAAGGATCATTAAGGATCATCGTACGCGCCCCCGGACACCAAGATAAGAGTGCACTTTGAGCGCGCGCACGCAAACCTAAAGTTAATTATTTTTGTCACGCGCTCGCAACGTCCTTTGGTTTGTGGATCATATCATTTGTTGAAATATACCCGCTAATAAAAAGCCTGTTAATTCCACAAGCACCAGCGTGGTCTTAAATGGCCTTTAACTAAAAGTGCGGGGAGTGCGCTTCTCTGCCACTTTTCCACGCTCTCTGTGCGCGGTGTGCGCTGGGGCCATGTGGGATATGACTTATCACATTGTATGACACCGAACAATAAACTTAAACCAATTTCTAACGCGTCAATGCGTTTATGGTTAGCCTGCCGTGGTTGCTCAGCTCGCTCCTCTGCCTTTCTCTTCTATATATCAAAATGACGCGCACTCCAGTGACATCTCCCTAAAAGTGATCGGAATCGAATCAAAGCTTTTAATCTCACCAATCAGCGTCACATCTGGACATTTTGAACTACGTAAAGACTTACGGCAGAAACGCGCTCTGCGCATTGACGCCGGGGCAGGAAATGTAGGCCTACGTCTAAATATTTTGACATTTTGAGAATTTTGTGTCATTTTTAGAGGGGTATTAATAATGTTACCTTTTTTAGGTTATATCCAAATAATTGCAGTAGTAAAATGGTTGAGCTTTTTAATCAACTAATGCATTTGATTTGCCATTTGTAATAATAAAAAGCAGGCTAATTAATGTGTAGGTTTAGGTTTGTACAGCAGGCCTATTGCCAAAGAATCTGACCACGGTTGGATCTAAACTATGGCCTCTTAGCGCAATATGAACATTTTTTGTAGGCCTATAATAAGTGGCCTTTGCTATAATACTCCCTTATCAGATATAGGCCTAGTAGTGTATATCTGATAACATAAATAACAAAAAATAATATGGATGAAACGCGCCGTGTTTATGTCCCTTTCGTGGAGCTCGCGCTGCCACCTGCGCTTTCTGTCGTTCCGGAGGTGAACGTGGGCGGTGCGTGGCCTGTGGGCGTGGCCATATCGTGTCCATCGCTGTCACGACTCTGCCATTGGCTCCTCGCAGGCAGAGGGTATTGTCATGGAAACTAGACCACCGCCTTGCTATTGTCTCCGCGCGCTGCCAACTTTATTATAAACCGTGCGCAAACTGCGACGTGCTGTCAAACGGAGCGAGAGCGCACCGGCTCAAGTGGGCGGACAGAGGGAAACAGTGCCACTGAAACTCTACTGGATTATTCCAAGACTTCACAGCATCTTCTGTTGAGTAGTGACAAGGATTTGGATGCCACAAGAGCCACTGAGGACTGAACTTTTTTCCTGATTTGTTTTCACCACTGTGAGCCATTGTCGCGGGTTTGAAAGTCACTCCTGGTACCTTTGCCCGCGCACACGCCGGTCATTCAGCCGGTCCACATCCATGTATAAAATGGATTACTCATATCTGAACTCCTATGACTCCTGTATGGCAGCTATGGAAGCCTCTGCCTACGCGGACTTCAGCTCATGCAGCCAAGCCAGTTCGTTCCAGTACAACCCGATTAGGAGCGGGCCCTTCTCTAACCCGGGCTGCACTCCTCTCAGCACGGCCAGCTGCACCCTGGGAGCCCTGCGGGAGCACCAGCCTACACCTTACTCTTCAGGTATGCTTCCAACCAGAGCTCATCCGCAACCTGAACAAAAAGCATCTGAAAAAACAAAAGTCCTAATGGATTTGAAATAAAGAACCACATTTTTTATTGTATTTATATGTATATTTATTTTATTGTCACTCCTATCTTATAAATGTATTAGGCATTCATAAACTAATTAAGCTACCAATTACTCTGTTTATGGATATGAACATACAAAGCCTAAAATAAATAAATTAATAATAATAATAATAATAATAATAATAATAATAATAATAATAATAATAATAAAATAATAATAATAATAAAAGTACAAAGAAGAATAAGACAAAAATAATAATATAAAATATAAAACAGCATCTAAAATTTCTTTTTGTCTTCTGCAGTACCATACAAGTTTTTTTCGGATCCGTCAGGCCTGAATGAGAAGAGGAAGCAGCGGCGGATCAGGACCACCTTCACTAGTTCCCAGCTCAAAGAACTTGAGCGTGTTTTCGCAGAGACGCACTACCCGGATATTTACACCCGGGAGGAGCTGGCACTGAAGATAGACCTGACCGAAGCGCGTGTACAGGTCAGAAATGTCCCTGCCTACCTTCTGAAAAAAACTGTAAAAGATGCAAAATATCCATGTTAGTACTGGACATATAAATGACAACATCCTCATTTAACAAGATTTTAAAGAACCACAAAGTGATCTAAAGCATGTTTAAATTATTAAAACTAAACCTGTTTCTTTTATCCATCAGGTGTGGTTCCAGAACAGGCGCGCAAAATTCCGCAAGCAGGAGCGAGCAGCCAATGCCAAAGCCAACAGCACCGGGGGTTCCACAGGCAGCACTGGCAGCAGCTCTACGGGCAAGAAGAACGGAGAGCCCAGATCCTCCTCAGACGACGAGGAGTCTAAAGAGTCCACCTGTAGCCCCACGCCCGACAGCACTGCCTCCCTGCCCGGGTCAGGCAATGGGAACTTGGGCAGCCCCGCCAGCCTCAGCCCCAGCCCTGCACCCCCTGGAACAGTCTACAACACCTCCAGCTCCCCTGTGCTGCAGGGGCTCAAGGCACCCAGCTGGTCCAACCTGGGGCCCGCCAACCCAGCCATTGCTCAGCCTGCAGCCCAGACTCAAGAGATCCTCAAAGCCTGGCAGCCGGACAGTATGACCGGGCCCTTTGCTGGAGTTCTGTCCTCTTTCCACAGAAAACCCAACCCGGCGGCCATCAAGACAAACCTGTTTTGAAGCACAGAGAGGGAGAGCTGGGATAAGACATGCAGGCTGATGGAGGAGACTATGAACACTACATGTGCAAACAGCTGTACTCTAATCCTGCTTTGACATCAACCTTTTGGGCAGAACAATTTTAGAGATGAACAAATGTCTTGGTATGTTGGAAATTATTGTGCACATAGTGTTAAACCTGCAAAAATCAAACCTTTAACATCGTATGACAACAAAATCTACTAAATGTCGAGTACACTGATGCCTTTCTCTCAAAGTAAATTTATAATTAGACAAATTTGAATCACCACATGTACAGACCACTTTTGTATTACCCGCAATGTTATAGTTTACCGTTTTTTTATCTGCCATCTTTTCCTCACAAATGCCTCATTGTAGCAAGACCCTATTCAGTATGGAAGTCAAGTTCAGATGTAAATTGTAGAACCAACTCCGATCTTTGCTGAGGACACAAAACAAACTTGCCAGCAAGCACAACCTCCTTTAAGCTCCTGACTTACAGACAATAGCAAAGGAAAACAACTTTACAAATCTTCACCCCACAATCCAATTACTTGTAATGGGAACCTCCTGGCTTCCTACCCATCTAAATCTCATCGCATTCAAATTCAGTGTCCTACAGGCCTTTTTCATTTACAACTTTCACAGCAGTGTTGAGATGGAAGTTTAATGGGAGTAATAGTACAACTAGGGTGTACTGATGGTATTTTTTACATGTGTTAAGGATTCAACAGTGTGGACATTGAAAGAAGTTGTCAATTTGCTCTTAACGTTGCTCCGTCTGCTGACTTCTGCCTTCGGAATACGACACAGAAAAGGAAAACAAATGTATTTATTATTATTATTATTATTTTAATTATTTGACTGAGTAAGCCACACATTTATTTGGACTGTTATATAAAAAGTGTGACTATAAACTCTGTAACTAGTAATATAAAATGTTAGTAGCATTTCTTCCTTTCCTTTTTATTTTGTTGCTTTGGAGGTTTGTTTTGGTGCTGAGATTCTGTCTACAATGGACCAACACGTCTATGAAACTATGAAAGACAGAAGCTCTAGTGAATGAGAAGTTATAGCACTACTCTGAATATTATTAAATAAATCTACATTATGGATGCATTAAGTGACGTTTTCAATCTTTTCCTCAACGTTTAACCACCACGACACCACATCATTCTCACTGTAAATAATCAGTTTTTCCCATAGATTATTATAGATTTTAATTGAAAAACATGAATAACTGTCTCAGATTAAGTTAACACATTGAACATTTGCAAACACGAATAACAGAAAATGGCAGGAGACACACTTTTCATACACTTTTCATACACATATACACAAGAACACTGAAATGCCAAGAGGCTTAAAAACAATATTTAAAACATCTGAGCAGCACATCAAAATAGCATTGAAGTTGCCATAAAATGTGCAACAAGATATTTTATATGTTTAACAAAACGGAAAAGTGAGATTATGAAAATGACCTGTCCTGATGGTGAGAATGGTAGCTCTAGTGTCTTCAGATCTATATCTCCAAAGTCAGTAATCGTTAAAGTAGCAGCGCCATCTATTGGTAAAAGAGACCCATTGACGTCAATAGTAAAATTCTGTGACATGAAAATGAATGTGCTACAAAAATGTAACAGAATAAAATACTTAGACATTATATGCAACTGTATTAAAATCTATTGCAAAATAATTTGTTATTCTACTTGGCCATTTACCCTTTCCCTGGGCAATTAAACATACAACTTAAACATAGCAACCTAATTTCGAAACAAATAAATATTTAAACTAATTAACTAATATATTATTATTATTATATATTTTGTAATTTCTCCGACCCTTTATGTATACTCTTTTCATGTTCCCTTTGTGTGAAATGCATCTGAAAATTAACTAGTATGAATAAGTCAATGGCGCCAACATGTTGCTTCACTGCTAGCCTAGATCCATATTACTCTCTTTACAAAGAAACCTTATTCTAACGGACGACCTCAGTTTCCCTACTTGGCTCCGACTCTAGCAGCTCCAATGTATACGAATTGAGTCCAAGACAAAACCTGAGACAAGCAGTGCTCAAAGATTTAAGTTCTTAAAAATGAACTGCATTTATGCATTATTCTTCTCAAAGAATTCCCATTATTCCCAGTCAAAAATATACATATAAATAAAACTAGCTAGATTCGTTTCAGTTTAAGGCAGATGGCTATATTTTGTTGAAATACATAATGGACTGAAATTATTATATTAAATAAGGCCACGTGTATAACAGTGACAAATTGCAACAGTAACAGTACATATATACAGTAAAAAAAAAAAAAGTCTTTTTGAAGTCCACTTGGGACACCTTTTGGCACATGAGTCTTAGAGCATTACCAGGCTGGTTTGGACCACTCACAGACCTACACAGCACAGTTCATTTCTGCTGCTGCTGTCTGAGGCTTTCCAACAAGATCCGCTTGTGTCCAGGATCCAGCACTCCCGCCTCCTCCAGGTCCTCTTCTGTGATGTCACTGTGGACCACAACCGCATATTCAACACACATTATTACATTTATCACATTTTTGACCAGTGAGGCTTTTGTATATACACGTACCTTAGAAACTCTAGATCATCCCAGCCGTTGTGTAAAAGACCCTGTTCATACTGCTCCAGTCCCAAACGCTGCAGCCACTCGCCTACTGAAGATTCGCCCACAGACAAGGATGAGCTACTGCTACCCCATAGTGCCTGTAGAGAAGAAACAAACGTAAAATTGAAATCACTTTACAATCCTAATAAATGGCAAATAAAAGACTAAAACAACAACAACATTTATTTATTTTTATTATAAATGAGAGAAACTACTATATTTTTAAATGAATTACCCAATCCTATTATTTTTAGTGGTGTAGCTTTAAATGTAATTCTTCTGAACGTTCCTGATGCATACCTCTTCAGGCATGTCCTCTGCTATGCTCTCTGGGATTGGATTTCTGGGCGGGAATGTGCGACAGGCATCAAGTCCAAAACCCATAGCCTGCCCCCTGAGTGGAGGAGGTGCGGAGGGGGCCCGTGGGGGTGGTCCTGTAAACTCACTCTCACTCAGTGTCTTTGCCATCTGTAGCACAGAGCACGACTGGTCATCCATGAGACTGGCCGCCACTGCTGCTGCCCCGCCTCCTCGCCTGAACCCATCTCCAAGTCCGAGGGGAGCGGCAGGACTGGCTGTTGGGATCCGGACTTCAGCCATATCTGGATAAACCGGTCGTGGTTTGGGAAAAGGCACTTCGGTGACCATCTCTAAGGCTCCTTTGGGCAGAGGGGGAGGGGGGAAGTCCGGCGGGGGGCGATTGAGTGAGCTTCCCGTTGTCCCGGCCCGTGTCAGTGCTGCTACACACGAGTCCTCCTCAGATGGGCCCTCCTCATTGATGGTTCTGACTGGGTGCCCCGTTAGAAGCACTCGGGAGTGAGAGGGTCCCAGGGGGCCGCAGGGGGGTTTGGAACGAGCGCCGGAGGAAGGGGCAGGGGCTTTAGGTGCTGGGGCACTAGTCGAGGTAGGAGATGTGAGAAGCTCAGGGGAGGCAGCAGCTGCAGATTGGTTGGGGACACCTTCCAGGATGTAGTATGCAGGATTGTTGTAGCTGTTGTTGATGGGTGGGTCTGTGTCAGAAGAATCCTGTTTTGGTCTAGGTAAGGCAAACAAACCAGCTTTAATAAAGACATTTGTTCAGTCCTTTGTTAGGTAAATTGTCTTTATATAAGAGCTACCTAGCAGAGGCTTCCTCTTTGCTATTCCGTTCACCCTCCTCGCTGACCTTACCCAATTCTCCAAGTTGTTTGCGAACTATAGAAGGCCTAAGAAGTGCAAAGGATGAAAGAATGAATAAACTTAAATGTTATCAGATAAAATTATCACAAATTACTTAATATAGCTAAAAAAAAAAAAAGTTACTGACTTAACATATTCATGTCCTGTCCGTGGGTGAATAGTTGATTTTCCTTTAGGCCCTCCAGTTTCATCTTTGTCCACACTAATCCACTCTGCAATGCAATTATGAAATACCTTATGTCCACTTATAAACTGTGCTGTAAAAGTGTATTTCTAAAGCAGACAGAAACTTGGGAACAAATGACCTTACCATAGAGTCTCTCTCTGGTTCCCATTCTTTCAGAGGGCACTCGGACTCTCATTAAACCCCGGATGTTCCCTGTCTCCTCACCGCGATGGGACAAGTAGGTGTGGAACTGCTGTGGTGTGCTGCCAATCATGGACTTCAGAGCCAAAACACACTCTCCTGGTGAACACAAATGCTTAAGAGTCAAAAAAGTAAGAGTAAATAAAGGTAAAAATTATGCGTGTATCAAACGCTCACTTACCATAGGACTCGTATCCATCCAGAGATTTCACGGTAAGCAGCAGATGTTGGTCCTGAAGATACTCGACCTCAGAGAGTAGTGGTTTGAGTGTGGTGAGCTGCTTGTTGGACCAGCCGACGCGCAGGAAATTGATGTTATCACTGCTTTGACTGTCATTCTCGTAGCTCTTCTTAAACTCTACAGAAGAGAGGGAAGATTGAGGGGAAGGGAAGACAATTAAAACGGGAGAGGGGTAATGCAACGAGGGAAAAAAGTGACAGGGTATGTTCTTGATGCAATTCAAAAGCATTATGCAATGGACAGTGAGGAAGGAACATGCAGCCAGGTCAAAAACAGATGCATATACTAACTGCCTGAAACAATGCGGGAGGGGTTAGGATACAGAAAAGAAAAAGATATCCTATTATGCCAATATAGGTTTATATACAGTAACTGTTTGTTTGGTTATTAAACTGATTCAAATATGTATGAAAAAGAATGTAAATTATGTTACATTGTGTGATTTTACCTTCCAAACAAGTTGAGTAGAATTCAATGAAGAACTTGGTTCTACTTGCTGTTTTCACTATAGCTTCTATGCTCTCAAACTCTATATAGGCCTGCTCCGAAGATTTGGGCAAACCTAATTCAAAGCATAAATTGTATATATATATTTTTTGTTTTATACTTTTTCTTTTGCTTTATATTGACAATGACTGTACCCTTTTTAGAAACAAACTGGGATGTCACACCAACTTCATAGGTTGCAAACACAGGGGAATGGTCACTGGTCACTACATCATCTGTACAACCTGATGAACAAAAACAAAACACTTTATACCATCCATTTACACCTAACACAATTAAAATGTGAATAAATGAATGGATTATATAATTAAGGTCCATTTACCATAAGAGTTGCAAACTATATGTGTTTCTGGGTAGGATTTCCACAGGATTCGGTCACACCAAGATGGGACATTTGTCCTCATCTACAGTAAACATGAAAACACACTGCTGTTATCCACTGCAGTAAAGGTAGACAGAGACAGAGAGTTTGATCATACCCCTGTGGCCTTCTGCTTCTGCCACACATACGTGTCTCGTGAACCACGTTCATAACGATAGGTTGGTGGGAATGAGATTTCTTCTTCAGCTGCAGTCATCAGACAAATAACAGATTGTGCATTAGAGTATATCATTCAATGAGCTTTCAAATAATGTTATTACAGGTTAAAGTCCCACAAACCAAAGCGAAGAAAAACCTTGTTCTTTTCCCTCTCCAAATTAAGCTGGTCCACTTTGAGAAGAGGCTCAAACTCTTTTCGATTAATGTAGTTTAAGATCTCCTGCACACAAAAGATTCATATACAGTATAAAACGTATTAATGTAATTTGCAATAATGAATTCCTCTGACAAGTGTGATAAGTGTACCTGAATGTCCATATCCAGTCTGTAATTGAGGTCCCCCAGCCAAAAGAGGTGTGTAAAACGCAGTGAAATGTCAAAGGAGCTCAACTGTTTATCTCCTAGAGAAAGTAGCCGCAGGATATCCAAGTAGTTCTGGTTTCTCCTACAGCAGGACAAAATATAGTTGTTGAATATTTTTTGTCACATACAAATAGCATTTATCATATAATCATTCTGTACAGAATGATACAGGATACCTGGCAATTTTTTCATTCCCTGATGTCAAGTGGCAGTTTACAAAGCCAAAAGAGGTACCATTAAACATAAAAGACACACCTACAGCTCCTTTGTTGCCTAAAATAAACAGTGTAAAAATACAATAAGCACATTTTTGTATGGAACAGCATATTACATTTTAAATCGGTACCAGAAAGTAGAAATGAAAATTTTGATGGTTACCCAATGTGTTAGCAATTCCTGTTTTTACACTGGACATTCCCACATGGCTAATACGATTCTCATGCTCAGGCTTCACCAGCACAGCAAGCTTTATATTCCACAATGTCTGAATTGCTATCTTTAATAAATGATTAAAAAACATTTGTTAGTGAAAGTAATGTACAAAGCCAAACTACTACAATAACTTCTTTAAAGTTGTAACAATATAAAAAGAAATGTATTGTTACCAATTTGTAATCCACTTCTGTTTGTTCTTTTAATAAGGTACGTAGAGATTCAATCCATTCTCGATCACAAACAGAGTTTTCCTGGCTACCAAACACATACAAGTCATGAGGGATAGTAACGGTCATCTCATCCAGAGTTTTCCCAAGGCCACGACATAATACCCATGAAGCAATAGACTTAGGAGCAGGCACGGAACCTAGAGTAAAATAGAAAATAAACACAAACAGGGTCCACAGTGCAGTAAAGATAATAGCTCTAATTTGCAAAAATATAAACAAACATTCACCCATGTTCCAGGTGCCGATAAATATGGAAATCATGTCAGGTTCATCCTGGTTGGAATGTTTGTTTTTCATGAGCTGCAGAAGTTGACAGAAAGCCTCTCGTTTCTATAAAATACACAAGACTACAAAGTAAAATAATATAGAAACCACTAGATGGCAGTATAAAATAACAAAATACTCAATACTCATTACCTTTCAGTTATAGTTGCAAAAACAAAAATAGATACTACAGAAATATAAAATCTCTATTATGAAAACATTGAACTACAAATAGTGTGGGGAATTTAGCAGAGTTCAAATACACAAAGAGTTTAACGGACATGAACTGAAAGATATTAAAGTCGGCGTTTGCTAACCTTGGCACTTGCAAAGATAAAGTCTTTCCTTTGGCTCTTGTCCTTCTCCTTTTCAAAGACTATACCCAGTTTATTCTGAACTCTCTGCGACTTGATCAGCTGACGGACTGAAGACAGAAAGACAGTCATTGTGGAAGAGAAATAATAAACACGAGTTGCATACATGGATATAATAAAGACTTACTTTTATCATGTGTGAATGTGGTCCAGTCCTCTTGGCTGTCTTTCACCTTCTTCATCACCACAAGTCTTCCTCCCTCCACATCCACAGACAAAGTGTACTTCTGACTTTTACCAATCTTTGTCAGTTCAGCCAGATAGACATCCAGCTTTACCTGAGTGGCAATAAAAAGTTTAAAAATAAGCTGTATCCATATATACTTAATATTTTTTACATTTTTAAAGCCCCAGTGTGTAGGATTCGTGGCGCATAGGTGGATGGTACTATTGCACTTTCAGTTTTAGCTACGGCAGACCTCGAGGGACCCGCGCGGTCCCGTTTTTTTTTTTTTTTTTTCTCTCATGAAAACACACATTCCCGATCATGTACCATGACACACTACACATCAAATGAAACCTTACAGTCTCCTATTTTTGACTATGCAATTCATTTCCCTGCAAAACAATCACTCCCCGAGCACATGGGGCTTTTACACGGAAAAGCACAAAACAAGGTTAGCTTACCTAAGAATGCTTTGCACAGGTCAAACTCTGTATTTCACCATAAACTTGCCCTCAATTTGTCCGTAAGGATCCAGCGAATAAAATCCAGTAAAACAATTTAGTCCAAAACACGTGTTAGATCCATTACGAGTCTGATCTGGCAGCATGCTTGTGTTGTTTACCCAAAACCACAAGCCTTGCCGAAGGCGAAGGCGGAGCCCAAATGTCCTTCTGCGGCTCTCGTATTCAAAATGGCTGCCTCTGCATGGGGAAGATCCCCCTTTTATGTGACTATATCTAAGTCCAAAAGAATACTTTGATTTCATGATGGAAGTGAAAAGGCTTGGAAAACAATGTATTTTTGAATGGGTATCTTCAATTTCAGTAATTAACGGGTAAAAATCTTACACACTGTCCCTTTAAACACACAATGTTTACACGGTTGCCATAGCTGTTCATATATTAGCACAAGTTATATCTCATAAATCATCCTCAAATAATCTAATCACAGTAACCTCAACCTAGTTCTTTGCAAACAGGAAACAACGATGTCAGTTTGCTAACATTATCTGCTGCCATTTCCACAATGACATTTGGTATTCGAACACTGAACAGATTATGATTAAACTAATACACCTCTTAAACTGGCTACAGAATATAATGATGGTGAGATATATGTAGTGCCCATTGCCCAATACACCAGCATAGATTAAATAGTCCAAAGTGTATCTTCTTTTATGTGGGAAAACCAAGGACTAAACAAGGCCACCAAATGAACAAACATGACAAAAAGGCAGAAGAGCAGTCACATGCGTCTGTGCTAGTGTGTTCTGTGTACCTCAAAGGCTTGCACTGGGATGGATTTACTGTTGCGCATGGACGGTGGAGGAGGGGAGCATGGAGAGGGCAGGCTCATGTCCTGGAGAGCTTTGAGAGCCTAGTAAAAAAGAATAGAGAATTAAATATGAATAAAATAAAATGCATTACAGAGATTTCAGTGAAGGTTACAAACACAGTAACACACTGATATGGCATTGTTTTCACTCCCATTGTTGATGTCAACAAGGAAAGAGCTTCCAACTTCCTGAAGGATCTACAGCCTGCAGAAAACTTGTGGCAGAGTGACAACACATGAGGCCAGATATTGTCTCCAGCTTGATTGTGCTGTGGTCATTTCCTTCCTAAGCAGCTCTGCTAACTGTACTGTTCCATTAGCAAAGAAAAGCCAGAGCTGCAATTAAGCAAACTAGCTACCAACATTTCTGTTAAGAAATGTCGTGAAATACTCAACCCTGTGTAAAAAAATAATAAACCATTTAATTTTGCTTGCCCCATTATCCAAACATACATACCTTCTTCTCTATGGAGGAGAGCAGGTCTTTGAGAATGGCAAGCTTTGTCACAAGGTTCTCCAATTCCTGGTCACCACCCTGATTTACAGACTGTTATGACACAGAAAATACATGATCTAAGAAGCCAATATTTACAATGATATGTCTGTCTAAAATGTTAATTTAAGTGGTATGACTATTTGCACTTATCATAATATTAAAATACATGAGTTCTCTAACTTTAGTTCCATAGAGGCAAGTCGAGTGTGCGTTAAGATTTACTTTCTCACGCTGTATTATTTCATAAAACTGTTCTGATTGGCTGAGGCACACACAAGAGCCTTGTTTTAAAGAGGATTTTAAAATCATGCATCAACTGGTTACTTAAAGGTCCCATGACATGGTACTTCTTGATGCTTTTATATGGCTCCTTAATGGTTCCCTAATACTGTAAATGAATCCTTCAAAATCAAGACTCAGTGCATGAGAAAGAGAGATAAGATGAGAAAGAGTCATAAATGTCACTCTGGAACAGTCCATTATGGGCGTTGTTGCTTGAATGCAAATGAGGAGGACAGAGATGGCCTATAGTAGCGGGTGGGGGCATGGCCAAACTCTCCACTCTTTCCTTTTCAGCTGTGCCCTGTGCGCTCTGACCCACTTCCGTGTTTTTGCGCGGAGGGAGAGATGAGAAGCCTTCCATTGAAAAATAAACACATTTCCACAGAAAATAAAAATAAACCACTGCTGTTTCAGATATCCACAGGCTCAGATAAAGGACTTCCGAGCCTAGAAACACTCGCAAGTTCCTCCAGGCAAATAAAAAAACCCATTTCGCATTGCGTAGCTCCTCCGCAGTCCAAACTCTCTAGGCGTGATTTACAGAGACGCTGAGTAGAGACAGACGGGGGAGGATCGCAAATGCTCAGTTTAGACATTTCGCAACTTTTAACCATGGGGGGGGCCCCTAAACAGGGTAGGGGAGCTCACATTAACGTTCAAAAACCTCAGAAAGTGAAAATTTCATGCCATGGGACCTTTAAAGGCATTACATCACCAATTCTGTTTCTATTTGAAACATTTGATACATTTGCCAGATACACTGGCACGTTAATTTGTAACATATCAAATCACAAACACAAAGAAAGTTACCTGCTGAATCATCTTTGACACCATAAAGGCACTCTGCTGGTCAAAGACTTTAGACAGTATCTCCAGCCCAGACAACACCTTGTCCACCTCCCTGTACACGATTACAAAGAAGTAATTATTGCTGTACGATTAAATGTAATTGCGCAACAGAAGTGACTGTACCTAAAACAAGGAACTGTCAGGACTGTGAAGTGTGACAACTCACAGTCAATATTGTTCCAGTGTGTTTATATGAGTTTCTCTTATTTAATTTCATTATAATCACACTATGACTGAGTTCACTGAGCTCACATTGGCCTAGACCATGAAGGGGATTAGTGTTTATATAAAAACATTAACTCCTGAATGTAGAATAATAGTTTGTAAACTCCGAGGAAAAGACCACTTAAAGGAGAATTAACGTTTTTTAAATCTGAGCCTTATTTCGGTAATAAAACAAGTTGTTTTACTCACCCATAGCACTTTTGTGTCATATGGAGCACTTCCGGAGATGTTTTAGATTAGCGATATCCATAATGCCCCGAGCAGATAATATATGCTCCAAGCGGTCTCCAAATAACACAAACTTTAGCACTTTTCAAATCATAGAAGCTCAATGTCTTAGTCTACACTTTCGTTTGAGTCAAAAGTGGCCTGTAATCTGAGATTTATCCATAATTTACAGCTTTGTGTTTCATGATTGTGTCCCAGGAGCTGAGAGCGAAATAAGCTGTGACTCCGCACATGCACACTGGCCTCCTCATCTACTCGAAACTATGGATAAATCTCGGATTAGAGGCCACTTTTGACTCAAACGAAAGCGTAGGCTAAGACATTGAGCTTCTATGATTTGAAAACTGCTAAAGTTTGTGTTATTTGGAGACCGCAAGCATGTGCCCCGAGAACTCACATTACGGAGATCGCAAATCTAAAACATCTCCGGAAGTGCTCCATATGACACCAATGTGCTATGGGTGAGTAAAACAACTTGTTTTATTACCGAAAGAAGGCTCAGATTGTAAAAAACATTAATTCTCCTTAACATTTGATTGTTCATAGTCTTTCATACCCATTGAGACGTTTACATGAAGCCACTAGTGTCTTGTTGAGGTGAGGGAGAGAGCAGGCTCCTTGTTTAACCGCTTCCAGATCCAGAGCGTAACTGCCCTTGAGGTATTCATGGGAAATGGTGCTGAGGCCGTTAGCTGCTGGAGTGCTAAAGCACAAAAGAGACAGAGTAAACTACTGCCACAAAATGATGATTCACCGCTTGTTTATAATGGCCTAAAAGTTTCCCTGTCTCAAAATAACATTCACATGCCGTTTAATATCTGTAGTCAGGGTTTTTTAGAATCACACACTTCCTCTAATCCAGGGAGCAGACTCCAGACTATGTAAGTTACCACCCACAGACACAAACATAGCCCAGACAGAGTTTACCAGCAACTTCCCCATCCCCCATGTAATGCTGCCTCAATCATATTTTCATCTCAAACAAAGTTAAATTCAAAAACTGATAATGCATTAGATTTATTTATGCTGTCAGCTGTAATGTAGTTTGTGTCTTTCTTTGGTAACATGAATTTCGCCACATTCTTTGCATAAAAACAGCAACAGTACATTGATTGAATATGTTACAATAAAAAAAATAATCAACAGGTTTCTAAGCAGTAAGGAGAGTTGCAAGGTGAATCGGGGAACTCTCCATTTAGTGCCTAGCATCATCTGTGTGCAACATGGCTTTTTCAACAGGATGTGGTTTTCCTTTTACACAATGAAAGGTGTATCAGGCAGCAGAGGATATAAAGGACAGCTTGCCTGCTTAGTGATACAAAGATGACTAAAAATGATTCAACTACGCTCTTTGAGAAATAACTGCCATAATGCTGACACAAAATGTACCTTTCCGTGGGTGCGTCTGTTCCAGGGGGGGTGGAGGTGGAGGCGGATCTTGGAGGGAGTGGTGGTTTTTCATCCTCACCGTCTACCAAAAGTATATCCAGTAATTAATGTGCATTATTAACAACAAAAGGAGGAGAGTTTGCCTAGTTTTGTCCCTCTGTACCTGAATAGTCCCTGTCGTCACTCACAGCCGTTTCTTCTCTGTCCACTGGGTATAGGAGGGTGGTCACCAAACCCTGGCTTGGTTGGAGGTACAGTGACACCAACTCTGGTAATGTCTTAAACCGTTTCGGCTGCACACCCTGAGATGTCTGAGAAAGGGACAAAATTAAGTCTAACTATATTATTGATGGCAGTCTTCACACAATTGAGCTAAAAACTGTACTATGACCTAAGATAAGTCATAGTACCATGACTATATCTTACATACTGCAATAATGGCAAACAGAGAAATTCAATTTGTCAACTAGACAAAAGTTTATTTGACATCATTTACTGGATGATGTCTGAGATGTCTGTTCAAGGATAGACTCTCTTTCTTGACAAAAATAGCCTCTTTAACTCCCCTCTCAAACCAGTTCTTTTCTCTGGCCAAGATCTGAACCTCACTGTCCCCAAAGGAGTGGTCCCTGGCTTTTAAGTGGAGATGTACGGCAGACCGAGGTCTACTATGGCTCTCTCCTCTGTGTTGGTACATCCTCTTGTGAAGTGGCTGTTTTGACGAGAAACGAGAGCGCCACAGTGGACGAGCTGCGAAACGTATTCAACCAAATAAACTTTTGTCCAGTTGACAAACTGAATTTCTCCTTTTGCCATGGATTCTACCTGAATGACTGAGGGATTCTACACATACTGCAATAATATATTATAATATGAATTGGAAAATATAATGAACCAATGCAATCATTCTGCACATTGAGGTAAACAATATAATTTTGAGGAAGATAATCATTTTCAAATATAGGCATCACATATACTATATTGTCTGTTTCTTCAGACTGTGAATACTGAATACACTGTGTTGCCTATTACAGGCTGTGTTAATACAATAATATTTTAACTAAGGCAAAGCACAAAAAAAAAAAGAAAAGATTAAACTGATTAATCAAATTTTATATTCAAACAGGTTTGTTTGCAAGAAAATTTTATTAGATTTCACACATTTTCTTGCATTGAAAAGGAAGCCAAGTTATAGAAGTGATGTGCTTTTCGTGTGCCTCAGAGAAGAGAAAAGCAAAGGAGTGTAGCACAGGATTAGTTTGTTTTATCTCATTCATAAAATACTATTTACTTGTACTATAACTTAAAATGAAACAGATTTTTTAGCAAACATACCCAGCCCTAAGACTGCTTACAGACAACATAACGAATAGGCCTTGTTATACAAAGTACTATATTGTCTTTTATATTTAGAGTATTATTTTTAGATAATTAGATAATAAAGCAAAAGGTGGAAGACGTATTTAAACTGCCAGTGCCAAGCCTACAATAAAAGTGGACCTTGTGGTTGAGGTCAGTAAATGCTACCCACATTTTTTTATGTAGCAAAGATACTCTAGTGTCTATCCCCTCTGCCTCCACCCCTTGAGTGGTATACTTTAAATCATTTGAGTTTAGTGTGTTATCTGGCAGTTGGATGGTCTATAATTTGCCACATGTGCCACTGAAAATAGTCTTCATACAAGTCTTCAAATAGTAAACGATAGCACTGTGCTGGAGCTTGTGCAGTGGCGAGAGGTGGTGGCGACAATCTCACAGCTGCTGGGCCTGGGACACAAAGAGGCTGCTGTTGCCCCACACATGTACAAGTGTGTTTAGAGATCAGAGCCAACAAAAGCATCTCTGCCCACTCGGTCTGTCCAGTACTACTGAAGTCAGCCATTTCTACCACACATATAAGCAGGATACACCCAACGTCAACAGCCTACCTGGACAGCTAGAAAGCCCTCTTCATCTGGGAGGATTCTGTACGTGTGGACATGCTTCTGAAACCTGGAAAAAATATATATATATTAGAGGGTTTGCCACAATTCAATACGATACATCTCTCACTATGCAATATTTGTGATTGTTAGAATAATTATAAATGTGTTATCATTGCTTAAATTGCAATATTATGTCTCAAGGTTATGGAATCCAGGAAAAGGGAGTCAGAAAAAAGTTGCATTGTAATCTGCAACTTTAAATGTCAAGGTTTTGAGTTTCTGGGAAAGAAGGCACATTGTTTTATCATGTGAAATTTACTTATTTGTGTTCATCTATCTGTGAATCAATAAAAGAGGGAAGAAGGCACAGCCAGGAGGAGAAACCATGACCATTCTGCTCGGTGTTTTGCTGTGGTTCTTCACTGTGTTTGTGTTTTCTGAGAAGGTGATTTTTCTGGCAGTGATACATGTGGTAATCAATAAATTGCACATGACATTCTGCAATCACTATTTTTTAAGAACCAAATACATTTTATAATTTATTTTTTCCTGCATAAACTTAGTATAGTATGAAATAGACCATACAAATGTAGATATATAGTTTTCTTTCTCTAAGCAAACAACCAAAGTCAAAATATATACAAAAAATACAAAAATTAGCCCATAATAATATCAATCCTGTTTTACCAAATTTAGTAACATGGTATTTTGGTATTTATGTATTATATTTACATTTTGGCACTCCCTATGAAGCTTTTTTTTTATTGTTAACACAAACAATTTTAAAGCTCATTTTATTAATACAATTGCTAATAAAGTGTTTTATTGAGCAGTTTATTTATGGCAGCTTATGGTGTATTTAAGATGAGGTGTATTTAGAAAAATGCTTTATTGGAAGATGCTTTTTAGTGGCATAAATTATATTGTCATTTATCATTTCAGTACTTTTCAGTAGCAATGCATCGCACTTTTCCCACATAGTTATTATTGTGACAGGCCTAAGAACTATTAACAATATGAAACTGTCAATAGGTTCGATATGTGCATTACATTTACTTTGATGATACATACATGACCCAGGGTAAGGAGGGGCCTAAATGGTGTGGAGAACCCAAACCTGTCGCTGTCCATCATAGCATACAGACTGTTGTCCTTTATCATTACAGTAGCATACCATAACATGACGAAGATAGTGCTATTGTTTAACCACAATAGTTCTGGCTTAGCAATTGTGTCCGCAGTTTATTTTCAACCATAGATTTCTAAACCAGCTAATGATCAATATGTCAGCAATGAGACAGAGGGCTACCATAACATGCCCGCAGCCCTCACTTCAATGATTTTTATGTCCACTCTTATGTCTACCCAGTGGAGCGTACACGAAACGTCCAATTTACTAATAATCAGATGTTACGGTCTGTTGTGGTCCCACTGTTGTGATGTTAGTGAAAGTTTACTGGCAGAAAAAGTAACAAGCGTCCGCCCCATGTCCTGCACAGCAGTTTGGAACCAAAGACATACAAATAACCAGGAAAGAATAAATCCATGTGTGGAATTCTTCCCTGTCGGAGAGCTCAGCTGGTTTTCCGGTCTTTCCAAGTCATTATCAGGGAAACATGAAATACACTGGGTCCTGCAAACTTTATCCACAACTAGTGTAGACTGCGAGGTAGACTATTATAATATAAATCATTCAGAGCTGAGTGTTTTTTTTTACGTCAGGTCATCAGACAAAAGCACAGAAACAGGTGGAACCACAAGTTTAAAAAGGAGCAACAGCTTATAATTAAAGTCTAATAATTACTTTGACGTGCTACATTTGCCATGATGTGTATTTGGGTTTAAGGCCATATTGTCGAAAAATCCAAGCAAAGTCTGAACATCTCCATTGGCAACAGGCAGGTGGCAATTCCTAGAAAAGTCACATAATGCCCCTTTAACATAAACCATTTGCCCTTTTTGTTATTATTTAACTTTTTTGACACATGATGTAGGTTAATCATTAAAAGTGATAATACTATGGCTTATGGGGAGAAAATACAAGTCGCAAACAGGCCTGAAGTCTGTCTTCCTGTTGGCTCAGAGCGGAGATTCTCCACAGGACTGTGAAGTAAATACTATTGTTTCAGGAGCAGCAAAACTATAACAGGCACATGCACAAGAAGACATATGCTTGGACAAATTGACAAACAGACAGGGATGGTTATGTCATTGCATATTTTCAAAATCTCCTTGATTGGTTTGCTCTCTTCTAGTATTTCTTAAACTGATCAGGCTAAATATTAAACTTGGACAAGTTTGTGCCTATTGCCTGTGTACCTCCATTGTTCCACTGCAAAAGACAACAGAGAAGAATAATATCACAAAAAATAATTGCTTAAAGAATTGCTGTAAATATCCAGAAAAAAAAGAAACATCTACAATGCATGCATGTATCGTTTACATACTAGTGTAGACACGATACTAAAATGTCAAACTCTGTACTAGATACTAATTTTCATGATTATTTTAAAAGCTTTTTCTTAGACAACACAAACTAGTAGTGTTTCTTTATTATACCATGTGGTGTTGATACAACTCATGATGGAACTATTCAGGAAAGGTCCAATTTCATCCAGTATTGATATTTCCTTAATTGTGTATCTAGTTTGGATACTAGTTTTAGTATTGATTAGCTAATATTAGCAAATACTGAAGCTTTTACGTTTAGTAGTAGCTTATGTTGCTGATATTAACTAAAGTAATTGGTTGATAACACAATCATTTTACTTCTAAGTCCCTCTTTATGATACTGAGCATACAGTTAATCAAAACCAGATGCACGTTACGATGACTACAATGTTGAAGAGTTATTGTAATATAATAACATAATGTAAGAAAAAGGTTTTATTTAGAGGAATGTTTTCAGCGTCTCGGATTTTAAATTCTCACAGCCAACCATCCCAGACATGTAAAGACGTGTTGAGTCGATACAACATATCCCTGACAAGAAAATTCAATACCTCTGAGAAAGACAGCACACCACAACAATTAGATCAGTTCAGGACAAAATTTTATTGTCCTAGCGGTAATAATAAGCAGTCTGGATTTTTTTTTTTAAGTTATGAGCTAAGTCTAAAAGTTCTTGAGTCTGCTGAAAAGTATGTTACATAGATAAGGGTGGGAGATATGTTGGAAAATTGTTAATATTGCAATTGTTGTTTTGGAGATGTGGAAAATGAGAATATAGAGTACATAGTTTATAATCAAAACAATAAAAAACAACCTCAAAAAAAGACCGAAACGTCTAGCGTAGTCTTCAAAACAAAAGTATAATGTGATAATCCTGCCCTTTTGTGGTTAACTGATGTTCCAGTCTGTGCACTGCTAGACATTTGCAGGCACATTTCTGATGCACTGTTAAAATATTGTTTGGATATTGTAATTGAGATTAAAAAAATAATATACATTTTTGTCAATATCGCACACCTCTAAAGATAGGGCAAACGGTTTCAGGTTTTACTTCTAAATGGAAACTTATTTTTAACGTATTATATTTTCTGGAAATATTTCCTTGTGAATTCCTTGTGATCAAATAAATGAATGAGCGCACAAAATTTTGAGAATATTTTCCATCACTCCCCACACTACTCTGCTTGGTCCTGCCACTAACAAGGGGGTCACATATTTGTACACTTGCCCGTCTCAAGTCCAGATAAACAAAGCCTTGGGTTGCACATGGAAGGGCATCTGCTATAATACATTTATTCATAATGCCATAATGTCATGACTTAATGCAACAAACTTGACACTTAAATGAAACAGCCACAAATTACCAAATTATTAACTATTAACTCTTCTTTTAGTTATGCAGTGTATCTGAGATCAGGCACATGATTCTTTGCCTCATCCCAGATGCTCTGCACGTATAACAAACCAATTTGTAACTTGTAATCGAAACCATGAAACATGCAGCTCAGTAATGCCAATTATTATGTTTTGTAATTCAATATACTTGCCCAAGAGTTTTATTTTGTACATTTGAAGAACTGAAGCCGATATGGGAAATATCAAAGGGCAAGGAACCTTGTGTGGGTGGCATGATGATGCAGTGATAGAGCGAACTGAACTCTACATACTGGTATCTTTTATACACCACTGTAGGAGTCTGAGAAACTCACTTTAAAAGGGACAGTGTGTAAGACTTTTACCCGTTAATTACAGAAATTGAAGATACCCATTCAAAAATACAGTGTTTTCCAAGCCTTTTCACTTCCATCATGAAATCAAAGTATTCTGTTGGACTTAAATATACCTGCATAAAAGACGGATCGTCCCCATGTAGAAGCAGCCATTTTGATTACGAGAGCCGCAGAGGGACATTTGGGCTCCGCCTTCGCCTTCGGCAAGGCTCGTGGTTTTGGTTAAACAACGACAAGCATGTTGCCGGATCACACGTCGTAACGGATCTAACACGTGTTTTGGACTAAATTGTTTTACTGGATTTTATTTGCTGGATCCTTACGGACAGATTGAGACCAAGTTTATGGTGAAATACAGAGTTTGACCTGTGCAGAGCCTTCAAAAGGTAAGCAAAGTAACAAACCTAATTTTTTGCTTTTCCGTATAAAAGCCCCATGTGCTCGGGGAGTGATTGTTGTGCCGGGAAATGAATTGCATAGTCAAAAAGAGGAGACTGTAAGGTTTCATTTGATGTGTAGATTGTCATGGTACACGATCAGGAATATGTGCTTTCATGCGAAAAGAAGAAAAAAACAGTGATCGGGACCGCGTTTTATTTATACAGTAGCGGCGCGCGGTTCGTGCGCAGGTACGCAAGCTGTCCGCGTTACGGCGCGCCCGGGTGACCCTCGAGGTCTGCCGTAGCTAAAACAGGAAGTGCAATAGCCACCATCCACCTATGCGCCACGAATCCTACACACTGCACCTTTAACAGACTGTAAACATAAACACATTGAAGTTGACACGGGATCCACTGACACATAGGGGATGTAGGTCGAGTCAATGTCAGAGTGCTGAATCACAGGCCTTTTATTTCCTGCCACTGCTGTACACAGTGTGGGCTGTGCATGAGGTGGGCCACATGCAACTTTATTTGTCATTTGATTTATTTGCAGTGTCCTGTTTGGGTTTTTAGTCAGCGTTGTTAAGTACAGTGAGGGCATGGAAATGAAGAGAAAATCCAAGTATATAACCATAATTAATTACTACTGTTGCACATTTACCACTGAAATTACTACTGTTGCACATTTATTTTTATCTTTTTTTCCCAAATGCACATTCTATTGCATATTTTGATGCACACTGCACATTTTTGGACATCTGTAAATAGGTATTTATTGTTTGCACTGCTCTTAGACTTTTGTCCTTAGATAGTTTTTGTATTGTCTTGTCTTATATATTATTTTGTACACTCTTTTTTGCACTGCTTGGGTAGAGAGAAACGGAATTTCGATTCACTGTATGTCGAACACATACGGCAGAATTGACAATAAAGTTGACTTTGACTCTGATAATTTATCACACTTGAACCCCATAAATTATTGTTTAAATTTGGACCACTATTTTTGCTGAACAGAACAAATAAAATATAGGACTGGTTAAGACTAATTACAATGTTTGCCAACTGGATATAGGGCTTATGGTCTACCTTAGCTGGTAAACCAATAAGACTGTGGATTTCAAGAGTGTTTATTTATCATATGCAAGATCAACACAAGGTCAACAATGCAATGAAATGCTTAGGATCAGAAGAACTCATTTACTCTGGGTTGACTATGGGTAAGCCATATTAGAGTTTCTAGACAAATGGCTTTGATTAACCGCACCGTTACAGTATCCATTTAAAACACAGTTCAGCATCTTACCATTAAGGCCCTGCCACAAGACCGTCTGTTTTTTTCTGTTCAGTCCTCCCAGTAAAACAATGCTACAGGCAACCACAGTATCAACTCTCAATTTGTCCTGATAAAATGAAGGAACACAGGAGCAATTCATTTTACATTTAGGGGAAAGTTTGAGGATTATTACAGTAGTGCTAGAAGAGCCCTGGGTCTTGTGGAAATCCTTGTTCAGCCTCAAAATTCACATCCTATCGGGCATTTAGGTTACAATACTCCCTACAACTGTATATAGCTGGTATTGTACATCTTACTTGATATTGTATTTTTTAAATTTGACTACTACTTTTCTATTTAAATCTGATTTGTACATATATATTTATTATCATTATTTTATGTATATAATTATGTCTCATCTGACACTGGTCTATTGCTCTTTGGTTGCTAGAGTTTTGGACTATCTCTACCCGGTATGCTGTATGTGTGTATATGGGTCTTGTTTTTAGCAGAGTAGTTTTATAGCTTTTAGTGCTATTTATTCCTTTATACTTGCGCTGAGTGCACTTTGAAGGGGGCTTCAAATCTCATTGTACTGTGTATAATGACAATAAAGGCTTTCTATTCTGTTCTATTCTATTCTATTCCATCTAGATTTTTTTTTTCCATCTACTTCTTTTCCTTTCTACCCTCTGTTATATATCATATATTATATTTGATAAGTGAGCTACTGTACCCAAAACAATTTCCCTTGTGGATCAATAAAGTTTGTCTAAGTCCTCCCAGTAAAACAATGCTACAGGCAACCACAGTCTCAATTTGTCCTGATGAAATGAAGGAACACTTGAAGGAGCAATTCATTTTACATTTAGGCGAAGGTTTGAGGATTATTTATTATAGCGTTAGAAGAGCCCTGGGTCTTGTGGAAATCCTCAAAATTCACGTCCTATCGGGCATTTAATAGTAACAAAACATTTGATGGGAGCGTCGAGGGAAAAACGTAGCCCGGAAACACAAGTAAGACTCGTAAAGTTTTGGAGTGCCAAAGTTACTTACAGCACACACAAGGCGTAAGCCCCGTTCACGCTCTCACTGTCCCGCACCAGGAAACTGCCGTCTCTCCCGGCTCGGGCCAGCAGCTCCTCGGCCGCGGCTCGACTCAGGTCCCGGTGGTACCACATCGGCGGCGCGGGGCCCATCGGAGAAACCCCACCGACTCCTCCTCCACTCCCGGCCATGGCCACAGCCCCTCAGCCCGGGCTTCGACTCAAGTTGCTCCCGACTTCTCCGAAAATTCTCCCGAGCCTTTTTCCCTTTTCCTCCTCCAGTGTCGAAAGGAAAACGACACGAGCTAAAACGTAACTGTATGGTCACAAAGTTAGGACAAAGTGTCGTAGTTACAAACTTTGGCCCCAGCTATAATTGAATAAAGTGGCGCTGTTTGTGCCCTGAAAACCCTACCCACTCTTCGGGCTTCCCTGTCCCACGGAAATCAGACTAAATCCTCTGGACCGAGCCTCGTCAAGTGCCCCGGTGCCATGTGCCCCGGGACTTCCGCCTCTACAGTCCAAAGTAAAAGCAGCTGCACTCTGGAGGAACCTTTATCTGTATGTTTGTTATTATTGGATTATTTGTGCAAACTGTGACACACATACTCCCCAATACAATAAATAAACCAGCTGTAGATATATATAAAAAAAAAACAACTTGCCAATACTGTCAAATATAATCTTAAAAATTGTAAACAAATCAGGTCTTTTATAACACTTGGTGCTGCTAGAATGTTTCATCATTCAATGATTTTATCCCATATTGAATATTGCATCACAAGTTGGTCTCTCACCACTGTTACCAATTTGAAAATAATTGAATCACTGTTTAAAAAAATCTCTTAAAGTTTTTGACCAAAAACCTAATTCATTTCATGTATGTAATATTTTAAATAAGTACAATCTTTTAAATTTTGAAAATTTTATACATTTTAAGTATGTATGCTTCATTTACAAAGCGCTACATGGACTAACCCCACCCCCCATGTCTGTCTTTTTCAAACCTAAGACATCAAGTGGTCCTTGAACCAGGGCCTCCTCCAGAGGAGACTGTGAGGTCCCCCACAGAAGAACCACCTTTGGTCAGGACCCTTTCGCTGTGAGGGCCACTAACATCTGGAACAGTCTTCCTCTGCACATACAGGAGAGCCCTACACTGATCACTTTTAAAAAACAACTGAAACTATGGCTGAAAACCAACCAGTCATGTGACCACTAGACTTTTGTTTGTGCTGCTTGTTTTGTATGTTGTATTTTTATGTATTTGCCTGCCGAGGGACTGCGGATGAAAACTAGCTTTGTAGCTAAAACTCGGCATATTTACATTTGTTTTATACTTATGTTCATTAATGTGCATTGTCCCTATCAAATAAATAAATAAATAAATAAATAAATAAATAAATAAATAAATAAATAAATAAATGTAGATGTATACCTATTTATTTGTTTTGCCTATTTACGTTTGATGAACAAATCCTATAACAAAAATAAACCAAAACTGTATAATAGTTCAAAAGTTATCTAATCTTGTCTCCATAAAAGAGGCAGGCAGCTAACAAAATTAGCTATGTTGGTTTTGGAGGAAAAAAGTAGTTTTAATCATGTATCATGGTCACTGTTCTTATCCAAAATCGAACAGACACATTCATCTTAACTAGACAAAGCATGAGATAGCAATAGTCAAGGAGGGGTGTGTCAATGAGCTTTGAAAAGCGAAGTATTTATAGCCACAGGGACAGCAGCCATCCCAAAGTTATTTTTGGCTATGGCATCACAACTGCAAATCTGTCACTAACACTGTATGCCAAAATAAAAGCATGCAGTGTGATTTTTTAGGCTACTGTTTTACTGAATATAAATCACATACAATGCATGCAATGTCTAATAAGAATAAGTGGCAATATAAAATAGTTGCAGATCTAAAAAAAAAAGGTGAATTGAGCTATTTTTTTCAATCATCACACTCACATAGAAAATTATAGGCTACAAAAAGTGATCATATATGTGACGTGTGTGGACATATTTACTCAAGACTATAATAACATACATGGCAGGTTCTTGCATTTGCAAACTTTCTCAGTTTCTCTTTCTTTCCCGCACTGCAAATAGGCATTCAAGAAAGAGAGGAATCCCATAATTAGGCTTCCAATGGAGCTTTCTAACCACTACTGGCCCAGGGACCTGGAAATGTAGGGGCCCACTATGAAAGAGCTTATTTGCATACAGATGCCAAACTTGTTACAGTGATTTAAAAATGACATACTGCATTGATTATTATAGTAAAACAGACTTTACAGAATAAGTATTAAATATATGTCAAGTTTGTCACATCAAGGGTGCCATTACACAACTAAAAAAAGAGATGTCACACACAGCATGAGAAGAGCTGTGAAGGAAAGGCTGCACCGTTGGTCCACACTGTTAAGGAGGTAGTACTCAGCCACTTTTCTGTTTGGGTTCTCCCCAGTGAACCACAACTGCATGCAGAGGCCTGATGTGTTGCGGAAAGTGGTGTAAAGGTAGGAATTGGACCAGATCTGTTCACACATCGCCTTAGGAGTTGGGAAGATATCCACCCACTTCCTGCACTGTGTGTCCTTTGGACATTTATTGGTGCCTGTATAAGACGGTAAATAAAAATACATTTGTTAATTAAGTCTTTTTGTCTTAAATACAGAGTCTATTCATAATTACCTGAGCTCCAGTCCCAGCCCTGGTGCCAATTAGTCTTGCAAGTCATATCATTCTTGCAATCGTCCCACCACCTGTGACAGTCCTCTAAACACAGGGGCACATTCACAATCCGCTCCTTACGCCAACTCTGGTTTGCCTATACACACAAAAGAACGAAAATATGAATCTTTGTAGGGCCATCTAAAAATAATGCCCCGTATCTCAAGCTCTAACACTGCCATCTAGAGTTAAACAAACGCATACACAAAAAATGCTAACATACTTCCTCTATCCATGGCCCCAAGTGAGGAGAGCATTCATAGAAGCAAGTGTCTTGGATGAAGTGTTTTTTGCACTGAGGACTCATAGCACCACAGTGATTCCAGTTAAAGTTGTACAGGTAGGAGTTGTCCTCGTGAGCCTCAGAACTGGTATTAGCAGTGCAACATGCACTATCACGCCATGGTTCGCACTAGAAAACAGTTGTTATGTAATAACTTACACATTAACCTCATTATGAATCAAATACACGGCAAAATATACCTGAAGGTACAGCAGCCCCTCAGGCCCAGGTTCAGTTTTGTGGTGTTTGGCATCCATACACATGGACAGTTTCTCCAGAGACAAAGCACTATTGCAAAGAGCCAAAGTCATAGCCACAGACAACCACCACATGATTCTATGGAAAGAGTTAGGCATAAATAAAACAATTATATTTATTTTTACTAATGGGGTGTGGATTGAAAGGTGAGACCTTATGCAATGGATTACATTTATGTCATCTTCTGAGATGCCAGTTGTTCTAAGTTTGTAATTTTGAAGGAAAAATTCAGATGCAAGGTGCATATTATTTAATACTATTATTAATATTAATTAATATTAATTCATGTTTAAAAAGTTGTAATATATTTATATAGTTTTATATATCATAATATATATCATAATAATCAAAGGACACATCCTTCAATATAAGATAAGTTAAGTATGAAAGGGTATCGCCACAAACAATAAAGTAAATATAAAAGTTAAGTATAAAGTAAAGTAAAACTTATTAAATTTGTACAACAACACAACAACAACAACTACTACTACAACAACAAGAACATAATAATAATAATAATAATAATAATAATAATAATAATAATAATAATAATAATCAATTGATGATCAAGTTCTGATCTGTTGATGGTTCTCATAAATCATGATAAATCATTACAGTTCTATTGAGCAGTGTACTGTAAATGTTGTCTAAGGTCTAAGTTCTGTCCAAAACAGACATGTTTTATTTTTGTGGAATAAAACAATTTTCATTCAAGATTGAAATTAATCTCAACAAAACTTAATAAACATATTAGGTCTAGAATTATTATCAGACCAAAGAGCTGAATCCAGTATTGAAAGTAAACTATTGTACACTGAAAACAAAGCCTGAATCTATACTGATTTGATGAATTAAGTTGATAATAATTATTTAGGCAAGAACCTAGTGAATATTACAAATATGTTTCAAATGCTATAGTCATAGAAATTACCTGGGTTCCTAAAGCTGATGATTCTTTTCTCAAAGTTGATCTTTCCCTTGGCACCTCGGATACAGTTCTGAAGATCAGACAAAAAAGCTGCACTCACACAACCGTCGATGTAAAGGAACAAGTGGTAAACAGGTTAAAGGCTCTTTTCTCAAGAGGCGTGTGTCCAAAGTTCAAAGTATGCTATCATCTGAGGACTCTAAAGTGTATGAGTATGTGTGAGAATGCTTTATTGCATTACTCTGAGAAATATTGTTATCTCAAGGTCTTGGCTTGTCACACAGTAAAGGATGTTATAGAGTCACTGTGACCTAGGATAGTGAAAAAGAAATCCATGGAAATGCATAAAACATTGTGTGCAATAAACAAGTGACTAGACAAGGAACCAATGATGCAATATCTTTAGAAACTGATGCAATAAGTTTAGCACCTGCTAGTGTGTAAAGTGAAAAATATCACCAATGAACCAATTATGCATGTGTAAAAAATAGATCTAGAAACTGTTATGTCTAGAATCATTGCCTTATCTTCCAACATGTTCAAGGCTGGGCTTGACTCTGCTGTCAAATGTTTATAAACTTTCCTAAGTATGCATGACCGTTATAGTCTTAATTATTTATTTATTTATTTATTTATTTATTTATGTATTTATTTATGTATTTATTTATGTATTTATTTATTTATTTATTTGACAGGGACAGTGTACATTAATGAACATTCCTGTAAATGTACCAGATTTAGCCAAGAGGCTAGTTTTCATCTGCAGTCCCCGGATGTTAGATTGTCAATCTAAGAAAAAAAACAGGTTAAAACAATGTACATACACAATTATTTACACTATTTACATGCTTTCAGGCTCACTCATAGTGACAGTCATGCACACTTGGTAAAACATTAACAATACATACATACAACAAATACACACACAGAACACACATACATCTGGCACCCCTCAGTAACACAACAAACAGGATAGAACAAAAAGGAAATTAATGTGTGCAGTGCTGATTTTCAATTAGCCACAATAGACATCTATGTATTACAAGAAGTCTGATTATTATTATTTATGTTATGTATTCATGCATTGATGTATGTATTTATGTATTTGTTTATTTATTATGTATGTATGTATGTATGTATGTATGTATGTATGTATGTATGTATGTATGTATGTATGTATTTAATTTATTTTATTTTATTTTATTTTTTACTTGAACGCGGAACCTTTTATCCCTTTCAGGAAATCTTGCCGGAGTTATTTAAGAACGAACACCCCTGCTTCCGGTATCGGTTGTTTTGAATTTTAAAACGCTAATAAGAGTTAACAAATATATCATCAGGGAATAGTTTATCTAAATACAGCCTTATGCTGTTAATTAATCTTTCCGGTAGTGTTTATTTGGGGTTTGGTACCCTTGTATTATTTCCCTTGCATTAGCCCGTGGTTCCTTCGGGTTTATTTGAGTATCAGACATGTCCACCCTGTTCCCGTCCTTATTTCCACGAATAACCGAAGCTCTGTGGTTTAATTTGGACCGGCCCTGTGTGGATGAAGCCGAACTGCATCAGCAAGAGCAGCAGCATCAAACATGGGTAAATACGATGTAAATGGCTATAAATAGGCTGTAACATGGTTGTTAGTTGCATCATGGCTGTGTTATGATACTTTCTTGTGACAAGTGGTCTAGAGATAGAGTTAGAATGGACAGGGGTATTTTGCCACCTGAGACCAGCCATTTGTCACGTTGTTAGTTGTTTTATTGTTTATGTCTGTAACATTACATCTTTACCAGTTGCAGAGCATTGCTGAAAAAGACAACAACCTGATGCCCATTGGGAAACCAATATTTGATGTAAGGCAGCCAGAATAAAACAGAATAAAAAATGACTGATTCAATGTGAGTATATTGTGTTTTCTTCAATCATTCCAGACAGGTTACGAGGATGAAGAAGAAGAGGATGATGAGGATGAGGAAGATAGTGAGGAAGATTCAGAAGATGAAGAGGACATGCAAGACATGGATGAAATGAATGACTACAATGAATCACCTGATGATGGAGAGATTAATGAGGTGCTTTTATTTTTGTACATCATAGCTAGTATTTCTTCAAAGATTTTTTTTTAAATCTCACAATTGCATTAGACAAGCCAGATGCATTGCTTTGAGTGGTTTAGCACAAGTGCTAGTTTTCAACACCTGCCTGTAGAAAAAAATATTAAGATACATGCATAAAAACAGACAAGACACATTAGTTACATACAGATAAGATATGTACAGCATTATTACATTTTCAGTGAGTGCATTTTTGGTTGGAAACATACATTAATTTTAATTTACTTTTAAATTTGTTACTGTTTGTTTCCGATTTTAAATCAGCTGATAAGCAGTTCCACAGTCCGGCCCCTTTGGCAGAGAAAGAGACCTACCAAGAGTTGTCCTATACTTTGGGACAACACAACCACTAGTTGCACCTCTTGTAGTAGCTCTATATGTACATTTTATGGTCCTGGCAAATTCTGAATTCAGTGGTGTATCAGAGTTAAGACATTTAAAAAAATAATTTAAGATTATTAAAATTAGTAACGTTCTCAAAGTTAAATAGATTGTGTTTCTTTAAAATTTCACAGTGGTGCCAGTGTTTGGGTCTTTTGTCAAGGAGTTTGTGTATGCACCGAAAAACAAAGAGAATTTTATTTTTTTTTAACATTCAAAGTCAAATGTGACACTCTAAGCCATTTTGAGACCTGCTGTAAGGCATGACTCAGATGTTCACCAGCCTGAGCAGGTGTTTTTGTAGATACGTACAACACAGTATCATCAGCATACATTTGAACATTAACAGTAGGACAGCATTGAGGAAGGTCATTAATATATATGGAAAAAAGCAGGGGCCAAGTACAGATAGATCCCTGTGGCACTCCAAATGGATTGGCTAGTAGTTGGAATGTAGCCCCATTTATCCAAACACACTGAATACTGAGTTTGTCCTTTGTTATAAGGTGAGAACCATTTAAGAGTGTCTTTTGATGTAACCAGTAAAATGCTATGACTGACCATTTCAAAGCATTAACAAATTCATTATTGACACCTGTGATTCTCAACTCACTTAAATCAAGTCATTAAATGTAGTTTTTCTTTGTGTTGTTTAAAATTATGTTCTGTCTTAATATATCTGGCATTCTTAATTTGTTCTGTTTTTAGGTGGATATGGAAGGACCAGATCAAGATCAAGACCAATGGATGATTTGAAGTCTGTAGACTTTTATTTATCACTGACAATTATCTGCTCATCTGTACTGAATTATTGAACTGACCGGCATCACTACTCACCCTTTGAACAGCTGACTTTGTATGAACAAAATTATACTCAACAAAATAATTTGTTACTTATAAAGAACTTACACAATATTTTTTTATGGCAATAAAGGTGCAAATGCAACTAGTTGTATTTTATTATTATTTTGTAGGTATAATCAATTTAATTATCACAACTACAACATGACATTTGATCTTTTGTGTTGATTTTCTATTTAAATAGCCACAATATTTGAGTTAACAAATGGGTAGCACTCAAATCACATATCACATTATCAGTTGTCTAGAAAAGGGACGTGAAACCGCCTTACAAATGTAACTATATACATTACATTTTCTGTATGATATGTTGTGTTTTCAATCATTTTTAAAAAGTAACATTATTTTTAACAATATTTTGGGCAAAAAAATAAAAACAAGCATAGCTATTTGATTCCAAGATAGATCAACTCAGCCATCCCGTCCCTGATGCCTTTGCTATATTCTAGTGTGGCCCTATGAATTTTCCATTCATATAAACCACTTTTGCGAATGTGTCTAAGAAACTTTGGTGCTCCTGGAAATAATACATTGTCAGCCAAAATGATTGATCCCTTTCCCAACAGTCCAGATCCCTCAAGCATCTGCAACAAATAGACAGTACCATAAGCAACTATTTTAACAGCATTTTTTTTTTTTTACATTTTAACTGTTACTGACAATTTGTGATCCATACCTGTAGGTCTGGGCGGTAACTTCTCTTCCAATGATCCATGAACACTAAATCCAGTCTTTCCAGTCCATATTCAGACCGCAGTCGGGGAATTACCTCATCAGAAGGACTCACAATTAGCTCCACCTTACAAAATAGAAAAACATATATTAATGAGATACAAAGTTATAGATATAAATGTCCCTGACAAAAGACACTTAACTGTATCATCATCGAAACCTGCCAAACGAATAATTTTCTCTGCAACGGCAGCATTTCTTTGATCCATCTCAACACTGTAAATTCTGCCACCCAATGGCAGGGACCTGGCCATCCGCACTGTGCTGTAGCCGCAATGTGTACCCAGCTCCAGCACTGTCAGGGGACTCTGCTCCACCACAAGACGGTCTAAGATTTTCCCTACACACAAGGTAAAACAATTTGTCAATAATACAGTAAGTGGCATTTGAAAGAAATCTTTGATTTTCTACTGACCTTTGTTTGGTCCAATGTTACTGATAAACTCCACTTTGGTGCACCATGTATCAAAGGCATCAAGAATGCTATCAGGGTCTCCAGGGGTGGCGTTTGTTAAAACATACTCATAGGCTCGCTCCTCTCTGCTCAATCCAGTAGAAATGTCTTTCCAAATTCTTACTAAAATAGCTCGATAAAACAACAGAAAGAAATGCCTATATCTGATAATTAGTGTCAGCAAGAGTGGAAGAAAAGCCAGTGCAATGGCTGGAGACACCATCCTAAAACCACAATGAAAGAAAATGTTTCAACGTCACATTCATAACCTATGTTGGTAAATTATTCCATTATGCATAAACCTAGCAAGTACAAACAACTTAAGCAACACTCTTGTTCAAGTTCGTTCCACTGACCTTTAAAAAGTACTGAATGGAAGTGCAATGCAAAGAGGTAGTTGCACTATGAGGAGAGCAGACCAGAATAACAGCAGTGTTTGTTAGAAAGACTAGTAGACCTGTGGGTATGAATAATTTATGGTTCACATGTTGTTAAAGGTCCTCAGAAAAAGCAATTTAAATATACCTAATTTTAGCAATGAAATTACAAATAAAACACATGTATACATTTTTAGTCAGCTGCAGAATATATACAGAGTGATATTCAGAATGAACTAGTTGAATAAGTCTGGTAAGACACAGGGAGACACATGATATAGATGCAAAGACAGGTGTTTATCTGGGAGGTTTAATAAGTGTCCAATTTCTTCCTTGGTCACAATAGAAAACACAATAAAACACTAAAGACTTATAGTATATGAAATGTATTGCTGTAAAAAAGTAGGGTATGAAATATATATATATGAAATATATAAAGGCAGTATCAATATTTCAAACTAGAAAAACAAGTCATGTGTTATTTGCCTTAATACATAGATGACATGAGCACTCCATGTGGGTCTATGTATTAGGGCAAATAATAAAATATACAACTTAATGTACTGCAATTAAAGGTGGGCAATATTGACAAAAATGATCAGTCTTCATAGTCTTCAGCCTATAGTATGTCATTCCAACAGAAATGTGAAAAAACATCTTTAAATATATGAGTTCATGTTTAAGTGTGTGAAAACATGTGAAATCGCTGTACATCCTTACTTGGAATTTAAACTTTTTTTCATCTTTTCAAATGATATACTTTTGTTTATATTCAGATTAATAAATAAAACAACATTCACGTTTCTGGGCAGCAGATCTGCTTGGACTGCTGCCCCCGCGACCCAGAAAATGGAAAAAGCGGAAGATGAATGAATGAACAACATTCACGTTTCTATTATCTGCCCACCTCTGTTTGCAATTACAAATGGTGCTGTTGCTGAGAAATAAGATAAAATAGTTACAAATCCTTCTCTGGACATTGCTGTTTAAGAAGAGCTCTGATAAACTTCTTTAGCTCTTTGTCATCTGTGGTCCACCTCACCAGGCGGGTTATCACCAACCTCCCTTCTTCTGCTTTAGCCAGAACAAGATACCATCCCTGAACTGCAGCACTTTCACTTTCATTGACCTGCCCTCCATTTTTATTGTCTCCCAGTTTTGTTTCTGACATCTCTGAAGAGTCCAAACCAGGACAAATGCAGCTGCCCCCTTCATGCAGCCACAAAGCACTGTGGGCCATTGCACCACCGATCCCCTCTGCCTTCTCAGCGCCTCCTCCTGCCCATCTCAAGATTCGACTGCGGGGTGTAGGCACCAGCTGGCGGTCTCCTCCCACTGTGGACACACTCCCCAGGCGCATCTTAAATGCTGAAAAAGACAAAGAGTCAAAGGACTAGACTGCATGTTTAACCCTAACTATCTGATAGTTTAGAGTTGCCCTCACTCACCATATGGGCTCTGACAGAAGTTGTCCTGGATGTCAGTTTCTCCTTCTGCAGCCAGGCTACAGGCATCACAGATAACGGTTCCTGCATATAAAAATATGCAACGTTATCATTAGGTTGTGAGCGTGAAAAGCGTGACAAATTGAACTTCTCCTTTTATCATTAGGTTGTGAGTGATTCTCTTTTCTCTTCTTTTCCTCTGTATGGTGGTATTTATGCTTGTACTATTACTATATTGTCTTTGATATTGTTAACTTTCATGGTAAACACAAAGCTGAGATTGGTTTAAATATACTAGATTTAGGTTACAATTAAGGTTACGCAAACTTAATTAGGTGCCTAACTAATACCTTTGTTGTGTCATGTTGTTTACCTATAAGCTTGTGTCTGCCAGGTTATGTGAACCTGATCTTATTTGAATAAATCCATGGATCTTGGACAGTGCAGTGGCACTTGCAACGCCCCTGGGGTGTGCTGTAGACTGTGTCAGATGTTGTATTCAAACCTTTTAGCGCCTCCTCGTTCCTGAGCTCTTCATCTGTGCGCGTGTCCCCCTCTCCAGTGGCCGGGATACAGAGCTCGCTTCCACGTGGAAACCGTGTGCAGTTAAACATCTCCGGCCATGGGAAACCAAAGGCGCTCATAACAGGCACACATCCATCTCGTACGGCCTCACACAGGCTCCGACACGGGCTTACTGGTGCGTTGAGCTCTGGCAGACACACGGGGGCGAACAGGGAGCAAAGAAACTTCTTGGTGTCCCTGTGACAAAGCTTGGAAATCAGGGGCATCCATGCCGCAGATTGTTGTTGGGCCTCCCTCAAAGAATCATGGCCGAGAAGGTTAGGTATACGCATTTGTCTGTAGCCGATCCCGTGGCAAAGAGCCAGTGTGCTCGGGATGGGTCTGCACACAGAGCGGACCGAAGACGCCAAACCGAGTGATGGTGATCCATGTTGAGTTGCAAACTCACTGCCAGCATTAGAAAATATAAGTAGTATGAAAAAACTAAAGGATGATAAAAGCATTATTCTTTCTTTAAAAACAAAAAGAACAATGGAACTGAAAGCATCGACACCTCTGTCTTCCTTGCAGCAACTGAGTAAAGGTGTAAACAAAGAGGTGTGGTGGAAAAAAGGAGTAAATTATGTAGGCGTCCCCCATTCCCACCACCTCTGTCTGCAGAGCAATGGGCAACACTTTATGCACTTAACATACAACACTGTCTACTGACGTTGAAACGAAACTAGGGGGATGTCCTTCTTCACAACAGCATGGAAGAAGCTAGAATAGGATAAGACTACATCTATATTACACAGTGTGCACATATTCTTTGGATTATTTAAAAAAAAGATAAAATGGACACATGTTCGGTTTCAACGAGAAAGTAATATTCCAAAAGCCAAAACGCGTAGGCTATGCAGTGGGACTGTGATCAGTGCACAGTCTCATGGGATCCTCAAGTTTCTGTATTTATTCTCGTCTTTCCAGATATAAAAAGGGCACGTGACCGTCTCTCAAAAGCGGAAGTGGTTGTTGTGCTCTTGTGTTTGGGGTCATGTGATTTCCTTGTAGTGCAAGAAACTGCTCTGACAGTTATTACTTTTTCCATGAATATAAAATAATTGTACTCAGTCGCTGTATGTTTACTGGGGTCCACACACACGGGTTATTTCTGTATGTTTAGTAGTTTTCCCCTCGGACGCGGACATGGGTTGCTGTTACAGCAGCGAAGACAAACCCACAGAGGAGGTAAGCTAGCCGTTAGCATGTCCACCTATCATGCTATAGCTGTAGCATAAAAATCCATGTTGACAAGTAAGTAAAATGTATTCGCATGTGATGTATAAATATAATAATTAAGATACTGAATACTTGAGGCATTTGCACATTACAGCATCAACTCGTTAAAAGGACTGAGTTAAACAGTCCAGTTACAGAGACGTCACATAAACAATTCCTCATATTAGTGTAGCCTTCTGCTTAGCAGAAGTATTCAACAACAATGTACTGTAGTACATAGCATTCTGGCTCTAGCCTTGTTCTGAAGTAATGTGTTTTTGTTATTTTTCTAAACACTTTTTTTTTTTTAGGAAGAAGAGCCCCTAATCCCACCAAGTAATATTGTTAGCAAATCTCCAAATGGGACAGATTGGACCACACCAAGTGTCCCCTCAGCACGGACAGATGAGCAGGCCCTCCTCACTTCCATCCTCACCAAGACTGCACAGTAGGAATATCTCTCATGTAGTGACAGTATTTCTAACATGATCCCAAACAAAGCAGCTGTTTTCCCCTTCAGAAACATCATTGATGTCTCAGCAGCTGATCAGCATATGATGGAGCCACATGAATACATGGATAGAGCCCGGCAGTACAGGTACAGATAGTACCTGCGCATAATAATTTGGAATCATTGTGTTGTAATTTTTTATGCAAGTATTAACTCACATTTTTTATATTGTAGCACAAAATTGGCTGGGTTGGGCAGCAGTTTACCACCCAAAAAGGCTCTTACACTTCCCTCCCTTACCAGTCAACCACACCAAGTGCTTGCAAGTGACCTGGTGCCATTTTCAGATGTTCAGCAGGTAAATACACACTAAAGCATGTACACATGTATCATGTTCTGTTTAATAACTTTCAACTGGCACTGTTGATACACCATTTTTTTTCTTTGCAGGTTTCCAAAATAGCTGCTTATGCTTACAGTGCAATCTCTCAAATCAAAGTGGATGCTAAAGAGGAATTGGTTGTCCAGTTTGCAATCCCCTGATCACATTCACACATTGTCTATCCATTATACTCACTGTAGTTCTGACTATTTTACTTCTTTTAAACAACATGCCTTGAGCTAGATTATGGTGAGATACACCACAAATCATACACCTGTATCCATACTTTATGATGTTATCATGATAGCTACAATGTAACACTTAAAAATAAAATACTTAATAGGTTTCAATAACTTTCAGTACCAAAACTATTTGGTAATGTGCTGCTTTCCCTAATAGTATCATAAAGATAAAGTTGGCTTAACACTCCTATCCACCTGTTCAGAATTCAAGCATTCTGGTTTGATTCACATTTACAATTAAAAACAATGAGACTTTCAACTAAAACTTTCAACAGTGACTTCCTATGTCCATAAAGCAGTGAGGATAGAAAAATATATTTTTCTGTTAATGAAGATTTTTATAGTATTTAAATATAAGAATGTGGAAAGCTGTACATTCAGTTTTCTCACCTTATTCTATATGATGTCAGGACACCCGGTACATAAAGTCCATAAAGTGCTACTGGCAAAAAAATGAATACTTTGAAATGTAATTCCACTCATCAGTTGGTTTCAGGATGAAAGAGGGCTTTTGCCAAAGCAATTGACAATGTATCAAAAATATATCTTTGAATTGTGAAAGTCCTCCAAATGCCACCTGTAACAGGAAGATGAAACCCATTAATAGTCTTGCAATTGTATTTGTGACTACTCTTGTACTGTCTTTGGTGAGACAGGATGTGTATTCACAAGGGGGAAGTTCATATGGGCAATTTGATGTTGCTGGATCAAATTAGGAGAATAAATGTCACTACGTCTAGTTTCAGGGCATGCATATGAGAACAAGCTTGTTATAGAGGTTCAGAGACAGATGATGTATGCCCTATTTGTTTTTCATTGAGAAAAATGAATGAATGCACAGATGGTAATACAGTTACTGTTTTGTAAACTCTAGGCAGATGTGAGAAAATGATTTTAAATCAGGTCTGCTTTTGGTAGCGCTTTCCTGCAGATTATAATTTGAATAAGAATTGCAAATAACCATTGTAGCAGTGTTTTTTGAGTGTTTTTGAACAATTTTAACAGAATACCATAATTTTGAGACTATTTATTTGAGTTTAAATGTAATTTGTCTCTTAATACTGAGGTTAGGGGTTTACAGTGTGTCACCAATAGGCATGGCGTGGCTTGTCTTTAAAGGGATGATCTCTGACTGTTCAGTGTTTCAGTCTGCATTTTCTTGCAATGGGTTGTTGACAATTTTCAGCCACAAGGTCTAATCTGATGTTTGTAATATACTATAGCACCAAAAATGTATGTTTTGGTTGTCCTTTTTGATTCATTAAAATACTTAAAATACATGCTGTGCAAGGGTACTCTTTACAAAAGTATTTTGGAAATACTAACCCACTCTTACTCTGAGGGCCTCCAGGGAGGTTGGCAAGTTAGGCCTCAAAGCAAAATTGGGGAATTCTCATGGTTTGCGCAATCATTTTTTCCTTAGAGTTTGTTACAAGTCAAATTATAAAAGGGAAAGTTCGGAAAACTGTAATTAAAATGTTCAACTCTAGTGATTCTGCAACGCCGATGCGTCGGCGCATGCGTCGAGCTCAGAGCAAAGCCCCGTGTTGGTGCGCATCGATACAGGACCCGTGTCGAACTGACACTGACGCGCCAAACATTGTTTATAAGGAAAGCATCTGTCAACGGGATGCATCTGCCAAAAGAATCTCATCTTTTGCGAATCATCATCAAATTCATCAAGAATTATGGAACGGCCTCAAACTAAAAGAAAGGTTTCCCCCAGTGTCCAAACTTAAAATTTCTCTACACTCCAGCCTCATCTGTGCCGTGTGAGCAGGTGTTTTCTACAGCTACAGAAGTTACAGTACAGTAATCCCTTGTTTATCGCGGGGGTTAGGTTCCAGAAATAGCCCACAATAAGTGAAGTCCGCGAAGTAGGACAACTTTATATTTTACAATTATTCTACATGTTTTAAGTCTGGCGGGCCTTCTGGAGCCGTGTCTCCCCCCACGCCACTATTAATACATTTTGTTGAAAATCTATGAAAATTTGAGTGTTTAAACTAGAGACAAATATGAGAAAATGCAGCGAGAGGCCGCGTGTACACTGGGGAGATAGAACTGCGGCGCCCAGACCGCGTGCTCTCAACCCAAGCCACAAACCGAACACGCACAAACAAACGCAAAAGCCGCACGGAGTGATTTAATCCTGGTTCAGACCTGGTCTACTTCTGGTCTAGACCTGGTTTAGTCCACGTTTAGTCCTGGTCTAGTCTCTTCGCCAATCAGGACGCAGACCACATTGTTACACTATAAAAAATAAATAAATAAATAAAAAAAATCCGTGAAACAGCGAGGCCGCGAAGAGTGAACCGCGATAGAGCGAGGGTTCAAAAAGCGTAACAGACTTAGTCTGGTTAACACCTGACCATATCACAAGTGAGATATGGGTCTGGGAGCTCGCTTCGAAAAATCCCGTAGCGGAGGTGTGGTTAGCGATTGCCAACGGCCGTTTATTGGGCGTTATGAATGTCTATCATTGAGCGTATACGTAAGTCCATAGCCAATCATGTCAGTTGTCAGTTCAAACTACAAGCTTCCGTTTGTCACGTAGTACGCGTCACCGTCTTTCCACCCCTCCCCGCTCTCTGATTGGGGACCTAAATCTGGGACTCTCGCTTGGACGAGCTGCCAGGCCGCCTTCCAGTTCGAAACGAACGGAAGCGGCCTGGGAATTCCCAGGCTATAACAGACTCAATTTCAAAACGATGGAAATACTTTTTTTTTTAAATACAAATTTGTAAAAAAAAAAAAAAAAAAAAAATTCAGTCTACAAGCATCCTCATTCACAACACGTTCACTTTACGTTATGCTACATGTTCACATTATTTATTGACTGTATCTAAAAATATCAAATCAATGACTTTACATGTGTCAAAACGCTTCATGACGCCTCATCTACCCATCACTATAACTGATTATTTTGCATGCATTATACAGCCGGAACAAGGCAGCTGGAACTGGATGTTTGTTACTATACTACTATATACAGTGGTACCTCACCTTACGAATGACCCAACAAACGAAAATTTCAAGTTACGAAAACGCCTTCACGGTAAATTTTTGTCTCTAGATACGAATGAAATTTCAAGTTACGAAACGCGAAATCTCAAAAATTCAAATAATGCGCGCTCAGTCACACATTATACACTTTTCTCTGACTGGATTTAAACTTTTCTCACATTTGTCTCTCGTTTAAACACTCAAATTTTCATAGATTTTCAACAGGATTGTTGGTGGTGAGGCGTGTGGGGGGAAGGAGGAGGGGGAAGAGGAGTGCGCTCTGGCACGTGTCCCTGCGCGGATCCAGCGCGGAGCTGACAGCAGGTCTGGACTAGGGTCTGGACCGGGTCTGGACCAGGGTCTAAACCAGGACTAGACCGGGACTGAACCAGGACTGGCCCGGGTGGATTGAGGCGCCGCGCGTGGGTCTGTTTCCTGGTTCAGGCGCGGAGCTGGCAGCGGGTCTGGACCAGGGTCTAGACCAGGTCTAGACCAGGTCTAGACCAGGGTCTAGACCGGGACTGAACCAGGACTAAACCAGGACTAGGCCAGGTGGATTAAAGCACCGCGGGTGGGTCTGTTTCCTGGTTTTGTTTCGAGTCACAGCTGAGGCGAGCCGCTGCTCGCATGCAAGAGCCGCGGTCTAGACCTGCTCTCCAGGGCCCCTCCAGGCACGGAGCCCCAGACATCCAGGGACCCAGGGGGACACTGCCAGCCCGCCTTAAGAGCTCCCTAAGCGGGCATGGGTCCGGGGATTGTCCCGGTCACCGGCCTGGAGGTCTTGAAGAGGCCGACCTCACGGTTCTGTCCATGCCGCTCTGTGAGCACCTTACGCGGGCAGGTCTAGAGCAGCGGCTCGCCTCAGCTGTGGCTCGAGGCGAAGCCAGGAGGTGGAGCCACGCGCGGCGGTTTGGTCCTGGTTTGGACCTTGGTCTGGACCTGGTTTGGACCTTGGTCTGGACCTGCTGTCGGCTCCGCGCCGGAGCCAGGGAATGGACCCACGCGCGGCGCTTTGGTCCACCTGGGCTGGTCCTGGTTTGGACCTTGGTCTAGATCTGGTTTGGACCTTGGTCTGGACCTGCTGTCAGCTCTGCCCCGGGTCCGCGCCGGGACACGTGTCGGGGCGTGCTCTTCTCCCCCCTCCTCCTTCCCCCCACACGCATCACTATTGATAGTTTTGTTGAAAATCTATGAAAATTTGAGTGTTTAAACGAGACAAATGTGAGAAAAGGACGCAGGACGCAGAACACAGTGTTACACTATAAAAAAGTTACACTATAAAAAAATAAAACTTGGATCGGGGCCTTGGAACGAATCAGGCTTTTTCCATTGAAATAGCTACTCAACTTACGAATTTTTCACGTTACGAAACCACTTCTGGAACGAATTAATTTCGTAAGGTGAGGTACCACTGTACTAGTAAATGAAGAAATTCAATTTGACAATTTGAATTTCTCCTTTGCCATGGATTCTATCTGGACGACTGGGGGATTTTACACATATACTACTATACTAAAAAATTTGTTATTATGCATTTACCATAACCCTAACCTAAATTATTTACTTTTACTTAACGTTATTTCTCTAGCGAACGCACGCACACAAGCGTTAATAATAGAGTTCCGGTGTTGGGACCAATCACCGTGAGGCATTTTCAGACGTAGCGGAAGAGGCTCATGTGATTGGTTGGTTAAATTTGAATTTGCCCGGCGTATCCGCCTACTTAATGCACTAGTTGGACGTTGACTTAATGCCGTTTTGTTGTTTACTTCAGTAGAAACAGGTCAAAAAGGTGGCTTACTACTTTGTTTTGCGTAAGTTTATTATTTTATTAATATTAATAGTACCTCATTAACCTATCGGTTAGAGTCCCAGTTCTTATATTCTCTTACAATTAGCTAGCGTTAACACAAAATGCGGGAGTACTACTACTAACGCTAAATTATAATATAAGTTTTAACGCCATTAGTCTCTTTAGCCTTACAACTTATAGCGTATGAAGTGATGCATCAGTAGATTTTGTTTAGTAAATTGGCTTTTTTTTTTTGTCATTTTGCAGTCCTTTGGGCTGAGAGGTCGAAATGAATTTGGGCGTTAAAGCTCTCCTTAGCTGGGTAAGACCTCACAGTATTTAACTTAACATAATGTTTCGATAGTTTTACATTTCGACGATGTTATATTATATTCAGGTCAAAGCTACAATAACCACCGAAGGAGAAGCTGAAACTGACATAAACGTTGAAGATTTACAAAATGGGGAGGTCTTACTCAAACTTGTCCATCTCCTGTAAGTAAACCATGTGGCTGTATTCATTTATTCATTGTTAATTAAACACGTCAAAACTATCTGTTCTGTTTTTGCCCTGTCTTCGTAGAAAAAGAGAGTCCATCCCCTGCCAGAGCAATTGTGTTGATGATCGCTTCAGGATTATTTCTGACTTTGTTGAAAGTAAGTCATTTTGGTCTGCGCATTTAGAGGTCTGCAACCTAGACCAAAATGAATATCTTCATTTTCTTCTGGATTATCCCAATAACTGTCAATCCAAACAAACAAAAATGCTAAAATATGTCTTTACTTTTATTAGTCAGATGGTGTGGAATTGCAGAAATATTACTTTACAATTTGGAAGGTTACCACAATTACACCACAAGTGTTCCATTATGAAAAACATTATTTGGTTCACACTCATTGTTTAATAAGGAACCTCATCTCTAATATTGCACATGCTGTAAATAACTTGAAACAATAACTGTTATATTCAAAGGTCACTAATTATTAATTAATTATTAAGATTTTGAGTCTACTACAATACATAAATTGAATAGACAAGTTTAAGTTTTACTGTACCCCATATTATTCATGATGTTGAACTTTTCTTTCACAGGAGATTGCAGATTTAATGCACTAAATGGGACTCCAATTGTATGGGAAGCTATTAAAGATGGCAGCAACATAACAGTTGAAATTGCAAAGGTAAATTGAATATACATTTTTTTTCTGTCAAAAATTTATATTTGCAGTTTTTGGTTTTTAAGTGCTATGCTGTGTTTTATTGCTTATTTTATTTTGTTTGTTTATTTTAGGTCCTTTTGTTGCTTGTTTATCATGACATAATGAATGACCATCGCACACTAAAGACCCTGGATAGTGACGTAGAGGTAAATCTTGTCTCTTAAGTAAATAAAATTTTGTTATTGTCATTGGAAAAAAAAAACATTTAAATGCAATACTTTTTAGAATCAGATAGCAATCTTAACTGCTACTTATGTGATGGAGAGTGATGGAAGTGTCTCTTTGAGGCCGGGACTTGATGCCCATTTGTCTAGACGTTGTAAGACATAATTTTATTTTAATATTTTCTGAACCTTTGCAGGTTAAACTGACAGTTGTTTTCCTTTTAGACTTGCCTGTACCCCGTGATTTTTTTGATAAATCAAGCTCTACTTCAGTATCCAGTGTATCATCAGTATATGATGATGAGTCCCCTTTCTCTGTTCGTTCTCAAAAAGTCAAATTTTTGGACTTGCAAAATGTAGCATCATCTTCAGCCAGGTTTTTGTCAAGCTTTTGACACATTTCAAACCATAGTCACACTTCATATACATACAAATTATTATATTTTCATTACAGCTGTTCACCTATACAAGATATTATGAACACGCCCATATTCCAGATGAGGAAGCTGCAACGGCAATTAATACAAGAACGAGACTACAGAGATGGGTTGGAAAAGGAACTCTCCAGCAGACTGGCACTCTTGGCACAAAGAGGTAACCTAAACTTGTAGTATGCATTTTAAACTAAAGTATAACTTTTCTACACTTTAACTTTGAATTGTTTCATTTTAGAATCCCAAATAAATCGGCTGCGGCATTGTTTGGATAAACTAAAGGAGGACCAAGGTCTTTGTGAACAAATTGCAGGAAAGCAAATTGATGAGCTGGAAAATGAGAATAACATGTAAGCTCTGGTTTCTAAATTGCTTTGAAATTTACAGATTACATACATTCTCAGTTGCAATATGGATGTGCAATACTAGTTAATTTTTCTGTTTTATGAGTTTAGGTTGCAGTCACGCTTTAATGATGTAATGACGCAGAATAAAGAACTCAAGGGTAATACTGCACTGATGGAGCGCAAAGTAGATGAACTAGCTGAAGAAAATGGTGTGCTGTCTTCACAGGTAACTGGTTTCTATGACTTTAAAAAAATTCAACACTTAAATTATTAAGAATGGGACTTGGTATTGTCTATTTTCCTTTTTAGATGACAACAGTGTGCTCTCAGTTGGTGATTTTTAAGGCAGAAGTTGGCAGGCTGACAGAGACCCAAACATCTAATGAAGTTGAGTGGAGGAGTACTGTAAGCAATTTGCAAACGGAGCTTAATGAAGCAAGGGCACAAAAGGTATGGAAAAGATTTTTGACTCTAGTCCAAGATGAAGTGGCAAATAAACACCAATATCCTGCATTTACAGGAAAGTCTTGCGGAACAAATTGAGATCCTTCAAGGAAAGATATCCTGTTTAGAAGATAAAATAAGCAGATCCACACAAGAAGAGGAAGGTGACAATATGTGGGTTTCAGTGGAGGTAAGATTTTGTAAATTTGTAAAAAAAAAAAAAGTTACATTTATTTGACTGTACCTTTTATGTAATATTGGCAGAAAACATTGCTGGAGAACAAAATCAGCTTGTTAACTGATGAGTTGGAGAACACCGCAAGTTCTTTTCAGAAAATTGAGGTGGAGGTACAGGCTAAGACCCAGCAACTAAAGGAATGTGAGGAAGAAATTTCTGACCAGAAGAAGCTTTTACTCCAACAACAGAACCAAATTGGTCAATTGATTGAGTCAAAGAATATAGCAGTAATAAACCTCCAGAAAGAGATGAGCGAGGTGAGAGAAGTTCTGCAGCAGGAGATATGTGCACTTAAACTTCAACTGGAAGAAGTTGAGCAAAAGAAAAATGAACAGACCACAAGGTTACAAGTCCAAGTTGAGTTATGCAATCAAGAAATTGAAAAACTGAAGGAAATGAAACAAGAAAAAGAAGATCTTTTTCTTCAAACTGTGGAAAGAGTTAAAGATCTCATGACTAAGCTGTGTACTGCTAATAATCTTTTGGCTGATAAATCTCAAGAAGTAAGCAGCCTCACAGAAAAGATAGTTCTACTAACTGAAATGCATCAACAAGCCAAAGATGAAAGTCTAGCTAAAGAGGAAATGTTTTCACAGTTGATGCTGGAAAAATCTCGAGATGGGGAGGCTCTTCAAAGTAACATCCAGTCATTAAAAGATCAAGTCAACAACCTTAAAACATCACTGGAAGAAGTTGAGCAAAAGAAAAATGAACAGACCACAAGGTTACAAGTCCAAGTTGAGTTATGCAATCAAGAAATTGAAAAACTGAAGGAAATGAAACAAGAAAAAGAAGATCTTTTTCTTCAAACTGTGGAAAGAGTTAAAGATCTCATGACTAAGCTGTGTACTGCTAATAATCTTTTGGCTGATAAATCTCAAGAAGTAAGCAGCCTCACAGAAAAGATAGTTCTACTAACTGAAATGCATCAACAAGCCAAAGATGAAAGTCTAGCTAAAGAGGAAATGTTTTCACAGTTGATGCTGGAAAAATCTCGAGATGGGGAGGTTCTTCAAAGTAACATCCAGTCATTAAAAGATCAAGTCAACAACCTTAAAACATCACTGGAAGAAGTTGAGCAAAAGAAAAATGAACAGACCACAAGGTTACAAGTCCAAGTTGAGTTATGCAATCAAGAAATTGAAAAACTGAAGGAAATGAAACAAGAAAAAGAAGATCTTTTTCTTCAAACTGTGGAAAGAGTTGAAGATCTCATGACTAAGCTGTGTACTGCTAATAATCTTTTGGCTGATAAATCTCAAGAAGTAAGCAGCCTCACAGAAAAGATAGTTCTACTAACTGAAATGCATCAACAAGCCAAAGATGAAAGTCTAGCTAAAGAGGAAATGTTTTCACAGTTGATGCTGGAAAAATCTCGAGATGGGGAGGTTCTTCAAAGTAACATCCAGTCATTAAAAGATCAAGTCAACAACCTTAAAACATCACTGGAAGAAGTTGAGCAAAAGAAAAATGAACAGACCACAAGGTTACAAGTCCAAGTTGAGTTATGCAATCAAGAAATTGAAAAACTGAAGGAAATGAAACAAGAAAAAGAAGATCTTTTTCTTCAAACTGTGGAAAGAGTTAAAGATCTCATGACTAAGCTGTGTACTGCTAATAATCTTTTGGCTGATAAATCTCAAGAAGTAAGCAGCCTCACAGAAAAGATAGTTCTACTAACTGAAATGCATCAACAAGCCAAAGATGAAAGTCTAGCCAAAGAGGAAATGTTTTCACAGTTGCTGCTGGAAAAATCTCGAGATGGGGAGGTTCTTCAAAGTAACATCCAGTCATTAAAAGATCAAGTCAACAACCTTAAAACATCACTGGAAGAAGTTGAGCAAAAGAAAAATGAACAGACCACAAGGTTACAAGTCCAAGTTGAGTTATGCAATCAAGAAATTGAAAAACTGAAGGAAATGAAACAAGAAAAAGAAGATCTTTTTCTTCAAACTGTGGAAAGAGTTGAAGATCTCATGACTAAGCTGTGTACTGCTAATAATCTTTTGGCTGATAAATCTCAAGAAGTAAGCAGCCTCACAGAAAAGATAGTTCTACTAACTGAAATGCATCAACAAGCCAAAGATGAAAGTCTAGCTAAAGAGGAAATGTTTTCACAGTTGCTGCTGGAAAAATCTCGAGATGGGGAGGCTCTTCAAAGTAACATCCAGTCATTAAAAGATCAAGTCAACAACCTTAAAACATCACTAACACATACTGAAGAGGAACTGCAAATAAAAAAAGATATCCTCAGTAAAACAAACGAAGAAAGCAGTGAGCGAATTGAGCGTCTCAATCATGAAATTGTACTTTGTAAAGAGACAATTGAGACACTTAAAGAGGAACTTCACATCAAAGATGAGCAAATGATTAACGTTAAAAAAGATGACGCAATACAGTCGGAAAGGCTGCAAGAGGAAATCTGTGCTCTGAAAAGTAAAATCAGTGGTTTGTGTGACTCTTTGAGTGAAGCTAAGCAACAGGTCCACACAAAGCAGAGTGAACTGATGAATGAAGAACAGATGGCTACATTAAAAAGTGAGACTGATTGTCAATCAAGCATGCACGAACAAGAGATGCAGTCCCTTAAGGACCAACTTCACAATATGGCCACAGCATTGAGTAAAGCTGAAGAGATGGTTCAGACTCAGCTCCAAGTGATTACTGAACAAGAAATTAAAAGTGAAAACACTGAGACAGTGAAGAAAGACTTGCTTGAGCAGCTCTCTGCTAAATCTACTGCTGTGGAACATTATAAAGCTCAGGTTGGTGAATGAAAATCTTTGACTTTGTGAGTTTGTATTTTTGCTCTTTTTTTTTTTTCCTGTTTCAATAGATGGAAAAGGCAGTGAGTCACTACAATAGCAAGAAGCAGCTTTTACAGAAAAGTGAGGAAGAGGTTGCTAATCTGAAACATTCACTCGAGGTTCAGGAGAGTGAAGTTAAAACTGTTGCCATGGAAAACAAGCTCCTACAAATGGAAATGGACAAAATCCAAAGCAATGAAAAATTACTTCTGAACAAGATTGCCAGTTTGGAAGCACAGGTATGCTCTGATAGCACTACCACATTACAGTAGTGTGAAAACTGGTTTATTAAGTAACTGCTTATCTGTTTGCTTTATTTCAGCTAAGCTTTGCAGACAAGGCTCTTCGGGCACAAAATAAATTTCACTTTGAGCAGAAGACATCAGAGCAAATGCCCTCTACTTTGGAAGTTCCTGGAGAGCAATATGGTATGAATACAAGAACAAAACTTAGAAGCATGAGCTGTGACAGCCTGGACCAGAGCTCTCTAGATAATTCGCTGAACAACACAAGGTATTAAGAGAATTGGAGATCAATTTTAAACAAGACATTTGCTCTAAGCTTGTCTTTATTATTCATAGAAAATTATCTGCACCTGGGGAAGCAAGCACACCTCTAGTTCGTAGTTCAGAGCGTCTAGCAGCCAAACGCCATGGACTCCAGGCTGAATCTCTAGAGACTCTTTACTTTACACCCATCAGCACAAGGCACCGGTAAGGCAGACTAAACTCTTTTAAAGTATTTTTAGATGCTAAAGTTGAGGAAGCACTGATGCATTTTCTGTACATTGTGACATTACAGGACTACTACAGACTTCAAACCAGAGGAGTCTGCCCAGAAACATTCGGCTTCATCTGTTAAGAGACGTCGCACCACACAGGTTATAAACATCACCATGACAAAGGTGGAGGAAACTCACATGCACTCTTATGTTTATTTGTAATTCACATTGTTTAAGACCATGCATGCCACATTAAAGTTTTAAAGATTATTATACAATAACTAACACAATTGTTTAACTCTGTAGAAGACTCCAGGCTGCAATGAAGCTGATGAAACTTTCTACAGTTTGACTTCAGCTCGCTCCCAGCCAAACCTCTCCAGTGCCCACAAAGCCCAGGGTATCGCCACAGAACTTCTCACTACACCTAAAACATCTGAAGCTGATCACCTCATTGGCCTCCCAGGATACAGACGCAGCACCATCCATTCACAGGGTAACTTTTGCTTGTGTTCACAGGCTAACTTGCTTATATAATAACATATATTGAAAGGCTCTAAATTTAACTTGTGAATTTATCTCCACTAGCTACAAGTACATTCTGTGTTGGAACAGAGAATGAACCAGAAGGTGGACCTGAGGATTGGATGAGAATAGCTGAGATTCAGGCAAGAAACAAGGCTTGCCTTCCACATCTGAAGAGCAGCTATCCATTGGAGTTTGATGTGAGTTTGATACTAGTTTCAACTATAAACAAACTAATTGTATAATATTATACAGTACATAGAAAGAATATGACTAAATGGCATTTTTTTGTTTCATTAGACTGTTCGCAACAGTGCTTTGATGTTCACTGATGAAGAACTCCGGACTGGCGACCCCATTGAGACAATCCGCCGTGCATCTGTGATGCCTGGGCAGCTCCAGGACTCTCTGACTTCCCATAGACTCTCTTACATGGGTCACAGTGGTAAAAATGCCACATCTCAGTCACGGCTTTCCTTAATGCCAGGCCAAGCCATTCCCAAAGCAGTCCGCTCCACTCTTAGGAGCCCAAAAAACAAGAGAGCACCTTCTACACTGACTATACATCCAACTTCACCTGAGGTAATTTTTACAGCTATACATTTTACTTTCTGTTTTGGAGTGGCTTTATAATATTTTGTCTCTTCACAGAAAAAAATTAGAGCTAGCTGTTTCCCTCGTCCACTTACTCCCAAAAATAAGAATGTTAGTGCTCCAGCGATCCCTCACATTCAGACTGCCCTGAGTCCAGTGAGTTTGCTTTTTTTACTTTCAATGTTTGCCGTTTTCTTTTCCTTATATTTTAAATTTTATAGGCGGATCGGAGGCAGTCAATGATGTTTACTATTGACAACACCCCAAGAAAAGACCCTAGAAAAGACATTCTAAAGAAAGGCCTGAGCAAACTACGAAGTTCTACTCGTAAATCACCAAGCAAAAATCTCAAGTCTCCTGTGCAGTCATTTAGCCGTCGTGGCCAAGAGAATATTTCTGCGAGAAATGGGCGCACACCTGTCGGAGGGGCCGGCAGCCGGGGAAGCCAGAAATCCCCCATGGTGGTAAATAAAGGACAGAGAAAGTCCCCACGTGTATCCACTAGGACTGCAAAGTCCCCTGGCCTAACGGCTAGTGCTCGCAAGGTACATTTCTTTTAAATTATAACAATATAGTTAAAACTACCTATACTCTGAATCACACTTTGTTTTAAAAGGCAGTGCATTATGTATAGCTAAAAAGCCTTAAATTAACTCAATGTGATCACTATTAACACTTTTCAGGAGTGTGTTACTTCACCTCAGGAAAATCTCACTGTAAGTGTAAATTGTTGTGGGGTTTCTGTGGTGTGGATTCACAGTTAAAGGTTCTGATTGCATCACATGGGCTTAAAGGTGCAGTCTTAACTTTTTTGGTGGGGGTCCAAAACCTGCTTATCATTATGGTGTATTGTAGCAGTACTCATCTGTTCACGAGTTTCAATATTTTAAATGTAGCCACAACTGTCACAATGACAATTAACATTTCACAACAAAATATTGCAGGTTTGAATGGCAAAGTGCTCAAAATGTCACGTACACATCAGAATCTAAAATCCCACAATTGCATTTATTCAATACAGTGTTTCTGGGAGCGAGTCACCTCAGAAGATCTCACCTGGGGTTGTCACCTACTCTTCTCCATTGCAATAGGCTAGTGTTTTGCTTTGCCTGGAATGCTCACTAGTGTTATAGCATGAACCTGCATACACTAGTAGTCAAGCAAGTGACAGACCTCCCATCACAGAAGTTAGCTGTATAATAAATAATGTCTGTGAGTTTAAAGATCCCATGACATGGTACTTGATGCTTTTATATGGCTCCTTCAAAATCAACACTCTGTGCATGAGAAACAGATAAGATGAGAGAGTCATAAATATCTCTCTCAAACTCTTTATTCTGGGCGTTGTTGCTTGAATGCAAATGAGGAGAAAACAGATGGCCAATAGTAGAGGGTGGGGGCGTGGCCAAACTCTCCGATCAGAGCCGACAGCTGATCCATTTCCTTGTTTTTGCACGGGGGAGAGATTTGAAGCGTTCCATTGAAAAATAAACACATTTCCACATAAAATAAAATTAAATCACTGCTGTTCAAAGGTCCAGAGGCTCAGATAAAGGTCTTCCGAGCCTAGAAACACTTGGACGTGCCTCCAGGCAAATAAAAAAACGCATTTCGCATTGCCTAGCGCATTCGCAGTCCAAACTCTCTGGGCGTGATTTACACAGACGCTGAGTACAGACAGACGGGGGTGGAACTGCATTTGCATTTCTTTTTTTCGATCTGACGTCAATAAGGTGCCTTGTTCAAACTCGCCCATTTGAGCTCCGATTTTTTGTAACGCAGAAAAGGATCGCAAATGCTCAGTTTAGACATTTCACAACTTTTAACCATGGGGGGGCCTAAACAGTGGTAGGGGAGCTCACATTAACGTTCAAAAACCTCCAGAAAGTGAAAATTTCATGCCATGGGACCTTTAAGCGGGGAGCAGGTGTAGTCCATTTTCAAGTTGATCAAATGTATTGTTTTAAATGTGATAACCATTTATTTACTGGATCTTTTCTTTCCACAGATGATGAGCAGGATGAAGGTGTGATTTTTTTTTTTTTTTTGCCTCAAGGAACTGCACAGGACAACATCATTCTGTTTTATCAAATCACTGAAACCCAATTTGAAATGCAGAGTAAATCATTATTTATGTTTGTACCAATTTAAGCTTTGCATATTATTACATGGACAAAAATTGGGAAAATCTGTTTGCTTCATTTATGCTTTTGTTTTAAATCGGGGTTTGTGTGCCCAAGTTTTTACAAAACCTTAGCAATGCCTCATGTTTTATCATTTTTATTTTTATTTTTTTACATTTTGAATTGGTGAAAAGATCCCCACTACAACTCAGGTTGTCAGTGAGTAATAATTGATCGTGTTTGACATACCGTTATGCCACGCCCACCACTACACATTTTAATGTAAGAAATTTGATTTTCATTGTAATATATTTTTATGTTTGTGAATAAAAAGTCTATCCACATATCAAGTATCCCTTCACTGTTGTATAAAAAGACGATAAGTGCATTTTTTTCCACTATTACTTTTATTTTGAAAGACTTTCCGGGGGCTGGACTTCGAAACCGAAAGTCAAAACGTTGACAATTACTAGATCTATGCTATGGCTCGTATTTCTTGTTTAACTTTATATTAGCTTTATTTTTAAACGAATTCCCATCGAATGAAATGCCTATTGTCTTAAGATTAATATCCACTGAACGCATACACAAAGAATGGAGCCCAACGTGGACGATGACAGGTAATTATTTTAGCCTCCCAGACTTTAGACTACTAGAGAAAAGAGCTAAAGCTATGGCTCATTACGGCTATAATATTGTATTTAAATCACCAACTTTACATTGTCTTAGTGATTTTCAAATAGCCTACAAGTCACGATTTTAAAGTCTCCCAAATGGGACTGGCTCCTCTGGTTTCCACATTAATTTATAAAGACTTTGGACTTTTTAAAATATGGCGGATTAGTGAGTCAGACGTTTCTTACAATGTGACAATGTGAAGTCATCTGAAAGTCAAACAGAACAGCATTTTTGTCGTTTGTGCAGGTATTCAGATGAGGAGGAAGAGAGGAAAAAACGACAAAGACCACCCTCCAGTTATGGTTCAATGAAAAGTGACAGTGAGGACTTGGAGAACACTGGTGTTTCAGAGGCAGATGAAGATGGCCAAGAGGAAAGCCAGTGTGATCAAGAAGTGGCTGGAGTTTTTAATCGCCCTGCTCCTGTTCAAGAGGGGATCAGGTAAAAACAGATACTCATAAATTCCACCACATGAAATTATGGATTATATATTTTTGTTTTTGTTTCGACTTTGAAGGCTGCAGAGGAATCGTCCAGTTTCTCCAGAGACAGAGTACACCATGACGACAATGCAGACCAAACCACCTGGAGCACTTGTCATAGAGACCAGGTAGATTTTTAACTATTTTTATTTTTATCAGTGTTCGTTTGGCGTACTTTGGTAAGAAGATGTGCCTGGGATTATTTGGCAATCCTTTTCCGTTTCTTGTATTTAAGTTTCATTTAAGTTTCAGTTCCACTTCTGAAATCCATTTAGTTTCAACCTAAAAGCACTCTCTCTACTCTGAATCCTCACTACCTAAACCCTAGCACCCACAGCCAATCATCATTCAGTGCTAGTGCAACCTCTGTAGCTCAGGGAGTGAAATCTAGAGGTTCTGAGCTTTCAACATGAGGCAGGGCTTTTCCATATTCTGAAAAAAACAAAACTTCTCAATGTAGCTACGGAACCCCCCTTCAACATCCAAAATAAATAAAAATATTAAAGTATTAAAGATTTAAAATTCAACTGTAGTTAATAATCAAAATGTGGCTTTTCATCACAGTTCTGTTGATTCAATCATGGCTCCTAAGACACCTGCTGAAAATGGTCTTAAAATTAGTTTTTGTTTCCTGACTGACAAGCTGCAAAGCGCTGTTTTGGGATGTGTTTTCACTCTTGAAATTACTATATTATATATTCTGTTAGTATTTGTGTGGCAAGTAAATGTTTTCTTTTAGTCCTGATATAGAGGAATTTTACGAAGATGAAAATGAAGAGACTGAGGATGACGATAATATTTTAATAACCAACTCACCTGAACCACCAGAGCCAATCGAATTTGATCAGCCAATGGATATCCACTCTGGCAAATTGCACCCTGAACAGGATCTGCCTCATGTCTTTAAGGTTTGTGTTATCATAAAACAGTGACTGTAGCGATCTAAAAGTGCTATAACTAAACTTTCAAAATGGTCTTTTGGTCCTCAGAATATACAGAAAACCCTGACAGATCTCAGCAAAGAGGAGCTTTACAAGTTTAAGATAAACTTTCATCAGCGACAGTCTGGTTTTACTCTTCAGCAAATGTTTGAGGGTGATTTACTTGATTTTGTGGATCGGATTATTGAAATGTTTGGTAAGTCAGAAAACACCTAATTAAAAATGTGGAAATTAAATAAAAAGTTTAGTGTGATAATGTTTCAAATCATCAGGTCAGGACCGTTCTCTTTTAAACACAATAAGTACCCTTGATAACATCACCAAGACCAAAGAAGCTGAAGAACTACGAGTGAATTGCAAAAGAGGTAGGAATCGCCCATTTATGACTTATTTATCAAAAGCTTCAAATAAATGCTAAACATGTTCTATTATTTTCCCATTTAAGCATTGCTTCGTTCTAGTCTGAAGCAAGATATAGTTAGAAAATATGAGTACATCTTTGAGGGAATACCTCAACCAGGAAAACGTAGTCGTCTGGATGAAATCTATGTTGAGCCAGAGATTGTCCATTATGCTTGCGGAGGTGTTGACTCTTCACACGATTTGAGATGTCCCCTTCAGTCACCGGTCCAGACTGGAAATGCTGATACTTTGGTTAGCCTGAACAACCTGTTTCGAATACAGAAGCCTGATGGTCAGCCTGTACGCACTGTGCTGACTTCAGGAATCGCAGGTATCGGCATGACTGTGTCTGTAGGGAAATATTGTTATGATTGGGCAGAACATCGAGCCAATAAGGTGATTTTTAATATAAAGCCAAAGATCATATTACAACCTACAATCTACATTGTCCCTGTACTTTCTAATGTTATCTTCCTTTTTTTCTTTAGGATTTGCAATATGTGATCACACTACCTTTTACTTCTTTGTGGATTCTGAGAAACAGAAATCTTTCTGGTTCAATTGAAATGTCGATCATGGATGTAATAGATTATCAGCATTCTTTGTGCAAAACTAAGAAATATCTAGATGACGAAGACTGCAAGTTTCTCATCATAATGGACTCATTTGACTGTTACCAAACTGCACTGGACTGGGAGGTGAGCGTTTTTCAATTGTCTTCTAGATGGCAACTTGTTTAACTTATGACTTCTCTTCACTTTTTAAGCACAGCCTTAATGCTGGGTCAATTTAATTATTGATTTTTATTTCCTAGAATTCTCCCATCATAAAGGAAAACGACACTCCTGCAAAAGTAGATGATTTGATTGTGAATCTTATCAGGGGCACTCTCCTCCCCAATGCTCAAGTGTGGATTTTAGGTCGACAGGCTGCAGTTTCACAGATTCCAACAGAATTTATAGATGCTGTAACTGAAGTCCAAGGATTCAAGTATGTAATTTCAATTTTATATCAACTATCAACTGCCAGTTCTTTCCTCTCAAAGATATTTATTTGTATCTTGTTGTAGTGAGCAGATGAAAGACGATTACTTGACCAGACGCTTCAAAAAAACAGAAATGGGGGATAAAATTGTAAATCATTATAAACAACTGCCCGGACTCTGCATTATAACCCGACAGCCGTTCATTTGCTGGATTATGGCCAGAATCTTTGGTCATAACTTCCAAAACAAGCAAGATTATGGAAGACATCCTCCCAAACTGACCCCATTCTACGTGAACACCTTACTTATCCAAACCAACCGCAGAATGCAGTTCTACTATGATAAGCCGGAAAATAACCTGGTGAGGTTCTTAAGATGTTTGTGTAATCGTATTCCCTTATAATCTCTTGTGTAAAATGTGTACATCATCATCTTCACATTTAGAAATGGTCCGATGCTGACAGGCAGATGTTGAGCGACTTGGGGAAGATGGCTCTGAAAATGCTGGAGCAGAACTCTCGCGTGTTTGTTGAGGAGGACCTGAAAGAGCACGGCCTGGTCTTATCTGATGTCACAGTATTTTCTGGCCTGTGTAGCGAGCTGCTCCCAATCTCTTCAGGAAAAAGAAGATTCTGTTTTATACACTCAACTGTTCAGGTATAAAATCTTTCTACTGATGTGGTATTACACTTTCCTAACGTTTCTTAAAGGAAAAGTAATGTTTTTTTTTACAATTTGAGCCTTATTTCGGTAATAAAACAAGTTGTTTTACTCACCCATAGCACTTTGGTGTCATATGGAGCACTTCCAGAGTTGTTTTAGATTTGCGGTTAGCCTAGCGCAACTTCTAGCCATAGCTCAGGGCATATAATATATTCCCCAAGAATGTAGCACAAACTTTAGCACTTTTCAAATCATAGAAGCCCGATGTCTTAGTCTACGATTTCTTTTGAAGCAAAAATGGCCTGTAATCCGAGATTTATCCATAGTTTTCAGCTTTGCGTTTCATGTTTGGGTCCCGGGAGCTGAGAGCACAGTCCGCGCATGCGCACTGGCCTCCTCATCTACTCGAAACTATGGCTAAATCTCGGATTACAGGCCACTTTTGCTTCAAACGAAATCGTAGATTAAGACATCGGGCTTCTATGATTTGAAAAGTGCTAAAGTTTGTGTTATTTGGAGACCGCAAAGTAATGCCCTGAGCACTCAAGTTAACGGATATGCTAACTTCTACGACACTGCTCAAAATGACACCAAACTGCTATGGGTGAGTAAAACTACTTGTTTTATTGCCGAAAGAAGGCTCAGATTGTAAAAAAAACGTTACTTTTCCTTTAACATCAACAATCTATATAAAAGTTACCCATTTCTTCCAGGACTTCATGGCTGCTTTATATGTCTTCACCGCTTTTCGTGTGGAGTCCAAAAATGTTCTGAAACAAGTGTCCGCTTTCTTCATGTCCAGTCAGCAAAACAAATCAGCAGCAGAAGTTGTGCAATGTGCCATAAACCGGACTTTCAGCTCGCCACTGGGACAGTATAAGATGTTTTTGAGATTTCTGTGTGGCTTGCTTTCCCCCAACAACAACAAACTGCTTAGTGGCAATCTTTACAACCGCAGTAATGACAAGGTGAATAGCCATGAAGAGGTGAGGGCATTGCTGGAGAGGACGCTACAAACTTGTCCACAAGATAGGACGGAAGACATAAGAGAATGTTTCAGAGAGCTAACCCAGGTGGATGATTAGTTCACTACATTAAGCACATTTCTGTATCATTAAGTTATTCTACAGGTTCATGTGTGTATGTATCTATTTTTTGTTGTTAGCATTTGTGTGTCATGTAGGCTAACCATAATGTTTTTGGGGAGATTTTGGAATACTAAATGCAACTCCATTTGCACACCTACTGTTTACAGAAAAAAAAAAATATACCGGTATATAAAAATGAAAGCTTGATGAAATTTGACTCTAAGGAAAAGAGTGGTAGTGAGGAAAAGTGTCATGTGCTTTAGCCTTTTAATAAATTGTTTTTATATCGCCATGGTTTTGTCTCAGCTTTTGTTTTATTTTGTTTTTTATAACTAGTACACTTTTGTAGTATTCTTGTATCATAATTTTAGAATATGAAGGGAAGCCTGTTAAGAAAATACATAGATTACTGATTCAGATTATGTTGGTTTTAAAAGATTGTGTTTTTAGCAACCATAGTTTTTTTTTTTTTTTTTTCCCCATAATTATTAGAAATCCTGGGCTATTGATATGTTGCTTGATAACATGGTTCTGCCCATTGATTAATTAAATTTCCACTCACTTTGAATCCTGGATGGTCTGGTGTGAATGTAGCTACTTATTGTGGTTAGTGTCAAAGTTTGTATTTTTTGTTTATATTATCATTGTTTTGCTTATTTCTGTCCATCCTATATGGAAAAAAAAAACAACTTAGGATAGAGTCGCCTCCAACTCAGACATCAGTACACCACCTCAGCCTTTTATGTCTCCATTGACTTCCAGTTTTATTATTTTTTCTTTTAGAATTGATTTTAAAATGGTATTGTTTGTTTTTAAATCTCTTAATGGCTTCGCACCTCCCTGCTTGACTGATCACAACTCAAACAGGGTCAACAAAGATCAACAGACCAGCTTCTACTGGAAGTCCTCAGAGTCAGGCTCAGACATTGGGATGACCGGGCTTTTTCACTGGCCGCAGACTCTGGAACAATCTGACCCCTGATATGCCACTATCACCCCGGATAGGACTTTGTCCCGTTTACATCCAGGCTCTAAACTCATCTGTTCAGACTGGAGTTTAACACTTAGTAATGCAGCAACACTTCGCACAATTCATTTTCATTGTTTAATTTTTACCCGTTTTTATATTGTGTTGATGTCAATGTAAACTACTTTGGTCACCTTGAGTGTTGTAAAGGACTCTACAAAATAAGTCTAATTTTGATGTAATTTTCAAATACAAGGAACAAGACCTATAACTCTTTTAATACAAAAATGATATACACTTTTAATGTGGCTGCTATTTTACATTTTTGAATGTTACATATAGTACAAAGTGGGTGGTATCTTCATGCTGGTGATGTGAGTGTCATGGCCGCTGCTTGGACTGTGAATGAGGCTATGCTGATTTGACGCTTGACTTCATCCCAGGACTTCTCTGGGTCAGCTGCTTTTTCAATGTCAAACAATGCATCATAGATTCCTGGGAAAGACTCGCCTGCATACTTGTTGTGGCTACTGGGAGCGAAAATAATATGCCTAAAACACAAGAAACATGTTTAATTGTAATAAATATAAAATACAGAAAAACAAAAAGAAATCTGATCATTCACTTGCCTGTAAAATGGCCTGCCTGGTAAACCTAAAGGGTCAATGAATGCACGTTCCAAGTACATGAGCTGATCATTCACTATACGAACCTGCAAAGGACTACGCATGGAAATATGTCATATTTAAAGTTACACTAACAATAGACACATTTCAAATTTTGTAAACAACTACATTCTCAATTATGCAATGGTCACAACTGGAGCTAAAAGTGAAGCAGAACATAATGCAATTTCAATAAAGAGATAAGAGTTTGGTAAATGAAAGCCACTCAGATACAAGTAATATCAGAGCCAGATTTGAAGACATACAACTCTGGAAAAAAAATAAGAGACCACTGCATTTTTTTCTGAAATCAGCATCTCTACATGTATTACAGCCATTCCATTCCAGCGTCTGTTGAATTCCAACACAAACACAAAGCTGAGCTACTTCAGTTTTCACACCAGGAGTGGAATAAAGTCACCCAAGAACAATGTGAAAGACTTGTGGAGAGCATGCCAAGACGCATGAAAGCTGTGATTAAAAATAATGGTTAATGCACCAAATACAGTATTGATTTCTGAACTCTTCTTATGTGTAAACATTAGTATTATGTTGTTTTAAAATGAATAAATCTTGTTTCTTTGCATTGTTTGAGGTCTGAAAACATGTATCTTTTTTGTTATTTTGACCATTTGTCATTTTCTGCAAATAAATCCTCTAAACAATAGTATTTTTTATTTAGAATTTGGGGAAAATGTTGTCAGTAGTTTATAGACTCAAACAAAAATGTTCCTTTTGCCCAAACACATACCTATAAGTAGTAAAATCAGAAAAACTGATCATTTTGGAGTGGTCTCTTATTTTATCTTTAAAAGTAGATAATTATAGACAGAGGCCTATTGCCTACTAAAAAAATAACCCTGAAAATAAAAAAAAACTGCTTATTTTTCTTATAAAGGCTTGAAACCATTAGTGTTTTGATCTGATGTCACTTAATCATTAAAAATTTGTTATTTTGTCTCTATATTGCCTCCATTACAGAACGTTCAGATAGCAGTGTTTATAATGTAAATTGACAAAAGGCACAGTTTTAAAAAAAATATTATACATTAGGCTACTTACTCCGCTTTATTCAAAGACTGTAACCTCTCATGGAAATTCTTGGCTGCTGCTGTGAAGTTTCCCACCGCCGAAAAAAGTGAATCTTGGAAAAAAAATTATAAAATTAAAAAAAAACTAAAATTTCTCTATGACAGAAGCAAACTACACTTACCAAACGACACTTCATATTTCTGCATTTGCTCTGGGTGTCTTCCTGCGATTTGTGAGATGCTCAGTGCGTACGTATTGAGTGAGTTTGCATATTCGTTGGCACTGAGAGGTAGGAGCACAGAATCAGCCAATGAGAATACCAGCCCTCCACGGACCCGAGCCACTGCTTCAAGCCGTCTGAAGGAGGGGTCGTAGAACTTCTCCACAACCTCAAAGGTTTCATACACACTGTGGTACACTGGGTAACTGCTGTAGCGTTCAGTTTTCTGACACAGAGAGAAAGAACACTGGTTTAGAGAAAATACACTATAGGTTAGCATTTACATTATTGGTCACAGCCAACCTTATTTTTGGTGTATCTGGCTCGACCGGCAGCAATTCCAAGTCGGATGAAGTAAGCCTCAAAGTCACTGCCTGATCCCAGCTTACTTATTCTACAAAAGAAAGATCTAGTCAGCTATAGCCTAAGACTACACTTTATTTAGTGCATTATAGGCTATGTCTTGACATGGAATGGAAGCTTTACTTGTCATTGTAAACAACAAAAAGACTTGGACAGGTCCATGGACCTTAAAGCAGCTGACATGGGGAGCTAACATCCCACCTCTCTCTTCAGTGATACAAGAACATAAACAGAATAGGGAGTGCAAATTAAACTTCCATACATGCAGAGAAAAAATCCGAATGCCCAAAATATTTTTTTTTTCATTTTCCCCCCTTTATTGTTTTGTTTCATTCCTTAAAGATGGATATCAAATAATATGCTGACTCTGCAATAGTCCCCACACGCCTGCCTCACCAGTTCAGTGGACTGCTGTGAATTGTTCAGAGATTGTCCTTGATTGTCCACCTCTCCAACGCCCCCCAATTTCTGCCCTGTGCTGTCCACATCACTGAATTTAAGTGTCTCCTTGAGCTAACTGAGGCACTTGCACATCTCAAACCCACTAGCTGCCACATGGACATTTTACCTACAACCCTTTTTAAAGTATTTCCCTCTATTTTATTTATTTAATTTCATCTGTACTCTCTGGTGTTGTTCCATCATTTTTTGTACACTCACTAATTCCCAACTCACTGAGACACTGAGAATGTATCAAACTACAGCAGGCCCATATCCAGTTACCTTTCATAGCAACATTTACACATGCTCCGCCTGGGTTTAACTCTTGAGAAACACCAGATTAAGTATCACCTCCATGCTGACGATACCTAGCTTTATCTCCCTGTCTCCACAAACAATGGCTTTGCCCTTGCCACTCTCCATCCCTGTCTTGCGGAAAACTGGATGTCCTATAATTTCCTCCAGCTGAATGAAAATAAGACTGAGGTTACTTTATTTGGACCTGTTTTAACACCCTTTCATCTGACCTTGGGCCCCTCGCTACAGATTTGCACAGTTCTGTAAAGAACCTTGGTGTTTTTATGTTTGTAACTAAAAGACTGGCCTACTGCAACATATTCAGGCCTCCCACAATCCTTCTTCATCAGGTTAAAGTTAGTCCAAAATGCTGCTGCCAGATGCTCACCAGTCCTAAAAAGACACACCCATCTTAGCCTAACTCCACTGGGTATTTGCCTGTTTTTCTAGGTGTTTTTAAGCTATAAAAGCACCATTTAATGACTGTAAGGTAGCGCTGTTTAATGTCATACTGTGGAACATTCCAGGCAGAGCAATAGCATATCCATAGAAACAAGCAGGTGACAGAACCTCCACCAGAAAAGCTGCACAATGCACCTTAAAGATCCCATGACATGGTACTTCTTGATGCTTTTATATGGCTCCTTAATGGTTCCCTAATACTGTAAATGAATCCTTCTTCAAAATCAACACTCAGTGCATGAGAAACAGAGATAAGCTGAGAAAGAGTAATTTTTCTCACTCAGAACACTCTATAATGGGCGTTGTTGCTTGAATGCAAATGAGGAGAAAAAAGCTGGCCAATAGTAGAAGGTGGGGGCGTGGCTAAACGCTCCGCTGTCTGCTCTGAGCGCTCTTTGATCCATTTCCTTGTTTTTGCACGGGGGGAGAGAGTTGAAGAGTTCCATTGAAAAATAAACACATTTCCACATAAAATAAAATTAAACCACTGCTGTTCAAAGGTCCAGAGGCTCAGATAAAGGACTTCCGAGCCTAGAAACACTCGGACGTGCCTCCAGGCAAATAAAAAAATGCATTTCGCATTGCGTAGCGCATTCACAGTCCAAACTCTATGGGCGGGATATACAGGGACGCTGAGCGGAGACAGAGGGAGGGGCTGGAGCTGCATTTGCCGATCTGACGTCAATAAGGTGCCTTGTCCGAACTCGCCCGTTTGAACAATGGTTTTGTGTAACGCAGAAAAGGACCGCAAATGCTCAGTTTAGACATTTCGCAACTTTTAGCCATGGGGGGGGGGGGGTTAAACAGGGTAGGGGAGCTCACATTAACGTTCAAAAACCTCAGAAAGTGAAAATTTCATGCCATGGGACCTTTAAACTTGAACATACTCCCTTTTACCTAATTTTAACCCACTTATAAACACAGTTTGTTCAAGATGACATTCAACTGAAAACTTTGGATTTTATCTTTGTGTATTCAGCTACTTTTTCATGTACTTTTATATTAGTTTTATTGTTTTACTATGTTTTTTTCCTGTTATAAAACACTTTGGTGCAAATTGTTATGGTTGTTTTAAATAAAATGACCTGATGTAACAAGCAACTTATTTCAGTGAGACAATATTAAGTAATTATTAAAACAAAAGGACAGTCACTCTCTTTATATGAATTAGATACACACTGGCCATGAGAACCCCATGTTAGAGAAGCCCATGCCACTGAAGCCTCTGTACAAAAGCACGTGTTTATACCTGGGTGCATCACGATCGCTTGTCCAGTTGTCTTTTTTATGCCAGCTTTCATATAGAGACATTCCCTCTTCTCCTGCCTCTGGACTTCCAATCTACACAATACAGACGTTTTATCGTAAGTACAAGTATCTCTGAATGTGCACTGTTTACCTACCCTTTTCACCTCACCTGCTTTGTTATGTCATATACAAGCGTGTGAAGAGAAGGTGTGCAGTCTACCCTCAGTGTATACATACCTAAAATAAAACACACAAAATACAGCTCTGGAAAAAAAAAATCAACATCTCTACATGTATTACAGCCATTCCATTCCAGCGCCTGTTGAATTCCAACACAAACACAAAGCTGAGCTACTTCAGTTCTTGCACCAGGAGCGGAAAAAAGTCACCCAAGAAGAATGTGAAAGACTTGTGGAGAGCATGCCAAGACGCATGATTAAAAATAAGGGTTATTGCACCAAATATTGATTTCTGAACTCTTCTTAAGTGTAAACATTATTAGTATTATGTTGTTTTAAAATGAATTTGATCTTGTTTCTTTGCATTGTTTGAGGTCTGAAAACATGTATATTTTTTGTTATTTTGACCATTTGTCATTTTCTGCAAATAAATGCTCTAAACGATAATATTTTTATTTGGAATATGGGGGGAAATGTTGTCAGTAGTTTATAGACTCAAACAAAAAATAATTTTACAGTGGTCTCTTATTTTTTCCAGAACAGTATTATACACAGATATTTACTATAATTAAGGCTATGTAAATGTATAGCCACAAGAGCAAATAATACAGTCTTTGGAAGTCAGTTATATATTAGGTCCAATTGAGAGAGGCTATGAGTGAGACCATATCATAGGAAGATCATTCATAACAAGGCCAGGACCTTCTCATTCATAATAGAACAATATAGTTAAAATAAAAAAGAAGGATGTTCATTAATCAGTGTGCCATTTAAAAGACAACTTATCCAAAAAAAGAAATTAAAAAAAAATCTCAAATTGTCAAAAAAATCTATCTTCATTTTGCATGTTCAAGATTTTGATTCTTACCTTCTATAGCGGAGTCAGCATTGATATAAGCCACAGCTCTCTCTTGGAGCAGTTTGGCATTATCCTATAAGACAAAGAAAGATTTAAAAAAGGTGTCACAAAATAAAAATATATGTGAATCTGAAATGCTGTTACCTCAGCCCATTCTGTTGACCCCTGAAGGCCAAATTCCTCTGCATCCCAACTGGCAAATATTATAGTTCTTCGAGGTCTCCATCCTTCATGTACAAACAACACACATGAAAAAACATAAAAGTGAAACAAATGACTGTATTTAAATATCAGCTACCTTTGCTGAGGAGGCAGCCAGCACTCCTCACAGTCTCATGGACTACTGCTGCACCAGACATAGGATCGATGCCTCCAAAGACCCAGGCATCTCTGTGTCCACCCAAAATAATGTATCTGTCTTTACACAGCCAAAAACAAAGCAAATTAGTCTCGTCCAAGTTTAATATTTCTCAGCGTTAATGCTACATAAAAGAACACAATGCTTTACCTGGTTCAAGAGTGCCTCTGATCTTGCCAATGACGTTGTAGATCCTCATTACCTGGTTGTTGGTGTGGATGTTTAAACGCACCGTACTTCAAATAGAATCAGAAAAATCCAACTTTTTAAAATTGAAAGCATAAACACAGTTAACACTAATTTATACAAAACACATTCTCGCAACAAATTACGTATTGTTATCTCTGACATTGTACACAGACAATTTCAACAGGGCAACTATAACACAATTGGTACACTCAAACTAGAAACCTATTGGATACACTGGTCCTTGTTACCATAAAATGTAGGTAAATGCTTACAAATTTTTGTATTCATTGATGAATCCTGGTCCAATCCGGTATGAGACATTCAGGGCTCCCTTCCAGTTGTTGGGTGGAATCTGTCCTCCCATGTTCCTTGGAAGTAAATTGCAATTTTTGTCACAATAATAGTGTACAAACTTTCCAGTCAATGATAAAAAATAAAAATGTGCAACTAACTTTAGCAAGTAAATTGCATCATAGTATCCTATGGGATGCACAGGGATCTTGGATAGTCCAACTCCTTCCTCAAGTTTGGATCTGTACGTATATTCTGTGAGGTAAATGGGTAGATTACATAAATTATGTGTAGAATCCCTCAGTTGGTAGAATCCATGGCCAACTGGACAAAAGTTTATTTGGTCAAATACGTTTTGCAGCTCATCCAAGCTGCTTCTTCAGTTCTGGTCAGACGCTGGTAGACACTGCCTAACATCTGCCCTCTCTGCCCAGTTTTGAGAGGGGAGTTAAAGAAGCTATTTTTGTCAAGAAAGAGAATCCTTCCTTGAACAGAAATGGAGGTCTCAGACATCATTTGTCTCCCATTTATAACTCTATCCTCAAACCTAAATCAAAACAAAGAAAACAATAGGGCAGCCAGGTCAGGTCCAGAGGTGTGAAAACACCCATTATGGCCCTGAATGGTTCTGCTAACAAGATCCCACACTCCCACTGCATATTGAATAGGCTTACCTAACAAAAACTGAAAACAAGTAGTTGTAGTAGTTTCAAAGTACTTTCATTGTAGTTAGCTCCTCCATTCAGGCAGATATAAGCAGTGTCCAGATTCTTTATTGTCATTATGCAAGCATAACGAAATTTTGACGGACTCCCGGCTACAGAAGTATAAAAATACAACAAGCATAAAGATCAAAAGTATCATAAATAGATAAAAAAAAGCATCATAAATACAGTTCCAGTAGTGTAAAGTGCCTGCAGTGTCTGACCAGAACTGAAGAAGCAGCTTGGATGAGCTGTGAAACGTATTCGACCAGTCCAGTTGACAAATTGAATTTCTCCTTTTGCATTACATAAATTACTTAATAATAGAGCAGTTATAACAATTTGGAGGTTAACTTAAAATAGAAAAAGCTTTTACCTTTTTAGGTAAGGGCATCTGTGAGATACCCTATTTACACCTTATTTAATCCTACCTGCACCTTTACATTGTACTTTGTATTTTTTATTACATTTTATTACATATTTTTATTATATTGTTTACTTCTCCCCCTGCACTTTTTGCAACACTTTTTACCATGTACTATTATTGCGTGCTATTAGTACTTCTTGACTATCTTATCGAGTCAACAGTTTTTCTGATCCTAAGCATTTCATTGCATTGTTGACCTTATGTTGATCATGCATATGACAAATAAACCATCTTGAATCTTACCTTTTGCAGGGTATCCAGGTGTGAGGGGGTCACCTGCTCCGTTCAGGTTCAGCACGTTTCCTCTCTGAGCTCCTCCACCAGGCAAGTTCCAGCCATTTGGGTAAGCCTAAACATTTTACAGAGTAAACTGCTCTGTGCATTTTTGCTACTTATCAGGTATCATATCATATCATATTACTGGTACTACTGGTTTTAGGGGAACAAAAACCAACTGTGTTGCTCATTTACCAAAAATGTACCTTTTTAAACCGTCAACATAATTATTTACTAATTACTTATTTACTAAAACTACAATATGAAGTGCAAGTAAAAAGTAAGTTATCTTGAGTATCTTACTTTTTTTTTTTTACTGCTGTTCTTCCACTTTGGTGTTATTGCAACACAGAAATGTCCTCTTTGTGGAACAAACAAAAGTTCTCTTACCTCATGAGGTTACTCAAATGAGCCAGTAACTGTAACTTGTTAGTACTTTAGAAATATGTATATAGTTCTTATTTGCCACTCTTATATGTGCCTCTTGAAGATGCTCACCTGTACTCCATCAGCACAGTAATCTGCTGGGTCAGAAAACATGATGAGGCCTTTTGCTCCTGATAACATGGCATTTTTCACCTGTTAGAGAAACACTAATTCAATCTTTTACTGTTTTGTTTTTGGTTTCCAATGTAAAATCCCTTACCTTATTGCCTCGGAATATTTTTCCATATCTGACTATTACAATTTTTCCTGTTACATTTATTCCCATTTGTCTCTCCAGCTGTAAAAAATCTTCTGTCCTGCCATAATTGACATAGACCAATTCGCCCTGTGGTAGAAACAGTCAATTCACTGATTGCATTATTGTTTGATCAGTCTGAAAAAGTTCACCTCTGGTTGTCCTTTAGCTGAAAATGCACTGTATGGGGGCACAATGTCTGAAATGTCTTCATAGCCTTCTGGAACAGGCTCAGCCAAAGATGTATTGACAATCTGCACACATGAACAAGAGCCTATATCAACCTTAGTCGCCAAGTTGAAAGTAGTTTTCAGAGCACTATTTCTTTATCTAACTATAATGTTATAAAAGAGACCTTGAACTTCTGCGGGCTATATATATAATATTGCTGAATACCTCATTTCCCAGTGAATCTACTATGGAGATGTAATTTGGTTGTGTTTTGTTGGGATAGGACAGCAGAACATCGTAGTGCACCAGCTCCACAGAGTCCAACCCAAAGTCCTGCCACTCTTTTTGGATCTGCTTGGCATATTTCAGGTTCTGCTCTGTTCCAGCCAAGTGAGGGAGCTGTGTGAATGCCCTACATGAGAAATAATTGTTAGTGATGATGAAGAAACCTAAATTTACCTTGTTATAATTGGAGGAATCTGAAAACATATTGTTTCATTTCAGATAAGTTGTCCTTGACGAATTTTTCAAAGGAGAAAGCTGCATTTATTTAGATGCAAATTTACAACAGTACATCACTTTGGCATTTACCTCAGATGCTTTCTTATGTTTTCTGCTTTCATTTCTTCTAAAAAATCTTTCAGGATCTTGCTGGAGTCTTTCTGCTTTTCAGTTCTTGGATGTGCAGGCTTCGCAAACCAGCCTTAGGCAGAACATGAGTTATTATAACAGAATTTGGAAGCAGGTGAAATAATATTTTATTTTATTATTTTATTTATTATTATTCTGGGCAGCAGATCTGCTTGGACTGCTGCCTCCACGACCCAGAAAATATATAATATATATATATATATAAAATATATATAAATTATATATATATATATATATATATATATATATATATATATATATATATGCATGCACTGTGTACCCTTACTGGAGGCATTAAACATATCTATCTAGCATTTATTGATTTACAGGTGTTTTTTATTGCTAAACAACTACATGGAAAAGACATTTGAGTCACTGTGAATGTCTTACTTGACATCACCTGCTCTTTCAGGAGGAAGAGGGCGATAAATAATGCCATACTGTGGACTATTCTAAGCAAAGAATGAATAAATCCATGGAGACAAGTAAGCAGCAAGTCACAAAGTTCACCTATAAGGCAGCATGGGTAAGAAAGTTGATGCAACAACAACCCCAGGATAGAAAGTATGTGTCAAAGTACTTCTGTGTATGGATGTGAAATGTGCCTGTGGGGTGACAGCAAAGCCTACTGACACATATTGTTGAACTTAAAATGAGACTGAATAAGTGAAACACAAGCTTACCTATAATATATCCTAAGAAGAAAACTCCCAGGATGACCAATGTCCAGAACATCCACTGTAATAATGGTCTTTTTGTTCCCATTTTAAGGCCTCGCTGCAAGGCCTCAGTCTCACAAGAGTGCCTGCACAGAGATAGAGAATAATTTGTTTATGTAGTGCTCAGTAAGAGACGAGAGAGAAAGGGAGGGAAAAAGAGGGGGAGGGGGCAATACAGGCTTCCAATGAGTGCAGTGGAGTGACAAGTGTGTTATCAGGAATACAAAGTTGCTCATTACAGCTCGGTGTGGTCATTGGAATGGTGAGTGCCGTGCACCTTGGCCACCACATTGCTTAGTCAGCACAAATGAACTAAACAATATAGGCTAATGTCATTGTGACCACTGTTCCAACAATAGTTTTAATAAAGGAGTTAGAAGTCATGTAGTCATACTTACAGGTCCTATATTACACAAATTGGATTTTTGCGAACGTTAAGCCATGTTAGAACAGTGTTACCTTATCAAAAACATACCCAGTTGTGTTGTGATTCATTCACACACGTTTGAGTAACCTTTTATTTTTAGTCTGTCTACATCTCCAAAGCTCAAAATGCTCCGTTCCACCTTGTGATGCAGTAGTTTTCAAGTGAACAGCTACCTCTGACCAACATCTTAGACTTAAAGTTCAAGTTCAAAGTTCAAAGTCAGCGTTCTGACCAGCTGCATCACTGTGTGGTACGGGAGCTGCACTGAACAGAACAGGAAAGCCCTGCAGCCACAGTGAATGCAGCTGGGAGGATCACTGGTGTCTCTCTCCCCTCCCTCCTGGACATTTTTAACACCCGCCTCACCCGCAGAGCGTCCCCCCCATATTGGCATAACCTGTATTCCATAAAAAGACATATCACTCTAGACCAGACCTGGGCAAACTGTTCCACAAAGGGCCGGTGTGGCTGCAGGTTTTCTTTCCAACCAAGCAGCAGCACACCAGACTTGACTCCTTTAATCAACTGATCTCAGTCTTCAGACAGGTGAAGGTGTGCTCTTGGTTGGTTGGAACAAAAACCTGCAGCCACACTGGCCCTTTGTGGAACAGTTTGCCCAGGTCTGCTCTAGACACTAAAAAACAAAACAAAACAAAAAACAACCTACTGCTAAGGACTACTGTTGCACTGTTGCACATTTACTACTGGAATTTTACTTAGATCTTAGATTTTAGTTTTAGATTTTTGTCTTAGATAGAATTTGTTGTGTTTTGTCTTTATATTGTATTTTGTACACTGTCTTTTTTGCACTGCTTAGCCAGACAGAAACGAAATTTCAATTCATTCTATGTTGAACACATACGACAAAATACAATATAAAGACAAAACAAAAACTTCTAAGACTAAATCTAAAATCTAAAGCAGTGCAAAAGAATAAATAAATGCCTATTTACAAATGTCCAAAATGTGCAGTGTGCATCAAAAATGTGCAATGGAAGATGCAGCAGTGAAATGTGCAGTAATGTGCAATAGAATGTGCATTGAAAGTAAAGATAAAAACAAATGTGCAACAACAGTAGTAAACAACAGTACAACAGTAGAAAATGCCAGTAGTAAATTCAAATTAAACTCACCCCCAGTGGAAAGATCTTCAGTGTTTCTCCACAGATTTCTGACCTTTGTAGTTCAGTCCACTTTATACCCTTTTGTTGGTCACATTCTTAATCCTCACTCAATATAACCAAAATGATTATTTCTCTAAATCATATTAAATGTCCTACACTTGAGGTCATATATCTCTCCTTGTGCTTTGTGAACAGCTGCGTATGCTTTGCTTAAGCTTTAGGTTTCAAGCTGTGGGACACTCACCACCCTCAGGAATTTAGGGAGGACATACTCCGCTCCTCAGAGCATCCAGGCATAAAGGTAGCCTAGCGTACGGTAACAAATTTAAAGGTAGATTGTGTAACTTGGTGGAAGGTTCATAAAATGCTTTTTTCATGGAGATGTTATTGCTTTGTTCGAAATGTTTCACAGTATGGTATTAAATGTTTCTATCTTCATGGAGGCCAAACCAGACTAAGTAACTGGTCAGATTTGTGGAGAGGCAACTTTAATATAGCCCATGAGCCCATCAATAATACTTGACCAAGTAAAATAATGACCTTACGTAGCCTACAACATCATCTTACAAAAGTAACTAACAATTATATTCCCCACATACAGAACAACAGAAATAACAACAAAATACTTGGAAATTAAGGTATTTTATTTGATTACTATCTTTGGGGAAAAACAGAAAAAGAACAATTGACCAACTACATTTTAAAAGTGTGTGTGAAACTCAGTGCCTGTGTATGCTGCAAATCTGGTTCTTCAGTTTCTTAATCTTAATTAAGTAGGCTGACAATTCTTAGAAAAACAGCCTGAGCTTGTTTTGTCTGGGCTGTGAGCTCTTTTGTCAGCCTGAAATTAAAATTCACATACGCAATTGAATATGAAAACAGTAGTATTTATGTAAAGTACTGAAACTAAACATAAGACAAACCCAGGAATAAAGTTAAAGTTGAATTTTTTGAACAAAGAGATGCGGGGTGCCGTTACAGTTTTCTGTTTGTTGTTCACTAATGTTTAAGTTACAATCTGAATAAATCCAAAACACATGAGGCAGGCAGGACCCTGGAAAACACTGCCACAGTTCACTTCAACCCAACCGTAGTAAAGTGCTGCAATTGCACCACAGACAAAGTCACACAAGATATGATGTAATGTGATATTCTGGTATCAAAATAGATTTGGAGCCTTACAGGTTTTACCCCCAGAGATATACTGTAATTAAAACAAAACTGTAAACTATCTTTAAAGTCAAAGTCAAAGTGTACTTTATTGTCAATTCACTATGTAACAGGCATTACACAGAGGACTGAAATTGTGTTTCACCAGACACCAAATGTGCAATCTAACTAAACACACACACACACACACACACACACACACACACACACACGCACACACACACACACACACACACTCATGGACATGAAGTGTATCCCGGCATCAACAATAAATAGACATAAGACATACAGGTAAAAATATACTCTTCCAACAAGAAGGAAAGTTCGAGATAGAATGAAATGTGCAATATGTAAGTTCGAGGTAGTTAGAGGTAGAATGAAAAAATGTGCAATATGTAAGGTGCAAAAGTGAAGGTGCAATGTCCAATAAAGGACAGCAGAGGGGTAAACCAGAGGTCCTTAACACCTTTTGACCTTGGGCCTTCATGGGACCGTCTGTACAAAGTAATCTCAAATTAAATGTTTTGTAATCTACTGATTGTGGGGCCCTCAGCAAGGTGCTTGAGGCCCTACTTTGGGGGCATGTGCAGTGTCACGTGACCAATTTTACGCACACAATAGGTCTTCTATAAACGATAAACATCTGATGAGGAGCAAAGTGGAGCTTTCCCGAGTCCCGATGGGGATGAGTGACAATACAAAACTTACGAATCTGGAAAAACGGGTTTTTCTTCGAGGACGAAAGAAAGCGATATTGACTGAAGACAAGGTCAACAATGCAATGAAATGCTTAGGATCAGAGGAACCCGTTGACTCGCTATGATAGTCAAGAAGTACTAACAGCATGCAATAAAAATACAAGGGAAAAAGTAAACAATATAAATATGTAGTAAAATATAATAAAATACAAAGGTACATGTAAATAAGGTGTAAGTAGAGTATTTCACAGGTGGTAATACTGCTCAAATGAATTTCATATTGCACATAATATATTACAGTATAAGTATTGCACGTGGATTTCGTATTGCACATAATATAGTGTAGTATTGCATATACTGTATCCTCCTGAAACCCGGCCCATTCATTTGTGTCCTTTAAAGTGCACATTGAGTTAACCAGTCTATCTTCTAAGTGTTTTGAGATAGACTCTAGTTTGTGGCTGCTCTGTGAAAAAAATAAAATAAAAAAATAAAAAAATAATAAATAAAAATATACATAAATAAGTAAATAAATAAATAATAAATACAAATATAAATAAAAAAATAAAAAATAAGTAAAAAAAATAAATCAATAATAAATACAAATATAAATAAAAATATAAATAAAATAAAAAAATACATAAAAATAAATAAATACATACATACATAAATAAATACATAAGAAATTAAAGTTGTAACATGTCCATTACAGAGGACATGTTACAACTTGTACCATGTCCTCTGTAATGGACTGTAAAAGTTTTTAGATTCCCTTTTAATTTCTTATTTACCTAATGATGTATTTATTTATGTATTTTTATTTATTTGTTATTTTATTTATATTTTTTATTTATTGATTTGTGTATTTTTATTTATTATTTTGTATTATTTTATTTATTTATTATTATTATTGTTTATTTTATTTTATTATCATAGTGCAGCCACAAACTAGAGTCTATCTCAAAACACTTAACAGACTCAATGTCCACTATAAAGGACACAAATGATTGAATAGGCAGGGTCTCAGAAGGATATACCCCCATGTGCCCACTGTCACACACTCAAACTATAGCGTTCATCAATAATATGTGCAGAAGACAGATCTGATCGCTTACTCTAGTGACGTAACCACGCAGACAAGTGAGCAAATCTAAGGTTTGACCCAGGTCTGGACTGGGACAAAAAAAATGGCCCTGGCATTTTTGGCTTAGACTGGCCCCTCATAATTAGTCCTGGTTTAGTCCTGGTTCAGACCTGATTTAGTCCTGATTTAGACCTGATTAGTCCTGGTTTAGTCCTGGTTCAGTCCTGATTTAGTCCTGGTTCAGACCTGATTTAGTCCTGATTTAGATGTCATTAGTCCTGGTTTAGTCCTGGTTCAATCCTGATTTAGTCCTGGTTTAGTCCTGGTTCAGACCTGATTTAGTCCTGATCTGATTAGTCCTGGTTTAGTTCTTGTTCAAACCTGATTTAGTCCTGGTTCAGACCTGAGTTAGTCCTGGTTCAGACCTGATTTAGACCTGATTAGTCCTGGTTTAGTCCTGGTTCAATCCTGGTTTAGTCCTGGTTTAGTCCTGGTTCAGATCTGGTTTAGTCCTGGTTCAGACCTAATGTAGTCCTGGTTTAGTCCTGGTTCAGTCCTAAATTGTGTTCCGGTCTCTAAGTAAAAAAAAAAAAAAAAAGGGCATCGGCCCCTAGGACTGTCGGCCCACCGGGAAAATGCCCGGTATGCCCAATTACCAGTCCAGGCCTGGAACTTTGACCCAATTTACCCACCTATCGCTTCCTAGTACGCCACTTTTATACCAGGATTGTCTTGACTAGTTATTTCGTTGCGCCCTCTAGTGGGAACATGGAACACTACGGTTTTGGCGCACGGCTTTGTGGTTGCGCGTTGGCTTGGAAGTCGCTTGCGCTTTTTTTTTTTTTTTGAAGAGATGCTGCTGGAGTTTTGCGTCTCTTCTTGTTTGGTGTAATGAGATCTGGATGAGCTCGGAGGAGACGGGAGCGCACGGTTTAGAAGGGACCGATCAGAGCGAGTCCCCGGACGCGCACAGACCCGGCCGGTGGACTCGACTCGGAGTTACAGAAGGGGGGACGGACTTTCTGGCTCTTCACCAGTCCGCTGGGCGTTCAGTATCAGAGAAGCCGTGGTCAGCTGCTGCTCCGTGTTTGGAGACATCATGGTCGTGTCGGTGCGGAGCTGGGTGGCCAACGAAGGAGCCAAGCACTTAGTCCTGGTGCGTAAACTTTTTGTTTTGTTGTGGTTGCACGTTGGTTTTTAACACGACTCTACTGTGTGCTACCTGAATGTCTAAAAACAGCATCGATACATAAAAGATTTGGTATTTTACAGGATAAATGAAAGACATTTTTCTTTCATTTATCCTGTAAAATACCAAATCTTTAATTTAACTTTAACTTCAATGTCAATCTTCTTATTTCAGATGCTGTGGCTGGGAACGAATGCCTGGTTATTTGTGAGGACCTTTTTACTCTATTCCTCTGGACCACAATATTACTACCTCCACAAAATGCTTGGGGTAAGATATCAAAATTCAATCTCTAGATTTACACATTTCAGTTGATGTTGAAGATCCATATCATTAATAGACTTTAGGCAACTTATGTAGGCCTATTGTTAAATGTAAATAGGGAGGACCTTAATCATATAGTTAGATTAGATAAAACCCTCTAAATAAAAATGATATTTATACAAAAAAGGCCTTTGGTTAGACTTACTTGAACAGAAAAACAACCCACTGTGTTTGTTGTAACTTAATTTACTGTGGGAATTTAAGAGGGAGGCATTCATTAAGCTGTTATTAAGTAGTATAATTGGAAAATAGACTAAACTTGCAATGGAATCAAGCCTGGACTTGAAGTACTTGATATTATTAGCTGATCGAAGTGAAGCATGTGTACACTGTTCATGTTGTGTGCAGAGTGCAGACTGAGCCAGGGGCAGAGCGGCAAGTGTGGGCACGCTGCTATCTTTGACAGAATACTTTGTCAAAGGGAGCGAGTTGTTCTGCCTTTGTTTTATAGTACCTGGTTTGTGTGTGCACATGATGAGATGATGTAGATTCAGGGGAACTTTATAAGTGAGTTTATTAAAACATACCTTATCTATGTTAGTTGTGTGGGTTTAATATGTGTAATGTGAATGGGGAGTACTCAGACAGAAAGAAATCAGATCTCCTGCTTGCGGTTTAGCCATCAGATGCATTTCCTTCTCAGGGAGCTACAGAGGAAGTGTTTCAGAAGTTATTAATGGATGCTATGAATGTACCTGGTATATTTTCAGTTTGTGACTTTTCAAGATTCAAGATTCAAAACTCAAGATTGTTTATTTGTCATATGCAGGATCAACACAAGGTCAACAATGCAATGAAATGCTTAGGATCAGAAGAACCCGTTGACTCGCTAAGATAGTCGAGAAGTACTAATAGCGTGCAATAAAAATACAAGGAAAAAGTAAGCAATATAATAAAAAATATGTAATAAAATATAATAAAGTACAAAGGTACAGGTAGGATTAAATAAGGTGTAGGTAGAGTATTTCACAGGTGGTAATACTGCTCAAAAGACTTTTCCACGATGCACAAATCTGCACATACTGTACACATGAACTTACTGCCTCATTAGCCCGCCACAGCATCAGCTAACAATTAGATGTGTTTTACAGTCGTGGGAATACGTGTGCTTCCAGATATTATTTGAGAAAGGATTTTCCAAAATGTCTGTGTTTAATCAAAATGTCTAAATAGTGTGTGGTTGGTTCCTCTTATACAAGTACATCTGACATCAATGACTATAATGGCTACTCCCATGCACCCTAACCCTAACTCTTTTGTTTTTCTCTCAGCTTGGGCTCTGCATCAGCCGTGCGTCAGCCTCAGTCTTGAACCTGAACTGCAGCCTGGTTCTGCTCCCCATGTGTCGATCTCTTCTCACGTTTGTCAGAGGAACACAAAAGGTAGACATGGAATCGGAATTAAAGCTTGTGCTAACTCACTGATAAGGGTACATTGTGTAACTTTACTGGTGGAGGATCCGTCAAATGCTATTTGCCAAACCAGACCAAGTTACAGGTCAGATCTGAGAACAGAATGCCTGGTTTTCTAAGTATTTTTGAGCTATAAAACCACCTGTAATTGAATAAACATCAGATAGAGCTGTTTAATCTCATACTGTGGAACATTCCAAGCAGAGCAGTGACATATCCATAGAAAGAAGCTAGTGATGGTCTCTCAACCGAAAGGTTAGGTAGTGCACCTTTAATATTATTATTATTATTATTATTATTATTATTATTATTATTATTATTATTATTATTATTATTATTATTATTATTATTATTATTATTATTATTATTATTATTATTATTAGTAGTAGTAGTAGTAGTAGTAGTAGTAGTAGTAGTAGTAGTCTTTATTTGAAGGGACAATGTACAGAGACATTATGCTCATAAAACAGAGATGTACTGCACCAGATTATAGCTAAACAGCTAGTTTTCATCTGCAGACCCTGAGGAACAATAATAAATTATACAATTTACACATCCAACAATATAAAAAGCACACATTCAGCAGCTCACATACAACATGTCATCTGGGAGTTGCTTCCATTCTTTTATTGCATTGTAGGAAAAGACTGACTGTCCAAAAGCAGTTTTTCTTTTTGGGATGGAACTATATGATAATATAAGCTTAAATGTACGCTAACAGTCAAAAGTTTGAACACAGATGCACATAACCTGATCTTTGAACTGGTTTGTACAAAAGGTTTTGACAGAATTTTAGTCAGCGTTTCCCATTTTTAGCCACAGATCTATCTATGATTTTATTTACATATGGAAGACATATGAAATAAGATATGGAATTATGTAGAAAAGAAATGAAAGTTAAATAACTAATAACTTAATTCAAATCTGCTTTCTTTCTTTACTACATTTCATATATCCTGCTTCATATATTTGTTGTCTTCCGTATGTATCTAAAATGATAGAGAAAGTAGTATATATAATGAAAAAACACTGAAAAAACAAACAAACTTTCAAGTGATATACTGGTGATATGTAAATAACACCAGTCAAAAGTTTTGACACACCATCTCTTTTTTTTAAGGATTTGAATATAAAATATATAAAAATGTATAGTTATTTAACTTTTTTCATTGCTACATGCTTCCGTATATCTTAACATAACATTGAATGACTTTTGACTGGTAGTGTATATCAATAGACTACAATAATGACAAAGTAAAGACAAGTCTGTAGTGTACCAACATTTATACTTCCTAATTTGTGTTAAGTATATCAAAACTATATGATTAGTTATATTCTAATCTAAACCCAGGCACATCACATCCTACTAGTATTGTCCCAGTACTAAAATTCTTTGGATTTGACTCAGTACTTAATGCCACAATGAAGATAAAACATGCTCCTTCTTTAGTAATGGAATGTCATTTCCTACACAAAATAATACTTTCTTTATATTACCAAGCTGAGGTCTTAATAATTCTAAATTATATAAATCTAAATATAATAAATCTAAATTCTAATTCTAAATAATTCTGAAACAATTCAATTTCAGCATAGTTCATTTTTTTTTGCAGCACGAGCATTAGTTTTAGTATCGATTAGTATCTGATTTTCACAACCTTTTGATAACTCTACATTCTAATTTACAGTCTTGCTCTCACATTATTCTCTGTTTGTTATTTAATTAATGCACATTTATTTCCTATACTTTTACAAGAAGCATTGTTACTGCAGAGAAACAGCCTTAACTAGCTTTAGCACACTTTTTCAGATGTCGGGTAGAAAGACGCGCAGGCTGCTGGACAAGAGTAAGACCTTCCATGTAGCGTGCGGAGTTGCCATCTGCATCTTCTCCGGTAAGAAGTGTTCGTCCTCTGCACAGCCCATAAATCCCCTGCATCATGTGGAGGTGTTGATAGTGGAGGAGTGGTCTGGGGCTGGCTCAGCATTCCTACATTACCAGCTGTGAGATCTTTCCGGCGACTGCTGCTGCTGTGTGTTTATTTGAGGTTGTGTTTTTCCTTTGTGCTCTCGTGAGTCTCTTCATGACATCATGGGAGCAGCTGTATGTCTGCACGGTGAAGCAAAGGCTCCTTCTCTGATCTGTCCCTGTGGGATATTTCATACAGTGCGTTCAGCTGCTCACGTTGTACTGACCAGGGTTGTTAAAAGTATTGAAAATCAGATACTAAGCAACACTAAAACTAGTTTCGATACTAAAAAGGTCACATTGAAAAATGAACATTTCCTGAATAGCTTTAGAACAGGGGTCTCCAGTGAGCTACCTTTACACAACAAAAAAGCCAGAGAGCAAAAAACAGAGTAAATATAAGAGCCACGGCTTTAAATAGAGAACATTTAGATGCCTATAAAACATAAATAATTATTTATTAGTGCATAAAATTAGGCTTCAAAATGATACACTGACACTGGTAACACTGGTCTACAAGCAAAATGCTTCCGGAACAAAAGTAGTGAAATTTTTCTTGGTTTAGGTCGCTAATAAAGAAAAAGTAAGTCAGAAGTGCTGATTGGCTATAGTTTCCAAGATATAGTATTGGGTCAAAATAGTATATTTATGCAAAATAAGGCAAAAACAGTAGTTTATCAAAAGGTACAGTGTGTCTACAAGCAACCAACTATCTGAAAGCCTGTCTGCACATTCATACATTCATTTTAATATGTCTAGAGTTTTAACATATATCAATATATTTAATATATAAATTATTATTATATCATTAAATATCTTGAATACATTAGCTAACCAGCACAGTTATCAATTGATTTTCAGTTCATCTTATCAATATAAATGAGATTTAGCCACTTTTATCTCAGAAGCAGATCGAGTCCAAAAATTTGTAGACCAGTGTAATAGGCAAATAATCAATGACATTGTTATTCAGCACAATACATACAATTCAGAAACGCCTTGGCGAGCTACTTAGAAGGGAGTGAGGAACTACTGGTAGCTCCCAAGCTACATGATGTAAACCCCTGCTTTAGAATGAGCTGTATCAGAACAAGTATAAAACTACATAGACTGGTACGACTGAGGGATTACACAGATATAAGATGGTAATATTAAAGAAAGCAACCCTAACCATATGATTTAATATTGAAAATGCATGTTTTCCTCAGGCTATTTTGAATGTCATCCACAATTGTAAACGCCAGATGAATAATATGAAATTGAGAGAAAGGCAAGAGAAAATGCGTGAGGAGTGTGGATACGTCTGAGGAAAAGGGTCCTATTATGGCTTATAATTGTATCAGCTAGCGGACAGCTGCATGATTAACCCATGGTGTCAGTGGGAGTTTCACCTTATGAGTCAGGAGGATGGTCTGCTGACTGGACAAAGAACCTCAGTCGGTAGACACTGTGTTGTTTGTTTCAATGTCTCACTGTGCATTGTATGTTCTTTCTCTTTTATAGTTCTGCATGTTTCTGCCCACCTTGTGAATGTGGTCAACTTCAGTGTTAGCTACTCAGAGGAATTTCCTGCTCTCAATTTGGCACGCTACAAAGGAGAGGTGAGGAAATGCGTGCACTCGTAACTTTTTTTTATTACTGTAGGTGGTTGATTTCAAATTATAGACTATGTATTCCCATAAATCTTGTAGACTGTTTAGTAACAAGATCCTTCAGCCTGTTGTTACAATTATGTAAATGCATACAAGTATAAGAATTTGGCACTTGATATATACCATTCTGCATTTTCAGGATCCCAAGGTGATTGTTTTAACTACAAGTAGGTTTCTTACACATTTTTAAATTGCGAAGTATACATTCTTTGGAATTCTTGTAATGCAACTGTAAATATATGCATGTTTTTGTCTAGTCCCAGGTGTCACCGGGCTCTTGTTGGTTCTCATCCTGTTTTTGATGTTTATCTCCTCATTCCATTGCATAAGGTAAGTCTTAGTCCTGGTATCTTAAACCTATTGTGTGGTGCAGACAATTCAATCCTGTCTCAGCCCATTCTTGTTCACTTTGACTTTGGACTTAGTGACTCACCTGTTGTGAGATGGAAAACACAGAGCCAGGGATCTGTCAGGGAGCAAATCCTGCCTAAGTATTCTCCTCTCAACTCTATCATTACCCAGGTCACCGGGGGTCGTCCTTTGTGTACACGTCTTGTTTGAAACTCTGGATCGTGTCTGTTTTTCTCGTCACTTTCTCAAAGAGCGCTGTTTCACACCACTCAAAGCTGTAAAACAACTGCTTGTGGTCAATTTCCCGTTCCATATTATAATTTTAGTAAACACTGTTATTATTTGATTCGTATATAATGAATATTTTTAGGCTTTGTGAGCACAATTAGGTTAGATATGTTTCAAAAGAGTGACTGATCTTCTCAAACTATGACAAGAATGATTTGTGTTTTTATGAGGGGTCATTGAGTGAAGTGACCCCTTTAATGCTGACCTCTGATGTGCTGCTTGCTTTACTTTGAGCTAGGAGCCTGGGAGTCTGCTACTGAACCAACTTTAGGACCTAGAATACTTCTGTTGGTATCCCTCTGTGTTATTATGCGTAGTGTTTAACCAATCTGCATAAACATATTCTATTTAATTTAACTGAATGTTGCTTTGGTAACATACTTTTCTCAATAAGACTTTTTATGAACATCCGTTTGTGTTACAGGGCTGCTAATTATGAGATCTTCTGGTACACCCACAACCTTTTTATAGTATTCTACATAATCCTGATGATGCACATTGTTGGGTATGTATCTGAAGTATAAATATATTTGTAGTAAGTCCAGTTGTTTCTGTAAAAGTGAGTGCTACTCCTGGTTGGACTGTTGAAGTTGAATTTATGGTAAATCAAATTGACGTTTTTATTTTAAAGGTGCTTTATGTAGCTTTCTGGTGGAGAGTCTGCCACCTGCTTTTATCCATGGAGATGTTATTGCTTTGTCTGGAATGTTCCACTGTATGGCGCTGAACAGCTCTATCTGGTATTCATTGCATTTATTTATTGAAGTCAGATATGCTTAATGATTAACTGTGGAACATTTCAGGCAAAGCAATAACATCTCCATGGATTTAAAGCAGAGTGTGGACCTTCTAAAAGTCAGAAAAGTCATTTAGTGAACCTTTAGACATAAATTATATGCCACATACAGTACTGTGCATTAAATCAGATTTTGTCTTCACATAAAAAAGTCAAACTGATAGACTTGTAATAACTTTTCCTCTGCTTTGAATGGAAACATGTTCTTCATCTCTTTCTTTTTTATCCAGCGGAGCTTTGAAGTACCAGACCAACATGGAGGCACACCCCCCTGGTTGTATCAGATCAAACCAGAGCACGGGGCAGCACAGAGAAGAGGCGGAGCAGGCTGAGGAGGGAGAGCCACGGTGCAGGGAGGACCCACACTTCCATCATCACTATCCCCAGGTAATCTCTGCACCACAGTTTTGACTTTGTTGATGAATAAATACGGGGCACGTGTCAGGAGTCGTTTTGAGGGAGTTGGCTCACTTTATTAGAGGTTTAGTGCTGTTTAGGAGAGGCCCGGCATCCTCTTCTAACATGCAGCTCTTTGTTGGTACGTGTGTGATTATGTGTCATTAGGCAACAAACTGGTCCCGTAAAATCCCCTTGAAACCTGATTGTGTACTGATAGCTTTGCTCAACCAGTGACCAATTAGTGTAAATCAAAAACACTGATAAAAACAAAATAGCTTATCTCACTCCACCAGACAACAAAGAGGCAGAGGAGCTCATTCTCCAACAGGCTCCTACAGCTACACTCCCATACACACTGTATTCATACCATACTCTACTGTACCACACTCTTATGTCATAGATTAGATTAGATTCAACTTTATTGTCATTACACATGTATAAATACAGGTAATGAAATGTGGTTTAACATCTAATCAGAAGTGCAAGGAGCAGCAAGTGCGATATATACTGTATATACAATATAGACAGTATGGTTGTAGTGAATTATGTACAAATAAATAGGGCAATATGAACATGTGGGAGTATTTTGTTGTTAATCTGTGTAGGGGATATAAACAGATGTATTATAAACAGGTATACAGTGGAGCTATTAATATATATGATGAGCTATAAAGAGGTGTGCTATAAATAAATATGTATGAACAATAGGTACAGGATACAGTATGTACCGGATGACCTTATGTCAAACCCACCATTTTTATCTGTGCATTATATATGATTTTATTTATACATAAATCAAAATGCGTGTTTGTACATAATTAAAATGGCAAAAAAGCAAGATTATTTAGAATTTTTTGTTTGTTTTTTGTTTCTGGCTCTTAGTTACTATATTGTAATGTGTGGCAAGCTCTGGAAAAAAAATAAGAGACCACTGCATTTTTTTCTGCATCTCTACATGTATTACAGCCATTACATTCCAGCGTTGTTGAATTCCAACACAAACACAAAGCTGAGCCACTTTAGTTCTTGCACCAGGAGTGGAATAAAGTCACCCAAGAACAATGTGAAAGACTTGTGGAGAGCATGTCAAGACGCATGAAAGCTGTGATTAAAAATAAGGGTTATTGCACCAAATATTGATTTCTGAACTCTTCCTAAGTGTAAACATTAGTACAGTGGTACCTCACCTTACGAAATTAATTCGTTCCAGAAGTGGTTTCGTAACGTGAATTTTTCGTAAGTTGAGTAGCTATTTCAATGGAAAAAGCCTGATTCGTTCCAAGGCCCCGATCCAAGTTTTTTTTTTATAGTGTAACTTTTTTTTCTAGTGTAATTTTGTGTTCTGCATAGAAACTGTAGACCCAGGACTAAACGTGGACTATACCAGGTCTAGACCAAGGTCTAAACCTGGACTAAACCTGGACTAAACCAGGACTAGACCAGGTGGATTAAAGCGCCGCGCGCGGGTCTATTTCCTGGTTTCGTTTCGAGTCACGGCTGAGGCGAGCAGCGAGGAGGACCGCACGCAGTTTGAGCGCATGAACGAGACCCATGCTCAAAACGTGCCTCCTCTAGACCTCCCCTAGACCAGGTCTAGACCAGGTCTAGACCACCTTGCATGCGTTTGTTCATGCGCTCAGACTGCGTGCGCTCCCCCTCGCTGCTCGCCTCAGCCGTGACTCGAAACGAAACCAGGAAATAGACCCGCGCGCGGCGCTTTAATCCACCTGGTCTAGTCCTGGTTTAGTCCAGGTTTAGTCCTGGTTTAGTCCAGGTTTAGTCCTGGTCCAGTCCTGGTTTAGTCCAGGTCTAGACCTGCTGGCAGCCCCGCGCCGGGTCATGCTGCGCTATCACACGTGTCCGCGCGCAGTTTTCTCCCCCATCCCCCTTCCCCCCACACTTCACTATTAATAATTTTGTTGAAAATCTATGAAAGTTTGAGTGTTTAAACGAGAGACAAATGTGAGAAAAGTTTAAATTCAGTCTGAGAAAAGCGTATAATGTGTGTGGCGGAGCGTGCATTATTTGAATTTTTGAGATTTCGCGTTTCGTAACTTGAATTTTCTTTCGTATTTGGAGACCAAAATTTAATGTGAAGGCGTTTCGTAACTTGAAATTTTCGTTTGTTGGGTCTTTTGTAAGGTGAGGTACCACTGTATAGAAGAAGAAGAAGACACGCTTTATTCATCGCCGTAGGGAAATTATTTCTCTGCATTTGACCCATCCTTGAGGAGCAGTGGGCAGCTCGTCTTTCAGGTGCCCCAGGACCCATCTACATGATCTTATTGGTCAGGACCTCAGCTGGAGGATTTTACCTAGAGCATGTTTTGGGTTGATGGGGGAAACCGGAGTGCCCGGAGGAAACCCACCCAGACACAGGGAGAAGATGCAGACTCCACACAACTCCACTATGTTGTTTTAAAATGAATTTGATCTTGTTGCTTTGCATTGTTTGAGGTCTGAAAACAGGTCTTTTTTGTTATTTTGACCATTTGTCATTTTCTGCAAATAAATGCTCTAAACAATAATATTTTAATTTGGAATTTGGGGGAAATGTTTATATAGTTTATAGACTCAAACAAAAATGTTCCTTTTGCCCAAACACATACCTATAAGTAGTGAAATCAGAAAAACTGATAATTTTGCAGTGGTCTCTTATTTTCTTCCAGAGCGGTATGTTATATGCGCTCTTGTGGATCAATAATATTGTGTGTCTATGTAAACTATGGTACTTATGCCATTAATTGGAGGTGTTGTTTTCTGTTAGACTTGGCTTTGGGTGTCTGCTCCCCTCTGCCTCTACTGTGCCGAACGAGTCTACCGCTACATTCGGAGCAGTGACCCTGTTACTATAGTGACCGCCATGAGACACCCTTGTAATGTCTTGGAACTGCGCATGGTCAAGAAAAACTTCAAAGCCCGTCCAGGACAGGTGAGACATCTTAGACTATAAATCTGAAAAAAGCAAACAAACAAACAATGACATTTCAATTTTAAATGTCTTATGAACAACACTACAAAATTGAATGTACAATACTTAAGTACTAATTTAAGGTATCTGTACTTCTGTGGATACATTTTACTTTTACTTCACTATATTTGAGCGCATGTATGTGTACTTTCTACTCCACTATATTTTGGATTTGGACTGAAAAGTAAAAAGTACTTTTCTTTATGGTTTGAGACCTGTTGAAATGGCTGAGACTTTATGTTTAACACATTTAATTTGAGTTCAAGTCTCAAATTTAAGCCAACCAGAGCTAACCAGATACGCAAAAACAGCTGGAAAAATTAAGAAATCTATTGAATCACTTAAAATCAGCCAAATTCTTTATCAAAATCACTATATTTCATCCTTAAATTGTTCTAAAAACCTCTGCAAAATACTACTTTTTAATCTTAAAGTACATTTTTAAACAGGTTCTTTAATTTTCTTATGTAGATTTTCTCACTTTTACTTGAGTAACCTTTTGCCTCTGTATCTGTTCTTTTACTTAACAAAACTGAGCACTTCACCACTGCTTATAATCATCTGAAAGTGAAGTGGGATTAGCAGCCGTTTGTTCTGATGTTACATTTTTTTCTGGTCTCTACTTGCTCTTCTATAATCCTCTGTCTTTCGTCACGCAGTATATTCTACTCAACTGTCCAGGTGTTTCTTCATTTGAGAACCATCCCTTCACGCTAACAATGGTAAGAAGATTATGTAATTCACCTTTTCCGTACAATTTTTTACCCATGACCTAATGCATAAGAGCCTACACACACATACGCACAACTAATACCCTTATTATGTCTTAAATCTGCTTACCTGTGGCAACTTAAGAACCTTGTTATCTGACTGACAACTGGCTACTCAAATACATTTATTCTGTTTTATTGTTCTTAAAAGAGATAAAATAACAAAGAGGACTACCCGTAACAGGTTAAAACATAAAGACTCACTTGATTTCACGTGCGCATACATGTACACAGTGTGCACATGCCTTTGCTGGTGTGTTATAAAGCTTTGAGCGATCGCACTGTCAGGAAGCAGACAGACCCCTGAGGCTAGTAATGAGAGCTGCCAACTGGAGGTGTGCGCATTGTTACAGGGGAAAATAAGACTTCAGCTAGGTTTAAGACTCCTTAGTTGGATTGCTCAACAGTGGAGGAAGTTAACGAAGTACAAAAGTAAAAGTGCAGTATTTAAGTATACATTTTAGGTATCTGTACTTCACTTAAGCACATTTTACAGTGGATACTTACACTACATTTGAGAGCGATTAGCTGTACTTTCTACTCCACTACATTTTAGATCTGGACTGAAAAGTAAAAAATAATTTTCTTTATGGTTTGAGACCTGCTGAAAATACTGAGGCTTTGCACTGCAAATTTCTCAAACTTATATCAGCTTATTCATCTTATTTTCAGATTTATTATCTACTTACTAGTTCTGAGACTGTTTAATTCTAGTCTAGAGAGAGTTTATTTTAAGATAAGTTGTCAAGTTAAATTATCTTGCTGCACGGACAGATCATTTCACTACTTTTAAGTCATTTTCTGATAGATTTCAGTGTTTATATCTTAGATTTTGGTCAAGTTTTTTGCAGTGTGTTTTTTTTTAGCATGTTTCATTTGAGTTAACGTCCCAACTTTAAGCAAGCCAAACACATAAATGTGGCTAAAAAAATTAAGAAATCAATTGAATCACTTAAAATGTGCTAAATTCTTGTTCAAAATCACTACTTTTTCTCCTTTAATTGTTCTAAAAATCTCTGCAAAATACTTCTAATTTTTCCTCTTATAGTGGCCTACATTTTTAAACAGCTACTTTAATACTTTTACTTCAGTAGATTTTTTTTAAATGCGATAGGCCTACTTTTACTTGAGTAACCTTTTAGACTTAGATTTAGACTTAGACAAATCTAAGAAAAGTAAAAAGTAATTTTCTTTAGACCTGCTGAAAATGCTGAGACTTTTTTTTCGCATGTTTAATTTGAGTTAACGTCCCAACTTTAAGCAAACCAAATCACAATCAAAATCACTACATTCCATCTTTTAATTGTTCTAAAAATCTCTGCAAAATACTTTTACTTTTTTACTCTTAAAGTGCATTTTTAAACAGCTACTTTAAAGGTCCCATGGCATGAAATTTTCACTTTCTGAGGTTTTTGAACATTAATGTGAGCTCCCCTACCCTGTTTAGCCCCCCCCTCCCCCATGGCTAAAAGTTGCGAAATGTGTAAACTGAGCATTTGCGGTCCTTTTCTGCGTTTGAAAAGAAGACAGCTCAAACAGCCGATTCTGAACAAGGAAACTATGTGACGTCACATTGAAGAAAAAATGCAAATGCAGTTCCACCTCCCGTCTGGATATCTACCCACCGTCACGGCCAGAGTTTGGACCTCGAATGAGCTACGCAATGTGAAATGCGTTTTTTTATTGTTTGTAGTGTTTCTAGGCTCGGAAGTCTTTTACCCGACCCACTGGACCTCTGAAACAGCAGTGGTTTAATTTTATTTTCTGTGAAAATGTGTTTTTTTCATTGAAACGCCTCTCCTTTCTTCCTTCGCGCATAAAACGCGGAAGTGGAGCCAGCGCACAGCGCACCGCTAAAACGAGGAAAGAGCGGAGAGTTTGGCCCCTCCCACCCGCTGCTCTGGCCTGTCTCTGTCCTTCTCATTTGCATTCAAGCAACAACGCCCATAATGAGGTGTTCAGAGACATATTTTTTGACCCTACCTGTGCTCATGTGTCTTTCTCATGCACTGAGTGTTGATTTTGAAGAAGGATTCATTTACAGTATTAGGGAACCATTAAAGGAAAATTAAAGTTTTTTTTTACAATCTGAGCCTTCTTTCGGCAATAAAACAAGTAGTTTTACTCACCCATAGCACTTTGGTGTCACTTGGAGCAGTTTCTTAGAAGTTATGTTGTAGCCGTTCTGTTCTACTAATGATCCCGTATCCGTTAATGTGAGTGCTCGGGGCATTACTTTGCGGTCTCCAAATAACACAAACTTTAGCACTTTTCAAATCACAGAAGATCGCTGTGTCAGCGTAGACTTTTAGTAGATTCCAAAACGGCCTGAAACCCGATATCGCAACAGAAAAGTCAAGTTCAGAGCGGTGTTAGCTTCTTTCGGACTAGCGGTGTTTACAAAACAGCTGAGTTCACGCATGCGCACTGTCCTCTCTGATGACATCATCAAATGAAACTATAGCTGCATATCGGGTTTCAGGCCGTTTTGGAATCCACCAAAAGTCTACGCTGACACAGCGATCTTCTGTGATTTGAAAAGTGCTAAAGTTTGTGTTATTTGGAGACCGCAAAGTAATGCCCCGAGCACCATGTTAACGGATACGGGATCATAAGTAGAACAGAACGGCTACAACATAACTTCTAAGAAACTGCTCCAAGTGACACCAAAGTGCTATGGGTGAGTAAAACTACTTGTTGTATTGTCGAAATAAGGCTCAGATTGTAAAAAAAACGTTAATTTTCTTTTAAGGCACCATATAAAAGCATCAAGAAGTACCATGTCATGGGATCTTTAAGAGTAAAAAGTTAGTATTAAAAGTAAAGTATTTTGCAGAGATTTTTAGAACAATTAAAGGATAAAATATAGTGATTTTGAACAAAAATTTAGCAATATTTAAGTGTACATTTTAGGTATCTGTACTTTACTTAAGCACATTTTACAGTGGATACTTTCACTTCATTTGAGAGAGGTTATCTGTACTTACTTCTCCACTACATTTTAGATCTGGACTGAAAAGTAAAAAGTAATTTTCTTTATGGTTTGAGACCTGCTGAAAATGCTGAGACTTTGTTTTTTAGCATGTTTAATTTAAGTTAACGTCCCAACTTTAAACAAACCAAATACATAGAAGTGGCTAGAAAAATGAAGAAATCAATTGAATCACTTAAAATCTGTTAAATTCCTGTTCAGAATCACTACATTTCATCCTTTAATTGTTCTAAAAATGTCTGCAAAATACTTTTATTTTCAAACAGCTACTTTAATACTTTTATTTCAGTACATTTTTTTCATGTGATACTTCTACCTTTTGCGTTTGTATGTGCAGTTTTAGTTACAAAGTTGAGTACTTCATCCACCATTGTTGCTCACGTGTTTTTTTTGTTTCGGAAATGTAATGTTTGCGCTTGTCAATTGGTTAATGAATGCCAGCTTTTTTCCGTGCCATTTAGATGCCAACTGACAGCTGTTTTATTCTTTGTTTACACTGGCACCAAATGTCCGTATGACGGCATGTGTTTTCCTGTCTCATTGTGAGTCATTGACTGTAAGAACTTTTCACAGTGCCCCTCCGAGAAGAAGCAAACTTTTGGCATCCATCTGAGGGTGGTTGGTGACTGGACTGGTGAGGTCACACACACACACACACACACACACACACACACACTGACACGCAAATACATGCACAGTAAGACAGAGATAAAGAGCAAAGAACAGAAACAGTGTGTCCCCCTATTAGAGTTCGCAGGATGTGGTTTTGCTGCATTCTGTCCTATGCAAAAAATCACATTCACAATCCCCTTTCCTTCTAAAGCCACGTGCAGTCCAGGATATTTCAGTGCTAACAGTTTAATACAGCTAATATTTGATGCACCTCCAGGATTGTATTGATAGTAGTGTTTATTGATCCTTTCTTTTTGCTTTTATTCTGGGATAGACAACAATCTGCCAATGTTTTTGCGTCTTCGTGATTATATGTACAGTAATGCATTACAGTGATCATTGCTACAGGAAATTGACTTCTGGACTTTACATTTCCCAGTTTCTGCTCCTGTATTCACACAGCTGTTTTCAGAAAACAGGAAGCTGGTTTATTTGTTTTGGCCTGACTGTGCCGGATATTGCCAGGATGTTTTTACAGTATGTCCTACTGTAAAGTTTTCATCATGGCAAAAAAAAAAAAAAAGACATATTCTTATTTTATTTGAAATATGATGTTAAGCAGCTTGGGTGGTTTTAATTATTTGATGGTAACACTGACTTTTATATCCTCCCTCCTCCCCCAGATCGGTTCACACAGCTTCTACTCCCCCCACCAAAGCTAGGCCTCGAAATCCTTCCCATGGTGCAACAGAGGAGATATCCCAAGTGCGTACTCGTGTGTGTGTGTGTGTGTGTGTGTGTGTGTGAATGAGTGATGCTGCTGACATAATATCTAATGAAGGCTCAAAATCACACAAGGGTCAGAGGTCATGCCCTCCTGACCCCCGTGACCCCTCTTCTTCCTGCTCTGTGAATGAAAGAGTCATTGACATAAAGGATCATCGGGGGCTCGGGGAAAGAAAGTTTGTTTTGTGTCAGTAAATAGAACTGTAAAAACCTCAGTTTGACGGTGTATTTGTCAAGCCTGATGTAACTGAGATTTTATTAATTTAATTATTTCAGTGGCATTTCATAAAAATAATAAAATCTAATTTGAGGCACTCAGAGCTAAAAGCAAACTACAGCATAGCATAATACTTTTAGAAAAAAACATACATGTTACATACATGCATGTGTGTGTATGTGTGTGTACAACGACTGTGTTATGGATATTATTTACAATATCCTCCTGAGACCCGCCCATTCATTTGTGTCCTCTAGACTCTAGTTTGTGGCTGCACTATGATCAAAAGAATAATAATTAAAATAATAATAATTAAAAATTATTATTATTATTATTATGATTATTATTATTATTATAGTTATTTTTTTTTATTAGCAATAATAATAATAATAATTATAATAATAATAATACATAAAAAATAAAAATAAAACATAAAAAAATAAATAAAAATGCATAAATAAATAAATAAATAAATAAATAAATAAATAAATAAATAAATAAATAAATACATACATACATACATAAGAAATTAAAAGGGAGTCTAAAAAATTTTTGAGGCGACTATAGAACTGACCGAAAAAATGTTTTTGTTAGGTTAACTCAGTGCTTCTCAAATAGTGGGGCGGGCCCCCCTGGGGGGGCGTGGCGTGATGCCAGGGGGGGCGCGTATGACCCTGGGAAACATGTTTTTTTGCTCTACTGTACTAGAACTAAGTGTAATTGCACATCAACAACAGTAGTTGGCAGTGGCGTTCTCACATGCGATTTACACACAGTCTCACCATTAACAGAACATCCTCTGTCACAGAAAAAACACGTATATTCCACTGAGTCGTGTCCTTTAGTCCGACAGAAGCTGACGCATCAGTGGCACAAGGAGAGAGCGTTTTTTTTCAGTGCTTTTAGCTTATGGAAATGAGGTGGTTTTAAGTTTCATTTCTGTAAAACGTAAACAAATGTGCGCAAAGCATTAAAAACACATTAATATTTGAGTCCTCAGTGCAGTCTTTGTTGTAAGTTTCTTTCTTTTTTTTGTTTATAATGTTAATAAAAGGATACAATGGTGTTCTCATAACAATTTTCTAGACAAATAATACTATTTATAGTCGCGCGCAGGAAGGGGGGCGTGAAATTTTTTCTTCTTCCTAGGGGGGGCGTCACAGAAAATAATTGAGAAGCACTGGGTTAACTTGACATGGATTTAACACGATTACAGTCCATTACAGAGCACATGTTACAGCATTATGAATAAAAATCAAATTAACAAAATGTAAATGCTAAGGTGTTCATTTACCTCCAAATAGAAAATTAAAATAATAATAATAATTTAGATACACTTTTTTTCTTCGGGTCTCAGGAGGATATAGCTGGTTAGTCTCTGTTGTGCCTTTAAACTAATAATATTTTAAAAAGTCAATAGAGAAACTGAATGTGTAATTTATTTCTGGAAACTCGGTTGCATACTCCACAGCATGCGTCATATACACACACATCCATACATATGACAGCAAGACCTCTTTTGTCTTGAAAACCTGAACGAAGATAATGTTCTAAGAGACAACCGAGATGGATGAGGATATGGTTAAAGGTCCTATATTACACAAAATTGAATTGTCATGTTAGAATGTTATTACCTCCTCAAAAACATACCCGAAGTTGTGTTTTGACTAGCTCTTTATTATTAGTCTGTTTGTATGTCCAAAGCCGCGTTCCACCTTGTGATGTCATGTAGTGGTAGTTTTCAAGTTAGCAACTACCTTTTATCCTTTATTCAGTTGAGATTGGCAATTCCAGAGCTGATATCATCCAAATGATTCTAGTGCAGGTGTATGGAGTTTAAAACACAGCGAAGCACTTCCTGCATTACCTCATGACATCACAAAGTAGAACAGAGTATATTCTGTTTGATAGAAGAACTAAAGAATCGTAAATATGCAGGGATTGGGTGTGAATGAAACAAACTACAACTCCAGGTACGTTTTTGATGAGGAAACAACGTTATAAAAGAGATTAGAAAAAGTGTAATATGGGCCCTTTAAATACAAACATGGGTGCGTGTTCTACTTGTCCAGATGAATATTTTATGAGCTCTTTTATTGTCGTATTGACACAGTGATTAATGTAATTACAAGTTGAAACTATAATTAATGTCTTCATGTGTATTTAGGCTTTATGTGGATGGGCCATTTGGCAGTCCTTCAGAAGATGTGTTCAACTATGACGTCAGCCTTTGTGTGGCGGGGGGAATAGGAGTCACACCATTTGCCTCTGTGCTTCATGCGTTGCTGTAGGTGCAGTAATGTTACTCAGACTGAATGAACCCAATAAATATAAAGTGAACGTTTATTTCTTCTTTCAGTGACGGTTGGACTGGCTTTAAATTGCAGAGATTGTACTTTGTGTGGGTCTGCAGGGAGCTCCAGTCCTTCTACTGGTTTGCTGATCTGCTGTGTGCCCTGCATCAAAAGGTCAGAAGGATTTTTATGGTTAACCTTTTCAGAGAAGGTGTTTTTTTTTTTGTTTTTTGTTTTTTTCAAAATTCCCAAAGGCTCATATTTTATCATACATTTTATTATGTCTTTTTTAGCTTTGGTTGGAAAACAGACCCGACTATTTCAACCTGAAACTGTACTTCAGTCAGGCTGACAAGCTGCAGGTGAGACACACGCACTATATACTTTTCCCACTAGAGGGCAGTAGACAGCTGTTTAGAACGAGCTATTGTGACAGAGAAGTTTGAAGTAGTTTAGACGGCTATATTTTCACTGGCCGGTTTGTAATTCTCTTTCTAGTATAGCAAAAGGAGTAATTCAGTTTGTCAACTGGACAAAAGTTTATTTAGTCGAATACCTTTCGCAGCTCATCCAAGCTGCTTCTTCAGTTCTAGTAAGACGCTGGTGAGCACTGCCTTATATCCGCCTGCAGGGAGGAGCTAACTACAGTGAAATTACTCTGAAACTATCACACCTATTTGTTTACAGTTTCTGTTAGTTAAATAAGCCTAATGAATATGCAGTGGGAGTGTGGGATCTTGTTAGCATAGCCATTCAGGGCCATAATGGATTTTTACACCTCTGGACCTGACTTGGCTAGTCCTAGTGTGTCCTAGTTTGTTTGTTTTGATTTAGGTTTGAGGATGGAGTTATAGATGGGAGACAAATGATCTCCATTTTTGTTCAAGGAAGAATTATCTTTCTTGACAAAAATGCAGAAAATGTCATAGCAATTTCATTGTAGTTAGCTGCTCCTTGCAGGCAGCTATAAAAAGTGTCCATCAGCACTCTAGCCAGAACTGAAGAAGCAGCTTGGATGAGCTGCGAAACGTATTCGACCAAATAAACTTTTGTCCCGTTGACAAATTGAATTTCTCCTTTTGCCATGGATTCGACTGAGGGATTCTACACACATCTTTCTAGTATAGTTCGAATGAACAGTTAGTTAGTTAGAATGGCTGTCTCTCTCACACTGTGATACTGGGTTTATTTCTTGACAGTGAGAGAAATTTTCCTTTTCCTCATGCTATGGGAAGAACAAACCTGTGTTTACAAAATACAAGCTGTCACAAGGCCATTTGTCAGTAATAAATGTATGGTATTCCCCATTGGAACAATCTTAAGTGAATTCAGAACAGCCATGTCTGTATGGTAGAGCTGTTAAATCCTTATGCCAACATCTAAAATTCAATTTGTTTCAAACTGCCAACATTTCAAGTTCAGAAATACAATTTAGTTTGATCACTGTGCTTCAAAAGGCTTATCTCGTGAACCTGTAACATGCAGTAGAAACAGCTGTAGTATCTCATGGCCATACAGAAGTTAGCCTGCTTGGTCGACTAAATGGGAAATAAATGTGTGAGTGTGTATGAGCAGACTTTGTATAATAATAATGTTGGTGTTGGGGGTAAACACACAGGGCTTAGAGCTCACTGATATATTGTGCTAATATTTGTCCACCTTCAAGAACATATCAGAGGAGAAGTATCAAGTGCTCACTTCACGGCTGCAGTTTGGGCGACCCAGGTGGAAGCTGCTGTTGAATGACATTGGACGGGCCAATACAGGGTGAGTAAAGCTATACACACCTGCAGATCTGATATGATAAAAACATATATATTAACCTTTTACATCTTGTATTATTTATATTTATTAAATAAATGGTGTATTCATGTAGGATTTAAAAATGTCACATAAACAGCAAAAACAAAATAAGCAAGTTAAAAATCTGATGCTTTCTGTTTTTTACAATTTAAAAATGTAAAATAACGAAGTAAGGATCTGTGGATGTTATAATTCTAACACTTCTCGTTCTCATCCAACAATTGACTGACACTTGATCCATATGATTCTCATTGCTCAAAATGCCTCATATATGGGTGTTAATTCACTGAAATAGCTGCCTTTATAACACTGCATAATATAAAAGCTGTTTTCCTTTTTAGAAAGAAGAAAGGTCAAGTACAGCACTCTTAATCAGTGATTTTTAACACAAACAAAATCAGAATTATTCCTTTAAAACCTAAAAGCATCTACACCCTCCGTAATGATAATTCAGTTTGAGTTCATCACATAGCTCTACTTCCAGCCCATAAATGTAAATATTGTTTACAGTGTCACTGCAGAGCCATGTGAGCTGAGGGTCCGGTTCTGTTTCTGTGTTTCAGGAGGACAGTGGGAGTGTTCTGTTGTGGACCTAAAGGCATTTCCAGGACCCTTCACAGACTGTGTAACTCCAACCCACACAGGGGAACCATATTTGAATTCAACAAAGAATCCTTCAGCTGACTGACAGCAGCAGTTTTTTCCCATGAGAAATTAATACTTTTTTTTTTTCCCACCAACTTTGATACTTGAAACATTTTACAAAAACCTGTAAAGAAAACCTGTAGCTTGTCTATTTAATGAAAAATGTGTCTTAATCCTTGTTACTATGTAAACCAACAAATTCTGTATACAGTGGTACCTCACCTTACGAAATTAATTCGTTCCAAAAGTGGTTTCGTAACGTGAATTTTGCGTAAGTTGAGTAACTATTTCAATGGAAAAAGCCTGATTCGTTCCAAGGCCCCGTTCCAAGTTTTTTTTTTTTAGTGTAACACTGTGTTCTGCGTCCTGAGACTGTAGACCCAGGACTAAACGTGGACTATACCAGGTCTAGACCAAGGTCTAAACCTGGACTGGACCAGAACTAAACCTGGACTAAACCCAGGACTGGACCAGGTGGATTAAAGTGCCGCATGCGGGTCTATTTCCTGGTTTCGTGCTAGCTCTGCTATTAGCAGCAGCACCGGTGTACCTCGCGAGTCACGGCTGAGGCGAGCAGCGACTGCGTGCGTGGGGGGAAGGGGGAGGGCGGAGAAGTGTGCGCGCGGACACGTGTGATAGCGCAGCATGACCCGGCGCGGGGCTGCAAGCACGAGACCCGTGCTCAAACCGTGCCTCCTCTAGACCAGGTCTAAACCAGGATTAAACCACTGCGTGCGGGTCTATTTCCTGGTTTCGTGCTAGCTCTGCCGGTGTACCTCACGAGTCACGGCTGAGGCGAGCAGCGAGGATGGGAGGGGATGTGCCTCCCCTCAGAACCGCACGCAGTCTGAGCGCATGAACGAACGCAGGTAAGAGCCGCGGTGGTTTAATCCTGGTTTAATCCTGGTTTAGACCTGGTTTAGACCTGGTTTAGACCTGGTCTAGAGGAGGCACGGTTTGAGCACGGGTCTCGTGCTCGCAGCCCCGCGCCGGGTCATGCTGCGCTATCACACACGTGTCCACGCGCACACTTCTCCGCCCTCCCCCTTCCCCCCACACTTCACTATTAATACATTTTGTTGAAAATCTATGAAAGTTTGAGTGTTCAAACGAGAGACAAATGTGAGAAAAGTTTAAATCCAGTCTGAGAAAAGCGTATAATGTGTGTGGCTGAGCGCGCATTATTTGAATTTTTGAGATTTCGCGTTTCGTAACTTGAATTTTCTTTCATATCTAGAGACCAAAATTTAATGTGAAGGCGTTTCGTAACTTGGAATTTTCGTTTGTTGGGTCTTTCGTAAGGTGAGGTACCACTGTATAATGACTTTTTAGTTATCTTTCGTTATCAGGCGATGGATTTGAGTTTTTACAGCAAATGCCTTTTAACCAACCAGCCTCTTGTTGGGACTGGAGTGGGTGTGGCTGGGTGAAGTGTCTTGCTCAGGGACACAACTATACACTCTTTATACACATAGTCCAAAGACAAGGATTTTTCTAAAGAGTTCTCAAAGATGGAAGAGGCTTATTTTATAATTGTGGTCAAATACAAACATAGTAGTGCTTGTAGTACTACCACAAGCACTACTGTAGTACTACTGTAGTACTGTACTACTGCACCCTGACGTGTCCATTACAAAAACATTTGTTATATATAAGTGCACCATCATGGAAAATGTTTTTTCAATGATTTTTTTTTAATGAAAATGTCTTTGTGTAAGAATGATCTGAATAAATTATTTTTATTTATTATATTTTGATATTTTCTTATACAAATGTTTCTTTATTTAGAAATATACATCAATATTGTATTAATATGTAAATATGTAAGCACCACTATTTCCTGCAGAGAAAAATAAATAGGCCAAACGTGTATGTTTGACTTTATTCTCTTGGATAAAAATGTGATGGAACTCAAGAGTAGTTTGACAATGAACATTCCAAGTGCTTCTCCTCACATTGTTTCCAGTTTATCAAACAGATTGTGCTGTCAATATCATACATGCAGGGGTAACAATAAATAAACTTCATATTATTTTTTTTACATCAGTATATTGCATAGCTCTGCCTGCTTGCATAGACTTATAAACTAGTGTGTAGACTAGTTTGAAGTATGGTACTATGAGGTATCATCATTGTAAAGTTGTGGTCACTGATCCTAGTTCAGTCCAAGTTACAGGTGTGTCTGATATGAAGATGAGCCCTCTTCTGAGCTGCTCTGTAGCAGTGGCTGTCTCTCTCCAAAACTGGTCTCTGTCTTCTTCCTCTTACCATGTTTCATCTTTCTTCTGGCAGCTATAAAGACTGCAACTATTAAGACAGCAAGGACTGCCCCAAAGAGGCCGGCTCCCAAAAGCCACTGCCAGATCTGCTGGGCCTGCTCCAGGTACGGTGTTAAAACCTCCTGTACAAACCTTTGGCCTGAAACAACAAAACACTTTTAATATGATGTTTTACAAAGACGAACATAAATGTATGGTGATTACTGACCTGGATCCAGCAGATAGGCATATTCATATCCCAGATTCTTATTGGAAACAAAATACTCTCCATTTCTGTAAAGAGGCATGAATGGCACCATGTAGTAACCATCATTGTGACCGATGGGTGCATTGGCCTGGGGATAGTTGGAGCGAGGAGGTTGGTGTGTCCTGAGCCAGCGCTCATAGATGCTGTAGGGAATAAAAAGACTCAGCTGCTGGTAATGCCTTTAAATTGTGTTAACATCTTTGTGCACTACCTGTCAATGAAACAGTGGTGCAGCAAAAACACTGGGTCATTAGCTGAGCCCTGAACTGAAGACATGGTCCCATTCATGAACACGTGCAGTGCATTGTGCATTGTGCTTTGGCCTAGCACAGCCAAACCTGAAGCTGGACTGGCAAAACCTGAGAAACATAATTTAAACATAGAGAAAGTACACTTGCTACTTTTCATGTACAACTATGGACTCTTACCTTCCAGGACATTCCTGAAGCTCATGTTGGAGGACCTGTCCATGGCTCCTGTTTCATACTGGGGCAGGCTTAAAGCAAACTCCACATCAGCAGCAGTGGGAAGTCGCTGCACTCGGCTGGTATCATGATTGCCTGGATTACGTAACAGGGGACCCTCCCCAGTGGAGTTACACAGTGCTTCTCTACTGTTGTATTCTTCAGGCTGAGTGCAGATCACCTTCATACGCAAGTAAACACATAAAATGTGACTGGTAATATCAAACTATGAGGAATAAAAACATAAAATATCTTACTTTCCATGATGAGAAGACAGAAGCAGGGCTGATCAGGCTTGGATTGAGAGCATTGCGGCCTCCCATCAGAGCATCTGTGCATACCTCACAGCTTGGAGAATTTCTCCAGTCCCAATATGGGATGGTAAAATTAAAATCTCCTGTCAGCTTCCTTATCTCATTCTCCCAGTGAAGTAGGAAGACTCTGTGCCAGGGCAGAAAGGCTGCAGATTCGTGGGCAAAGTCGATGTCTCTCCAAACATTTCCTGGTCCTCCAAGAAAAGCATCTCTGGACACATAGTAATGCATCCAAACAAACAGGTCATATGTGCTGATGTCTGAAAACATGGGGTTTTCTCCATTTGCACCCATCTGTGCTCTTGTTCCTGTGGAGATCACATAGTCACGGCTTACAGTGTTTTTGGCCAGATTCAGATAGGAAATAAACTTTTGTTGTTCTGCAGTTGAAAGAGTTAAGATGTTCCGACGAACAGATTCTCGGTACTCAGCACAGTTGGCCCCCCAGTAACCAAACCTACATTCACCACAGTTAAATCCTCCATAGTTTCCAGCACAGCGGCACGTTCTGTTGAAGAAAGCTGTTGGCCAGCGCTCTCTATCATCTATTCCACTGTGAGGGTACTGGGGCCCATGGGGCTCATCAGAGACCTCCACCTCTGTGCAGAAGCCTCTCCCGGACAAGGCTCCACAGGCCGAGCCGTCCCCCTCCCACACAGGGCAGCACTCTTTGGTCCGCAGCCCCTCGGAGGTGGCACAAGGACGAGGGAACTGGCACAGACAACAGTCCAGGAGCACCAGCAGAAGCACCAGCAGACACAAACTTCTCATGATAGTGATCTTCAAAATGATTCAGCCCAAAAATCTCCCTATCAGAGGCATATACTTTATCATCAATGATGAGTTACAGGAAGTCTGTGGAACCACCAAAACCTCTTCAGACCACCTTCCACTCCAGCCTCCTTGCACCCAGCCAGCAGACTCCTGCTCTCTCCTACTCATGAAGCTGTTTTAGGGGGCGGCCCTTGGAGTAAGTGTGTGACCTCACTGTGATCACTCAAAGTTTGTGCTCACACAATCACATGCTCAGGCTAATATTTCTGATTTCTTTTTGTCTCGAGACCAGCTGACTGTTCTGTACCACCAGACTGTAGTATGCACTTTGAAGCCTCCACTCAAGGCCTACTTTGGAATTTAACTTAACTTAACAATAACTTATATGTGAACACATTAATAACATCAAATAAAGGGCCTATATTACGCTGTTTTTCCTCAACACAAACATACTTGGAGTTGTGTTTTGTTTCATTCACACATGTTTAACACACAAACCCTGCATATTTAGTTATTTTCTCAAACTTTCAGCCCTGGAATCAATCAATCAAAAAAAGGTAAAAGGTAGCTATTAACTTGAAAACTATCGCCTCATGACATCACAAGATGGAAGAGAGCATTTTGAGCTTTGGTGATATAGACAGACAAATAATACAGGGTTACTCAAATGTGTGAAACAACACACAACTCTAGAGATGTTTTTAAATTCAAGTAATATAAAACCTTTAATACAAATATTTTGACTCTGAATTGTTTAAAGACATCAATAACATGATTATTAATGTTTGTGGGCTGCAAAAGTGTTTCACCATTTGTTTCATCACTGGACAAATGTCTCTCACTCACAAACTCCAGATCACTGGAGCTCTGAGCTGAAGGTATTTTGCCTAAATCTGGATATCACAAGTCGGTCACATGCTGCCACAGGCAGGCACGGGATGCAGCTTATCCCGCAGTTGGAATGTAGTGGAGCGAACAGGAATGACCATCACAGGACAGCAGAAGTCCACAGGGCTCCTCTGCAGACACACAGAGAATGTGTGTGTGTAAAGCAGGTCTGTGTGAGATGGAGTAGTCTGGTTCTCACGTAAAGTCTCTACTTTACGTGAGAGGGACCTGCACTTTCACGTCACTGTCTGTCCGTTCGATTTATGATCGACGACCAAGTTGAACACTAGAAGGCGCTGTCAGTCACCTGTAGTGTTGGACTTCATGGCCATGGACTTCTAACAAAGCCTACCCTTGTTGTGTTTTTATTATTTACCTGTTTTAATCTGGACCAGATTTAATTTAATTAATCAATAATTTAAAAAAAGTAATTTTTCTAATAAAAATTACTTTTCTTATGCCCGAGGTTGTTTTTTTTTTACAGTCTATGCTACAACCACAAATGAGATTTTCCTTTTGGTTAAATTACATTTCTAAAATGTATCTTTATAATTCTGTGTTACAGAATTATAAAGATTATAACATTATCATTTGATTGGTTATCAGTGAGTGTAATAAAAATGTAAAATGTGTAAATGAGGATAACTAACCCCACTTCAAAAATCATTCTTACATACAGTCGCATACAGCTCTATGCAATTACAGTCATAAAGCCACATTCAGGCACATACGTTAATTTTCAGCCACAAACACCACATACTGTTGTGTGCAGTCACATACGGACACATACAAACTCATTAAAAAAAAAAGTCACACAACAGTAACACACATGTTCTTCTTTGTTTTTTTTTGTATGAATACCTTACTCTATGTCATGGAGGCATCTCTCTGCTTTGTGTTCTATCCCTGTTCTGAGGAATCCCAGGCAGACACAGACACTGTGACAGCTCGTCAACCATGTGCTGACAGCTAACACCAACCACAGCAGCTCTTTTCTATTCACAACCTTATGGAACAGCCCCACATCTCAATGTTTTTGAAATCCACCCATTCACATTTCTGCTCTTTAACTTGTCACATTCTGTTAATTATCTGCAAAGATCTATATAGTCTGTTGTCACTTATACAGTTATGCAGCCGTCAAATTTAAAAACAAGCCTTAAATAATATTTGCATTCATTGTAGATGCATTATGAGGTTGTTTTCCTCTGTCCTACTTAGAGCCAGAATATGGCAGCCTCAGACAAGCCTTAAATCAGCTATGTGTCTATGGCAACCATGGCTATTCACTGTTATTTTGAAATGCCATTGAATAATTGATTTACTGACTGTGACACTGACTGTTGTTCTGCTGATTTGCAGAGGAGCGCTGTTAAAAGAGCATTTGAACTCAAGAATGGGATGCAGTAATACTAGATAGGTATGTTTTATCCAAATTCTTGCCTAAAAGGCCAGGTGATTTGATTTGTGCACAGTAGATGTTATTCACTATTATATTGGCTTTTGATTTGTTTTTTGACAGTTTATCCATTTTTATCCTTCCCAAATGAAACAAATCAGATTGCATAATTACACACATACTGTATGGTTGCCATGTTGTTTCTGCCACTGAAATGGTGATAGAGTGATAAAGGTTAGTCAAGCTATCACCATCTAAAGCCTAACCAGTCTGCAAGCTACAGCAGAAAAAGACAGCATTAACTTGTTTATAGGTGTATTTGTGCTGTGCTGTGTATATCCGTGCTCTTTTAATGGTCTACTAATCCCAAATGCATTTGGCTGGCAAATTAATCCAAGCTTTGGCATAGTCCAGCTTTTAAACCCCCTCTCTTGCCTATAGCTGCTCTTCTCTCCACTCTCCCTCCATCGCCTTTCCTACTTTTGGACTACTCAGTGGAGTTATCTCCAGATGGTATCTTAGAGGTAGGTGTGACATCAAGAAACCAGCAGAGAGACACACTGGGTGGATGACCCGGTGGACGGATCTTTCTCACTGTCGCGTGGCGCGAGAGCGAGACAGTGAACGGTTCATTTGTTGCCATAGTGATAAAGTAGATTAAAGCGGCGCAGAGCGCGAGGCTGCGATGGATGTGCGGGATGCTGGAATGCACCTGTCCTGCAATCAGTGCCACTCTTCTCTCCTTCCGGATGGGTTAGCTTCTTTGAACCTGATCACATGGGCCTAAATAACGAAGAGTAAGCAACTGATGCTGGCTAACTGACATTTACTGAACTATTTACTGCTATTTAGAAATGGTCATTTCTAAAGCTGGAGTGGCATGCGCAAAATCAGATCAGTTTTCAGTTTATTCTTACAAATATTTGTATATTTAGCCAATATACGGCAATTTATTTCCAGGATGTTGGACTAACTTTCCTTGTATTGGCTTAGAACAGAAAGCCGGGTGTCTTCATAACATTAGTATTGATTTCTGGAACAGTTGATGTCTGAGTCTTCTGGAGGACGCCAGCCAATGTTGTACCCTATAGGTTAATGGCTCTTTACTCCAGTGACCGCCATGAAACTTCAAATGATATTGATCTGCTCCATTGCATCATTATCTGGAGCCACGGTGTCACCCTGTGGTGTCACCCTGTGATCAGCGTCTGCGGAGGCACACGCCATTACGCACGCTCAACATCTCTTTAAATACGCACATGTAGCTCTCTTTTGGTAAATGTTTGTATTATAGACCTATGAAAGTGAGATATATTATAACCAAACCAAGATGTAAAGTCGTCATTATTGTGGTGGTTAAACTTGCACTCGCAGCTCGTTTATGGCATAATGTTTTTGATTAATGTCCGAATAAAGTAGTCGAATTCACCGTCATATTTACAATCTGGAAGTATTTTACATTCTTCTGAATAGAAGATCCCGTGAATAAGGTACGAATAAAAATGACACACTTTGCTTTTTGGACTGATTATTGTTTTTTTAATTTCTCCAAATTGAGATGTTAAAAAAAACATTCTGTGGGGTCTTAGCCCCACATAACTATCTATAGTTCCAATACTGTATATACGTTGTGCAGTTAAAGTAGGCTACATGGATGATTGTAGTGCGGAGATCGTGGACTTGAGGGGGCGCATCGCGCTCGTTCACCGAAGTGTTTGGACTCAGAGGCAGAGGAAGAGAGGCAGCTCAGGCTCTGGCTCTGGACTCAGGCTCAGGCTCAGGCTCTGGACTCAGGCTCTGGACTCAGGCTGAGGGAGAGAGGCTGCTCAGGTTCAGGCTCAGGTGTGCGTGACTAGAAAACGGAGGGAGCTCGAAGACTGCACAACCAGAAGCAGCTCCCGTTAATACTGGCCCCCACAAAATCGCTGTCAATCTTTTTTTTCTTTTTCTTTTTTTCAACGAGAGTAACTTGGACTTGTTTTTCAAAACCTGTGTTTTAAAGACGCATTTGGCCAAGAGGTAAGCGCCACAGTTTGTGTATAGCCTAGTCTGAGCATGCTTATCTCTTTATAGACTCACGTCTCATATGGTAGTTTTTGGTGTGAATGCTTGTTTTCTTCTTGTTTGGATTCACGTGTGCTGTGGCACATAGACTGGGCAGTGTTTTATTAGAGGTTATCCCGTATCGATGTAGGTTGTCACCTCACCACTAGAAAATGTTCGTTTCTAAAGCTGGCAAGAAAACATGCAAAATTGATCTATGCACGATGTAGCTATGTTTATTTCGAACAATGTCTCTGTGATGACGGGTGGCGTTTGTTATGTTTGCACGGTGAATTCGTCTGTTCGCGTGAGGGATGCTCTTCCATTGCAGGGACAGATGCAGTGCTGCGCCACGCGCATTGTCTTGGAACCATTCAGCCAAAAAAGGACCGTGCGAATGGGCACGGACACTGGAGGATTCACATGCATACATATACTAGTATGTCTGTTTTATTTGACCAAAAGACACAGCACAAATGTGCCAGACTATCTCGATGGTAATGCTTCTGATTGAAGTATCCCGATGTAAGGTCACCGTTTGATGTGTCTGCAGCGTCTTCGTTTTCTGGTTAGTTTGCTCTCTTAAAATCATATATAGGCTGACATATCCCGCCCAAAAGATTTAAATAGGGACTTTAATATTGAGGGGTGCACCCCCTGTTTGGAGACGATGTCCCTCCGGAGGTGGAGGTGATGTCTTTGTATCTACTTTCATGGGTGCACTGTAAACTGGGACTCAGGGGATGGGAGCTTATTTAGCTGTCTTAGTGAGATTATTTAAGGTCATGGGCACACTTGTAAACAAACTGAACATTTGAAAATGTTCTGACACCACAGGTTTCTAGGGCACAGGTGCACGTGATTGTTCACAGGAGAATCACCGTGGAACAAATTCACAGCAAAAGCGCCTCCAAAATAACTTATTAACAATAGAGCAGACCACATCAAATGAAGAGTGACATAGGAGACCATGGCCACCCACTTATCTAACCTTGTGCTGTTGAGTGATGCATTCAGTTCCTCAATCCATTATAGATTACGCCTACTTTTAAAAAATCGTTTTTTGCAATATTGAAACGTGGGCATTTTTCATAATTTTTATGTAGCTTTTACATAATATTTCAATTTACATAACCTTAATGTTCAGGCTAAGTTTATTTGTACCCACAGGTAAACAACTCACATTGTAACCACATAAATACAGTGTTGTTTATAGTTAGATCATTTAGTTTATAATTTGTACTATGTCTTCTGCTCACAGGGTAGTGTGATCCTGTTATGCTATGGAGATCAAACCCACCTAACAAATGAGAGAGCTGGGGTTATTTCTCCCAATGAGATTTTCTGCTGCACCTGCCTCAGCTGTTGCAGCAATGGCCCCACCATGAAATCAGAAAGAAAAGAGGAGAAAGAAGACACAAAGAATTCTTGCTGAAAGTGCCACACTCCACTAAAATGGAAAGGAGAAGAGCAGCCCTGCACACTTCTGACCAGTAACCTCTGAACTGCAGTGTCAAGTTTGTGCTCAAGTTTAATGTGGAACATGATGGCGATTTGGCTGTTGTTGTTTTTGTCCATCTGGATGGTGCCTGAAGGAAGCCACTCTGCCCAGTCAAATGAAAGGAGGGTTGTAGCTCACATTCCTGGTGACATCATAATCGGAGCCTTGTTCTCCGTTCATCATCAACCACCTGCTGACAAGGTGAGTGTCTTTGCAGTGATGCCTGATAAATATTCAAACAGCTCTATGAGTGACTGTTTCTTTTTTGTGAAGTTCTTTTTTGAGAATATAGACATTTGAAATTCTGGATCAAGTATTTAATACAAAATTCTTGTTTCTCAACATCTTCTTTCTCAACATTTTAACTTTTAAATATATTTTATTGAACACACAGATAGTTTGAGCCATAGACCTATCTCTAAAACTTATCAGGTTTTTTTTTTAAATTGAATTTTAAATTATTTTTTTAAAAACAATTTGATTCTTCTGAGAAGTTAAATCCTCCTTGGTTAAATCCTCCTGTCACTCGAATAGGACTGGTTGAGCACTGAATCATTATATGACAATATCACCAAAATATCATATAAATACAGGGATGAAATTGTATAGAATATGCATTTTGTCTTTATTTATGTATTTAGGTAGTGGCAATAGTTCATTTTCCAAAGGTGCGCCTTTATGTTTTGACATATATTTTTAATAATACTACTGTAAACTTCTTCACCAGGCACATGAACGTAAGTGTGGTGCAGTCCGGGAGCAGTATGGCATCCAGCGCGTCGAGGCCATGATGCACACTTTAGATCGCATCAATGCCGACCAGCAGATCCTCCCCAACATCAGTCTGGGCTGCGAAATCCGGGACTCCTGCTGGCACTCAGCTGTGGCCCTGGAGCAAAGCATCGAATTCATCCGAGATTCCTTGGTGTCGTCGGATGAGGCAGAGGAGTGGGGCGGGAGCAACTGGGGAGGAGGTGGAGGAGGAGCCATGAAGTGTTCTGACCCCTCGGCGACCCCCATGAGAGGAAAGAAGCCCATTGTGGGCCTGATTGGACCTGGTTCAAGCTCTGTGGCTATCCAAGTCCAGAATCTGCTCCAGCTTTTCAACATACCTCAGATTGCCTACTCTGCCACCAGTATGGACCTCAGCGACAAGGTTAAACACAGACACACAACATAACTTTTCTGACTGAGGGTCCGACACCTGTTTGTCTCCATGGAGATATTATTGTGTAACCTGGAATGTATCATGTTACGGCATAAATAATTCATTTATGGGCATCTTATTGATCAAAAATACCTAAGCATGCATTCTTACTGTAAATGGGCTCATCTGTCCAACTTGGTCTGTTAGTGTTACCAGCTTTCTGTCTCCATAGATAAGTTTATGTCATACTGTACTGACCCTCCACCAGAAAAGATACATAGTGTGCCTTTAAGAACATGAATAAAGAGTGGCATTTTAAATATTCCTTCTGATTCCTTTGTCAGAGCCTTTACAAGTACTTCATGAGAGTAGTGCCTTCAGACATGCAGCAAGCAAGAGCTATGGTGGACATTGTGAAGCGATACAACTGGAGTTACGTGTCCGCCATTAACACAGAAGGTAAGCCTAATATCATCTTTACGATAATGGGTTTCATCAAATATGCTCTTATTGGTTTTGTTCAATTGCTGATTATTTTGGACAATAATTTTTGGGGGCTTCATTTTAATTGTGCTCTACTATAATTGTGTATACTATATAAGAGTAAACTGATCTAGTTTTATAATGTCCTTAATAAATATTACACAGACTATTATAATTACTTGGCTTTGGCATTGTTTAGGGACATAACTTCTGTTTTTATAGCAGCAAAAGCAAGCATCACTATTGGTTTACTGGGGAGTTGAGAAAGCAGGTCACTATAGCACAGATGTATATCCAATCCAATCCAACTTTATTTCTATAGCACATTTTATAAAATTTTATAAACAGAGACAGTTTCCAAAGTGCTGCACATAAAATCAATAGAACTTAAAGGAAAAGTAATGTTTTTTTACAATTTGAGCCTTATTTAGGTAATAAAACAAGTTGTTTTACTCACCCATAGCACTTTGGTGTCATATGGAGGATTTCCGGAGATGTTTTAGATTAGCGTTAGGCTAACGCCATTAGCCTAGCGCGACTTATAGCCATAGCTCGGGGCATTCCCCGAGCATGTAATATGCCCCGTGCGGGCTCCAAATAACACAAACCTTAGCACTTTTCAAATCATAGAAGCTCAGTGTCTTAGCCTATGATTTCGTTTGAATCAAAAGTGGCCTGTAATCCGAGATTTATCCATAGTTTACAGCTTTGCGTTCCATGTTTGGGTCCCGGGAGCTGAGAGCACACTCCGCGCATGCGCACTGGCGTCCTCATCTACTCGAAACTATGGCTAAATCTCGGATTACAGGCCACTTTTGACCAAACGAAATCGTAGACTAAAGACATTGAGGTTCTATGATTTGAAAAGTGCTAAGGTTTGTGTTATTTGGAGCCCGCACGGGGCATATTACATGCTCGGGGAATGCCCCGAGCTATGGCTATAAGTCGCGCTAGGCTAACGGCGTTAGCCTAACGCAAATCTAAAACATCTCTGGAAGTGCTCCATATGACACCAAAGTGCAATGGGTGAGTAAAACAACACACGCAGTATTAAAAGCTAGAGAATAAAAGTGGGTCTTAAGATGAGACTTAAAACTCTCCAGTGTGGGGGCTGTTTTGACATGAGGGGGCAGAGCGTTCCATAACTTAGGGCCAACCACAGAGAAAGCCCTGTCCCCCCAGAGTTTTAAAGGAAAAGTAACGTTATTTTACAATCTGAGCCTTCTTTCGGTAATAAAACAGGTCGTTTGACTCACCCATATCACGTTCGTGTCATTTGGAGCTGTTTGAAGAAAGTTATGTTGTGGCGTTTCTGTTAGCATTTGTTAGCATTTGTATTCGGGGCATTACTTTGCGGTCTCCAAATAACACAAACTTTAGCACTTTTCAAATCATAGAAGCCCGATGTCTTAATGAAAAATTTCGTTTGAAGCAAAAGTGGCCTGTAATCCGAGGTTTATCCATAGTTTTCAGCTTTGCGTTTCCTGTTTGGGTCCCCGGAGCAGTCCGCGCATGCGCACTGGCGTCCTCATCTACTCGAAACTATGGCTAAATCTCGGATTACAGGCCACTTTTGCTTCAAACGAAATTTTTCATTAAGACATCGGGCTTCTATGATTTGAAAAGTGCTAAAGTTTGTGTTATTTGGAGACCGCAAAGTAATGCCCCGAGCAAATGATACAGCACCATGTTAACAGATACGGGATCATTACTAGAACAGAACGGCTCAACATAAGTTCTGCAATACTGCTCCAATTGACAGAAAAATGCTATGGGTGAGTAAAACGACTTGTTTTATTACCGAAAGAAGGCTCAGATTGTAAAATAACGTTACTTTGCCTTTAAGTCTAGTCTTAGGGACCACGAGCTGGAGCTGGTCCTCTGACCTCAGAGCACCGGTCTGTAGATTTGGATGAGGTCAGAGATGTATTTTGGGGCCAGTCCATTCAAAGCTTTAAAAACAAACAATAAAATCTTAAAATCAATCCTAAAACGAACAGGAAGCCAGTGCAAAGACGCAAGAATAGGGGAGATGTGTTCATATTTCTTCCGTCCTGTTAAAAGGCGCTCAGCAGCATTCTGGACTAACTGCAGTCGATAAAGTGCGTTTTGATTCATTCCAGAATAAAGTGCGTTGCAGTAAACAAATCATGCCACCTTTCTTTGGACGTTGTGTGTACTCAGACATTTTTAGAACAGCAAAAGCAGATCTAAAGTTATAAGTTACCCCAAAGAGAAAAAAAAAAGCATATTAAGTATGTATAGTCATGTAACACACACTAGCCATTCACAACAATAGCTGAGAATTAATTTTGTGCAGTAATATGCTCCATCAGTTCCTACAGCTTAGTATTGGGATGTCTTTACCCCTATGAGTTTTGTTGTCATTCTGAGGATTTGACCTTGTGACAACCTTCAAGGGTGGCAGCTGCCTTCTTAAAGACAATCACTCAAACGCAACTGAGCTAATAGAGCAGCAGACAGCAGAGGCTCATGAGGAGGAGGATGGAGAAAAAGAAATACAAGATGTGAGCAGTGTGAATGTGAAACACAGACACTAGAGCCAATATACCTTAAAGGTGCACTATGTAACTTTTTGGTTGGGGGTCTGACACCTGCTTGTTTCTGTGGATATGTCATTGCTCTGCCTGGAATGTTCCACAGTATAACAGTAAACGGCTCAACCTTATATTTATTTAATTACAGGTGGTTTTATGGCTCAAAATGACCTAGAAAAACAGGCATTCTGACTGTGAGCGGGGTTGCCTCTCCACAGTTCTGATCTGTAACTAGGTCTGGTTTGGTCTCCGTGAAGATAGAATGGTTTAATACCAAACTGTGAAACATTCCAGACAAAGCAGTAACATCTGCGCGGAGTAAAGCGTTTGACGGACCCTCCACCAGAAAAGTTACACAAAGCACCTTTAAAGGGACAGTGTGTAAGATTTTTACCCGTTAATTACCGAAATTGAAGATACCCATTCAAAAATACATTGTTTTCCAAGCCTTTTCACTTCCATCATGAAATCAAAGTATTCTTTTGGACTTAGATATAGTCACATAAAAGGGGGATCTTCCCCATACAGAGGCAGCCATTTTGATTACAAGAGCCGCAGAAGGACATTTGGGCTCCGCCTTCGGCAAGGCTCGTGGTTTTAGGTAAACAACGACACGCATGCTGCCGGATCACACGTCGTAATGGATCTAACACGTGTTTTGGACTAAATTGTTTTACTGGATTTTATTCGCTGGATCCTTACGGACAGATTGAGACCAAGTTTATGGTGAAATACAGAGTTTGACCTGTCCAGAGCCTTCAAAGGTAAGCTAAGTAACAAACCTCGTTTTGTGCTTTTCCGTATAAAAGCCCCATGTGCTCGGGGAGTGATTGTTGTGCCGGGAAATGAATTGCATAGTCAAAAAGAGGAGACTGTAAGGTTTCATTTGATGTGTAGATTGTCATGGTACACGATCGGGAATGTGTGTTTTCATGCGAAAAGAAAAACGGGACCACGTTTTATTTATACCGTAGTTGTCGGCGAGAGCTCACACAGCGCCGGGTGTGCGCTGGTACGCGAGCTGTCCGCGTTACGGCGCGCCCGGTTGACCCTCGAGGTCTGCTGTAGCCAAAAGAGGAAGTGCATGGTACCTACACCACCTATGCGCCACGAATCCTACACACTGTACCTTTAATACTACTGCAGTTAAGCCAAAATGAACTCATAGATAAAGACACTTAGACTTAGACAAACTTTATTGATCCACAAGGGAAATTGTTTTGGGTACAGTACTCGTAGCTCACTCATCAAATATAATATATAACAGAGGTTTAAAAAAAAAAAAAAAAGATGGAATAGCAACTAAAAAGCAATAGACCGGTGTCAGATGAGACATAATTATAAAAATAAAAATAATGATAATAATGTATATGTACAAAACAGAATTAAATAGAAAAGTAGTAATAAAAATGATAAAATACAATATCAAATCAGATGTACAATCCCAGCTATAGACAGTTGTAGGGAGTATTGTCAAGGGAGTATTATCTATTGCACAAGGGTGAGTTGTTGTACAGTTGTATGGAGTATGGTTGTATGGAGTAAACAAAAGGGCAAGTTGTTTAGAAAGACTGTAAAATAGACTTTTATGATTAACCATGTTATAACGGTTTTCATTATTAACTTACTCATTTTGATTGATTTGTGCATGTTTCCAGTAATCCACTACTGTCCTGCAGTTGGAGCTTATGTGCTCAGAAAATGTCACTTTTCACTCTCTCCGTCCACTGCTCTGTGATTACTTGAAATGAACCAAAAGAGTCAATCTCCAGGTCATACACGTAGGGTCCAAAACTGTCACATAGCAGGTTATGGTGAAATTCCACTAGTTTTAAACAGGATGTCAATGGACCCACTTCTGTTATTAAGTTGTTTTCGGGTATTACTGCAGTTTAAAATGAGCAAAATGTAAAATAATGCTCTGTTATAGTTTCATACAAATTAAATACCCCAAAAATGTAATATCAGTCTGTTCTAAAGTCACTCTTACATTGCACCGAGACATAAAAACTTCCCCTCTTTATGCTCTTCTTTGAACTCTTTATTTTACTCAAGCTTTGTAGATGCTATTGACTTGCGTTTGATGCATGTCACCTAAACCTGCTCATTAGAAATTATTGATGTGCTCCGTGAAGCACTGTTTTTGATTGTTGCCCTCTGTCATATTAACCGTTAACTTATTGGCAGATCATCAGATAACTTTCACTTCAGATTCCTTTTCTCTCCTTCATCACACTGTTTCCACTTATCCAATGCCCACAGTAGCCTATAGATTGACATTTCACTGTAGTGAGTCAATACAGAAAACTGGCAGAAAAAAATGGCAGAAAATCTCTTTCTTGGCTGCCTAAGGGGGCTGATTTAAAATTGGGTCAGAAGACTATTTCTCGTGGGCCACATTATGAGAAGTGCTCTATGGTATTGAATTATTACGGTGGATTTATTGTTACTGTTATTCATATTGATTTGAATAGATAACACATTTTTAATCCATAAATTCAGAAGACACATTGAAGATGTTGTGAAATACCTTTTTACATGGCATAGTAAAAGCAGGTGGCTGAGTTCTGAAAGAGAGCAGTGGAAGCAAGTGGCAACAAGGGGGATTTGTACAGTAATTGCATGTGATAGCATCTCAAAAGAGTGAAAAGAGGATGTGAATGGGAACAGAACGGAGTAGGCAGGGTCTCTTGGCTCCCTACCACTGTGTTATACGGGAGGTTTACAGAATTGAGACAAATTATTTCTGTTACATGGTAAATTTCTTTGTAATGTTATATCACAGTGGGATACTAGTACCATGAACAAATTAATGCCTAATTATAATGATTAATTATGACATTAAATGTTGGGTTTAAGATATAGCCTATTATTGAATTAAATTGCTATTAAATGTAGTAGCTCTTAATTCCTCATCTGGAATGGAAAAAGGTTTGTGTGGATAGTTGCCACATAAAAGTCTTGTAAATATAAATTTGGTAATTTAATGAGTTTGAATATGTCCCTCACAATATGAAGCAAGACAGTGATGTATCATTATAGTTAAGAACCAAATACATTTTAACAACAGAATTTCTTTGTCGCACTACCTGCAAAATTGATTATGAAATGCACCAATTTAATCAGTAGTGGATATGGCAAATGTATCACATGAACTAGTTTCCTTTCTCATCTGTCCACACGACAAGTTTTGGTTTTGGCCTTTCGTCCACACAGCGCTGACGTTTTTGGTAGGTGAAAACGGTGTTTTTTTGAAACCCGGTTCCAGAGTGGAGAAATCTGAGAACACCGGGCGTCGCGTTGTCGTGTGGATGAGCAAAACGCAGCTTTTGGAAAACGATGACGTTGCGATGCTTGTTTGCCGAAGAGAAAGGATTTATTTATATTTATGCGCATGCGCTCTTTGTAGCATTGCGTTTCCGGTGGCTCTGGCTGTTTTCCTGTTTACAAAACTATATATCGGTGTGGCATATGTATTACATCGTTTTCACGCAGCGCTCCGTTTTCGTCTGGACACGAATATTTACTCATCCGACACGTGTGTAGACGAATTTTTTTCAACCCGCAAAAAAAAAGGAGTGTTGTCGTGTGGACGTAGCCTAAACAAACAACAAAATTGTAGAGCTGAAAAATAGACCACAGATAGACCGTAAAAAACTTGATATATGTTAGTATATCAGTACAGTGTCAATAATGTATCAAAAAATGTGTATATTTTATCACAGCCTTTCTCCAAATCAGCAGTCGTTACTTTATTTTTTACAGATTTCACACCTAATGGACAAACATTAAGTGTGAAAAAGACACATGACACATTGGGGTGTGAGGTAGAGAGCGTCTACCTAACACATAAATCCCTACAGAGACAAGGGGGAAGTAGGTTACAAGCTTTATCGATCTGGTAGGAGTGTGAGTGCGCTGTATACCCATGTGTACAAGAGAAGGAGGACTGCACCATCTGTCTCTCTCTCTCTCCTCAGCCAGACACTAATTACAAGACTTTACACTTCTCTGTGACACACTGATCACTGGCCTAGTATCACAAAGGCAGCATTCAAGGATTTCAGACCCTCTGCCCACCTTCACCGCAGGCCTTCAAACATCTCTACCCCCTTTCATTCTTTTGTATGCATTAGTTTTCTCTGAATTTCTCTCCTTTGACCTCCTATCAATTTAATCGGATCAATTGCAGCTCATTAGGCTGCAGTTGTGTTATTGATGGCACGCACACACACACACACGGGGGCATTAGAACTGATAATGATCTCATTGAGTGAAGAAAAAGATGTATTTGTGATCTACTCTTCAGACGCCACGATGAGGGGCCCACATGAAACAGAGCAACAAATATGAAAGAGGGAAATCCTGTCATATTCTTTGCCAGTGCGTACAACCCGTCATTAGCATAAATTCCAGGTCACCCACTTTCTCTGGCAAAGAATTGGGTGCCACATTAAGGAAACTGCTATTTCAATGCTACGTTACTTAGTTAAACCAGTTAATGTTTGAAACCACTATTTTGGATTATGATTCAATTTCATTCATTTTAATTTATTTATTTATTCATTTCGAGCAGGTCAACACAAGGAAATAAATACATGTAACCAATATACAGCCCAATACATTCATCTTTTCTTGCTCAAAAAGGAGTGGGAAGAAGAAAACTTATTGAATCCCACCCCTGTCTTCCAAAACATAACTTAAATGATTCATTTATCTTCCATGTCATGATGTGTGGTTTACGTTTAATAAAGCTGCTTTCTTTCTTTTAGGGAACTATGGTGAAAGTGGAATGGAGGCATTCAAAGACATGGCAGCTAAGGAGGGAATCTGCATTGCCCATTCTGGTAAGAAACAAAGTCGCATAGAATCTTCTTATCCAGAATACAACATTTGAGTGGATATTTTAGCGAAGCAATAAACAGCAGGACCACTCCATTCACTGACATAAATCTGATCACAAGTGTTTCCCTCTAGGCAAAATCTGGAGCAATGCAGGAGAACAGAGCTTTGACCGGCTGTTGGAGAGGCTGAGGGCACATCTGCCTAAGGCCAGAGTAGTGGCTTGTTTCTGTGAAGGCATGACCATCCGCAACATCCTAATGGCCATGAGGCGCCAGGGCTCAGTAGGAGAGTTTCTGCTCATCGGGAGGTAGGGGCAGAGAATTGTACTGCACCGTGTATTACACAAGCTTTAGACAGGAGGTTTCATCATCATTATATCATCTTTTGTGTTACAATAATTCTTAAAAGCGATAATAATTTGATCGTCCTATACTTGTTCCATTTCCATCAGTATTTGTGAATGTACATGTATATACTCTGTCTTTGGTCTAGTAAATTAGACTTATTCCTCATTTGGGGTATGTCCTGACAAAAATTATAATTAATTATAAATGAAATCTTCCCTTGATTAGCATTAAACTGCTCCCGCATTCGTTTGATTCCATTATATTGTCCCTCAGCATTGTCTGGCTCTAATTAAGCATCAAAGTGTTGGGTTTTGTTGTAATCATTGTCCTGATTATCTTCATCAGCTTCATCATCATAATCATCATCTTCATGCTGACCATCCTCATCGTCATGGACACTGCGGCTCCTGCTCACTAAGAGGTAATGTTATAAAACACTCTGCAGTGTTTTATGCCTAGCACCACGCTCTACTTTGCGGTAACTGCCATAACCATTAAGCTATAGAAAAAGTCTATAAGCAAAGCACTGAATCGTCATTGATAACAAAGCATTTAACTCAACACTGAATATTCTGCAAACGGACTTCTCCTGTCGTTTGGAGATAGTTGTGTGAGACGGGAACTCTTGTTGCTGACAGAGCTGAATACTGTGATCGATACAACCATGAGTTACAAGAATGCATTTGTTTTCTTAAATTTCTGACCGTGGAAGGATCGGACCTTGCTGTTGAATCAAGAGAAAAAGAGCAGTCTGAATGGAAAGTCAAAAAGCAGACTCCCTCTGGAGATCATCCCGACCCAGTGTGCAGCCCTTCTGTCTGCTGTTGCCATGGAAATATCCCTTACCATATTTGGACGAATCCAGCATAGCAGCTGGCCCGAGTGTTTATGTGAATGGTTATGTGTATACATTGGGGGATCTGCGTTGTTTGTCAGTAGTCTGAGTTCTATTCCTGATGACATTCACACTAGATACTGTTGTTTTTGATTGGTCTCACTGGGAACATTTTCTTATGCTAGGTTACCAAAAGATGATTTGATTTTGGTCAGTAGTACAGTATGTGCATGCATTTGATATAAGTGGATCAAGGTCAGTGAATACTCTAAAATGTATTTAACAACAAAAAAACGTATCACATGAGGCATATGAAAATCCAATAAAAACCCATTTCAAATAATATTCCATCATTCATTCTATTGTTGATTCTACTAACAATTTAATCAGCATGTATTAAAAATGACATAAAAACACTTTTCCGACATTGAGAGTAACAGACAAAAATAAAAATGGAAACTTTGCTACAGCATCACTTGCAACATCTCCAAAAATGAGCTTAAGGATAGAAAGGCCCACACTGACACCTACACACACATATTCATCCTCTTACTGCTCTCAGAGGGAATGGCCTTATCCTCTTAGCACACTCCAATGGGAAATGTGCTGGGAATTATAGAGGAGAGGAGGGGCAGGCAGACCCATCGGCCACAGACAGACACAGAAGATAAAGAGAGGAACCAACAGCCGTGGAGGAGTGACAGGAGCTCAAGTTCAGGTTTCAAAAGTGGATTGTGACGTTGGTGTCTATATATGTGGATTGGAACCAGGTGCAATTTGTCTGTAGGTGTAACAGGCTGGTTTGATAGTCCGTATAGTCGTCTTTGAGCTTGCCGTTTGGTATTTGGCTGCTCATTTTCAGATTTACACCGTGGGATTAAAGTGAGTGTTACGTCAACTCCTGGGCTCAGCAGCTCAGATATACACAGTAACACGCATGTGCATGCGCCTGGGAAATATTCACTGTATAATCCATTATTTGTATGACTGAACGCTTTCCCCTCCCGCCTATTATTAGAATTTAAATTAATATTTCAGCTTGATTTGAATTTTGGAGATTCTGGGCATAGCCTGACCATATACTGAGATTGAGAAAAACTTGTATGTGTCCTCTTTATGCAGGTTAAGATCCTGGCAACCCAGGTTCAGTTGTGATTGTAGTAACATTTGTAAAACTGTAAGAGTGCAGGCAACATACAATATCTTTAATTTCTTAAACTTGACCTGTCTGTGTCCCCAGATATGAGGTAAACGTGTTCACCTCAAATATAGCTTTTAATAATAATAACAATACTAATGCAGATTTATCCTTAATTACAAAAACACTGGACAAGACAATTATCCAATCAGAAAGCAGATCGACCCTCTCATTTGGGTCTCTCATTTGCGTTGTCAGTTTCAATGTTGAGATCCAGTTAAACCTAAAAGGACTCTCTCTGACCTGAATGGCCACGACCTAAACCCCATCACCTGCAGTCATTCATTGGTCAGTGCTAGTGCAGCCTCTGCAGCTCAATGAGTGAATTCTTTAGGCCTGTCCATAGAAAAAATGACGTACGTGCCTATTCACATATTTTAAGAATTCACATATTTCAGAATTGTGATTTCTGTATTAATGCAATTGATATTTAACCTTCACACATGTCATTTTCTGTAATTAAATCAGCAAGAAAATCAACTGACCTTTAATTTACCTCCGACAAGGAACAAGTCATAAGTAATTATAATTATTATGAACTGTGAAACAATTGAGAAATACCTCACATTATCAGTTGTTTATAGGTACACGCTGTATGTGGTGGGAGGGCTGCCACCTGCTTGAGGCCATTAAGTTGTTATTGCTTTGCCTGGGATGTTCCACAGTATGGCATTTAATGCAAGTGTCTTAATTGCTAATAAATACCTTAAAAACCTGCATTTAGATTGGCCTGGTGGTGTCACCTGCTTTTCTCTATGTGTAATGCCATACTGCCAGTCAGGCTCAATGAAGACAAGCAGGTGGCAGAAGAAATGTTACACAATACCTCTTTAAAAATATGATAATGAGAGTTATAAAATTGTTAAGTGCTGGTTTGGAGCTCAAATTGTTGTTGATAAGTGTTCTTATGACACGGGTGAGAAAGCAAATGACTGAAATCCTTTAATTGAAGTTTTGACACGGACTTCCCACAAAAAAACAAAATCCCCTGGATACTTTCCCCTTCATCAAATTCATCTAAATCCATTATCGAACAACAGGTTTTCACATGCACCTGCCCCAGACAGGCTCCAGACCAGATGGCATCTTTGAACACTTATTAAAATCACAGAGCGTGGAGCTGCCAGAAGCCTCGTCTCATCTATCACTTTCACATATTCAGGTGTATTTTGTTCATTTGATTAAAGAAGGACTAACCATTTGGCATTTACATATTGTTTTGAAGTGTTCTTACAGTGGTAAAATGTGAAACTTGATTCTGTTACTAAAAAAAGGTGAGAGATATAAGATCAAGATTGTCTAGAGCCAATCTTGTGTCAGTAAAACATGTGGTTTGGAGCAGAGTTCAGACTTTAAAGATCCCATGACATGGTACTTCTTGATGCTTTTATATGGTGCCTTAATGGTTCCCTAATACTGTAAATGAATCCTTCTTCAAAATCAAGACTCAGTGCATGAGAAAGACCCATTTACGCAGACATGGTCAAAAAATATTTCTCTGAACACCTCAATCTCGGGGCGTTGTTGCTTGAATGCAAATGAGAAGGACACAGATAGGTCAGAGCTGTGGGTGGGGGGGGCCAAATGCGCCGCTGGTTCCTTGTTTTAGCGGTGCGATGTGCGCTGCTCCCACTTCCGTGTTTTAAGCGCGGAGGAAGAAAGGAGAGCCGTTTCAATGAAAAAAACACATTTCCACAGAAAATAAAATTAAACCACTGCTGTTTCAGAGGTCCAGAGGCTCAGATAAAGGACTTCCGAGCCTGGAAACACTCACATGTGCCTCCAGGCAAATAAAAAAAAAACGCATTTCGCATTGCGTAGCTCATTCGCGGTCCAAATTCTCTGGGCGTGATTTACAGAGACGGTGGGTAGACATCCAGACGGGGGATGTAACTGCATTTTCCGTGTGACGTCAGAAAGTTTCCTTGTTCAGAATCGCCCGTTTGAGCTGTGAAAAGGAGCGCAAATGCTCAGTTTACACATTTCGCAACTTTTAGCCATGGGGAGGGGCCTAAACAGGGTAGGGGAGCTCACATTAACATTCAAAAACCTCAGAAAGTGAAAGTTTCATGCCATGGGACCTTTAAAGGAAAAAAAAATTGGCAATATCACCCAGCCCTAATCAAATGCATTTTTTCCCCCTTTAAGCAATTACTGAATATGTATTTTATTTATATTTTTATAGGCCTATTCAAATATCCACTATAATATTCACTAGTATTTCTCGCACCATGTAATCAATAGTTCCCAATCCCCATCTTGAATTGGCACCCCGGAACTCTCATTTACTTCCAACCCCCCCGTCTCCTCCCTCTTCTGCTGTGCTCAGTTCGACGGGTGTCATGTGTACCGCATCTCAGCCCCCGCATTGTTCGTTACCATGGCAACAGAGCGAGCAAGCGAGAAGTACAGAAAGAGAGAGACGCGCGGTGAAAGCCGCCGAGCGAGAGAAAAAAAGTTTTCTGATCATGATTTTTATTTCGTTGCTTAGTTAAAACCTATGATTTGATTTGGTGTGTACAGAGGACATTTCAGAACATTTCACTTCCTCTCAACTCAAAATAGGAGGTGCTCACATGACATCAGAACATTGTAAACTAAACCATATTTTAAAACTGAATTGGAGGCTAGGCTATATTTCTGTGGTTTTTCTATGAAAAAGCAGATGTTTTACCCTGTTTTATGGTAATTATCTCTGGATCTAACCATATGAAACAAAAACTGGCACAAAATTCAATGTATTCTCTCTCGGCACAAATTAACAGAGGACAAGTTTTGTTTTTTTCCACATAGCTTGAAAAAAAAAAGACATTTCAAACACAAATATGAGAGCTGATGGACTTTGAGCCATACATTTAAAGGGCACATCTAACACTATTTTATAATCTTGTTTCCTCATCAGAAACATACCTAAAGTTGTGTCTTGTTCTGTTCCCACATTTTAATACACAAACCCTGAACTTTTAGGCTGAAATCATCCCTCAAATGGAAAACGCTCTGTTCCACCTTGTGATGTCATATGGTAATACAGGAAGGGCACTACTGTGATTTTAAACTCCATACACCTTCACTAGAATAATTTTGATCCTTTCAGCCTTGGAATTGCTTACTGATTGATTAATCTCTTCTGAACAAATGGTAAAGGGTAGCTGTCAACTTGAAAACAACACTTGATGAGATCACAAGGTGGAACAGAGCATTTTGACCTTTAGATGTGTCGACAGACTATCTAATAGGATTACTCAAACATGTGTGAATGAAGCAAAACACAACTCCAGTTTTTTTTTTTTTTTTGATGTAACAACTTTATAACATGGCTAAAAGCTCATATGAATCCATTTTGCTTAATTTAGGACCTTTAACAAGTTGATCAACCTAATCTCTCACTAACAATAATCTGGTTAAATTTTCTTAACTTTCTTAAATTTTCTTAACTTTTCCAATCAAAAACAATGTACCTCAGTGTATGTTAAATAGACCCTTGCCTGATCTGAAATTACAAAATCGTAGAACATCAGCACAAACTATTTTAAGGACACAAGCCATTTCAGTTATTGAGGGAATTGACTTGACATGATGAAGCACTGGCTCTTCTGTTAGTTTCATTCCAATGTTAAAATCAGAATTTGATGACATCCCAAATAATCCAGTGAAAATTTTGTCTGATTCTACTTTTGCTAACTCTTCCCTATCTTTCTGTGGGCGATAAGATGGATCTCTTCTTAGTGGGCATTAGCTGCACCTCGCCTTGCTAATGTGAGCTGTCAAACATCCAGACTAGTAGCAGGGACATTGGCAATGTGTGCATGTGTGGGTGTTTGCCTGTGAGACCAACCAGTGTAATTATGGCTGCGGTGTAAAAAGAGAATAACTGTGAAATACCATTTATTAACCACTGGACTTATTATCTTATGCAAGATTGTTTAATTGTTGCCACTTAAAGGTTGTATGGAGGATTTTTTTTTTGTTTCAAATGATCAATGATTGCATTATAGAGATGGAGCAGCCTTGTAATAATGATGACCAAAAAAAAAAAAAAAAAGAATCAACTGTGGATGTGGTGGGGCCGGATAAACATTAGCAAATAGATAACGAGTCTACCACGTTATCTATTGGTTGTTAGGTTGTCGATCAAACTGCCTACACTTACCTGAGTTGCCGGCGCACTGGGATTATGTGGTTTACGTTCGCCTCTCACGAATTCCACGACACAAGAAGCTGTTTACTCAACCAACGCAGCGGTTCTTAGCAGCTTTTTCCAACTGTAGCTTCCTTGCAGTTAGCACAAAGTTTGTTGCGATGGCAAACAAGAAACCACTACCAGTTACTGTACCCGCAAAAGAAAGTCAATTTTTGAGGTCCCTGAACGAAGAAGAGAAGGGGAAATGGAGTGAAGCTAAACTAAGTTGATTCTCTGAGATTCCTTCCGGCAATGCCGTGCACTGAAGCGTTGGTCGCTAAATTACTTTTAATAATAATAATAATACATTTTATTTCAAGGCGCCTTTCTAGACACAGACAATCAATTAAAAACAATTAAAAACAGGCAGAATATACTAAATAAAACAAAGAGAATGGACAAAGCAATACAAATAAAATGAAACAGTCAGCAGGGAGAAAATGATTAAGTGGGGTAAGCTATTTTGAAAAGATGGGTCTTGAGTCTGGATTTAAAAATTGGTAGTGATTGAACGTTCCGGAGGTCTGGGGGGAGTGAGTTCCATAGATGGGGAGCAGAGCGGCTGAAGGCCCTGCTCCCCATGGTGCTGAGATGAGCGGGAGGGACTGTGAGGTGGATGGAGGAGGAGGACCTGCGTGAGCGTGTGTGTGTGTGGTGACATGAAGGAGTTCTGTGAGATAAGTAGGAGCCAGGTTATGGATGGACTTAAATGTGAGGAGTAGGATTTTGAACTGAATACGGTAGTGAATGGGGAGCCAGTGAAGCTGCTGCAGGACCGGGGTGATGTGGTGAATAGAGGGAGTTCTGGTGATGATCCGGGCAGCAGAGTTTTGGAGAAGTTGTAGTTTATGAATAGTTTTTTGGGGGAGACCATACAGGAGGGAATTGCAGTCCAGGCTATTGACAAGAATGGCGGCTGTGTGAGGGGTGAGTGAATGATGGAGACGGTTGATATTTCTGAGGTGGAAGTAGGCTGTGCGTGTGATATTGTTGATGTGTGACTGGAATGAAAGAGTGCTGTCCAGGATGACACCCAAGCTCTTTACCTGAGGGGAGGGTTTAGTGTAGACTTTTGGACAAGAAACGTCTGCTTTTCATTTGAAAATGTACAGTATAGTTACAGCAGCAACAGCGATTCTGAACGTGCAGCGGCTGTAAATAAGCAGCATAAGCATGAGGAGGAGGTGTTTCTACTTAGGGAGATGCGACAAACAGTCACTGGATTTCTCCTTCCTTGCAAAATCGTCGATACAACAAGATGTTAATTCTGAATAGGCTCTCACATCTACGACTACAAGGCTACACTCTATTCTATAATTAGTATCAAATCAAATAATATACAAATTTACAGTGATTGATAACATAATTGCACTTATACGTAAAGAGCCCGTTTTTGATCTGTTTTTGATAATGTTGTTTCCTCATCACAAACATACCTGGAGTTGTATTTTGTGTCATTCACACGTTTGACATACAAATTCTGCATTTAGGCGGAATTCTTCTCTCAAACAGAAAAGAATCTGTCCCACCTTGTGATGTCATATGACAATACAGGAAGGGCTCCACTGTGTTTGTAAACTCCATACACCTTCACAAGAATCATTTGGAATTGCCAGTCTCTACTGAACTAAAGATTAAAGGAGCCGTTAACTGGAAAAGTTGCATTTCATGACATCACAAGATGAAACAGAGCATTTTAGAGCTTTGGAGATGCAGACAGACTATAAAAAAAAGATTAAATAATTACTCAAGGTAAGGTAAAACTTTGGCTAATTATTGGTTCATTCTGGTATCTATTTGTTGCAGCTCATGCCTTTTAATGATACAGTGCAGTTAATAATTTGTTTACTGGCATTATCTTGCTTTGTGTGAGTGGCATAAAGTAGTTTTATGTTTCTAGCAATATTTCGCTCTAGTAATATATCGTGCATCAAAAAGGCTAAATGCACCCCAAAAGAAACAGTCACAGAATCCTTGCCATTATACAACCAGTGAAAGATCTCTAATTATTTCTGATAAATAATTCTGATTCACATAAGTGCTCACCACAGCTTTGTCGAATAGGCCAAGTACAAACCCGAGGCACTTCTTAGATTTAAAGTCCCTAAAGAGGAGGGACGCTGTATGTTTCAGACTGGCTGGTGTTCATGAGGATATAGGAATAGAAAAATAAATACATAAAACCTTATGACTGGTCATGTGATCACAAGAATAAGAAATAATGGGCCGATGGATAGCATAGCACACCCTACAGTACAAGAAGAATAAATATGAAATAGACAGACCCACACAATGATTCAATTTCCATGTAAATAGGCATGCCCATCACATATAAATCAACAAAAACATTAACATACAAGGAGCAACTACTGCATTACTATAATAATAATAATAATAATACAATGCTATGCCTAGAGAGTTGAACAGTAAACCCAAACGCTCAACCCCTTAATCTGTCTGTACTTATTTGCCCTTCGTACATATGTTATTTTTCCAATGGGACAGGAGTGGACATCTGTCGTATATACTCACTTACAGTCAGTCTATGATCTTTCCTCCAATAAAATTAAACAATTTTAGCATTCAGTACGCTTTGTCTATAGAGGATTTTCACCTTTTGATTATGTATTTTTTCTAAGCCAATCCAGAATAACCTAGGATCTAATATAAATTGCTTAGAAATAATAAATAACTCAAACACATCCCTTATCTCCTGCTAGAACAGTGTCATATTTTTATACAGAACATACAATGAACCAGGGCTACATTCAGTGCATTCTGGACCTATTGAGACCTACTTTTCTTGTATTGTTAGCATTCAAATAACCATTAATGTCTGGTGGAACAAGTAGAGTAGAAAAGTAGGAATTAAAAAACAGGGTCGTGGTGTGATGCCAATGTGAAGGACCATAGTGGTAATAAAGATAAAGCACAAAAATAAGAGGCCACTCGAAAGACTTATGCTGGTGCCATGTTGGTGTATTACCTCAGCAGGTGATATTACAATGGCTGCAGCGTTGGATATAAGAGAGATGACACTTTAATGTGTAAAGCAATAAAAAATGATGAGGCCAAACCAGGAGGGATACTCATAATATGCAGCATGTGTCTCTGTCAACTCTCTGACACCATTCCAGCAGATCTATGCTGGGCTAATACTGCGACTGCTATAATGCTATTTAGGCTTATTCCTATACAGAAATAAGATATCTGCAGCTGTCTGGTTTTAATGTCTATGTTGTTTCCATAAACAATTTAATTAAACAATGTTTAATTTATTCATTTCTGATAACCATATCACCAGATTAATATGTGTGATTTTTCAAGATTCAAGATTGTTTATTTGTTATATGCAGGATCAACACAAGGTCAACAATGCAATGAAATGCTTAGGATCAGAAGAACCCGTTGACTCACTACGATAGTCAGAAGTACTAAAGATCAAAAGATCAAAGTCAGCTTTATTGTCAATTCTGCCATATGTGTTCAACACACAGTGAATCGAAATTTCGTTTCTCTCTGGCCAGGTAGTGCAAAAAGACAGTGTACAAGATACAATATGAAGACAAAACACAACAAAAACTATCTAAGACAGAGATCTAAAGTTAAACTAAAGTCTAAGATCTAAAATCTTAAAGCAGTGCAACATAATAAATAAATACCTATATACAGATTTCCAAAGTGTGCAGTGTGCATCAAAAATGTGCAATGGAAGATACAGCAGTGAAATGGTAATGTGCAATAGAATGTGCATTGAAGTTAAGATAAAATAAATGTGCCAACAGTAGTAATTCTAGTGCAATAACAGTAGTGAACAACAGTAGTAAAAATTCCAGTAGTAAATGTAACTGTGCAACAGTAAACAGTAAAATTCCAATAGTAAATATAAATGTGCAACAGTGCAACAGTAGTATACTAATAGCATACAATAAAAAATATAAGGGAAAAAATAAACAATATTAAAAGAAACTATATAATAAAATACAAAGGTACAGGTAGGATTAAATAAGGTGTAAGTTAGAGTATTTCACAGGTGTGGCTCTCTGAATTCGACATATAATTTTGGCCCCCGCTGAAAGTGATCGGAACCAGTGATCGGATTACTCAATACATCACGTTGATCGGTCAAAGTGTCACGACAGCAGAAAGGTTAAAAGTTAAATCCAGTTGAGAGAAAAGCACAGGCGTCTTACCTGTCCACCAAAGTAAAGTGTTTCCCTCTGCACATTTTTCAAAAACAAAATAGTCTTTTGGCATCACTCTGTTTGGTTTGGCTTTTTCTGCGCTGGCTTCTGCCCAAACAGTGCTGCCTCTATAACTGCTCAGGTTCACCAATCACAAGTGTTGATACTAACAAAATCACACAAGTAGGATGTCAGTTTTAGTGGTACATAAGATAAGATAAGACCTTATTGATCTCACACAGGAGAAATTCACTTGCCACATTAGCTCCAGGCAGTTTAGTGCAAAGAAAGTTAGAACAAAAAAGTGCATGCAGACAAGATAAGTAATAATAATAAAATAAGTAAATAAGAGAATATGGAAAAAAATTGCACGTTTAAACTATATAGTACATACATACAGTGGAAACTCTGCCACCTCCTTGTCTCCATGGAGATGCTATTGATTTGCAGAATGTTCCGCAGTGTGGCTTGAACACGTCTTGCATTTATTAAACTGTGTATGTTTTGATTACCTGTCCAGAGATTTGACTTGCACTTTAGCCTGGTGGCGCCATTTGCTTATCCCCATGGAGAGGGATTAATTGTAATGCTATACTGTGGCATTCTAAGCAAAGCAATATAAATACTGTAAGTTGGCGACAGATCCTCCACCAGAAATGTTACATAATGCATAATTTGTATTTATTCAGATATTGTTAAGGTCTTTTCCGTGGAGCTGTCAGAGTTCATATTTGCCTTGTCAGTTGGGCTCATTACTGGTGTCACTTTTGTTGGTCCACTGTTGCATGTGGATGTGGATGTGTCGTGTGCACTCACAATGTATGGTTGTAAGCAGCAGATGCTCATCGACAATTTCTGCCAAGTTGCCATGGCAGCAAAAGAGTGGGTGGGCTGAGGTCGGTGGCGTGTCATTACACAACTCAGACATTTAATTACAGAAGTGACCCAATGTCTTCAGAGTCACTCATCTAATTTTGGCTAATAAATTCTACAGTCGTACTAATGTGCAGGGTTTGAACTGTATTATTTATTCATGGGTTCCAGCTTTCCATTACATGCAATGTTTTAGGACCCCCCAAAAACCCAAACAAACAAAAACTCAATCATCACTATGGCAATGTTCCTATTTTTTCTTAATTCTGATACCCATAGACTGCTTAGTGATATGGTATGTAGTCTACTACTAGAATACCAGAAAGATATGGCAAAAAGTTAAAAAGAATATTTGTATCTTACATTAAAAAATCATGATATCTCTTCCTTTTTTTCCTGAAATAAAGTTTTCTTAGGTCTTTAAAAGTAGTTTTGTAAAGCTTTTTGCTTAAGGTGGCACAGCGGCCAAAAGCACAGGCACATTATGCAAACATGAGTTTCAATAATTTCAGCGACAGGGCGCCCCATGTTAATTGAATACAGAATAGAAAGGTGTATGTGTGTATATTTAAAATCCAGTGTGCATTAATGAGACAAAAAGCACAGACAGCAGGTTGAGCGTGGGCTTGAAACCATGACAACGGCCTTGGGCTTCGAGACATGTGGAGAGACAGAACAAGAGTGAGCTACAATGTCATTAAGATCAGTTATTTTGATATGAACGATTGGTGATATAAGCCGTGTCCCAATTCGAGGGCCGCACACTCCGAAGGGTGCTTTTAAGGCCACTCCGAAGGGTGCAAAGGCTGCAGCCCTCGAACTACCCTCCGCGGACTGCAAGGCCATTGCCGAAATGGGACAGGTCCAGCCCATGCTCCCTCCACCCAGCATCTGAGACACGCTGCTAACGCTAATGCTAACAACACGCACCACGCAAATTACGCACACATATCAATTACAAAGATTTCACACGGGTAATTGAACTGTCAGATTTTGAGACAAAGTTATTCTAATAATTCTCATCCAAATCTTGTGGCTAAAATGAAAACTTATGTTTAACTTTTGCAAAAGAAGAAGAAGAAGTGACTCTATTGATCCCACACAGGAGAAAAACGGTTATATTTCTGGGATACATCTAAAATAGGCTAAATTACCTAAAATGTTTCAAATACAGTGATGAGATTTGCATTATTAATTATTATCATTATTAAGGATTTTTATATTGACCAGGGATTACATTTATACAGGGAATGCATTTAATTCAGACATCTCTCCTTTGAGAAAAGATGGTTTATTAAACAAATTTCTGGAAATACTTTATCATAATGTGAAGAGTCAAACATTAAACCCATTACCCACATTCACTGTAATTTTAGGTAAGTAAAAACAGCTGTCAGTGAACTCTCAAATGATGTTCCCTTTTTGCAGGTGACAATCCAAAATTAACAAATTATCTTTGCAAAATATGGTGGAATACCACTGCTTAATTGCAGTACAATAGTACATTCTTATAGTACATGTAATTAGTTACGATCAAAAGAGACTCAAATAAACGTCACATTTCACCATGATTCAAATGTCAGTATACACAGAAAAACATTCAAATAAACTTGAACCTGATGACACTGTAGAAGCGAAAGCCCAATAAAGAAATAAGAAGTCAAGCGAATGTGCAGTATACTTCTTTTTTTTCTGGAATTATTCAATGTTCCTGCTGTTATCAGCACGAAAGCTGTGCATGGAGTTTTTAACTTTTGAATTCAAATAAACTTATGAGCAAATTAGTTTTGTCTCACACACTTGTTAAAGTCATATAAGGCCACATTTATCATGGGACACTTCAAAGTTCAAAGTCAGCTTTATTGTCCAAAACCTCAGTGATAAAGCTGTTTAGGTGTTCCTCAGCAAAGATGAAAAACTACCATTTTAGTATTTTACTTAGAAGTTAAACCTAAACATCACTATTACTGTAGGACACATTAGGGACAGCAGCAGACAGCAGGAGCAGGAGGGAGGCCCCACAGGTCTTCTACAGTCAGCATGGACAGTGGAGACATGACCCACTGTACTGGGACCACTCAGTGTGGTGTATCCCTCGTCTTCTGGAGGAGGAAGAGCAGAATGGGCCTTACGTCTGATTGGTTCAAAGTCCTATCCTGCACAGTGAAAACCTGTAATGACACATTAAGGAAACTACAAAACTAGGTTCACAGTGCATGTACATTCGGATCAAAGGCTGTTTATGTACATCGAAACAGATAAATAAATAGAGGAATGCCACACATTTGAGAAAGGTGTGAAGAATCCCTCAGTCGTCCAGGTAGAATCCATGGCAAAAGGAGAAATTCAAATTGTCAACTGGACAAAAGTTTATTTGGTCGAATACGTTTCGCAGCTCATCTAAGCTACTTCTTCAGTTCTGACTAGAGTACTGGTGGACACTGCTTATAACTAGCTGCAGGGAAGAGAAATGGAAAAGCAGAAGAAGATGGATGGATGGATGAAGCTATCAAACCTATTTGTTTTCAATCAATCAATCAAACAATATTTATAAGGTGCTTTTCATACAAAAATGTAACACAAAGCTGTTAAGTTTCTGTTAAGCCTATTCAATAGTCATCTGGCAATAAGGCATTAGGTACATGTTTGAGATGTGCTCCTGGTGAACTGTCAGTATCAGCGTACTGTATGTGAACAGTACATACAGGACACACTGTACCGTCATGAGTGCTGCTGCTGTGGCAGCGTTTCTTACGCTCTGAGCATTGATCTCCACACATCACAAGTTATTTGTTTTACTAGTGCACATAGTACACTCTATAAGCTCCATACTGCCTGACAGAGCCACAGGCAGGCAGCAGTCGGATGTGGTTCTATTGTATCTAGACTGGACATTTATCTCAATGAGCCATATGATCAAGTATCTTTGGTCTTTGGTTTTCCTATTCACAGTATCACAGTGACAGAGAAGGGCAGTAGGGCAGTAAAGCAAAGGATTGAACAGGAGTTCAGCAGTAAAAGATGTTTCTTCTTATTAAGATTAACTTTTCAGTTTCTTCACTTTTCACTCCTGTCTGCTCACAGTCTATTTGGCCTCAAGACACCTCACAGGGAAGAAACTTTACAAGAGGTATAAGAATATGTGTAACATATCGTTTTGTTGATATAAGGTTCATAAATTGTAGTGTTGAGTCACTTATTCTGTAATGGATTAAAAGTACTTGCACTGTTTTAAGATGTGAGGGAACTGATTGGAGGTTATTGTCTTAACTCACTGTAATTGCCTGTTACTTTTTTATTTTTGTCTTTTTCTTTTCTTTCTTTCTTTCTTTCTTTCATTCTCTCTCCGATTGGAGGTTATTGTCTTAACTCACTGTAATTGCCTGTTACTTTTTTTATTTTTGTCTTTCTTTCTTTCTTTCTTTCTCAGTTTTTGTCAGTCTCACTTCACACCCACTGTCTCCAGCAGTACTGTGACTACAACAGTGTGTTAAACACAGACTTGAGGCATTTATTCCCATAAATATCCAAATCCTTTTATTTTGTGCCGTGGGGGAGCCACAGATTGCTCCACAGTCAGGGCTGGAGCCTGATGATAGCACTGTTTGGCCCTGTATGGGGCTGCACCCACTGCATGACACCATAGATCCAAATGGTCTGAGGTCTGTCTGAGCAGCAGAAAGGTCAGCGATCAAATCTAATACATGCTGTTAGGGACTGCAGATGGAAACTAGCTATGTAGCTATAATCTGGTGCAGATCATCTTTGTTTTTTAGCTTAATGTCTGTACATTGTCCCTTTTCAAATAAAAACTAAACTAAACTAAACTAAACTGTTGATTTGTACTCCCAAGACAAACTGATATAAAAAGTAATTATACCTAACAAAATATTAAACGTCTGACAGTGCATACCACCATGTGTCCTTGGGCAACATACTTCACCCAGCCACCTGACTGAGTGTGACCGGGGAATCGTAGCTCTGCAGAATGGTGGTAAAGTGAATAAAACATGCACCCATTTGTAAACAGGGATGGACCACCGTGGGCCAATTTGAGCACTAACACAGCTCTTTCTGACAAGTTTCCAATAGATAAAATATTTTCTAATTTGAAATACAGCGCATAGTGGTCTTATTTTCATCAAGTTGTACTTTAACAATATACCTTCTGGGTAGGCGACACTTGTGTTTTAATCCTCATCACATAGGTCCATTCAACAGCCATCACCTTTAAATTATCCGTGTGTGGGATTGTTGCTTGTACATTTGCTGATTGATTTGAGCCTTGACCCTTTTTCATTATTTTCTTATTTAATTCATGGCAAATACTGAGATTATCTTGACAGTTGCTTAATCACCAAAATGAAAAATAAATGATCTGCCTTTTAATTAATATTTTGCAGTGATGGCTGGGCTGATCGCTACGACGTGACTGATGGATATATGCGTGAAGCAGCTGGCGGTATTACCATCAAACTCCAGTCTGCCGATGTGAAATGGTTCGATGATTACTACCTGAAATTACGCCCCGAAAACAACCATCGCAACCCGTGGTTCCCTGAGTTCTGGCAGTACCGTTTCCACTGCAGGCTCAAAGGTCACCCGCAAGAGAACGCCAAATTCAACCACACCTGCAGCAGTGAGTCACTAAGAGGATAAATGAGAGATATGGGCCGCATCTCAATTCTCTTTCCTCGCTTCCTTCTCCTTGATTCCTCTGCTCGATTCTGCAGGAAATGGTTGAGAAAGTAGGGACACAGTGGACTCCTCACTGAGACCAATAAAGTTCGATTCTTTTAACTGATGTCTAAGCCTCCCTCATGTTTACTCCTTGCTTCCGTGGTTTTATTTGGGACATCACTTAATATGACATTTGATAGCATTTGACAGATGAAAATTGAGGAGAGGAATCAAGGCAGCGAGGAGAGAGAAATGAGACGGGGCCAGAGTGAGCATGTGGCCCCAGCATCTTCTTACAGGACTAGGGATGGGACTATAAACAATAATATTGTCATAAAAAGGGTTGACAATAATCATTTGTGAGACATTTTATATAATCATGATACAAAGATCACCAAAATATGTAGAAAAAAGCTACTAATACCTACTTATATACTTACATAGTTATTGCATTTTTATTGTGACTGCATGTTGGTTTGAGTATAAATACAGGGGGCTCTTGTTTTGTCTTTGTCTGTAATTAAACTTGCTATAACTGTAAATAAATCATTGTAAATCATTTAGTTAATGCTACATTCAGCATAGTTATTGCATTTTTATTGTGAAGCCCAACTGTACTTTCCATTTATACGTGTCTATTCGCACCACTGTGTCTGCCTGGTCCTTTTTCATTCATTGGCAAAAATGAAATTGAGTCCAGGATCAAAGGGAATCATGTCTAATGTATTCTAATGAAAAAGGACATGGAATTCAAAATAAAGGGTGCAAGAAGAGGCAATAGGAAATGATATATGTAGGTGGGAAACTGTTGATGAAAAGAAGAGAGGCAAGAGAATGGGCTTTGATGAAACTCGAATGGAGTTATTTCAGAACACTATGGGGGCGAATATTCACACTCACTCTTCTCTTTTCTCATCAGCCCATTTCTGTTTGTGTTTTACCCCTAGAACGAGAGTCGCTCCGTCAGCACTACGCTCAAGACTCAAAGATGGGCTTTGTCATCAATGCCATCTACTCTATGGCGTATGGCTTACATAACATGCAGCGCTCTCTGTGCCCAGGCTACCAGGTGGGTATGGAAGGGTTCTATCATGGTTGAAAACTCTCTAATGGTACTAAGAAGGGAGAAGAATTGATATTTCTACCTTTATTTAATGTTTGATCTGTAGTGCTGTTATTGAATAGTACTTGCTTTGTAGGGGAGTTAAAGAGGCTATTTTTGTCAAGAAAGAGAACTCTTCCTTGAACAGAAATGGAGGTCTCACACATAATTTGTCTCTCATCTATCACTCTATCCTCAAACCTAAATCAAAACAAACAAAGAAAACAATAGGGCAGCCACGTCAGGTCCAGAGGTGTGAGAACACCCATTATGGGCCTGAATGGCGATGCTAATAAGAGATCACACTCCACTCCCACTGCATATTGAATAGGCTTACTTAAAGGAAAAGTAATGTTTTTTTTACAATCTGAGCCTTCTTTCGGCAATAAAACAAGTAGTTTTACTCACCCATAGCAGTTTGGTGTCAATTGGAGCAGTATCGCAGAACTTATGTTGTAGCCGTTCTGTTCTACTAATGATCCCGTATCCGTTAGCGTGAATGCTCGGGGCACTGATTTACGGTCTCCAAATAACATAAACTTGAGCACTTTTCAAATCACAGAAGATCGCTGTGTCAGGGTAGACTCTTAGTAGATTCCAAAACGGCCTGAAACCCGATATCGCAACAGAAAAGTAAAGTTCAGAGCGGTGTTAGCTTCTTTCGGAGTAGCGGTGTGTACAAAACAGCTGAGTTCACGCATGCGCACTGTCCTCTCTGATGACGTCATCAAATGAAACTATAGCTGCATATCGGGTTTCAGGCCGTTTTGGAATCCACTAAAAGTCTACCCTGACACAGCGATCTTCTGTGATTTGAAAAATGCTAAAGTTTGTGTTATTTGGACACCGCAAAGTAATGCCCCGAGCACCATGTTAACGGATACGGGATCATTAGTAGAACAGAACGGCTACAACATAAGTTCTGCGATACTGCTCCAATTGACACCAAACTGCTATGGGTGAGTAAAACTACTTGTTTTATTGCCGAAAGAAGGCTCAGATTGTAAAAAAAAAACGTTACTTTTCCTTTAACTAACAGAAACTGACAAATTGAATTTCTCCTTTACCATGGATTCTACCTGGACGACTGAGAGATTCTACACACATACTTCCTTTGTATATTTTTGACTGCATGTTCATTTGCAGGGGTTGTGTGATGCCATGAGACCTATAGATGGCGCTAAACTGTTGGACTTTCTCATGAAGACAAATTTCACAGGGGTTTCTGGAGAGGGAATTTTATTTGATGAGAATGGAGACTCTCCTGGGAGGTAAGTACTTTAATTATAGACGAGACAGGGTCGGGGGCAGCTGTTTATAGAACAGGAGCTTTTGCTAACAGGTACATCTTTTCTGCCATTTTAATCACAGGTATGAAATAATGAACTTTAAGAAGATGGGAAAGGACTACTACGACTATATTAACGTGGGCAGTTGGGACAATAGGGGACTGAAAATAGATGATGATGAAATCTGGCCTAACAAAGAAACTATTATCAAGTCTGTCTGTAGTGAACCCTGTGACAAAGGCCAGATCAAGGTAAGGCAACGTCTTGAGGTTGGCATGTGAATAAGTTTAGGTTTCATCATTTTCACACCATCCCTTTAGGTGATCCGTAAAGGTGAAGTGAGCTGCTGCTGGACCTGCACTCCTTGTAAAGAAAATGAGTTTGTATTTGACGAGTACACCTGCCGGGCCTGTGACCTGGGCTCCTGGCCTACTGATGACCTCACAGGTTAGTTCCCTCTCTTTGACGTTTGTGTTGACCAAGATGAGGCATGAACTTTGGTTGATATTTCTCTTAAGCTCCTAGAATGTAATTTGTTACTGCAATAGTCACCAGTGTTTTAATTATTTTGCATCAAGAGAAGGCTCCAATGCAAATTCAATTCTGTTGCTATGAAAATGTGTTTCTTCTCGATTGCATTTGAAGTGCTCGGATATTGCTTTGTTACGCATTCAGCCGCTCATTATACTGTGCATTCAGTCCTGACCAAGAGAAATGATTAAAACATGAAATGAGTGGTGGTGGATATTCAAATTAAGCTTCAATACCAAATACGGAAACACAACAATACTCTTAAAGCAAAACTGTGATAAAAGGAGAAATTCAATTTGTCAACTGGACAAAATTAGTTTGGTCGAAAACGTTTCGCCGCTCATCCGAGAGGCTTCGTCAGTTCTGGTTCTAGTGCTGGTTAGACCCTGTTTATATCTAGCTGCAGGGAGGAGCTCCCTACACTGAAATAGCTCTGAAACTATCTCAACTAATCTGTCTCTTTTGTATTACGAATTCCTCTGGCGTCTAGTATTAGCATATTTATTCAGCCCTAGGAGGCGCTCACTACACTGAAATAGCTCTGAAACTATCTCAACTAATCTGTCTCTTTGTTTCTCAAATTTCTTTGGCGTCTAGTTTAGCCTCCCTATTCAAGCCTAACGACCCTCTCCACCCCTCTGCCCTGGCTTGTCTGCCCTAATGTTACTTTGTCTGTTTTGACTTGGTTTGAGAATCGAATTATATTTACCATTACCATTTATAATTCGATTTTCAAACCAAGTCAAAACAGACAAAGTAACATTAGGGCAGACAAGCCAGGGCAGAGCGGTGGAGAGGGTTGTTAGGCTTGAATAGGAAGGCTAAACTAGACGCCAGAGAAATTTGAAAAACAAAGAGACAGATTAGTTGAGATAGTTTCAGAGCTATTTCAGTGTAGGGAGCTCCTCCCTGCAGCTAGATATAAACAGGGTCTAACCAGCACTAGAACCAGAGCTGACGAAGCCTCTCGGATGAGCGGCGAAACGTTTTCGACCAAACAAACTTTGTCCAGTTGACAAATTGAATTTCTCCTTTTATCATGGATTCTACCTGGACGACTGAGGGACTCTTCACGCATCTTAAAGCAAAACTGTAAAAATTAAATCATGAAGGAACGAAGTATAGGTATTCATACATGATCAATGTGTAATTACTGTTAGACATGTTTGTAAATTAATTTTATTATGGGTACCAATATGCATGGTAAAAGTTGTGTGTTTTTTGCCCAGAGCAGCGATAATGAGGTGTAAACAAAGTCCTTGACCTGTTTCTTCTGGAGATATTTTGATCTTTGTCCCTTAGGCCACAAAGGCAGGAGTGTATAGAGGAGCATAGATGATGAGCAGAGCAATAAAAAGCACAACCACGCTGCTATTTTAGCTGGTAGTGACAAAGGCAAAGCGGATATAGGAGCAAGAAAACAATGGAAAACAACAGAAAAAAGAAAAATCTACAATGAAAAATAAGTGTTCAGGAAAAGACCTCTTGAAACAACGCACCAAGAAAGTGACTGTATGATGGAGGATAAAACTGTTGGAAAGCCACAGTTTAATGAATTTGTTGTGTGTTTTATTGTCTGATTACTTTGTTAATACATTAATAAAAATATATATAAAATGTAAAATGCGCTACATTCAGCTGTTGCTGTTGATCTGTCAAGATTATTGAGCTGCATAATTTCAACAATATGGGAACTAATTAAAATGGTCCTTTTAATTAATTACTTCTTATCTGCGTGCCTATGAGGAAGATGAAAGATGCAGTGAGGGACTAAATCCATTGTGTAGAAGCCAAAAGGCAGAAACATGTTTAGAAAATTATGATATGAGTTAGTGTGAGTATGTTTTACATGAGTATGTTTTGGTTCAGGCTGTGATCCCATCCCAGTGGAGTACCTCCGGTGGGGAGACCCTGAGCCCATTGCTGCGGTGGTCTTTGCCTGCCTTGGACTCATGTTTACATTTTTTGTCACTGCTGTTTTTATAAGGTATGATTTTTATTTATTTATTTTTTTTTTTTTCAATGATTAAAATGACCAGAAGCAGCAGACCCCCTTTACCTTGACTGTTTGTGTGCAGATTCCGGGACACTCCAGTGGTGAAGTCCTCCAGTCGGGAGCTGTGCTACATTATACTTGTGGGGATTTGCTGTGGCTATCTATGTACCTTTAGCCTCATAGCCAAACCCCGTGTTATTCATTGCTACCTCCAACGCCTTGGTATTGGCCTGTCACCTGCCATGAGCTACTCTGCTCTGGTCACAAAGGCAAGTTATCTGGGTTCACTGGGTTTGTGGAAAAATCTGTGATAAAAGAAAATGAAGATAACCAAAGGTATTGGCCTAATCAGGGCAATTTATTGATCAAAATATGTGCTTTTTTTTTTTTTTTTTAGACAAACCGCATTGCACGGATCCTAGCAGGCAGCAAGAAGAAGATTTGTACAAAGAAGCCTCGCTTCATGTCTGCTTGTGCTCAGCTCATCATTGCCTTCCTGCTCATTCTCTTACAATTAGGCATCATTGTTGCTCTCTTTCTTATGGAACCTCCAGAGGTATGTTATGTACAGTCAGTGCTTTGTAACTGGAATCATATTATTGAAATAATAAACTAGAACACATTACTTTATTTGGATTGTTTTTTTCCTTGTCCTCTGCAGGTAATTCATGATTACCCCAGCATTCGGCAAGTAAATCTGATCTGCAACACTACTAATTTGGGAGTAGTTGCTCCTCTGGGATACAATGGTCTGCTCATCCTAAGTTGTACATTCTATGCCTTCAAGGTGAGCTCACATACGTATTATAATCCATATATTTTTTGCAAATCAATCAGTCACAGTTTAACTTCTTGGATTCTTTTTTAGTTGGACATGTGTTTAGTTTTGTTTGTCAGTCCATATTATATCCATCTTTTCTTTTCTAATGAAAGTTGTTGAACTGTTATGGTATTTTTTTAATTTTTGTAGATAAAATATTTTTGAAATTGGTTTGCTATAATACAACTATACAACCTATTGATCAATCAATTAATTAGTTAATTAAATGTGTTTTTTGTCTTACAGACTCGCAATGTTCCTGCTAATTTTAATGAAGCTAAGTACATAGCCTTTACCATGTACACCACCTGTATCATATGGTTGGCTTTTGTACCTATCTACTTTGGGTCAAACTACAAAATTATCACAATGTGTTTCAGCGTGAGCCTCAGTGCCACTGTGGCTTTGTGCTGCATGTTTGTTCCTAAGGTGAGTGAGCTCCTGATTTCTAAATTGTACTATATTATCAAACAAAACTCTGCTTAAATTTAAAAATTGTATCTATTGTATTGTCTTGTATTAGGTATACATTATTCTGGCCAAACCAGAGCGTAATGTGCGCAGTGCCTTCACCACAAGCACAGTGGTGCGCATGCACGTGGGTGACGGCAAATCGTCCTCAGCTGCCAGTCGCTCCTCTAGTCTGGTGAATCTGTGGAAGAGGAGAGGCTCCACCGGAGAGACACTCAGGTGTGTGGGTGTTTGTGTATGTGTGTGTGTATTTGTGCGTGCGTGTGTCTATGTGTTTGTGCGTGTGTGTGTATTTGTGCATGCGTGTGTGTGTGTGCGGTGTTCTCTGGAGGTCTGTTGTCCAGGTTAATACGAGGTTACTCCTCAGTTACAGACCAAGGTACCGTTCCTGTAATGGCCCCTCTCTGTGACTATTTATGTTCCATGCGAGTGTGTGTTGGAGCATTCACTGAGATTGATTCTCTCAACTCCCCAGAGTCTGCTCAACTCTTCTTCTGACCCCAGTGTGAACTGAGACAATTGCCTAATGGAGACATAGAAAAGAAAGAAAAGTAATTCATAGAGGAAAAATAAAACCCAAAAGAAAAAGATAAGAAAATGTTATGGAATATACAAATCCTAACTGGAATGAAAGTCTTTTTGTATGGAAAACATCTTTAATGGCTTTCACACCAGGCTTAAGGTCACCCACTGTCACTGCTCAAAGAACACAAAGGACAAGCAGTGCCGTCACTTTCTCTAGATGAAATAATATGAGAGACATGAGCACATTTTGGTTTGTCAGCAGGTTACTGCTGCATGCCCGCTTAGCTAGCAGGATTTCAATCATACTATTGTGTGAAATGTCAGGAGAATTCCTATCTTTGTTTCTTTTATACCTCTCTTCCCCACTACATCTCTTTGAATCCAGTCTTTATTCACTGAGTGGTCATAATTGGTAGGGCTGTCTGTCTTCTGTGCTGTGGTAAAAGACACACAGTACTGAATCCTATACCACAGGGGCACAAATTTCATATTGTAACATGTAAGACAACATGTATGAGTCCACCTGTCCATAAAATAGGTATAGGTTAAAGACAGGTATTTTTATGCCTAATATAAGACCTAAGAGTATATTACATTTTCACTGGTTTCATTTGGAAATTGAGTCCATACCAAATAAAACTGTGAATTTGCTAAATGGGATAAATGGGACTGAACAGTTGAATAGACTAATGTACCATTTATTTATTTCAGTTCCAATGGCAAATCTGTGTCCTGGGCACAGACTGAGCGCAACACTTCACGTGGCAACCACCTCTGGCAGAGACTATCATTTCACATCAAGAAGAAGGAGAACAACCAGACAGCAGTGATCAAGCCCTTCTCCAAAAACTTAGAGGAACGCTACTGTGGAGGGAGCAAACTGCCCCCACATGTGCCCCTGCCTTCCCTCCCCTCCATGTCCTCTCTGCCCAGTCAGCAGGACACTGTCACAGACAAGACTCTGTACGAGCTTTCTGAAGCTGAGGAGCGCTACTCAATCACGTATCAGCCTCAGACCCCATCCCCTATCAGCACTGTGAGTCAAAGGCTGGGGGCAGCCTTAGAGGAGGAGCCACCCTCTGCCAGCCTGCCTAAGTATGCCAGTAGCATGTGCAGCGGGGGCAGCAGAGGCAGCGTGGCCAGCAGCTGTGGGCCACCAAGCAGCGGCTCTGTTGTTGCGGGGAGCGACGGTCATCTCGTTACTGTGGACGATCATCCAGGACCAGCACAGAGTTCACTCATGGATCAGATCAGCTGTGTGGTGAACCGTTTTACAGCTAACATAACTGAGCTCAATAGCATGATGCTGATGCCCTCACCATCTCACTCTCACAAACACACCGGTCCTCCTCCAGTCCCTACAGATCCCTATCTGTTACCACGGGAACTCCACATGCCTCCTACACTTACCACCTATGCTGATGTGCAGCCTCTGCCACCGGTGGAACCAGGTCTAGGGGCCCGGCCCCCCTGTCCAATTCACCATATGGGTCCCCCACCTTGTTCCCGTCCCCAGCCGTCCCCCTCTCTGTCCCCTCTCCGAGGAGCTCAGGTCGGGTGCGTCACTGACTCCCCTCTGAGGAGAGAGGAGCTGGAGGATGAGCTTATTGCATTGACTCCCCCATCGCCTTTCCGCGACTCTTTATCCAGCAGCAGCTCCCAGTATTCAGAGACAGGACTATGTCTGCCCCCAGTCCCCTCTTTCCCCCCTCCCTCCCCTCCATCTCCTCGTTACAGCAGACTGACCCTGAGAAACTACAGCCAGAGTTCCTCGTCTCTGTGATGGGCACCTGAAGGCTGCAGATCAGCTGTGAGTTAGCAGCACGAGGAGGGTGGCCTCGACTCTGTGCTGACACAGTGGACTGGGGTGTTCTGTTTTGTGTTTACATGTGTGCAGTAAGGTGCACTAACCTGTGCTTGCATCAGATCTTAGTGCTGTTTGACAGAAGTAAGTAAAAAAACAGTGATGTGCATTCTTTTTTGGTGTCTGTGAGACCCCAAATCTCTGTGTAAGGTCTACAGCTATTGTTGTGGTTTTGGGTAGTGGCCTTAAAGTATCAGGCTATCAACTAATTAGAGATAGTGAATGTGCATGTGTGGGTGTGTGAGTTTGCTGCGTCAAATTATGGGGAGTAGTAGATGCTGTTGAAGGCACATAGAAATACAGTACGTCTCAGCACACCAATGTTATTATTTGACAAACCATTCAGTGTAAATACATGAGAGGGGATTGTCAAACCCAATATGGCTTCTTCAAGTGCACTGATGTAACATAACAATTAGTATGTTACTATGAGGAACTTACATAAATTTTCATCATATTCTGTTTTTTGTTATGCTTCCTCAGTCCCTCTTTCTGTTTTTTGTTTTTGTTTTTTTTCTTTTTTTTCTTTATTTGTATTTCATTTGTAAGTGTTTGAATGTATGTTTTCTACAGTTGGGACCAAACATTTTGTCATTTTTATTTGTGTCACTTTTGAAAGAGGGACAAGGGATTGACAAACCATGGCTGTGTTTCTTAAAGGTGTCTGTTATTAAGTTTTATTGACTTTCATAACAAGGTTTAATAAAGGAACTGTATCTAGCCTACGCTCTTACAGTTTTAAATAGGTACTACAATCATAACTAAACCAAACCTGGTTTTCCAGTGCCCAAACCTGCAGATAAAGGACACATTTTTCTCATTCTCAGTATTATAGTATAGTACATGTCTCATGTGAAAGCTCAGAACCTCTCGAGTTGCAGAGGCTGCACTAGCACTGATTATGTGATTAATTATTGCGGGTGCTAGAAATTAGTTAATGAAGATTCAGATCAGAGAGTCTATTAGGTTTAAACCAACAGTTTTTTTTTTTTTACTGGGAACCTAAAAGACTCATGTAAGTCTCATTCTGCTTTCTGATTGATAACTTATAACATAAATAAATTGGACATCATGTCCTGTGATTTTGTGAGTAAGAATAAATCTGCATTATAATTGTTATCACTAAAAGCTATATTTCTTATTTGTATTATGAAATTTAAAATCAAAATCTTATATAAAGTCTTGCCTTCCAGTTTGTTGATAATGGGTGATGTTTAATTCATTAAGAATGTGCAGCCAAATTTTGCTAATATAAAACATGTTTGTAATTATATAAGTATACTTTTGAGAAACAACAGGTTGTGTTTGTCTACATCTCCAAGAGGAACCCCTCAGATTAGAAACTGATACAGAATGCACATTTCATGTTGAGGTTCTTGTGTTAGCAGAAAACGGCTCATCTGTGACAGACAAATGTAGTATTTTTGTTCTACAGTAGCCAGCAACACCCAACTCTAATTCTGTAAATAATAAGGGCATGCAACAATTGTTTTGTTTCAGATGAAAAGGTTTATTTACATATCAACAAATGAAAAAAGAAAAAACGTTATGAAATCATACAGTAACAATATGTGTTATGACTACTGAAACTGTGTTACTACTCTAACCGTGTGAGTAACCATTCCTTAGCAAACGTCATATGTGTCGGTATAATACTTAATATCAGTATGTATGAATATTGTGCCAAAGGGGTTAGGGAGGGCTAGCCTAGTTGGGTATAAGTGGTTTCATAAAAATGTCAGCGTGGATTTATATTGTTTTTTTTATATTTTCTATATTAATATGATCATATTTTCCAGTGTTAAAGCAATATGATCCATTTGTAAATGGTGCACATTTGAGACATTTCCTAAACTTTGTCTTAGATGGTTATTTTTTCATTCTGATTTGTGGACAGTAGCAAAGACTGTGATAGTTTTTCTTTGTCTTTACTAGATGGGCAATAGGAGGGGAGAAATTGTGTGCTTTATATTATATCAGTGTGGTGCTCTGGTGTATGGTCCTAGCAGAGAGTGAAAAAGTGCCATATTATAATAACAATGTCATAATTGCACTACACTTACGCTGGTTAACTATGGCACAGATGTGGTCTGCTTAGTTTGAATTGGCTTGTCAATACATTTCCAGATGTATTGCTAATTACTTACAGCTCAATTGTAGTACAATGTCATTCAGTAACTTTAATAGGCTTAATCCTTAAACACATTGCGGCTGCTTTGTGCAGTTTCAGACCACTTGTGAGGAGGTACCCAGTGTGTGTGTGCTTGTTGTTGGGAGCTGAGCGTCAGCACTTTGGCGCCTGCTCTTGGCCCCTGGGCCAGGCTCCATGAGGCTGCTGCCTCTGCACAAACCAGAGTGCATACATCTCTACTGTCTTATTCTCTTTAAGGGCTCGCCTCTCACACATCATGGGATGTTTTGTACAAACAGAGGAGGGTTCTGACTGTACACCCAACGCATGTCCCCAACATTCTGGGTGTCATTGTCTTGGTTGGTGATATTATATAATGTATTTTGTGAGAATACTATTAGTATTGCAAATACAAATTGATTTTAAGAACAACATGATCTTAAAGTCAATCCATCATTTCAGTGATCAATGAACAAAAAAGATTTGAGTTCCTCTGACTGGGCTTGACCTGTGTCAGAGTTTAAAGCAGGTGAGGTTGCCCTGCTTTGCTGGCTGGTCTTGTATGGAAATGAAAGAGCACAGTTACATTGGGAAAGGAAATAGGCATTTTGCTGACAGACTGAGAAATCTGCACTAACACCATTGCTCATTTTAGACCTGCCTCAACGATCACACAGAGCGATTGCTTACATTAGCCTGGCCTGGTCAAGGGTACATTGATTTTCCCATTTTTCTGCAATCAGACCAGAGGGATGACAATGCATAAAACAAGGTTTTCTGTCCCTATATCCAAAATGCTGTGGCCATGTTGACCATATAAATGCACTCTAAATGATTGAAATAATAATTCCTGCACTCAAAAGTACTTAATCTCACCATATTTGGTTGATGATCATTGAGAAACAAATCTTAATGTCTTTCATACCACTAGGCACTGTTACAGCTATCACAGGATGAACTTACTCTGCTAGTGAAGAATCATGGGGATGTTTGATGCTGCCTTTTTAATGACTTCAGATTGCTTGTGCTAAGAAGCTGGTGAATGGTATATGGATGTATTGGACATGTTTGAATATAAGTGTTTGCTTTGTATAAAGTATAGGGTTGGCAAGATTGTGACAATGTTATTGCTAATTAATTATATTTGTAATTCTAAGAGAACAAAACCAAACTAAACTGTGATTATATGTTATATAAGATGTTCTATAAGTATCTTTGCAGGATATGCTGTGTGCTTTTTATATTTGACACACCTTCTCATTGTAGTGTGGGGACAACTTCCAAATTTAGCTGATGTCCATTGGTGAATGTTATATATTTTTATCAACATATTTTAATAATTATGAGATTCTGAATCATACATTTCCAAAGACAAAGTAATGTAGGTCTGAGCATTCTCCCTCAAATGAACTTAATAAATTGATTTAAAGTCCCCAGAACTTCTGTACTGATGGAGTAGAATGTAATGCTCCTGGATGAACACTACACCATAAGGAAGTCATTATAGTTTATATTTCAGGAAAAGTGAATTGTTTTGCTGAGAAACTTTGTGGAATTTATCCTTCTCATTTCAAAGTAAATGGCATTTAATTGACTTTTTATTGCTTGGTTTGTTTTTGCGTTTTCTTCTGATGTTCAGAAATACAGAATGTAATAAATCTAAATCAATGTGATAAGCGATGGTTCATTTGGGTATTTAATAACCTATTTAATATTGCTTTGTGTGATATATAAGAATATATGGTCCCAGGTGGAGAGTATATATATATATGGCTTTATGGTGTGGGGTTTTTGCAGGCTAACTGAGATGTCTCTTAGTTCATTTAGACCTATAATCAAATCTGTTTACATTTATCTACACCTCATGCCTCCATGCCGCCCAGTGTGCTTGTTTTTGCTAATTTATTATAACATGGTCTCATAGATTTGTTTTTATCTTTTACAGATTTAGCTTCTGAGTAATGTTCCAATGAATCTTCAGTTAATTCCAAATTAGACACAAGACACTGTTAAAGGCACTTTGAATATACCTCTTAATTTTTTATTGAGCAATAATGAAACACATATAAAACATACACATTTGATAGTGCCATTACCATACTGCTATGATAATTGTGAATTAGTGAGAATAGTTTTATTCTGCATCGCATCTATTCAAACATAATAACGTAATACACACACACACACACATACAGAGAGTATTTTTTTTGTTATTATTATTATTTTTTTTTTCTTAAATCAGAATTCATTGGACTCAAGGGGCAGCTTCATTTATTGCACACTGACAGGTCAAGGGTCACTTTAGATGGAGGACTTGACTGGGGTCATTCATTTACTGACTTCTTGATCGTCTGACAAAATACAGCTCTGGAAAAAAATAAGACCACTGCAAAATTATCAGTTTTTCTAATTGTACTACTTATAGGTATGTGTTTGGGCAAAAGTAACATTTTTGTTTGAGTCTATAAACTACTGACAACATTTGCCCCAAATTCCAAATAAAAATATTATCATTTAGAGCATTTATTTGCAGAAAATGACAAATGGAATAAAACAACAAAAAATATACATGTTTTCAGACCTCAAAACAATGCAAGGAAACAAGATCAAATTCATTTTAAAACAACATAATACTAATGTTTACACAGTTCAGAAACCAATATTTGGTGCAATAAGCCTTATTTTTAATCACAGCTTTCATGCGTCTTGGCATGCTCTCCACAAGTCTTTCACATTGTTCTTGGGTGACTTTATTCCACTCCTGGTGCAAGAACTGAAGTAGCTCAGCTTTGTGTTTGTGTTGAAATTCAACAGACGCTGGAATGGAATGGCTGTAATACATGTAGAGATGCTGATTTCAGAAAAAAAAATGCAGTGGTCTCTTATTTTTTTCCAGAGCTGTATTCTGCTGCCTAAAAAGAATTGCACTGAATTTATCATTTATGTCATTTTACAAATATATAACTTGGAAGTCCGAATACATTTGCCCAATCATATTGATGTTACCAACAAAGGCAGTTCTTAATGTTTTGGATGTAGTAACAGAAAGACCACAGAGTATATGGAAGACGTAAGAGGGGAAACAATCAAGTGTTTTGTCTATATTTTTTTGCCATTGATAATTAATTGTGTATGTGTACTTTGAAATACCTTTTAAATTGTTATTAAAATGATGCTTGGTTAAATGGCTCTTTTCTGTTTTATTCATTGTTTGTGCTTTAAGTCTATTACGAGGTTTGCCATATTCTAAGATACTGGGATCAGATTTCACAGTTGTGGCCACATTTTGAACTGTTGCACTGAAGAGCAGGCAGTGAATAGAGAAGCCAGTTTAGTGCGTGCAGTGAATAAAGGCGCAGCCCGTCTCACTATGTCCTACATGTCAATGAGTCCAGTCAATAGACGCTGGGAGTCCATGCTCTGCCTGTCTGTGATATCTGCTCTGCTCTGTCTCCCGCTGATCTCGTCAGCCAGCCCACAGTCACACACACACATACATATGCACACACACTGTTTTCATTCAGTGTATGAGTGTGATGAGGGATACAGGTCAAGACTATGAAGTGACTCTGCCATTTCTCATTCCCCTGCCCCTTATCTGCACACTCTCCTCATTTCACCCTTTAATATTGCGTGTCAGTTTGAGACGCCCTGTCGTTGTTCTGAGTGCGGCAATTGCTCTGTATCAAATAGAAAATTGTTGCAAATGGCTCAGTGTGAAAAGAAACAGGTCCAGAATCTAACACAAAGAAAGTATAATTGGAGTTTTTACTGGGTCAACTAAAATGATTTAATTTTTCATTCAATTTAATTTGATTCTTGTGAGATTCAGTAATAATTGAACTGCAAAATCACTTGTGTATTCATTTACAGCTCTGGAAAAAAATAAGAGACCACTGCAAAATTATCAGTTTTTTCTGATTTTACTACTTATAGATATGTGTTTGGACAAAAGGAACATTTTTGTTTGAGTATATAAACTACTGACAACATTTCCCCCAAATTCTAAATAAAATATTATCGTTTAGAGCATTTATTTGCAGAAAATGACAAATGGTCAAAATAACAAAAAAGATACATGTTTTCAGACCTCAAACAATGCAAAGAAACAAGATCAAATTCATTTTAAAACAACATAATACTAATGTTTACACTTAAGAAGAGTTCAGAAATCAATATTTGGTGCAATAACCCTTATTTTTAATCACAGCTTTCATGCGTCTTGGCATGCTCTCCACAAGTCTTTCACATTGTTCTTGGGTGACTTTATTCCACTCCTGGTGCAAGAACTGAAGTAGCTCAGCTTTGTGTTTGTGTTGGAATTCAACAGACGATGGAATGGAATGGCTGTAATACATGTAGAGGTGCTGATTTCAGAAAAAAATTGCAGTGCAGTGGTCTCTTATTTTTTCCAGAGCTGTATATCCATTTACAGGTACGTCACCTGCATGATTCCATGGAAATAAAATCATACTTTGGAATATTCGCCATAGAGATAAATCAACTTTGTGCCATACTGTGGAAGATTATAGCCACAGGGACAATATTTACCTATTTCCAAATCAAAAACAAAAACATTTATTTTAGTCTATTTGGCTGTAAAATATATTCTTCTTCTTGCAGTCATGAAACAGACTAAAAGTGCACTGGTTTATAACACCCAATAGCAGCTGTAAGCACTCAACTCTAAAAAGAACAGTCGTTTTAGGCTCTTAGCAGTTGCCTGTACAGTCCATTAACTCTGTTCCCTTGTTTTTTGCTGCGTGAATGGCATGTTGTGAGTTTGCTGCAGTCAGATGGGGCCTATATATAAGAGCGTGTGGGCAACGGGTGTCGTGGCAGCCTGTGGTTAACACCGGGTGAGCTTGTATAGTGTGTGGACATTTACTATATATACAAAGCTGTGTGGGCTTCAGCATATGTGTGTCTTCTCACGTATGTGGGTGCACAAGTGTCCGTGAAGCGAGTCTAGAGGAGTGGAGTGATCAGAACACTCAAGTAGCTCTTCACACATCTTCACAAAATGTCTCTTTCTATGGTTAATCAAGATGCTTATAGCTAACGGGAACTTCAACTCATTATTTCTGGGCAGTGGAGAGAAGCTCAAATAAGAATACACTGCTGTTTTGATGAAGTATATTTAAGTTGAAGAGCCTCAATTTAAATATCCTATTATGTATTTATCAAATTTACATAAGGCTTTTCTAGAACTGAGGAGTTAACTGCGACTGAACTAAACTACTGCCAACAAAAACCCTTTAAAGAGGAAGGTTCCAATCACCAGCGACACCCTCAATTGGTACATTAAATATCTCTATTTGGCACAGGATTCAGTCTGTTGCCTGGAATGCTCCACAGTATGGCATCTTTTTTCAACGTTTTGCAATTTTGTGCTTATCGTTTATCTTAAATCTCCTGCCTAGGCCGATATTTGGTTTTATATTAACACTTTAGTGCGACAATGGCATTGCACAAAATGAGATTACATTGCTCCATTAGGGGTTAGCAGTAGTAACAGCGTTGTACATGTCTAAAAATAGTTTCTTTAGAGATTATTTTTCCTTATTACAGTTTGATTATGCAGTGCAATAAAAAAAGTATGCTACAGACAATATTTATGTTACAATTAATTTCAAATCATTTATTTTTGGGGAAATTATCAAAATCGGCAGAGCTCCTCAACAATTGGGTGTGTTAGATTCTAAATAATCAGCAGTGGCCATGAAAAAAACTCATATCTGTGGCCATACCTGCCTGTCAAAGCCTGATCTCGTCAGATCTCAGAAGCTAAGCAAGGCAGGGCCTGGTTAGTATTTGAATGGGAGACCACTGGGAATTCCAGGTGCCACAGGAGGGCGCCAGTTGCAAAAACTGTTGTTGTGTCCTTAGGCAAGACACTTCACCCACATTGCCTAGTATGAAAGTGGTGTGTGTGTGTGAGTGTTGGAAGTGGTCGGAGGGGCCGATGGCACAGATTGGCAGCCTTGCTTACGTCAGTCTGCCCCAGGGCAGCTGTGGCTACAGAAAGTAGCTTACCACCACCAAGTGTGGGGTGAATGAACAATGAACCGCTTTGGGTGTCATGAAAGGCGCTATATAAATGCTATGAATTAAAATGAATATCTCTGCTCAAAAATACCATTCTTACTCTGAGTGGTGTTGCCTCTCCACAGATCTGACAGGTAACTCAAGATTCAAAGCTTTTATTGTCATACGCACAGTAAGGAAACATATTTCCCTGTACAATGAAATTCTCACTTTGCTGCCCACACTGGATGCCAAGAGTATACAAAAAAATTTAATTAGATAAATAAGATAAAGACTTAATCTGGTAGCATAATTTTAATGCCACACTGTGAAACATTTCATGCAAAGCTGTCACATTTCCATGGAGACATGCAGGTGGTGGACCCTTCACCTGAGTTCATGAATGTCATTGGTAAAGTATGGTTGATCTGAGCAATGTGAATAAAAGGGCGCTGACTATAGAACAAAATTGTGGCTGCCAATATCACAGAACTCCAAGTCACTTGAGTTTTAATTTCCTGTCAGTGGAAGCGAGAACAATATCAAGATTGAAACATGACTTGGTATGAGTCACTCTTGCAGGGCGCTTGCTGGGTTCAGGCTGTTAGCATTCATAACCTCATCTGTGTCTGTGCTCTGTGCTGCCTGCTCGCCTTCACACAGTCAGACGCACACGTATGACAGACACCCGCTCCCTCACACACTTTCACTTATACACCAACTAATAGCACTAATGAGGCTGCATGACTAATTCCTCTTCAGCCCTTTCTACAGATGAGTGCTTATTATGGTTTGTCAAGGAGATGAGTCAGTCTATGTCATGGTTACTATGGTGATCAAAGCCCTCAGTACTGCCTTTAAGTGCCTGCTGGCTGAAATAAGACTCTTTTAACCCCTTTAACTACACACCAATCAGGCACTACTAGACTGGGACAAAATATCGACCCTAGACTTTTTTTTTTGGCTCAGGCAATTTTTCACAGCTTTCATTTTGGGTCCTTTAAGGCCTACAGGAACAAATATGATTTTGTGTCTAAAATAACAGTTGATCTCAACAAAATTACTTCTCAAAATGCGTAGGTGTATGCGTCAGGATAACTGAGCCATTAAAAGTGATTGGGAAAAATATAGTCCAAAGCATAACAGGAAATAGGACTGATATTTTACTGTTTCAAGGCCTGTTCTTCATAGATTATACAAATAAAATATAGATTTCATTTTAAAAACCTAGGCTATATACATTGTACAGTAATCAGTAGGTATTATTCTTTATGTGTGGTCAGTCCCACTAATCTGATTAAACTGCAATATTCAACAATAAACACTAGATAAACACAAAACATTACAACATTTACACACTTTTATTAGGACATGTGAATATCATCTGGGCCAACCAGCAGTGACGCTACACTGACATATATATATAGGCTAGTGTGATATGTTTCACAATCAATGCCCAAATAATGTATTAATCAGTAGTTTTATTGGCTGCCATCCATGCTCCATAAGCTGGGCTGCTTATGGAGCTTTTAGTGGGTTTCTTTGGTGGTAGCCTACTTTATTGCATTACTTACAAGAAAGCCTGATGGGAAGATGCAGAAGTCCTGCACAATCCACAAAAAATAAAACTAGCTTCAAATAAAGTTTTAGGCAACTAACAAACAAAAACAGCAACAATACAGTACTTAGGCTGTTTATAGGACATGAATAATGTTAAAACCGTGGCGAGTAAATTTCTCCTGTGTGAGATCAATAAAGGCTTATCTTATCTTATCTTATCTTAAAACGTTGGGGCTCCTTTGCGCATGTGCACTGTATGAACAGTCACACGCGAGCACGTCACATGACAAACTCGAACAAAGAGCACGAGGACACAAGAGGTTAAAAAGTTGCGTTTCAATGTTGCCAGACAGAATGTGCTACACATAGAACCACCAGCGGGCATTTCCTGTGATAAATTGGCTTTATGTGGAATATGTTCGGTGAAAACGCCCAGTTTAGGCTATTAAATCTATACTTTAAAATGTGTGTTAATTAGAACTTCGGCATAATTGCGTGTGTGATGTGGGCACTCACTCATCTTGACTTGTAGTGCTCTTTGAAAAAGTTGCGCTTGTATAATCAGTGGGAACAACAGGGAAGTTCAAATTCCCCCGCACAGTTTGTTTGTGGACAGCGGGTCACCTGTGCGCACAGGCACCACAGAGTTTCTGAGAGCGACTCAACTCCTTCTCATCACCATGAAGCTCAGCGGGGTGCTCTTCTGTGTTCTCCTGATGTGGGTTGAGTCGTCCCGGGCTGACACACCGGCGAACTGCACTTATGAAGACCTGCTGGGCACATGGGTCTTTCAAGTGTCCGAAGGAGGTCACGACAAGAGCATCAATTGTTCTGCAGAGGGTAAGCTGTTTTTGTGTTAGCCTCACAATTATTATAAAGTCATGTGACGGAGTGATTGGGCCTTGAATATTAAGTTGGGGCAGGTTTCTCTTTCATTTCCTGATTCTCGTAACCAAACAGTAAGATCCATTGTTAAATTTAAAAGCAATTCCGAATGTCAATATTGTATTTTACTTTAAAGCTGTTGGAGCAAGCTCAGTGACCGTGACCCTGGAAAAACTGTCTGTAGCCACTGATGAATTGGGCAACACTGGCTTCTTCACCCTCATCTACAACCAAGGATTTGAGGTGGTGCTTGGTGGATACAAATGGTTTGGCTTTTTCAAGGTAAGTTTTTCTTTCACTGTCATCCTCTTGCTGTAGGCCTACTTATTTATACTTGCTTGCAGAGGCCTGAATTGGTATTTAAAGTCATATTTCTTCAGTATTAAAAACTGAAAGTCAAAAGGACCATAACAAATATTTATTTAATTATAACATTTTAAGACACTATTAATTAAAAATGTAATCCTACATAATATTGTGTGAAAAGCAAGTCACATGACACTTGGCAGAGGGACGTGCTTGATTTTTCTAGGTCTAGACTTCCTCTTTATAGCATACATTTTTTGTTAACTGCTATCATTCCTGTGCTGTAAAAGCTGATGCATTGTAATTGTTTTATTGACTGGACACTTTATAATTTTATGGTGCTTTTTTGACTTATGCACATGCTTTTTCTTTTTATTTCTTTTTATTTCAAATTCCCTCCTTTGAAGTACTCTGAGGATAGTTCACAGGTGATCAGTTACTGTGATCAGACCCTGCCAGGATGGGCTCATGACGTCTTGGGAAACAACTGGGCCTGTTTTGTGGGGAAAAAAGTAAAAGCAGTGCAACCCCGAAGAGACAACCAGCCGATCTTCAGCAGGAAGTAGGTCTACAGCAATATTCACAAAGGCTGTGGCAAGTTGCATATGAATTTCTTTAGTGTCCTGTGTTAATGTCTTAAGGTCTTCTATTTAATGCAAAAATCAATATTATTCATATTGATCTACTCAATTTTAGGTATTTCCAGCGCTCATACAAACACAATCTGGACTTCATTGATGCAATCAACTCTGTTCAAAGCCTTTGGAAAGCTCAGCCTTATCTCGAACATGAAACCTACAGTCTATTGGAGCTGCAGTACAGAGCTGGAGGTCCTGCATCTCGGATCCCTGTGTGAGTTCTCCCTCATGTCCTTGTTCATCAACCTTAGGATGCCTTTGGAGACACCATTACGACACTCTAGTGTTATATAAATAAACCTTTTATTTTAAGATAATGACTTGGTAGTTTTACCAATTTCTCCTCTACACTTACATAGAAGGTGAAAGTGTGCCATAAATCATGTGCTCAGCTGACAACATCATGTGCAGGATAGTGCGTTTTTTTTTTTTTTAAATGTTAATCTGTATGGGTTTCCTTCTAAAAGATACGTGCGGTAACACCGGCTTACCTCTGACAGTTTGCGCTCAGCCCAGTTCTGCTCGCGTTCTGGAGCTCACGTAAGTAGGTCCAGTAAGTTCGCGGGGACAGTTAATAAAGCTTGTTTTTCTTCTCAAAACAAAACATTTGTCCGAAAGGTGATATATTTGCGTCCCAAACAGTTGTCCATGAAAAATCCAGCAGCGTAGTTGGCATTCGCATATCTCGTCTCGATTCTTATCACTGCGCGCCTATTACTTATTATTAGCCTGTTAACCTTGAGTGGAAGTGTATGGCGGATGCGGTCCGCCGTAAGGGGAAGTTTATGAGTGAACGGGCAACAGGCAGCTACAGGCGTGGGTGCAGTGATACGAATCGAGACAAGATATGCGAATGCTAACTACGCTGTCAGAGGTAAACCAGTGTTACCGCATGTAACTTTTAGAAGGAAACCCATACAAATTAACATAAAAAAGAACCCACTATCCCTTTAAAGCATGTTTTTTTTTTTTGGGAGGGGGGTGACATTGTTTGTGATGGTTGAAATATACCTGCAGACGCGCTCGCCCAGCTCCTGTGACAAGTGATGTAGCCAAGATGGCAGCAGCTCTCCCTGCCCACTGGGACTGGAGGAACGTCAATGGTGTTAACTTTGTCAGCCCTGTGCGAAACCAAGGTAAATCATAAACATTTCTGAATATACAAATCAGGCAAGCAAGGAGGATGACATTTTTATGTATGCGGACAATTGAGTAGTTTTCACTGTAGCAGCTGTCACTGCTGAAAAGCATTTATCCCGTACAAAGGCTTCCCTCTTGGTGAGCTTTAGCCTGGATTGTGCCTTCCCATGTGTTTCTGCACAGCCTGGTGTGTGAGAGCACAGATTATGTGTGCTGAGTGTCTAAGAGGGCCTCGGCAGTATTGCGTATAAAGATCTGGAGAGGCCTGGAGTGTTTCAATGGAAGCCCCCTAAGCCTGTGTGAGGCTCTTTCCACCACGGTCTCAAGTCAAATAGATTTTGGTACCACAATTTTGGTACAATTAAAAGTTTTTAACAGCGAGTGAGAAAATGTACCATAGAGTATTGTTTTGTGGTTAAGTGAAGCACAAATAAAAGCCACCAAAACGTTGGCATGAATTATCTTTACAATTACTCTGCTCAGTAAATCCCTTTTATGTGACCTAATTTGCTTTTAAACAATGCTACATAAAGCTCTTTTTTTCAGACTATGTTGCTCAGAAACTGCTAACCTTATCTCGGTTTAACTTTACCAACTACAGTGGATGTGTATCTGATTTCTGTATGAACCTTTTTATTTTCTTTTTTTCAGCCTCATGTGGTAGCTGCTATTCCTTTGCTTCAATGGGAATGCTGGAGGCACGAATCCGCATTTTGACTAACAACAGCCAGACACCCACCCTCAGCCCTCAACAGATCGTATCCTGCTCAGAATACTCCCAAGGTACATCAATGAAAGTGTAATAAAATTATAAATGGAAAAAGGTCAGTTATTTTTAATTTACCTTCTCATTTAAAGGTTGCGATGGTGGATTCCCATATCTGATTGGGAAGTACGTGCAGGACTTTGGTGTGGTGGAGGAATCCTGCTTTCCGTATGTTGCCAAAGACACCCCTTGTGGTCTTTCTCAAAAATGCAGGCGCACTTACGCTACAGAATACAACTATGTTGGTGGATTTTATGGTGGATGCAGTGAAGCAGCCATGATGTTGGAGCTTGTTAAGAATGGACCCATGGCAGTGGCGTTTGAGGTAAAATTATGTGTGATTAAATTCTGATGTTTCACGCCATCAAAAGGTTTCTGTTAGAACCATGTTGGGTTTGGTTAATTGTTTTTTACTTGCATACTCTGGTCCTCATGTCTTTATGTTCCATCAATGAATTGTATTGTTTTCTTCAAGGTGTATCCCGACTTCATGAACTATAAAGAGGGCATCTACCACCACACTTTTCTCACTGATACTGTCAACCCCTTTGAGCTGACCAACCATGCCGTGCTGCTGGTGGGCTATGGCCACTGTCACATGACCGGACAGAAGTACTGGATAGTTAAGAACAGCTGGGGCACCAACTGGGGAGAAGAGGGCTACTTCCGCATCCGCAGGGGGAACGACGAATGTTCCATTGAGAGCATCGCTGTTGCGGCCAATCCCATCCCCAAACTGTAGTTATAAAAGTGAAAATCTTAATGGGAGCCAAATTTTAAGTCAGAGAACTGTGTTTTTGTTTTTTTGATTAGATTCTATTCTACTGATGCAAAGGGAAGCTAAGTATAAGATGATTGAAAGAAATATTCTTTTCAAAAAAAGTCACTTGGATACATGCTGAAACTTTTCATCTTTCTGTTGCTGATGTGTTCTACATTCTCAGGGAAGCATAAATGAGATTTTAAATGTGCTCTAATTGCATCACTGTGTTTTTTTATCCAGTTTGAACCTATGAGGCCTTTAAAATATTTTAAAAGGGAATATTTAATTACAACATCATGTAAATCATTTGTTATTCATTAAAATGCTGCCTTCACAGTACTGTTTAAGTAAATGTAATTGTTTGCACTGTTTGACAAGAGGAAATAAAACGCAACAAAAGCTAGAAAAAACAAAAGTGTTATTGGTGTTCATTCATTATCATTTTATTATACTGTTTTTCTTGCGAAAGTGTAACCAATAATAATACTATTCATTCAACTTGATACTGCCATTTGTAGCACTTTTTCTATGTCTTGGGTGAGGGCACTGCTACTCCCTTAAGTGAGTCACAAGGTCCAGACGTCTTGCTCCACATCCCCGTGTGGGCCGGGCTGTACCTTACCACCCTTTGCTCTTCGCCATCCTCTTTGGCTCTGCTGTTTTCCTGCGCTCTGTGGCCCCTCCAAACATCTCATCCTTGACGCTAAAGGTGGATTCATGCTTGGATCTCGCTCTCTCGGGTCGCGATGCAGAACAACCATAAGGAACATCTTTATAAGATCCTTGTAATCGGGGACCTTGGGGTCGGGAAGACCAGCATCATCAAACGGTATGTGCATCATAACTTCAGCCCCAACTATCGCGCCACGATTGGAGTGGACTTCGCCCTCAAAGTGCTCAACTGGGACCAAGAGACCGTGCGCCTTCAGCTGTGGGACATCGCAGGTAACTTTTACGCACATCGTGACAACATATAACTTCGTCTAGGAAATGGTTCTAGACAGTTTTTCTGATTTATATGTACGGTGTTTTAATTCTCCAGTAGGCTGTAGGCTAGACTATGTTTTTGCATCAGTCTCACTCAAGTTGATTGGTGTTTTGTCCCTTTTGATTTGTATTAACCTATCACCACCTACTTTGAAAACATTCAGGCATCCACAAAACAAACTTATACTTTGCTATTGCTATTAACTATTCAGTTAATTGTAATCAATATTGCACACGAATACTGAGTAACACATAATTGTATGGTGCACGTGACCAGCTGGTCACACTTGACATTTCCTGTCCAAAGGGATGGTAAAAGGGTTATTCAGGGTCATGATTGCTCATGTCCACAAGCTGACATGTTGGCATGTTGGCATTACTCACTTCAAATCATTTTGTGCGGCATTACTGCTATTATAGAAAAGAATTAAGAAGTTGTAAACATTATTGCACATATTCTGTACATGTTTCTGTAAGTTAAATGGTTGTATACACTGTCACAGCAAATGTAAAACCACCATGCTATCCATCCAGATTATTTTTACTTAAACTGGTCTGAACTGTGTTGAAAAGTGTTCTTTGATGTATTATTGTGTCCTTGCTGACCTACTAAAATACAAATAAAAAATGTATTCTGAAAGAAAATATTATTTCCACTATCTAACCCAAGACAAGACAAGTACCGATAGAAAAATAATAATAATAATTGTGCACATATTCCATTATTGACTTACTTGTAGGCAATACATCTTAATTTGCTTCGACACATTTGTCTAGGAGTTTTCTTAGTTGAAAAACCACATAGCTAAAGCAGTTTGATTTAACAATGATGCAAACAAATGGTGTAATAGCCCCAGGAGCTAGTTATAATGCAGGCTTTGAGTGTGATGCTGCAGTGTCAGATAAGAGGCTCACATGAAAGTCGGCTGAGGGCCAGAAGAATGCTTGAACCTGCTCTCCTCTTGCGCCTTCTCCTGTAGCACATACAGTCATGTGTCTGCAGCTCATGTGAGGCAGATTTGAGGCCTGAGCTCCTGTATTAACATGCCTTCATGTGCATAAAAGTAATGTGTGTAGTAAACACTTTTCATATGTTTCTTCTATTTGCCAAATCGTACAGTACATTTCAATTTTACATTTCAGCATTTTGGGGATATTTTTTCCTCTTTGAGTTTTCTCATGGCACTAACGTACTAACTCACTCCGTATTTCTTGACTTTTCCCAAAACAAGCTGTGACTTTTCCCTTCTATTTTTGGCAGTAATTTTTCTACAGCTGACAGGGCGGTACACACCAAGGAGTATCAGACTATTTGGATCAATCTGAACCATGTACATTCCAAACATTGTATTCAAAGATGTCCATTTGTAACATCAACTCAGTTAGTACTGAAATAAATTGAATCTATGATAGAAAATGGCCAGCATGTATTCTACATATACAGCTCTGGGAAAAAAAAAAAAAGAGACCACTGCATTTTTTTTCTGAAATCAGCATCTCTACATGTATTACAGCCATTCCATTCCAGCATCTGTTGAATTCCAACACAAACACAAAGCTGAGCTACTCCAGTTCTTGCAACAGGAGTGGAATAAAGTCACCCAAGAACAATGTGAAAGACTTGTGGAGAGCATGCCAAGATGCATGAAAGCTGTGATTAAAAATAAGGGTTATTGCACCAAATATTGATTTCTGAATTCTTCTTAAGTGTAAACATTAGTATTATGTTGTTTTAAAATGAATTTGATCTTGTTTCTTTGCATTGTTTGAGGTCTGTAAACATTTTATCTTTCTTTTATTTTGACATTTGTCATTTTCTGCAAATAAATGCTCTAAACGATAATATTTTTATCTGGAATTTGGGGGAAATGTTGTCAGTAGTTTATACACTCAAACAAAAATGTTCCTTTTGCCGAAACGCATACCTATACGTAGCAAAATCAGAAAAACTGATAATTTTGCAGTGGTCTCTTATTTTTTTCAAGAGCTGCATTGCTTATATCATTTACAATTTATGGACAAGATCCTGTGCCTCTCCTAGACATGGAATTGTACATAGAGTGGTATAAATCAGTTATCCTAATGCAACTCTGTAAATGACTGTATCGAAATTCAAAACATACATGTAATACTTAAGTGAAACAGTGCAAAAGCTACATCCAAAACAAGCTTTAATGACTATAGATCTTTTAGATGATTGAACCTTGATTACTTTTTTTGATGAAAAAAAAAAAAAGCTAGAATTTTTTGTTAATGTTAATTTGTAATATAGTGTCAATATTAAACATGTGAGTTAACTTAATACCAATATGATGTGTATTACAGGTCAGGAACGATTTGGCAACATGACCCGTGTGTATTACCGCGAGGCCATGGGAGCGTTCATTGTGTTTGACGTCACTAGACCTGCCTCCTTCGACGCTGTCACCAAATGGAAGGAAGACTTGGATTCCAAACTTACACTTGCCAATGGGAAACACGTAGCCACTGTGCTTTTGGCCAACAAATGTGACCAGGGCTGTGACGTCTTGACCAACAATGGGATAAAGATGGAGCAGTTTTGCCAGGAGAATGGATTTGTGGGGTGGTTCGAGACCTCCGCCAAGGTGAGGAAAGGTCATTCTTATTGGGCTGTGTTGTGCTGTGAATACAAAACAAGTATAGACTGAAACCACCAGGCATCTCATCCCATTTAAATGTCCTTGGGCCGTGACAGCTCCACTGCCAGCTCCACTGTGTCACACGCAGCGCCTGATCATCCCAGTGGAAATGCCAACGCAAACATACACTACTGATAATGAGCAGGAATGGTGAAGAGGACACCCTTGCACAGGAACTGGTAGTTTAAAATCAATAGTCAAAAAGCATTGACATCTTATATAGGGCATGAGAGTAACTTTATTTTATTTTATCTTCCTAAAGTACTATAGAGCATCACAGGGTCCAAAGCCAATTCGGTGTAAGCATTAGGTATAATAAATGTAGATCACTCTAAATGAGAAGCCATTTAAAAAAATACTGAGTCATGACTTACAGTATCGCTTCTGCTACTTTTGATACTTCCTTAACAGTTCCTTTATTTTTGTACTATTACTCTATTGAACAACGACCATTTCCTGTTGTAATCACTATAACTGCTGTCTTGTTAATTTGACTTCTTCCTGGGATAGTGACTCAAAAATGTGTGTGAATGAGTGTGCGTCTGACGTTATGTATGTGACTAACTGCATGTTGTTACAAATGTGCCCTACCTAAGGCCCAAAGTTGCCAAGACTAACACTTGAGCCACAGTTGTTATTGTTAATACATATTATATTTATTCACTTATATATTTATAGCACCCCTGTATACTTGTTTATAACTCATAATATATATATTAATAGCTCCACTGTATACTTGTTTATAATACATCTGTTTATATCCCCTACACAGATTAACAACAAAATACTCCCACATGTTCATATTGCCCTATTTATTTGTACATAATTCACTACAACCATACTGTCTATATTGTATATACAGTATATATTGCACTTGCTGCTCCTTGCACTTCTGATTAGATGCTAAACCACATTTCGTTACCTGTATTTATACATGTGTAATGACAACAAAGTTGAATCTAATCTAATCTAACAATCTGGTGTTACTGGAAAAATAGTGCAAATAGTACTAAAGCAATGAAAATAAACCCTATTGTGCTGTCTTGACTCAGAACAGAATGAAAGAAGGTGGTGAGAAAGCCCAGACCGCAACATGAGCTACCTACACACTAACACAGCGACACACCACCACACAGCTCATTATAGCTGCTAATGTGGAGCAGGAATCTCACAGCTATGAGCTAAGGCAAGAAAATATCAAAATATAGAGCCACAACCACAACTGATCATCGATGGGACCAATTAGTGGGAGCTAAATGCTAAAACCGTTATTAGCTATGACCACAAAGCTCTTTTGGTATTTGGTCTGCTGTGCATAAAGGGAGATGTTGTGCGAGCAATACCAAGCTAGAATCAATCATTATGCATGCACGGCAGCAGTTTTCGTATAAATTGCTAGTGACCTCTAATGTAAATAGACTTGTAAGTGCAAATCAGTGTTTCACGTTTTTAAATGTAATAAGTGCTACAAAAGCTATGTGGTTGCCTTTAAGGATATAAAGGGGAGTTCTTAATACAGCGGGATTGGATGAGATGCACCCTTAATAAAGCCCAGAGCTGAATAGTCGAGAGGAATTATTCAAAGCTTTTATCTTCAGCTACACGGGGCATGTTTTAGCGTACAAAGAGGAGTAAGAGGAAGGACATCAAACTGATAAAACAAAATGTATTTTATTTGGAAAAGTCAAATCTCCCTGCATACATCTTAGGGAATGTTTGATGGATGAGGGTATGTAGTGTTTTGGGCATGTGTTGGCGTTCTCACAGGGTTTAGAGGGTTTTACAGACTCCACTGTGTCACATCCTACTGAACACGCTGTTAGATCTTTGCAGTGAATATGCAGGAAAGGCTCTGACTCCCCCACACTCCACATACTAACTAAGTGTTTGCATACAGCACATTTATAATCCCTGCTGGTTTGGTGTGCATATGAATTATTCCCCTAACTCCTCAGGCCATTTTATAGTTTGCTAAGCCATCACCACTCACTCAGTATTCCTCCTAAATTACACTTTTCCATTTACACCGACATAGATGAAGTTATTATAATTCACTTAAGCAATAGCCAGAGTTGACTTGTGCCAATCTGATTATCCTACACTTAATTAAAGGGCTCATATTAGAGTTTTTTCTGATCTATGTTCCTCATCTATACCTGGAGTTGTGCTTTGTTTTGTTTCACACATGTTTAACACAAACCCTGCATATTTCGTTTTTTACACTCCATACACCTTCTCTACAATCATTTGGATAATTTCAGCTATAGAATATCCAATTTCTACTCAAGAAAAAATATATAAAGTAGCTGTTAACTTATAAACTAGCTGCTTCATGACATCACAAGGTGGAACAGAGGATTTTGAGCTTTGGAGATGTAGACAGACTAATAATAAAGGATTACTCACGTGTGAAACAAAACACAACTCCAGGTATATTTTTGATGGCGTAACAATATGACATAATATAAGACCTTTAAAATACAGAAGAAGGCTGATGAACTTTTTAAAATACTGAACATTTTGTGGTAATTAATGGACATGTAACGAAGATATTTGTAATGATTAACCAATTTAACAAGATAGAAATAGGTTTTCCCATTAAACTAAAGAAGTTTGGGACTGAACAGCCTTTTTGGTGTGACAGCCAGGTTCCAATTACTCCACTAATGTGCCCTTTGAGATATGACCTCTAGAGAAAATAAATAAAACATGTTAAACCGTTTCAGTCACAATACAAAGGGATTGGTAACTGTTAAGAGTGAGTGTGCCAGATGTCTTTGTTTGGCACGTTCTACCTCATTAATTCTCTTGTTCAAGGCTAATTTACAACAATTTATTATGTTTATACCTTTGACCATTTCTAATTTCCAATTGTATCCTGCAGGAAAACATAAACATTGATGAGGCGGCGAACTGCTTGGTGAAACACATCATTGCCAGTGAGAAAGACATGCTCCAATCAGAAGTCCCCGATACGGTCACGCCTCAGCTGGAGAAGGACAGAGGAGGAACGTGCTCCGCCTGCTTCCGCTCCCAGTAAGCGCTCACCAAATGCGGATGTCCTTTTGTATCTCATTATGGTCAGCCAGCCAGACACAGAGGCACAATGACTCTGGCAGCTTTTAATGAAGAGGAGAAGTGTGCCAATGCCCCAGTGTCAGGAATGACAGGAAACCAATGGACTCAGAAATTAGATGGACTGGAGAGACCAAATGTGTAGATATATATGGACAAGTACAGATGGGTGCTTGTCAAGACAAGGTGAACTTTGGGGCAGGCTTTGACAGCATTGTGGAGACAGCTCATAATGACATGCATACATAGGCCACATTTTGGTTAGTAATATAGATTTATTTCCAATAGCAATAGGCCTTAAAGGGATATGCCACCCCCAGGTCAAATTTGGGCATCTCCCCACAGTCCAGAGACTAAAATAAGTGGTGGAAAGCGTTTTCCTGCTCACCCAGCCATTGTCCGAGTCTGTCGCCACTGACCGCCGCGGTATCTGGTGCTCCTCCGCCTTAGACTGGAGTCTAACGTAGCCAGAGAAAGATTTCGGCCAAAAGGAATTAATTTGCTCGATGCGTTTCCCAATTACTTTGTGTGTAGTGCGCATTCATGTAGTGCGCTTTCCACCACTTATTTTAGTCTCTGGACTGTGGGGAGATGCCCAAATTTGACCTGGGGGTGGCATATCCCTTTAAAAGTAGCAAATTGTGCCAAGTGTGTTTTGACGTTTGAGTTTATCACATTAAGAAGCTTGAAAAGTAACAAAATGATGTGTGCCAACATATTCAGTTGAAGTAAAAAAGTATGAACCACAAGTGGTTTATGTTATGACTGAAATAAAGTTCCCACTGAAAAAACAAAACACTTTTCGAAAGTTTGCACTTTCATCTGTAAAAATTGTTGTGTTATAGAAATTTGTCCATGTTGTACCCTTAATTGACTGAAACTGAATCTAACACACAGAGGTATGTAGCATTTAGCTAACAAACATAGCTAGTTAGTTCCATAATTTTGGAAGAAATAAAAGTCCAAGTATCTTTATCTAGTATTTATTGCAGCACAAGGCATGTGCAAAAGTCTTTTTCCATTTTGTCAATTTTTCAGTCATATTTTTTTCTTTTCTAAATGAATCCGCTGCATTTATGGTGTCATGTGGTTGCTCTGCCTGTGAAGATCATAGTCCATTCTGTGCTCATGGACCATTCTGTGCTCTGATTAGTAGCCTGTAGTCTAGTTTATGTGTGTAATAGTAGCCTGCAAATGTAAACCTACATGTCAAGAGAAATAACCAAAGATGTACTTTCAGAGAATAACCAAGGTTTTTGCTGACCTGAAATAACATTCATTGTATTTTGAATAAAAACAACCTTATGTCTGTATGTTTTTCCTCTCCAATTTCTTGCAATTTCAGAAACAGTCGTTTTTGTGACTTACTAGGGTAGGCCTTGTGGTTGTGACATTCTTCATAATAATTAACTGCCTGCAGCACTAGGTGACTTAACTTAATAGTGGTGTAATAATTGTTGCAAGAGCTGGTTTACTGGTTTACTACAAATGAGACAATTTTGCAGCACTTCATATATTTTTCTTAATTCACAATATCCACCAGTTAACTTTAGATGAAAGAAGGGTACTTTTTGGTGTCAGAAATTTACATCAAAGGGCACTGCTCATGCGTCGCACTTTGACGCTGACGGCGTGAGACAGCAGCAGGTGAACATCTTCGAATGAGGCCATGTGGTCTTTCCACGTAATTCACCGATTCCAAAATCTGCATCTTCGTGGTCTAAATGGGTAAAGAAAAATAAGTTAATATTCTTTTCTTTAAGCCTATTATGCTAGAGCTGTGTGACTAACATTAGCCAAGTAGGCTCATCGTGTCATTCGCATCATTACAGTCAGTGCAGACAAGTGATGTAGGCACCTCACAAATTACTCAGGTCAATTAATGAGCAAAAATAGCAGAGAAGCAAGATGTTTCATAGTTATATTTACAGTTATCTCTGGATAAGGCTATCATGGTTCCCCAATGGGATGATAAGGCTGACTTTGCCTACATAAGCCTACATATTCTACACAGTATGAACACAGAGGTAGGCTGTGAGTTTCTTCTTACTTAACTTATAGCCTAGTAAAAGGGCTGACATTATCATCAGTATTCACTAGCCAACTAGTAAAATCCACCAAGATTTTCATTTGGCTTCTAATACACCAGCCACTTTATAGTTTCTTGCATACTAGTAGTTCTAATTCTATTACAATGCAAGCCATTTTTTGGTTCAGCTAGATTTGATCACCGTCCAATAATGTTATACATTTTAACATGATTTTATAGCTTATTGTGTATATTTCATTATAATTCTTGTATATATTCAAATATACAAGCCATACAGCTACCATAACTGTGGCTAGTTAAAACCCTAAACGTCTGGTAGGTTAACTAGAGATCGACGAAGATTATTTACTATCCAGAGAAACTGATGACAGATTTTTGGGCCAATATGTAAGGCCGATTTAGATTTTTTCCCCCCATTACATTTGCTAAATGTAATAGAAACAACCCTGTTTTACTACAAACTTCAGTCATAAGTCATATAGTCACATTATATACAATACCTTCTTTATTAAAGTGTTCAAATAGATATAGCTACCTATATCTAGGTAGCTAGTTGGCCAAAACACAATAATGGCCTATGCTGGAGATTTAAGCACATACGCTAAAAATAAAAAATCCACCAACCAAAATATCGGTCTAGCCCAGGTCTGGACTGGGACAAAAAAAATGGCCCTGGCATTTTTGGCTTAGACTGGCCCCTCATAATTAGTCCTGGTTTAGTCCTGGTTCAGACCTGATTTAGTCCTGATTTAGACCTGATTAGTCCTGGTTTAGTCCTGGTTCAGTCCTGATTTAGTCCTGGTTTAGTCCTGGTTCAGACCTGATTTAGTCCTGATTTAGATGTCATTAGTCCTGGTTTAGTCCTGGTTCAATCCTGATTTAGTCCTGGTTTAGTCCTGGTTCAGACCTGATTTAGTCCTGATCTGATTAGTCCTGGTTTAGTTCTTGTTCAATCCTGATTTAGTCCTGGTTCAGACCTGAGTTAGTCCTGGTTCAGACCTGATTTAGTCCTGATTTAGACCTGATTAGTCCTGGTTTAGTCCTGGTTCAATCCTGGTTTAGTCCTGGTTTAGTCCTGGTTCAGATCTAGTTTAGTCCTGGTTCAGACCTGATGTAGTCCTGGTTTAGTCCTGGTTCAGTCCTAAATTGTGGGCCGGTCTCTAAGTAAAAAAAAAAAAAAAAAAGGGCATCGGCCCCTAGGACTGTCGGCCCACCGGGAAAATGCCCGGTATGCCCAATTACCAGTCCAGGCCTGGTCTAGCCACAAATGCCAGTGAGCAAGTTTCTTTTATTTATTTAATTTATTTATGAGACAGGGACAACACACAATCTACATTAACCTCAACAGGAGATGCAGTGTCGCAGGTTATAGCACTATAGAGCTTAGTTAAGGTAGGTATTCACTTTACTTTCGTAGAATCAAGCAATTATAGAATGCACAATTTTCAATCTATAAAATGGCCAATGCCTTCCTTTTTTCCAAATAGTTCTTACACATGTAATTTATATGGTGTAATCTTTATAAGGTAGAGAGACACATATATATAGATAGATACACACACATACATCTTAACGGTTAAGTTGAATCTTATGATCAAACATTCCTGCGTTCTTGTCAGCATTAGCACTCCCTGCACTTTTTCCCAGTGCAGGATACCTTTGCTAATATGTTCAAAAATCCGATTTGGACTATGAGAAATTCAGATTATAGTAGTTGTTGTTTGTTGATACTTTTTTTTCCTTTTGCATGACCTGCTTTCGACCTGGCATGTGACTCCAGCAGCCCCTCCAGCCTGCCAGAGCCATAACCTTTTGAATCCTACCTTCATACCACATTCCTGTTATGACTATTTGCTCCAATTAGAGGTAAGGTTTTGTCTAAAAACATTTCCAACACTGTCTTGTCCTTTTCTCCTAATTACTCCTTTACACAGACAACAGTTTTCACCTCTGCAGTTGCCTATTGCTCCACTCCAGCTTGTCTATTTTTTCTCACATAATGGGATAGGAGGGTACAATAGCAAGGGAGTCCATGCCATTGTCCAAATTGTAATAATTAGTTCTGATTTGTTGCATTGATGTAACAATTTGTGTGTGAAAACAAGGGCAGAAGGGGAGAGATCGAACTGCTGAGTTTTGTTGAGAATTTTCTTTTTTTTGTTGTTGTTGTGAGACTGCATATCAGAAGCTTGCCCCCTTTTTTTCTCTACTCCCACACGTTGCCTGTACACGCATTACAGAGATGATCAGAAGATTTCAGCAGATTTATCCTGGTCTCTACGGTAACGAGTTGCTCAGACCGTGATGCGTCGGTTTACATACAGACCATATCCTTTAGTTCTCCTTGATTCACAACACAAGGAAATGCTGAAAAGGAGAGAAGGAAGGAGAGAGGGATAAAGAAAGAGTAAGGAACCAACAAAGGAGCATAATCACAAGACTTCTCACTCATAGAGGATAAGGAGGAAGTAAGCTGCACGTGATTTCAGAGTGACTTCAAGTATCTACCATTTTCTCACACTGACTGATATTGTAATTATTGTGCAGCTGATTTATGGTAATACATGCACAGGCCTTTAACCTCTGTAGGGCTTCTCTCGTGTTTCAAAATGACTTATGTACGCTTGAGTGCTCTATGTAAATGTTTATTACACAGTGTAAATATATCTTCTTATTGCAAGCCAACAATACATCTGTTTACATGTTGCCAAGCTATGTTAAAACCAATGTAACTACCATTTGCATCTTTTTCTCTCTGTGGCTCATACATTATTGGAACTAATGCATTTGCACCTCATTCATTTGCTCCTTGTTCGACTTGATTATAATTTACTCATTTATTTCCTTCTCTTTATTTCCTCGTATATATATATATATATATATATATATATATATATATATATATATATATATATATATATATATATATATATATATATATATATATATATATATGTTCCTGTACTGCGCTTTTCTGGAGTGAGATGTCTGATGTTTTTCCTGGGATCTGTTGTAGCCACTCATCCAGTTTGGGGGTTACAGCCCCGAATGCTCCGATCACCACGGGCACCACTGATGCCTTCACCTTCCAGGCCTTCTCCAGCTCTTCCTTGTGCCCCTGGTATTTCTCTAGTTTCTCGTGTTCCTTTTTCCTGATGTTACCATCGCTTGGTATTGCAATGTCGACCACCACGGCTCTGTTCTGTTGCTTATCCACCACCACTATGTCTGGTTGGTTCGCCATCACCATTCTGTCAGTCTGTATCTGGAAGTCCCACAGGATCTTGGCTCGGTCATTCTCCACAACCTTCGGAGGTGTTTCCCACCTTGACCTTGGGGTCTCCAGCCCGTACTCTGCACAGATGTTTCTGTACACTATGCCCGCCACTTGGTTGTGTCGCTCCATGTATGCTTTCCCTGCCAGCATCTTACACCCTGCAAATATGTGCTGGACTGTCTTTGGCCAGCTTATGGCAGTGAGCTGAGTAGTCCCTCATTCATGACAGTCAGGTGGAGAGTTAGTCGTAGGTCTGGAGAGATCTCCTGTGGCTCCAACCAGTCTGGGCCTCCTTTCTGAACTTTACACTTTTCCTGGCCCTCCTCTTCTCACTTGTCCTGGGGTCTTGGACTGTGTGTCCAGTAGGGGACTGGACCCTCATACTTCTGTCTTGGAGGGGGACCTGGAATTGGACCTTTTTTTTTATTTTTTATTATTACAAGGTACATATTTTGACATCACAATAACATTCACAAAACACTCATGACCATGTCTCAGCTTGGTCTACAGCTTCTAGACTGGTCGCTGCTTGAATCGGTTAACAATGTCCTTCTTGAAGCGCCCATGCTTCATGTATTTCTTGTGGAGTTGATTGGCTTTCCACCACTCTTGGCGTTTATGGACATAGCCAGCTGTTATGAAGCTGTTATGCCTCTGGGCTGGCCCCGCTCCATCACTGGATGGGTGACCACCTGACAATAGCTCCTGCTCTTCAGCCAACATAAATACATAATGAAAAGAAAGAGATAAAGAAAGAAAAAAATAATTGCTTATCACTCAAAACTAAATTTCACACTTCTGATGATGGATATACTATTGAAATTATCAATGAAAAATGTGTTAAGTATATACAAACTCCATACAGAAGGATATCATACCATATCATGGACCTGGATTTGAACTGGCTCCCTCTTGTTGTAAGGCAAGAGTGCAAACCACTGTGTCCCAAGATGACAATTAAACCTCATTCAATGCAGTTTCAATACCTTGTATAAGCAGGTGTACAAGTAGGAACAGTAATAAAATTTCTGAACAGAGGAAATAAACCAACTCAAGCAGAAATACATACACCTTTAGCTCAGTTGAATAATGCTACTATGGTCAATAAAAATCGAGAGAGGTATTAGAAGTTGTGGCAGTGCCAGGCTTACTTCTGCCCAGAATTAAACACTAAGTAAAACAATCAATATGTGGAGCCACAGGAGACACGGGATGAATGAAAATAATGGCTGGGCCTCTTGCTTTTGATCGATGGACGTGCGTGTTGGTCTGCGTGCCCATTGACGTGAGTGCGTATTAATCTCCCCTTGTGTATGTGCATATACAACTGACCCCACCACAACAGGACTTTGAAATGGAATGGGAATTTCAAAGAGGCCGACTCAGTGACTCATCATTCGCGACCAGCTCAGACACAGGAGGAGTAGCCCACAAGACATGTAACACAGACACCTGCTGCTTTGGTTCCTGCTTGTCCCCCAATGCACTTGAGACAGTCCCAGTCGCAATCTCAATTATGCCGTTGTCTTTACAAGCTCATTAACACCAATGCAAGTGATATTACTTGTAAAAAATGGTAATTCATGTACCAGTTAGAAATAGTATTTGATTCAATTAGTCACAAAATAAATTAATCAACATTCGTGGAGCATCTTGTTAAAATGTAATACTGGTTAATATGAAGCTGTAGTCTTTAGATGTGATCCTATTAGTTTAACACATCAGGGCTCCTTATTTGCATCTATATACACACACAATTAAAAACAAAGCAGTTTTTAGTAGCACTATATTAATCTCCATACAGCGATTTATGTTCTGCTGAGTGCAATGGGGCAGGATCAACTCTATTTCTTTTGTATTACATGCTGCCCACTACATTGAGTGTAGTGCACAGGAAAAAGCTGGATGCCAAAGTAGTGGGCGGAAAAGGTCTTCACAGAGCATTGACTGTCAACAATGGACTCTTATATAAACCAGCACATTCAAGCCCACAGTCTGTGTCTAGTACAGACAGTAGTGCTCCCACAAACAAAATACCATGAGACGCATCCACCTCTTTGTGTATTTGCAGTGGTGGAGAGAAGCCAACTGTTGTAATCTAACATATAAAGTTGTTAAGGGGTCCAAAAAAAAAAAAAAAAAAAAAATCAGACATATATCTTTCTGAACATTAAAGTTTAACTACTTCAGGTGGAGGAAAAGTTACGCATAAAGTTCTTATGGACACAAGAAGAAGACACCACCAGGTCAGATTTGTAGAGAGGTGACCCCACTAACAGCAAGAATGCATGTTTAATGCATGAATAAATGCAAAATATGTGTAATGCCATACTGCTGAACTTCCCAGGCAAACCAAAGACACCTTCTTGGAGACAAGCAGGTGGTATACTCCCCACAGAAGGCAGCTTAAACCTTTTAAACAATGCATGTTTATAAAATACAAAAGTGGCCAAATTATTATTATTATTATTATTATTATTATTATTATTATTATTATTATTATTATTATTATTATTATTATTATTATTATTATTATTTTAATTATTTTTTTTATTTTATTATTATTATTATTTTTATTATTATATTCAATATCCTGTTTATTTTTGCTCTGAAATATTTCTTGGACACATTTTTGTATATTGTTCATGACAAATTATGAGTGATACCAACCTCTTTTTTCAGGGGCAGCTTGATGCTGGTTGCTTTGGTTGCCTGCATACCTGCCAACATCCTCCTGCATGGTCCCAATTTGTGGCCCGTAGTGTCCTCATCATCTTGGTGACACTTGTATTGGTGAGTAAAGTGCCAGAGTGGTTAGGTGATTAGCACTGTCACATCCCAGTGAGAAAGCCCCACTGGTCTCTCTGCTGCTGAGTTCACCTGCACACATCGTGTTCTAAAGTGTCAGGTACACTGCAGCCCTCCGGTGTCTGTTTTCCTGTCTATCACCCAATGCATGCTGAGAGAAACGCAGCAGTTGGGCACAAAAACAAAGTGGATGTCTTAGCATTCAAGGCCACTGGTTACAAAATAGACTGGATGAATGACGCGTGAAGCCACAGGGGAAATATAAAAGAAATCTTGCACATATATAGTTTTCAAATGCAATATCTTTTCAGTGTGATGTAAGTCCTCGATCCAAAACGTTGTGTAGAACTATAGAATCATGATCAACTGTAAATGAGGGCTGCAAAATGTATCAAATAGAAATTGCAAATAGATTGGCTGCAAATTTTGTCTTGTTGTATGATAAAATCTAGTAGTCTATACCTCTGTCAACCTTGTTTGGCAATTTGTATTTTTGTTGTTGTTGAATTGTCATTGTGGCTTCAAGGACCCCAGTCTTCTGCCTCCAAAATCAGCACCTTGGACAGTGGCTGCAATGGAACAATGCCTGACAATGACCAATGCATATGTGCATGACAAATGTTTCTCAATTGTACTGATAGAAACAATGAGACCTCTTATCGTAGAAGCAGACTCCATCTGTCCACTACTCTATTATTTGATAAAGAATGCTGGAAATGTCACAATCATTTTTCCAGCAATGACTTTATAGTTAATCAGTAGCACAGCCGACAGCAGAGCTACAAATTAAATATAAATGAGTTATTTTGTTATGATGATGTAACAAGAGAGTAAAAAGTGTAATCAGTTTGAATATATAAAATTAATATATATAAATGTGACCGCAATACATTTTCATGATATAATAACTGTAAATAAAAGAATGAGAACTTTGCACATCAATCCCTTGAGACAGGTGGTTGGAAGAGAGGGAGCAGCCCCAGAACATAAAAAAAAGTGTTATGTGTTGATTGCCTTTGTATTTTGAATCATGTTGTTTTGGGTATACTGTTCCTTTACGACCTGTCACCCTTGGGTGCTTGCCACACCCTATTTAAAATGGTCACCTGAGTTCTCACTCTATTTGCCTGATGAATGCCTAGTGCTGAAATGTTGTATGTCCTAATAAATCTCACATTTTGCAAGTAAGACGGTGTGAGGGATTTTTTTCTCTTATGCTCTTGCTCTTATGAAATGCTCTACTTTGCTGTGCAGAGATTTAGGGAAGTTGTCATACATACACACAGCTCTGGAAAAAAAAATAAGAGACCACTGCAAAATTATCAGTTTTTCCTGATTTTACTACTTATAGGTATGTGTTTGGGAAAAAGGAACATTTTTGTTTGAGTCTATAAACTACCGACAACATTTCCCCCAAATTCCAAATAAAAATATTATCATTTAGAGCATGGTGGGAGAGTCCTTGCTTCAAGTGGAGGAGTTCAAGTATCTCGGGGTCTTGTTCACGAGTGAGGGGAGGATGGAGCGTGAGATTGACAGGTCACTGCCGACGCTGTACCGGACCGGTGTGGTGAAGAGGGTGAGCTGAGCTGAAAGGCGAAGCTCTCAATTTACCCGTCAATCTACTTTCCTACCCTCACCTATGGTCATGAGCTCTGGGTAATGACCGAAAGTACAAGATCGTGGATATAAGCAGCCGAAATGATTTTCCTCCGCAGAGTGGCTGGGAGCTCCCTTAGAGATAGGGTGAGGAGCTCAGTCATACGGGAGGAGCTCGGAGTAGAGCCGCTGCTTCTCCACATCGAGAGGAGCCAGCTGAGGTGGCTCGGGAATCTGTTTCGGATGCCTCCTGGACGCGTCCCTTGGGCATGTCACACCGGGAGGAGCCCTCAGGAAAGACCCAGGACATGCTGGAGGGACTATGTCTCCCAACTGCCCGGGGAACCCCTTGGGGTCCCCCCGGAGGAGCTGGAGGAAGTGTCCGGGGTGAAGGAGGTTTGGGCGTCCCTGCTTAGACTGTTGCCCCCACGACCCTGCCCCGGATAAGTGGAAGAAAAGAGATGGATGGATGGCATTTATTTACAGAAAATGACAAATGGTCAAAATACAAAAAAATATACATGTTTTCAGACCTCAAACAATGCAAAGAAACAAGATCAAATTCATTTTAAAACAACATAAAAGTAATGTTTACACTTAAGAAGAGTTCAGAAATCAATATTTGGTGCAATAACCCTTATTTTTAATTACAACTTTCATGCGTCTTGGCATGCTCTCCACAAGTCTTTCACATTGTTCTTGGGCGACTTTATTCCACTCCTGGTGCAAGAACTGAAGTAGCTCAGCTTTGTGTTTGTGTTGGAATTCAACAGACACTGGAATGGAATGGCTGTAATACATGTAGAGATGCTGATTTCAGGAAAAAATGCAGTGGTCTCTTATTTTTTTCCAGAGCTGTATGAAAATAGACCTGAGATTATTCCCACCTGGTCATTTACATTATTTGTGATGCGATACACCTGTAACAGTATGATGACCAACATTTACAATCATGAATTCACGGTTGAGAAGAGAGCTGCTTGTTCCACAGACCCAGCGAAATGAGTTCTGTCAATGCCCATCAGAGCCCACGCTTGCGGTATACTTCAGTCCTGTTTGAAGTATCATTATTATTTTTGAAATACACTTTCTCACCGCCTGTACAGCTATAGGCTCAAACAAAAATGTTCATTTTGCCCAAACACATACCTATAAGTAGTAAAATCAGAAAAACTGATAATTTTGCAGTGGTCTCTTATTTTTTTTCAGAGCTGTATACAGCTGGATAGCGAACACTCATCATTGAGAATCTCATTACCACCACCCACCTTTTTGTCAGTAGTGTTTTTTTCTTTGGGTCTCCAAGTGTATCCAAGGCCACTGTATTGTGCATGTATACTTGGTGCGATGACAGGGCATTTGCTGGCTCTTATCACCTTGGCAGGCTTTATACAGCGCATGGAAAATTGTTTGGCATTGCCCTTCCCCCATGTGCCAAAAGTCTCTCTCCATGCACCTCCATAGTACTGTGACCTTGCTCTGATTGTTCTTTCCCTGCGCCATTATTAAAAGCCTTGTCAATTCCAATAAGTGCATTCTAGCTAGCTTGTTGCGGGGGCAGTGTTTTTTCACACATGCAAAAATGCTGAATTAATTTGTTTCCTTTCTCTCAGGGTAGCTGTGGAGTGTCTGTGGAGTCAGTCTGACACCTGCCTTGGTTCTCTTTGGTGCCTTACAGCGCTATCTAGCAGTGCAAAAGAAGCACTACACGCCCTGCATACCAATAAGGAAGAAAAAACATTCTCTCCTGGCACTGAAATGCTATTGCGCGTTTAAAAAGAGTTTTATTTTAAGTGAACTACATCATGGAAGTACTAGGATCTAAAATAAGCAGTGAAAATAGAATACTTGTACTCATGGCCAGCTGGATGGAGTATTGGGACTTTGGAGTACATGAGTAAGGAAGTTGCCAGGCAGTGTGTGTGTGTGGGAGTTTCAGGGTGTGATATAGTTGTGTCTATATGAATACATGTGTAGGAGGGCGAGCGAGTGGGCGCGGGATGCATCCATCGCTCACCACTGAGGAGGTTGTCATGGCAACAGGGGATGTCGTCTCGCTGCCATATAAGATCTCAGCTGTCCCAGAATCCTTCCAAATGGCCCCTCTTTTCCTGTCTGTTGTCTTTTGGCGATTCCTCTTTTCCTCCATCTGTTACTCACAAACGCATCACATCTTAGTCATTTTATTTATACAGCAAATATGGATTGGATCTATTCATTTTTCCTGTACCTTTTGTCCCAATTTTCCTCATTCTTCCTTCCTGCACTCTCTCGCCCCCCTCCCATCTTCTTTAGATATAAATAGAGGTAATAAATTGCAGCCATACTTCCAGGGAGAATATTTATCTGTCTGTGTGTGCTCGGTTTTTCGCACTAATGACCTGTAGTCAGTGGTGTAGTATCCCAGCACAGGGAGGTATAACTCAAATTACCTCTCTCCCGGTCTCTTTGCCGTACATGGCACACACACTCATGGTCCATTAATTCACAGCCCTGGTGCTTTAGCAGCACAACTCTTAGCCTGCTTAGCTCTGTAAAGCTGGTTGCCCTTGGGCGCTTGGAGGGAACCACTGGGGCATGTCGAGAGTCCATCCAAAGCTAAATAAATGATCATTAAATAGAAAGCAAGCAACTCAATGAATCATGTCTCTGTATGTTTAAGTAATTATGCTATTATGTGTAATATCTTTATAATTTTCTAAATGCTACACAAGTTTACACACATTTTAAGTAATAAATAAAAATAAAATCTGAACTTAAAAGGTGAAAATGAAAAGTTAATAGTACTAGCCACAGTGAAAGCAGATTAGGATTGTAATAATGTACACTGTAATAATATTACCAGTACTGCACATGACAGGTAAGGTCAAGAATGTGACCTGTATGAATTCATCTGAGGTCTTTACACAGTTCTGTCTGGCGCCATATTTACATGTGGCTCAGTCAGCTGACTGCCCTGTCCACTCCACTGAATGAAGTTACTCAGAGCGGTGCCACTGCGGGCTGATTAGCACTTCACTGCCACAGGAGATTAAATATTCTGGTAACATGACACTTACAGCCACACATCTCAGCCTCTTATGGATAATCATTTATTGGGAAGACAAAGGGCCCTGTGTTTACTAAGCCATTTAGAAAATGAGACAAGATGTTGCTACACGGCATATCACCACAATTCACCTGGGCCCTGGCAAAGTAAAACAACAAAACAATTTAGAGGCAGCAATTTGATGAGTGATTCACAATGACAATAGTTTCTGGTACGGTGTTTAAACTAAATGTGTGAAATATGAATTAAGAATTCAAGCATTACTCTGCTGCTTCTGGCTAACTGCTTCTGACTCCTTAAGTTTTCAAAGTGGTGATACTACAGCGTTGGTACAAAAACTGGGAAACAAATAATGATTAATGATTTATATTATATACCCAATATAATGATTGGCTAGTAATTTTGGCAAACTCAGTGGAAATAAACCACAATTCTCTCAACTGAAAAATCATAAAGACATGTATTTTTTTTAACTTCTTTGTCTCCTTTGTTAAGCCTTTGAGCTTTAGCATGTAATGCACATAAATATTGATTTCTGTCACTTGTCACTGATGTGTTTAGGACTTAACTAATAACGTTTAACTCAAATGAACCCTCCCTGAACTTGGATGTCTTTTTTTTTATGAGCGACAGCAGCACTCTGTCATAATAATGGAGCTGTGTCCTTTTAGCTATACCACAGTAGACAGGGTGATAGCGTACATAGGCACAGTGTGATTTATGGATGCATTTGCAACAGTCAGTGTCCCTGGTCACAGCTAATGCAGAAAAACAGGACAAACACATGAGGCCAGCCCTGAGCCCAGGCAGTGCAGCGCTCATCTGTCCACATCCATACAGGAGGGAGGGGGGCATGACAGTGGAGGGTAATGCCTGTGTGGTATTATCATATTCATTAGATTCAGTATAGCTTCTTATTTGCATGATGTGGATTTACTAACATGCATGTGTATGAATCTATAGATACTTAGTTTTGAAGATGCTCTGTGTAATTGTAAGATGTTATTTTTTTTTTTTGCCTGAAATGTTCCACAGTATAGGATTATTCAGTCACAAAAAATGCCAAAAAAACCAATAGTTCTATTAGGAAAGGTGACCACCTTTCCACAAATCTGACCTAGTGCTTGTCTCCATGGAGATAGATCATACTAATGCAATGCTTTCCGCAAAGTTTTGACCACTTGTAGCAAGATTTAAATTAAAAAATAAGGTTTTGTTCATAGCTCAACTTACTGAAATTTGTGGCTTTTGACCATCCATCCATTTTCTTCCACTTATCCAGGGCTGGGTCGCAGGGGCAACACTCTATGCAGGGACTCCTTAAATCAATCAATCAATCAAACAATATTTATAAAGCTCTTTTCATACAAAATTGTAGCACAAAGCGCCTTACAGTGGTTAAGGCGCACTTCCAGCGCACTTAAGACACTTCCTCCAGCTCCTCCGAGGGGACCCCAAGGCGTTCCCAGGTCAGCCAAGAGACATAGTCCCTCCAGCGTGTCCTGGGTCTTACCCGGGGCCTCCTCCCGGTGGGACATGACCAGAACCCGAGGGAGGCGTCCAGGAGGCATCCGGAACAGATGCCCGACCCACCTCAGCTGGCTGCTCTTGACGTGGAGGAGCAGCTTTGACCGGCTCAGCTCCCTCTTCACCACAACAGTCCAGTACAGCGACCACATCACCGCCGACGCTGCATGGATCTGCCTGTCAATCTCACGCTCCATCCTCCCCTCACTCTTGAACAAGACCCTGAGATACTTGAACTCCTCCACTTGAGGCAGGGACTCTCCACCTGCCTGGAGAGGGCAATTACTCTTAATAGTCTTTCTGTCTTAAATGGTTATTGTTCTTTAATAACTCCCAATCTATATATTCAACAATGCTTTCTTGAGGATATACTTGGCTGCTCTGCTCACGTCTGTGTGATCAAGTAGAAAAAGTACATTCTGGGAGTTGAAGGAGACACGCACACAATAGTGAAAGGCTGTACAGAGCAGGGGACATCATTAGAGCCCCTTGAGTCCCCTAGTGGCCATGTATAGGCTGTCGTGTGCACATCTGTCTCGGCCCTCTCCACTCAAACATCTGGCCTCTCACTCCGTCATAGCCTCCAGGGGCCTGCTCACTTTCATCTGTGTGTCTCCTCTGTCCCCACAGTGTGCCTTTGATGAGCTGCCCGGGGCTGGCACAGGATCCTGCTACGAAGCTTCACAGACGTCTACCACAACCTTCATGTTTACACCAACAAGCAAGAACACAGGGATGATGACAAGGTGAGTAGAGGAGTGCCAAAAGAAACCACTATAAGTATTGTTCGATAAGGGAGACTAAGGGAGTACAACTTAATGATAGCGGAATGTAATCACTTCTGTGAGATCATTTTGGCATAAATATCTTTATTACCAGAAAATATAATAGTTGTAAATGGCAACAGAAAGATGTATAGTTACCAAAGAAACACTAGTACATCAAGGAGGGATTACTCAGTGTGAGGCACTTGAGACAAAAATGATTGGGAAGCACTGGTCTAAGCACAAAATTTTAAACCAAAATAGTAAATTGTACAACAACTCACCCTTATGCAATAGATAATACTCCCTATAACTGTATATAGCTGGGATTGGACATCTTATTTGATATTGTATTTTATACTTTATTACTCACTTTTCTATTTAAATCTGATTTGTACATATACATTTATTATCATTATTTTATTTTTTATAATTATGTCTCATCTGACCCCGGTCTCTTGCTCTTTTTTTGCTATTCCATCTATTTTTGTTACTCTCTGTTATATATTTGATGAGTGAGCTACCGTACCCAAAACAGTTTAGCTTGTGGATCAATAAAGTTTGTCTAAGTCTAAGTCTAATTTGTTCATATTGACAGTGTTGATTAGGGCTCAATTAAAGGGATAGTGCGTTTTTTTAAAGTTAATCTGTATGGGTTTCCTTCTAAAAGTTACGTGTGTTGACACCGGCTTACCTCTGACACTCTCAGCTGATCCCGGTTCGGCTCGCTTTCTGGAGCCCGCGTAAGTAGGTCCGGTAACTTCCCTGGAACATGAAATAAAGCTTGTTTTTCTTCTCAAAACATTTGTTAGAAAGGTGATATATTTGCGTCTGAAACAGTTTCACAGCGTATTTCACATTTGCATATTGTCTCTCTCCACTCGTATCACTACGCCCATGTTAACTCTATCAGCCTGTTCACCTTCAGCGGATGTCTACGTCGAAGTTTACAAGTGAACAGGCTGATAGAGTTAACGTGGGCGTAGTGATACGAGTGGAGAGAGACAATACGCAAATGCGAAATAAGCTGCTGGATGTTTCGTGGACAACTGTTTCGGACGCAAATATATCACCTTTCTAAAAAATGTTTTGTTTTGAGAAGAAAAACAAGCTTTATTTCATGTTCCAGGGAAGTTACCGGACCCACTTGCGTGGGCTCCAGAAAGCGAGCAGAACCGGGATCAGCTGAGGCTGTCAGAGGTAAGCCGGTGTCAACACACGTAACTTTTAGAAGGAAACCCATACAGATTAACTTAAAAAAAACGCACTATCCCTTTAAAAGGGAGAGTGGCAGCTGGAAAAACTCAAAACTTGATCTGACCATGTACTCACAAGACTACAACAGCACTATTTTATACAGAAAGTACAAAGTACTCATAAACAGTGTATTTGTATGTAAAAGGAAGATTTACTATTCATGAGTCACTCCCAGGTCTTCAGCTCTCACACTTCTCCTTTCCGCTGTTGTTCCACATAAATCCTTAAAAATAAATCTAATTATTGGTTGACTAATACAAATTTTGTTTCACTAAAACACCACTGACCGAATAATTGATTCAACTAAAGGCTCATAGTCCTAGTATTGGTAAAGTTGGCTGATTGAATTGTGGTTGACACAAAGGGGCAAACATGCCAATGCAGGTAGATTACGCACACCTGAACATGAATAGTGCGGCCCAGGACATGAATAGTGAAGCCCAGATGTGCTCCAGTGAACACATCTCTACAATATCAGGGATCGGTCTAATCCATGTACCTGTCTAAAAGGGGATTTAGACCCCCAGACTACAGCCAATCAGTCACAGAGCAGTGCCTGAAGTGCACCCCAGCCCCCTCACACTCATGAATAATACATTCAGCCTGATGGGAAAGAGAGGGTGATGGCGAGATTAGACAAAGAGGAAGAAAGTTTTCCTAAATGAGCTTTAGTGCTGTCTGTGTGTGTCTGCTTCTCTGTCCTGTCACCTCACCTGCTATCTGTCCCTCAGGAGCCAATCAGCAAACAGCACCACGAGACAGACGAGAGCCCAGAGCCACGTTCAATGGAAAAGCCACAGAAGTGAAGAGAAGGAGGACGAGTGGTTGTGTGTGTATGGGGGGTACATGTGTGGAACAAAGCCCTGGACAGAGAGGCACTGGTCAGGTGAGGATTATAGGGATTGTGGGATTGTAAATCCTGTTGCCATTGTAGTCATATATTGTGTGCAGTCTTTGTTGTCTTTTTTCCACTTCAAATAGACTCCAATGGCTGTTCTGAAAAACAAAAAAAACAAACAAGGACCGAAAACCTGGTTAAATGTGAGTGCTCAAAATAAAGTAAACTTCACAGGTAAAGGCAGGTGTGAATAAGATGAAATGCATTTTTGTGTCATTTGTGGAAATGGTGGAGGCTGGGGTGGTCTCTTTAACCCTGTGCTTTGCTGTGGTGTCCTGACTTCTTACACATGTTGTTTTTTGGTGCTATTAGTGCTAGAGATGCGCAAGATGTTAATGTTGTTCATGTTGAGCTGTTCAATAATACCTTAAAATGTGTAGCACTGGCCTCCAGAGTGGCTGGACAATATACCTGTCACAATACTTACTACTGTATATCGACTTATCGTTCAATATACGAAAGTTAGAACAATACATTTCTGGGGTCAATATTTCATAGTTAATAAATAAATTTAAAAAATCTCTTGTGGAGCTGATAACAGATTAATTTGTTAGTTAGTCTATAAGCAAAGTGCACTTAGACTATGTTTTGGACAGATTTTCTGCAGTATATTTGTAAAATAAAACTTGCCTTCCTAGATTGCGCCACTTAAATATTTAAATACATTTTGTGGTCTTTTTCCTTTAAAGTAGCTTTAATAGGCCTTGCATTGTCATCATCTGATCCTTTGCTGTTATGAGCAAATCAAAGCGTAGTAATAAAACCTTCTCCAGAGATGGATAGATGAAACAAGATGATCTGAGGAGGAGACCGGCCCAGAGCTTCCATTAAAGCCTCTCTCTCTGTTATGTCTGCTTTATTAAGTTACAAAGTGATGTCATTTTATTGCTCTGTACTGGCTGAAAATGCACACAGTTGTGAATGTGGCCAGCTTCTTCAAACCTAAGCACCCTAGGTCTGCTTGGAGGTAGTTTGTAATGAGTGCTGTGGTCTCCTTAGGGCTCTCTTTCTAGAAATGAGTGTTCAATCATTTTCACAGAGGTATTGCCCGGCAGCCACCGAACCACTGCTCCTCTGACAGTAGTGTGGTGCAGGAGTGAGGAATGATGGCACAGAGGCAGGTATTATTGTCATATTCGGCAGAAGACACGGGAGGGGATTGAGACTGTGGTGACTCTGAAGCAGGCACAGATCCGGCTGCTGTGTGCTATAGGGCCTCATCTATTCACATTGACAGGAAATTAGTATAATAGCCCTAAAGGAATAGTGCATGGCAATGCAAACTCTGGGGTTTTAACATAATTAAGGAAATTAATTTTTTCCAGTAAAAATGTCAGCATTATTTGGTTAATGAACAGTGGAGATTTTTCCTGCCACATAATTGAAACAAAATCCCAGTAATTGCAGCCTTATCGATATGTACCAGCTATAATTGTACCAGCTCAAATTGCGATTTTGATATGATTGTGAAATATTATGCAAACATAATATCAGCTGCCCAGTTAATGTGAGATAGAAGTTGTACATTGTAACTTCAGTTATTGAAAAATGGGTGAGAACAAACCAGCTAATATTTGCAGAAAGGAAGCCTTCTAATCCATAATTCAACTAAATCTGATGGAACACACCCAGCTACTCACATCAAAGAGCACATCAAGCTTATCTGGCAGACGGAGTAAGAGTGTAGATATCACTCCACAAAATCATAGCTGAGTCTTGGGACTAGTGTGCCCACTGCCCCTGCCCAGTGGCTTCTTATCACTTGTCATTAATGATCCAGACTAAATCCCCTATCAGTGTGCCCAGCCCCAGTCTATTATCTGCAACCTGTGAGAGCAGTTATCACTGGGCTGGATCACACCACTATTCTAATAAAAAAAGACTCCAGTGAGCACTTTGAGAGTTACCCAAATCATTTAGCACTAGATGATTTCTGAGGTCAATATCTCTGCATTGATCAGGCATAGCACTGGTGGACATGCTGAGGCTCCTCTTGATATTAACCAGTGTTCTTTCTTGCTTATATTTGAAGATATTGTCCACTTTTTTTGACAGGGAAACCCCAAAGAACTGCAGAGGATGTTCTAATCAAGTTATTTAGCAAGCATTTTCCTGCTTTCTGGTTCACTTCATTGTCTGTAGTTTTAAAGAGAGGTTAATATGCAAAATTGATTCTTTTTTTCATCAAAAACATTCCTGAAGAGATTTTAGATGTCTTCCATGCATGTTTCAATAAATGTACAATCTCTTGGACCCTCTTTATGGTTAGCTGTAAGATTCTCTGCACTGCTCAGCCCATAAGCCGTCAATTCTTCATCAATACACAAAACTGTACACAACAACTTGACAAACCTGATGCAATGCCCAGGAGTTTTACTGGTGCTCTGAAAGGGAAGTGGCTTAGCACGGAGAGCAAAGGGGAGGGGAGACTCAGAGTGTCAAAAACGAAAGTGAAACATATAAAACATATTAATGCATTGTTTTTTTGGGGGGGAATATAGCATTTTCAAAACAATAAAAAGTAACTTGGTGACCTAAACAGGTTACGTGTTAGCACTTAATACCCCATAGAAGTAAAATACCCCCCTTTACGGTAACAAGACCAATGTAGTGTGGTAAATAATACAACTAACTGGAGAAATCTACATCTATTTGGAGAAATAGCTCAACATTTCATGGTAAAAAGGAATAATTGCATTAACAGAGTCCAGACAACAAAGCAAATCGATTGTTTACAATAATAACAGCATTTAGCGCCGTCTAGTGTTGCAGATGAACACTTTGATAGATTTTTAATTTGATAAAACTACTACCCCAATGACCCAGTTAAGCTCCACTCAATCTTTTTCTTGACACACTTGTCTAAATAGCTTGTTGGATGTGTGCCACAAGTTTAAAATTAGGCATTACAAATGTCCCCAATCCTAAACCTACAGCCTCCAGGCCTGGTCAGAATACCCACAACTGAAATTACAGTATTTTAGCAAACCAATTTCTGCAAGTCACAGTATAATTTAGACAAGCAGTCTTTTCAAAAGGCACATTTAACAGTTAAGGGGTAATTCTTGTGTCATTACTGAGTACAGATTGTGAATATCTTTTAAAGTTTGTACCAGAAGTCTTTTTACCAGTAGATTCTGAGTACATTGGCTCACAAAAAAAGCACCGTCTTCTTAGATACAGCAGTTTATTCTTGGTAAAATTAATGAGAGATGAAATGATAAAATTCTAGCCTGAGGTTTTCTTGCTTCTCTGCGTACCTCCATTTTGCGCTTTTCCGGTCTCTCCTCTTATCTGATTCCTAAAATTTGTCAGTGTGGATGTGTGTCTCCCCAATTTGCATAAGTCTGTGACAGTGATGCAATGGAGGTGTAATATTACAGGTTTAATGGGAGTCCGGGATCTGAAGCCTGTCTGTGCCTTGTCAATTTAAAATCTAGGAAACCAAGAGAATGTGACTTAACTCAGTTTTGCAAAGTTGAAGCGATGCAAAAAGTAAATATAAGTATGTGGTTTGCATTAGTATGTGTGTCTTTCATTGTCAGGTGATTTGATTATAATTCTGAATTTTGAAGGGGACAACATGATTATGTAGATGTAGTTCGGTATTACAATATTCTTGTTCTGCATGTTTTTCGGGGTATTTCTGTGCAAAAACAACCCCTATAACTAAATACGTACAAGACAAATGCGTTTAATGCCATACTGTGCAACATTCCAGGCAAAGCAACAACATACTGTATCTTTGGAGAGAAGAAGGTGGCAGACCCTCCATCAGAAAACGTATGTAGTACACCTTTACGTGAGGATTTTATACTTGATGATGATTTTTGGTTAGCCAAATACAGCTCTGGAAAAAAATAAGAGACCACTGCAAAATTATCAGTTTTTCTGATTTTACTGCTTATAGGTATGTGTTTGGGCAAAAGGAACATTTTTGTTTGAGTCTATAAACTACTGACAACATTTCCCCCAAATTCCAAATAAAAATATTATCGTTTAGAGCATTTATTTTCAGAAAATGACAAATGTCAAAATAAAAGAAAGATAAAATGTTTACAGACCTCAAACAATGCAAAGAAGATCAAATTCATTTTAAAGCAACATAATACTAATGTTTACACTTTAGAAGAGTTCAGAAATCAATATTTGGTGCAATAACCCTTATTTTTAATCACAGCTTTCATGCATCTTGGCATGCTCTCCACAAGTCTTTCACATTGTTCTTGGGCGACTTTATTCCACTCCTGATGCAAGAACTGAAGTAGCTCAGCTTTGTGTTTGTGTTGGAATTCAACAGACGCTGGAATGGAATGGCTGTAATACATGTAGAGATGCTGATTTCAGAAGAAAATGCAGTGGTCTCTGATTTTTTTCCAGAGCTGTACTGTATATGATAAATTTTTCTGTTGTTCATGTGCCAACTCATTAAGATTACTTGTCACAGTAGCTCCAGGTAGGGACAGTTTGAACAAGAAGACAAGTGCATGCAGACAAGAATGGCATAAAGATAGGTAATAATAATAATAATAAAATAAGTAATAAATCGAATAATAATAATAATAATAGTGATAACAGGAGAAGTTCAATTTGTCAACTGGACCAAGTTTGTTTGGTTGAAAACGTTTCGCCGCTCATCCGAGAGGCTTCGTCAGCTCTAATAAGAATACTGGTAAGACACTTGCTTATATCTTGCTGTAGGGAGGAGCTACCTAGCTAACTACTTTCCGGAACTATCTCATTGGTTTCGGTCTTTTGTTTCTCTGGCGTCTAGCTTAACGATCCCTATTCATCCCTACACGCCTGCTTTTTCACCCCTCTGGCCCTGACCTGGCTAGCCCCAGGTCAGGGCCAGAGGGGTGAAAAAGCAGGCGTGTAGGGATGAATAGGGATCGTTAAGCTAGACGCCAGAGAAACAAAAGACCGAAACCAATGAGATAGTTCCGGAAAGTAGTTAGCTAGGTAGCTCCTCCCTACAGCAAGATATAAGCAAGTGTCTTACCAGTATTCTTATTAGAGCTGACGAAGCCTCTCGGATGAGCGGCGAAACGTTTTCAACCAAACAAACTTGGTCCAGTTGACAAATTGAACTTCTCCTGTTATCATGGATTCTACCTGGACGACTGAGGGACTTTTCACGCAATAATAATAGTAATAATAATAATAAAAAAGTGACAGGGAGAGTATTGAACAATTGGAAAAACGATATTGCACGATAGGAGTATTGAAAAAAAACAACAACAATATTGCACATTGGGAAAACGATATTGCACGATAGGACCATACAGTGGAGTTATCCAAGTAATAATGATAAGAAACAGTAACTAGGAGAGTATTTAAAGACAATATTGCACATTTGGACTATACAGTGGAGTTATACAGTCTGATGGCGGTGGGGATGAAGGATCTGCGGTAGTGCTCCTTCTTGCACTGGGGGTGCCTCAGTCGGCTGCTGAAGGAGCTGCTCAGCTCCTCTACAGTCCGGTGCAGAGGGTAAGAGGTGTCGTCCATGATGGACGTGAATTTGGCCACTACCCTCCTCTCAGCCACCTCCTCTACAGAGTCCAGCCCAGGACAGAGCTGGCCCTCCTGACCAGCTTGTTCAGTCTTTTCCTGTCCTGTTCTGTGCTGCTCGGGGCCCAGCAGACGACAGCGTAGAGGAGAGCAGAGGCCACCACAGAGTCATAAAAAGTCTTGAGCAGAGGCCTGCACACTCCAAAGGACCTCAGTCTCCTCAGGAGGTGGAGGCGACTTTGGCCCTTCTTGTACAGGGCGTTGGTGTTGTGGGACCAGTCCAGTTTATTGTTGAGGTGAACACCCAGGTACTTGAAACTGTCCACAGTCTCTATGTCTTGCCCCTGGATGTTCACCGGTGAGTGAGGTAGTGGTCTCCTCCTGAAGTCGATCACCAGCTCCTTTGTCTTACTGGTGTTAAGGCACAGGTGGTTGCGCCCACACCAGTCTCCAAAGTCACTGATGACCGAGCGGTACTCCAGCTCGTTCCCCTCAGACACACAGCCCACAATGGCTGAGTCGTCAGAGAACTTCTGGAGATGGCAGCTGTCCGTGTTATATGTGAAGTCCGAGGTGTAGATGGTGAAGAGGAAGGGTGAGAGGACAGTTCCCTGGGGGGCCCCAGTGCTGCAGACTACCACCTCTGACTCACAGCCGCGCAGCCGCACGTACTGTGGACGGTCAGTGAGGTAGTCGATGGTCCAGGCAGCGAGATGTCCATCAACTCCCGCATCCTCCAGCTTCCCCCGCAGCAGCGCCGGCCTGATGGTGTTGAAGGCACTGGAGAAGTCAAAGAACATGACTCTCACAGCACTCCCGGCGGGTTCTAGGTGGGTGAGCGCCCGATGCAACAAGTAGATGACGGCGTCCTCTACTCCTACGTTTGGCTTGTAGGCAAACTGCAATGTCTTTAAAATCTCCATTTTATTGTGCAGATAATTTGTGATAATGTAAGATCTTAAAACTAATCATGATTATACAGAAGATGTCTCTCTGAACAGGACCACACATTGTAGAAACAACATCTGACATGCAAGTTGAGATAAATTATGTTAATATTTTCACAAATGTGTCTCTACAATCTGGCAGTCTGATTTCTCATTTATGACCATGTGTTGTGCGTTTGATTAGGTCCCATATGTGCTGTGTGATCCTGCATAGTCTTCTTCTCGACTCAATGCCCTTGTTTGCTTTCTATTTCCCCTTTTGGCTGCTGCCCTGTTTGTGGAGTCAGACGAGAGAGGCAGAGATGAAGCGATGGTATTGACTGGTTGACATTTCCAAAGTTGACAAATATTGGGCTGAAATAACACAGAATCATCCAGGCTTTCTCCCACGCTCTGACTTCATCTAAAACGGTGGAGCCAAACTATTATTGTCAACACAGGCCTGCGTGGATGGTTGAACACATAGAAGAAAAGAGTCATATTTATACAGTTAATTCACACGTTTTACTAGGCAAACATCTCCATGGAGACAAGCACATGACAGACCTTTGATCAGAAAAGTTACATACTGCACCATTTAATGCCTATCCTTATTGTACATGCTATTGTTCTAATCCTGATTTTAATTACATTCACATTTTAGCAGAGGACACATCAAGTCAGTTTACAATAGGCTATAGTCAGTATACAATATTTCTTAATAGTCTTTTGTGTTTAGCTTTTACATTTGTTGTCAAAGTGTGTTTCTTTAAAACATTAAAAACATAAAAAGCATCATCAGTAGTAGTGGTCAGTCACCAGCTCCACATCTCTGCAAACCCGCCTTGTGAAAGAGTGCCATCTGGTGGATTTCACTATGAATTGACATTTGTGAAAATATTGGCTCAACTACAACCTTACATACTCCAAAAAACTGCGTCATCCTATTAATGCCTCTTACTCAAAATAGTCCTGCGTGACTCTTATGGCTACTACTCAAAACTGTCCAGAGTGGTCCTTATGCATTATGGGAAATAACTTTGGACATAGTCGAGGGAACAGCTGCAGCAATCTGCCTTTTGGACACTGACAGATTTTCTCTGCTCTCCACTTCACGCCTCTTTTCAGTTTTGAAATTCAGCCACTTTTTTCTTTTATTTTTGTCAAAGTTTAACGCTGTCCTGATTTAGTATTTCCCAGTACACTCACAGACAGACACACAATTATCCACATGGGATTCCCCACATGTCTGGAAAATACATTCCTATGAATATTAGCCCATGGAATTTTAGCTTAGGATAATACAAAAGGTGCAGTAAAAGTAGCATGTTAATTTAAGTTCATGACTTAAATTCAAATGAATAAACATTTCTAGTTCTTATCTTAATTTACTGACAATACTTACTTGTATATATACTTACTTGTGAACACTAAAACTAGTATTATACCTATATAATTTATCATAGGATCTGCTGCTTTGATCAAGTATCAGTTTTACTTGCAGTTCAACTTTTGACAGTAACTTAAGTCCAAATTGTAACAGGCAGTAACAAGAATCACAGTATCATTATAGCAACCGCCTTCATAGCAGTTCCATTGTTAGTACCCTAAAGGTGCATTCTGTAACTTTTCTGATGGAGAGTCTATCTAAGATATTATAGCTTTGCCTGGGATCTTCTTTAGCATGGCATTTGACTAAGGACCATACTCATCCGGCACAAGGACTTTTCCGTCTGCTACCCTCATGAGCCTGCCAGCATGCACAAAAAGACTCAAAGACAGCTATTACCCCCAAGCTGTCAGACTACTGAACTCTGGATAATACTCTAAATAATACTGAACTCTCAATAATACTGCACTAAACTACTTTTCGTAATCCATAATATGTTTACTGCTGCTGCTCTATGTGAATGTATTATGTATGTCACTACCTCACTGTAAATGCTACTGTTGAGTGTGACACACGCAATTCGACGTGTTCACACGCTCACACGCCACACATGGTATTTCTCACGCTGATTTTTTTAATTTTTTATTTTTTGTGCCCAGAAAATCGGTCTGTGTGGCTTAGTCTATGCAGGCTCCGCGCGTTTTCAGCAAAAAAAACTCCCCCTGCTCTGGGCGCACGGTCCGAGCGGAGGCCGGAGCAAACGCGCCGTCCCCCGGGCACGTCCTGAGCCTCAGTCCCGGTGCCACGTCTCCTCTGAGACGCACCGACTCCGGTCCCGGTGTCTCCGTCTGTGCGTAACGTGTCCCCCCTGACGGCTTACGCGCGGAATACGCGCGGCCCAGAGCCGAACTGCCCATGGTGAGCCGCGGTGAGTCGCGGTGAGACGCGGGCCCGGTGCATTAACCAGACTCTTACATGAATCCGTTAAAAATGTCCCGCTCCCCCCGCCCCGGTCCCTCCTCCCCGCCCCTCTCAGTGCGCACTGACAAAGTGCGGTGATGATAAAACAAACTGAGAACCATCAGGTAATAACTTCATTTATATAACTCTCATTACTGTAGTTGCTTTGTAGTTTAAGTTTGCTCTTTAGACAAACAAGGCTCTCAACACGCAATTCGACATGTTCACACGCTCACACGGCATTTCTCACGCAATTCAAGCCCCCCCACGTCCTCGGAAATTACAGTCTCACGCACGACCCCGTTCAAAACTTAAGAGCCCTGCTGTTACCTGTGCAATAACCTGTGCAATACTTATACTACACTATATTATGTGCAATCTGTGAAATACTCTACCTACACCTTATTTAATCCTACCTGTACCTTTGTATTTTATTATATTTTTTTATTATATTGTTTACCTTTTCCCTTGCACTTTTTGCAACACTTTTTTACCATGTACTATCTTAGCGAGTCAACGGTTCTTCTGATCCTTAGCATTTCATTGCATTGTTGACCTTGTGTTGATCCTGCATATGACAAATAAACCATCTTGAATCTTAAATCTTGATTGATCGATGTCCACGGAGACAGGCAAGTGTCCTCAGGCAAAGTTACCGGTCATATCTGTGGAGAGACGATCCCACTAATGCTAAGAACGCATGTTTTCTGAGGAGTAGACGATACAATTGAATAAATGCATAATAGACACGTTCGATCCTTTACTGTGGAGCATGCCAGACCAAGAATTAACAGGTAAAACATAGGACCCCTTTAACTTCACCATATTTATTTAAGTGGCATACCATATGAAGTTTAGCATGGTCTCACCCAATGTATGGTTTGAGCTTGTGAACATATTGGGTAAGTGTACAGTGTAGGAGCAGCAGCTTGCTCCACATCTGGAAACAATAGAGGTCTGATGCTGTCACTTTCTCTTTACCTCAGGCCTTTTAGTCAGCTCTTAAACAAACACTCAATTCACTTTGGTAAATTACAGGAAGGCAATCCGAGCTGCACACTCAGATCTAGGCTCGGTTCCTCTCTTTTCACACTGGTGAGAACATGCCAAGATCGGAGATGCAATTTCAGCCCTGCATGCAAACTACAGCTTCATGTAATGTAGGTGTAATTGCGAAACCAAAGTGGGTGAATAATTTCAAAGTGATAGCAGGGGTGTGTCCTGGGTGATGGATGGGATGTGATTGGTGGAATTGTAGTGTTTACATAGTGTAATGATGGTTTCCACTGTATGTTCAAAATGGTTTAGTGCTTATAGGTCTGCTATAGTTCTGGCACACGTGCATTATGATGTCTGAGTTGAAAGCAGAGGTTAGAGTTGAGCAAATTTGCCATCTATTAATACTAAAAAATATTACTTGAAAGTACTGCGTATGTAGCTTTCAATAACCACCACCACCTCCACCACTGCTGCTACGGTTACACAGTGCACACAGCTTCTTCTATTGCTTTTACAAACTCCAACTATTCAAAATGTCATATTCACTATAAATCTGTGACATGAACTATATGGATATGCTCCAAAAACTGCATACATCCTAAAACTACACCAATATAATTTAATTTCAATGGGATTTGTAATACTACTACGTGTCAACAGGTGGCGTTATTATACTGAGGTGACAAAGGAATGCAGATACAAAACAACTTAGTAGACTTGATCAAAGGAGAAGTTCAATTTGTCAACTGGACAAAGTTTGTTTGGTTGAAAACGTTTCGCCGCTGTTTTCAACCAAACAAACTTTGTCCAGTTGACAAATTGAACTTCTCCTTTGATCATGGATTCTACCTGGACGACTGAGGGACTTTTCACGAAACTTAGTAGACTTGTTGATTAGTCTTTGTAGTGACACACACAATTGTTGTCATAGCATTAAAAATGTTTATTCTTTCATCGTCAAATGATACAAAAGTGTTTAAATAACAGACAAGTTAAAAATAAATTTCCAATATTTGTACAATGATAAATTAACAAACGTCCAAAAGCATTTACAGTCATCTTCAGTGGTTCTCATCATATTTAGGCAGTGTAATGTTGATTATTTGAAGGCACAACTTTGATTGTTTAAACATGTCACTTGAACCTCAGTAGTGAATGGGGCCAAGCATTAAGACTGTTTAAAAGGCAAACAGCATTAGCTCATTTGGGATTTGGTCAGCACTCTAATTCAATTCTCTTTAACTCAACATAATGTTTGTTTGACATTGGTAATGTAATAAGTGTGCCATGCTAGTCTGAGAAACACTGCTGTTTGGCTTGTCCAAAAACAAGCGCACAATTCACTCATCCTTTTGTAGACTATCCAGTCATGTAGAAAACAGTTGTCTCATAAGAAAATCTACATATGAGTGTCTACAAAATGCGCTAGCAGCCCTTCTGTACTGTTCTACTTTACATTCAAAGAGCTTATTATTATACTACTTCAGATTGTCAGGCAAACTTACTTTACACAGGACAACATTGCATGGTTTGGTGTGGTCGGATTAATAGCAGGGACTTGATTGTCATTGAACAGAAACATGATGCAGGATTGGACTACAACTGTATGTGATCCAACTGCAGAGTATTTAGTTTAACCTATCTGGTCATTTCTGTTTTGAGCCAATATATTGTGTGCAGTGCTTCATACTATACGCAGGGCTCTCAAGTTTTGAGCGGGGTCGTGCGTGAGACTGTAATTTCCGAAGGGGGGGAGACATGTCGAATTGCGTGTTGAGAGCCCTGTTTGTCTAAAGGGCAAACTTAAACTACAAGGCAACTAATGAGAGTTATATAAATGAAGTTATTACCTGATGGTTCTCAGTTTGTTTTATCATCACCGCACTTTGTCAGTGCGCGCTGAGAGGGGCGGGGAGGAGGGACCGGGGCGGGGGGGAGCGGGACATTTTTAACGGATTCATGTAAGAGTCTGGTTAATGCACCGGGCCCGCGTCTCACCGCGGCTCACCATGGGCAGTTTGGCTCTGGGCCGCGCGTATTCCGCGCGTAAGCCGTCGGGGGGGACACGTTACGCACAGATGGAGACACCGAGACCAGAGTCGGTGCGTCTCAGAGGAGACGTGGCACCGGGACTGAGGCTCAGGACGTGCCCGGGGGATGGCGCGTCTGCTCCGGCCTACGCTCGGACTGTGCGCCCGGAGCAGGGGGAGTTTTTTTTCGCTGAAAACGCGCGGAGCCTGCATAAACTAAGCCACACAGACCGATTTTCTGGGCACAAAAAAAAAAAAAAAAAAAAAAAAAGAAATCAGCATGAGAAATGCCATGTGTGGCGTGTGAGCGTGTGAACACATCGAATTGCGTGTGTCACACTCTCAATGCGTGAGACTTGAGAGCCCTGCTATACTGTAAGGTCTTTTGGCCAGTGATTGTCTAATAACCTCTAATTCTTAGCTGGCCTTGGGGCCTGTGTTTTGAAAAGAGGGCAGAGGGAATAATTTCATTTCCTGGATTTCATGGTTACACACTGTATATACAGTACAAGGCTGCTTGGTGAGTGCACTCAGTGCTGGAAGTTAACAGACATTCTTTGAGTCCGCTAAGGTAAAAAGCACAAACCTACATTTCCCAGATGCCCTAGAGCTTTCACATTTATAGTTCAATAAAAGGCACAGCTGGACTAGGGACTTAGGGTCACATATATCACTAGTGCATGCATTATGCACATACCCAAGGCATTGAAAAGCTTGTGGTTTTTGGTTTTTGAGATAGTGACATTTGGCTCCTTCATCAGGGATTTCTGCTCAAATTTGCTTCATCGCACTGTTGCAAAGTTTACACATTTTTTACAGCTGACTTTCCCATGCACTTGAGGGCCAACAGGGAGTTTATAACAGATGGTTTTGGGAAATGTCATCCTGTATAATACCTGCACAAGAATCCTCCAGTGTAAAAGCGAAACTTCAGACAACCCGGGCTGGGCCTGTGTTCGGCTGTGGAGGTAGACATGGGGCTACAGCACACAGCTGCCTCTGCTCATACTTCCTGTTCAGCCCTTCTGTGGCACTCTTTCCTTTGTTCCTCTCTCTGACCACAGGTCAGGTGAAGAGGCTTGGTGCCCTTCAGTGAACCTGCAGACCATAAACCCCTGTCAGCGGGTCTGCTCATACACTGCTGATGCAGTAACATCCAGTGGCTTAGAAACCCCTGCCATCTCTTTATTGCGTTTGCACATCAGTCTTTTGGCATCTCCAGGGTCTGTTGGCAACAGTGAAGCTGGTTCAAAGTTCCTCTTCATTCAGTACCTTTTTCATACCACTGTCTCATTTCCTTTGGCGGGTTTAATCCAGCCCTCACCTGGCGCCCTCTTGCCCCCTCTGCTGGCTCGGCTGTCCCTGAGCAGCCGGGCAGAGCAGCGCTGCCAGGTGTGCAGTGTCTTTGCTGACCAGATCCACATACCGGATGTGATCCCAACTAGAAGTGACATGAAAATCCGCAGCATCTCTGAAGCGATGTATGAGTCTCTTGGGGTGGAACTGAACTCTGCCCAGTTGGAGAGCTGGTAGAGGTAACAGCCAATCACAGTGGAGGCCGGGACTGTGTAGAGCACAGAAAAGACCCCAATCTTCACCATCAGCCTCTCCAGCTTGTCTGTCTTGGCACCATCCTTTTGCAGATTAGATCGGATCTTAAAGAGGGCTACCAGGCCAGCACAGATAAACAATGTTCCTTTAGGAAAGAACACATCACAAGATAAGTAAATCTCAAAACATGTGTGGAGAAACATGTCACTTATGGATTATAATTATACAAAATGAGAAATTATGTATTACCGATGAGAAGATAGGTAGCTAGTGGTGCAACCACAAACCCAGTGAGTGCCTCCTGTTGCATGTTTCCAACATAACAGAGCCCAGTGAGGTCGTCTGCATCTACCAGTCGCATTATGAGGATCACTATGGTTTTAACAGCGGGAATGGCCCAGGCTGCGATGTGGAAGTAGGAACTGTGCATTTCAATTGCTTCATGTCCCCACTTGAGTCCAGCTGCCAAAAACCATGTCAGGGTCAGAATAACCCACCTGCACAGAGTGAGAAAATTTTGATTTGTTTAATGTTACTTTTTTTTTTTTTTAAATCAGTTCTTAATGTGCTAGACTGTGACACTAACCACAGTGAGGAGGCCATGCCAAAGAAGTAGAGGAGGAGGAAAACTATGGCACAACCAGTGCTCTTCAGGCCTTCTTGCACCAGTATGGGAACAGCTGTGGCATCTAGGTCACAGGAGACACGCTCCCTCCCCAGTGTCAGGCGTACCTGCACAAACGTACACAAAACATGTGTTAATCTACATCCATTAGGGCACTAACTGGAAGGTGGTCACTTTGATTGCTGTAAAGGACACGTAACAGTAGTTTCCGTGGCACTGTTGTACTAGTGGGCATTTTTTGGTACTGGTAGAGACTTATGGTTTGTTATGAATGTAATGAATGGGTAATGGACTGATATACATATTAAGAAAGTCTCTAAACAATAAACAAATAAACCTATTTTGAGATCGTGGTTGATTATTGCATTATAAATATTATTTTAGTTCTTACCAGGTAAGCCACGCTGTAGAGGTTGCAACACATGGACAGGAAGATGATTGGCCTTTCCGGGTAGGAGAAGCGTTGTGAGTCCAGGAGAAACGTTAAGACGGTCAGAGTGGTAGAGAGGAAGCAGAGCACCGCCCATACGGCCATCCAGGCGTCCGTAAAGACTTTGGCCCCTCTGCGATACAGGCCGCTGTCGTAGCCACACTGCAGAGCGCAGCTGTCAGTTTGTTTAAGCCAGATGTATTGGTCAGGCAGTGACCCCAGTGCCTGGCACTCCTCCTGGTGAGGCGGGTGGCGCACAGGGTGGTAGGGCGAGTCCTCGTCGCCCGGGCCCTCCATACACATGTGGTTATGGTCGTTTTGAGGCGGGAACAGGCTACAGTTCAGCATCTGAGGGAGAGGAGGGAAAATGCTTTTCATTTCACCTAAATAAAATTCACAGATATACATGGTAACATATCAGCTAATGCTCTTATTCATTTGTTTAGCACAGTTATAAAACCTCTATATTGGTCTGATTGGTATATGTAGCCCTCTGAACAGAGTTCCACACATCAGTCTGGGATGGTTCTCACTAAAAGTGGTCGGAACCAGTGATCTGAGCCTTCAAACAAATACTTCACAATGATTGGGTGAAGCGTCTCAACAGCAGAATAAGACAAAAAATCTATACCCGTTGAGAGAAAAGCAGAGGCATCTCTGTATGTTTTTCAAACACAAAATAGTCTGTATTTCCTCGAAAACAGGCAAATGTGCGTCTCTGGGTTTCGCTATATTTGCATTGGTTTGTTCGGAACTGGCTCCTGCCCAGCCCAAATCACAAACTCTTTAGCCAGAGCTGAGGGATTTAATGGGGAGGGATAATATAACTCACAAATATTGCAAGAGTTAATCTTACTGACAAGCAGGGTTGGGCAAGTTTCTTCAAAACTGTAATGCGTTATTGATTATTTGTTACTGTCATTTCAAAGTAATTTGTTTGTTTCATTACAGTATGACTGTATTTAAAATGGAAGGCATTACACTACTATTGCATTAGTTTAGTTACTTTAGTTACTCTCATCAAAATAACTGGAAATATGGATTTGGCTATTTAAATGTAGCTCATGACGCTCAGTTAGCTCATCACACATCCAGTGGAATGTGATGCAGTATCTGACTGAGCTGAACAGGAAGTAGAGTCATTATCGCTAATCTGCAGCTTCACCCCGGTCTGTGCACTGTGTGGATGTAAACAAACACACGTGAGAAACAAATTGCAGCCAAAATATAATAATAATACGTTTGATGTGATTCAAAATGACATTACATATCTGTTCTGATCTGATCGGATGTTTCACCAATGCTGATCTTGCTGTGATTTTTTGCGAATTTGTATGAAGAAAAATAAAAACCCCACCACTTCAATCCAGGTTAAAAATGCATTGACACATAATATTATAAAAGTTCTATACAGAAATAAAATGTAAGTGAAAAGATTTCTGGTATAGTAAGTGTTTTTTTCATTGCTTACTTGTCTGGAAAGATTGTCATTAAGCACGGCATTACACCTTTTTTACGCCATATTTTTGTCTATTTCTTATAAGTGAGGTGATGTGTGAATTTGTGTACAAGTAACAAGTTAAAACATCACCAAAGAGAAATCTTACCTCTGGCCAAATGAAGCCAAACTCGTGCAGAACTGGAAGACACTTCCTCTTCACAGACAGACACATGCTTTTACATGGACCGATGGGGATAGGCACTTTGTCTGTGCACATGGGCACATAGACGGAGCACAGGAAGAACTGGGAAGAGAAAAGAACCATGAATGTCCAATCTGGTATTGTCTTCTCATTATACCACATGTTGACATTGCACGACCAAGATAAGCCATTTAATACTAAACTTTTGGACATAATATGACAACCTTTTACCAAGCGAAAATGCTGCACTGTTTTGGTGAGGTATAGCTTGATAATTTCAACAACTGACCATATTTTATTTTTGAGTTTGTTTACAATAAAGACAGAAGGTTTTCCTCCAGCATGAAGGAGTCGTGAAAGCGATTTTGAACAATTTTATGCTTTTTCTCAGTTAAGTCAGCATGTCCAGGTGTAAAATTGAGCCAGGGTCAAAAGAGCATCACTGTCATGTACTTTCATGTAAATGGAATTAAGTTCATACTTCGAGATGTTGGGGAAGATTTAAATGGATTTATCACTCAACAAACCAAAATGAGACTATACAATTGGGTTCCAATTATAAATCTAAAATAATAATAATAAAAATGCATAGGTCTTGTTCTTACAATGTGTTTCTGGCTCAGAGGCTTGATTCAGTGATAAAGAAATCCCTTTCACAAATCAGAACTTGAACGAGGCCCAAGTGAAACATGAATCCAAGGAGGGTGTCAAGGTTAAGAAATAAATACAGTGGAAAATATGCAGCATGACTTATGTCTGTGAAGTTAGTTTTAGTGAATAGTCTGATCACATAATAACAAGAAAATATATTTTTCTCTTAGACATAAACTACAGAAGTCTTAACGCAAAGTGGAATATTAAACTCATTTAACCTTAATTTGTTGCTCTTTTTTGTCATCAGTATCTGTTTAGCATGACTCTGGTATGGCTCAGGTCTGCTCATAAGTCATAGGGTTTCTGTTTACAGAGACTCTTGGTTTAAATGGTTTTATTATGGGAAAGTTTATGCTTTTATGTATTCACAGTCTGTACTTGAGGTGGTCTTAAAGCAGTTCTCAAGTAAAAAGGTTTACATAAAGTAATATAACTCCAAATGATTAAAAGCAGGCTACTTGTAATATTGTTTTGGGATTTTTGTAGACAACTTACAGCTATTTTCACAATCTTGACAACCAGTATGCTACTGCTTCTATTACATTTTGTACTGTATATACATTCTTGTACTTGAAATTGCTTGATTAAAAGTTTGCCTTATAGTTTTGTTATAAGTCTTGTTTCCCTGTGCAAGTGGAGCATGCCCCTGCCATGAGTAATGTAGCACATTCAGGGTATTTTGCGAGACCGTTGGTAATGTGAGTGCTGCCACTTCTCTGCTAAAAGCTGCTCCGGTTACCAGTCAGGAAGCCTCCCATTAGAGCAAATGTTAGGGGATATAGTTTCCCTTTTCCCTTTCCCCCCTCTTTAGCATGCGTGCCTATGTGAGTGCATGTGCGTGTGTGAGAACGAGACAGCCAGCTAATCTTACAGGACAACTTTCAGCTGGACCAGGGCGCTTGGGTCCGTTGTTCCCCTCTGAGCAGATGGCCTTTTTCAAGGCATAATTTCATTGGTGATTTTTAAGAGGCAGATGCCAAAATACAGAAAGTTGTGTCATTCCTCTAAAAGATTCTAAGACATGATCTCATTTTTCTTGCGTGGTTCATGAGGCAAACAAGCAGCATTTGTCTTAGCGCACTGAGGGCACCATTGTTGGGTCAGTACAGTATAAGAAAGGTCTGGGGACTCAGCTGTTGCTGTGCGAGGCATGAATTCAGAATATTAACCTACACAGAGGAGTTTTTCATTGAAAGAAATGAGCGCACTGGCACAAGAGGACGACACCAGACGACTGGATGGACCATTTATAACGTTTTAATGCTGTGGGAACGAGGTTTCATGCTTGCGTTATCACTGGCACCATCAGTCTGAACTGCCTTCAATAATCGACTATTGCTGGTGCTCCCTGTCATGTGTTCCTCTCCCAGCCTCACGCAGCCGCTCAAATATAGCAGATAGACTTATCCCTGCCTTTTGAGTCCTGGATCAAGTTCCTCAGTCAGTGCGAGTGACGTGCGCGTGTGTGTCTGCGCTTTTAATAACGGGGTTCGGTCGGTTATTTGGACTTTACCTTGAGTTGACTCGAGCAGCCGTACTGGATCAGCGGCGTAAACGTGGTCAGCTGCAGTTCAGCGTCCGACTGCAGAACGTTGCCGACCAAGTTGGGCATCTTGGTGACGTTATAGCCCAGACCCTGGCACATGCTGATCCTAATGGGATCACAGGTCATCTCCTCCACATCGTCTCCATAGCCCTGCACCACGCCGAGTGGACACAGCAGCGCAGACAAGACGGAGAGGACGGCCGCACGCACGAGCGCTAGCCCGGGCATGGTCACCACAACACAATATTTGTAACCTATTAAATAAAAGTCCAAGAAAATACAATTAACGTTAAGGCAATGCTCAGTGTGAAGTCCACACTGTGCGTAAAGTCCACACTGTGCGTAAAGTCCGTGCGCTGGTATGACTATAATATTCCACTCCGCGCCATGTAGTGAATATCAGGTCCAAACAGTAGTCAGAAAAAATAAATCACTCGTTCACTTTTAACGTCACGAGATGTTATATTCCAACGCGTGTCCGCCGTGCCTTGGTTCACGCTGCGTCCACATGAGCTCGGAGCCTTCTGCCTGCGAGCGTCCAGCGCTAAACTTTATTGTGTCTGTGAGGAGAGAGTGTTTTGTCCGTCCGGAGGAGAACTGGCCAATCCGAGTGAGGGAGTAAGGTTTGCCCAACCAACCCCAGGGCAGGAGGCGGGATATCTGCTTCGGCTTCCCATTTGTAATCTTTATCTCACCTTTCTGCCTTCTTGTTTCATAATATCAACATGTTTACAAACTAATAAGTCACACCAAAGTAGTAGAGTTTTTAAAATAGTTTGTTATTGCCCATGTTCTTTATTTTAGCCATATTTAGAGTACAGCAGGAGTATTGCCTTCACTTTGGCCAGTGTGATTTTGTTCCCACATGTTCTAACTTTATATCAAACTTCCAAGTGGTCCCATACATCAGTTAACTTTAGACATTCACCGCAGGTTCCACTCCCCTGCATTAAGGACCCGTCAGCTTTAAGTGGCCCTGACATTGTAATTGAAAGTAGGGCCGTTAAGTGATGCTGAGGCACTGGAAAAACTGTTTTGCATTGCAATGAAGGCACATACTGGACAGGTTTTGTTTGCTTGGCACCCTGGGAGAGGAGGACTTGTCTTGTGCAGCATGAAACTCACAGCGAAGAGAGGTGCTTTGGATATTTGGGATTTAGAAAGTGAGAATAACGTTTGGTGGAAATGCTTTAGGTGCGTATTATTATGTGACAGTTTAAGCTCCTGCCAGGTACAGTCCAAAAGCAGAAGCCAGACGAGTTTAAAGTTTGCCCATCTGAGTAAAGATATCAACAATTTGGCTTAAGAAATACCATATGCAAAACTTGCTACTTATTCCACCTCTTACTCATCAGCAATGGTTTCCAAACACATGGGCCTATTACAAAGAAATAACCACAATCATGCAGATTTGAACTTTAGATGTGAGGAAACAAGATTAAATATGCTTTAAAATGTGTGCCATAAAGATTGTAAAAAGCTGTTCGTACCTCACTCTCTAATACCTACACCATATTTACCCTTATAAAGTATAAACATTGACGTTTTGTTACAGACATGCAGAAGAAATAGAATAATAAACAAATCTTTTATTAAGAATCATGCTTAGTAACTACTTAATTCTAGGGTTATGAGTTAGGGTTAAGGTAGTTACAAAGGTTGAGTCAATAAACAGTTTATTATTTATTAATTCAGTCTTTCCTCATGTTTTATTAAGGAAGTGGATAAATGATCTCATGAGTTTTTTGCACATTGAGAAGATGAGGTGTACACTTGCAGGTTCAGCCACAAAATTCGAAATAACATGGCAGACATTTTTGAAATACATGGACACATATAAAATGGGCAGCACCTTAGCATGGTTGTGTTGATTTTTTGTTTTTTGTCACTATGTATTTATCTGTCCTTGAATTATTCTGTTTTTTTTTTTTTTTTTAATATATTTTTTAATTATTATAAAATTAGTATTGTTTTGTTTTTGTTTTTTTGGTGGGGTTACTTCTGGAAAAAATGTGCAAATATGATGGTTGGTACGCATACTTTATAATTTGCTATTGAAATGTATAAATAAAATTATATATATATATATTTTAAAAAGTAGTTATTAACCATAAACACCAATCACAACATCAGCCTCAATAGGTCAAAAGCCAGCATGCAGAAACAGTGCATACTAAATTAATATGCTAATTTGCTAATGACTTAATTTTGAGAATGAGGGAAAATAGCTTTGGGCAGTAATGATTCAATCTGGTTCTAGCTACGGTCAGCTGTTGCATTTAAAACGTAAAATGATCTTATTTTGACTTGAATAGACCTGAGATTTGGCTCATTTATATTTTCCTGCTACTACATCAGGAATATAACATTAAACAGCCTCGCTACAGTTATCTAACCTCATTGTGTGTCTGTATACTTTCCCCGCTGGCTTACGCTGTGATGTTTTTGGTAAATCCACTGTGACAATTGATTGGCAGCAGTGGTGACCTCTCCCACCCACTGACCCTGGCTCCCCTCTAGACCCTCCTAGACCCCCGCCCCTTTCCCCCTTCACACACACACACATTTACATTCTCTATGCATCCCCACACACCCATCGCTGGGCTCCTCTCCGCTGCTCTTTGACTGAACCCTGGGTCAGAGCCCGCAGTAATTAGCTCTAAGCTGTCACAATAGAGTATGCCCTGCAGCCTCTCTTTATCTGGCCTGTAGTGTGATAAGAACAGGGGGGGTTGAAATCTATCCAAAACACACCTCGGCTTCAGATGCAATGTCATTTGACGCTAAAATGACCACACCGATTAATGAATTTGTGTGAAGAATTTTGTTTTCATTGGCGAGAGAGTGGGAATAGTACTGGGGAGTGAATCAGACTAGGTGCGGTAAATGACCCTAGCATATTGTATAATGACCACAAAGCCGTATAACTATAGAGGTAATGATAGTAATTGACTAGCATTGTGGCTAGCCAATTGATATTTACAGCCCTAATATAACAAGTGAGTGGCGAGCAAACAAGTAGCTGAGGTTTCAAATGATTTATAATGCAGTTATCGACACAGGCATGTCCTGCAAAGACTGTTGGATTTGTACGGAAGTCAACAGAGGCCATATTCATAAGCAATATTTTTTTCTTCCTTGTTATCCCGAGATAATTAATTTGAGATCTCGAGAAAACAAAACAATTATTCCATGATCTCGAGAAAACAACTGTCTACCTCCACGTTGTGACAGGCTGACGGGGCTATTTCTCATTCTGAATAGACGCGTTTTTGGTCATTAGAATGTCTGGAATAATAATCGATCAGCTGATAAGGCAATATTTTGATCAGGGGTTGACACAGGGGGAGATTGCATTACGTCTTTTAATTCGGGATAATTTCAAGATTAGTCCGCGGCACCTTCGGAGAAGACTGGCCCGGCTTCGTCTTTACCGACGGAGATACAGTGTTTTCTCGAGATCACGGAGTAACAGTTTTGTTTTCTTGAGATCACAAATTAATTGTCGTTTTCTCGACATCTCGAGTTAATTTTCTCGTTATTAAGGTGGAAAATAATCATTACGAACATGGCATCTGTCGGCTTCTGTAGATTTGGGACTAAATATTTAAGGAATTGTTGACAGAATGAATGAAAAAAAAGCACAAATAATTAAGTGGTATCTTTCTCCTGGGGAAGGGTTTCTCCTTTTGTTTCATTGTTGTTGTTGTTTTTTATCAATCCACTAATGAAACTTTCATAAACTTTTCACATATAGACCTTTTTCACAACAGCTGGAAGTCCCGCCCTGTAGGACTGCGGAATTTCTGCTTAATGGGTCTCTATGGCAAAATGTCTGTGGAAATGTCTTGCGTATCCTTCATCAGCTTCCATGTTATTGATATTCCATGTTATTTGTGTGCAGATAAGACATGATAGACAAGTAGATGATTCACTTAATACAAATTATACATTTTTAACGTAATACTGTGTATATGTATATACTTCTGGCACACAAACTAGTCATATGCATAATATTTGTTTATGATTTCAGATAGAAAAGTGCCCTCTGCTTTCAAGTAGAGGTAGACAGGCCACTTGGAGCACACATCATACATGCTCATGTGGATTTCATAAGGTGCCATCATTTATCCTACATTTCTGATTTATAATGCAGTTATTGACACAGGCATCTCCTATAAAGATTTATGTAGCTCTATTGGATTTGGGACTAAATATTTAAGGAATCGTTGACAGAATGAATGAAAATAAACTGCACAAAATAATTAAGTGGTATCTTTCTCCTGGGGTAGGGTTTCTCCTTTTGTTTCATTGTTGTTGTTTATTTTACTAATCCACTAATTAAACTTTCATCAACTTTTCACATATAGACCTTTTTCTCAACAGCCGTGTAGGGTTGTAGAATTTCTGGTTAATGGTTTTCTGTGGCAAAATGTATGTGGAAATGTCTTCTGTATCTTCCATCAGCTTCATAAATCTGCCTGCCCATCACCAAATCTTCAGCCAACAAGGTCGACAAAGGACATAAATTCTTCCATGATTCATTTATCCGCAACTATCAAGAAAGATGAAAGCTTAAAGGCGATTAACTGGCAAATTCTAACAATATGGCATTATCCTGCATTTATTCATTATAGGTGTTTTTATAGCTAAAAAACTTCCAATCTTGTCAATCTTACTCGTCTGGGTGCCGTCACCATTCAGACAAATAGGTTTAATGCCATACTGTGGAATGTTTTACGCAAACAATAATGTTTCCTTGGAGACAAACAGGTAGGAGATTCTCTACCAGGGCAGTTTATAGTGCATTTTTAAGTTATGGATTGACCAAACCAGAACAAGTTACAGGTTAGACCTGTGGAGAGGCAATCCCGCTCACAGTCAGAATGCCTGTTTTTTTTTTTTTTTAAGCTATAAAACCACTTGTAATTGAGTAAATGTAAGGTAAAGCTGTTTAATGTCATACTGTGGAACATTTGAAGCAGAGCAAAGACATATCCATAGAAACAAGAAGGTGACGGAACCCTAAACTAAAAGTTACACATTGCACCTTTAAGCAAAACACCACATTTTAACCAAATCAATCATTGACTTCAGTATGACAAGGTAAATATGTCCTGGCCAAACATTGCGTGAATACAGTAATTAAGGTAACACTTTGCTGAGAGGAGTGCTTTGGAATCTGTGTTGTGCTTGTCAGTGATGGTAGCACTCTGACAAGTTTCCTGATAAAATGATGCAGTGTATTCCCTTATCAGTTCCACATATTTCTCTAGTTCTGAAGTAACTTACGGTTGCCAACAATTTTTACAATGTGTTACCTTCTTTGGCTTCATACTACACAAATCAAGCATTGCAGCCAGTTGCCATTATTAATTCAGCCTGTATCTGAATATGCTTGGCATTGATCCACTGGGATCAATTTGCACTGTTGTGGGCCAAGCAAAAATAGTCATGGCTTTCTAATTATCTATGCCAGAGACTTTCCTCCACACAGCGTTCATGTGATTCAGAACAGAAATGGACTGATGGCATAGTTTTTCCTTAAAATTGCACACTCTTACTAACATTTTGATGGTTTAATGCTTTGGAGCTCTGCGTTTGGAAACACCACATCATGTGCACTGGCCTCAGATCAGATGACCCAGCTGTCTTTCTTTAGGTTGGCGATGATGGTCGAAGTAGTTACTGTAGTGGTAATCAAAGGTGGTTGCAGCAAAAGTATTTTTACATGTAGTGTTTGTATTTTTGCAGACATTCTACTCTTCATTTGACCCATCCATTTAACCTGGCTTGAGGCGTGACAGGCCGTGGGGACCAGACATCCCTCTGTGTAAATAATACAGACAGATATCATTCTGGATTTGCCAGGCAAGGTGACTGACACAGTATAGTGGTAGTAGTAGATGTTGTGACATACTCATGTAAGCAGTAGGCTATTAGAAGTTGCAATTGTAGTAGCAATAGTAGTAATAGTAGCAGCAGTAGCATGTGAGATGTAACAGTAGCTTACACTAGTCTGGAAAGACACTAAAAGAAGACTAAAAGAAAAAGAAGGTTCCGGGTTCGATACCCGGGTCGCCCGGGCCTTTCTGTGTGTGTTCTGTGTGGAGTTTGCATGCATGGTCTGGGTTCGATCCCAGGGTCGCCCGAGCCTTTCTGTGTGGAGTTTGCATGTTCTCCCCGTGTCTGGGTGGTGGTTTCCCCCACCAACCCAAAACATGCACCATAGGTACTCCAGCTTAGGTCCTGACCAAGCCGAAGCAAGAAGATCATGGAGATTGTCCCCGGGCGCCCTAATGTGTGCTGCCCACTGCTCCTAATATATGTATATATATAGGATGGGTTAAAATGCAGAGAAGAATTTCTCCAGTGTGAGATCAATAAAGTTCACTTCTTCTTCTCTTCTTCTTAATCACAACTTCACACATGTGCTTTTTAAAAAAAATATAAATATCAACTACTTTTTTGAATATAGTCTTTAGAAGCCTTCTTTCCACTCTGTTGTGCATTGCCTCTGTCCCAAATAAACACATAAACATGTGAGCTTGGCAGTGGTCCTGTTGGGGCTAACTTGGTCGTACTGTGGGAATGGAACCATTCTAACCTTTCAGCTTTGGCAGGCCGTGGTGTAAAGCAGCACCTCGCCGACAGAAGAGAGACAGACAAGTGCGCACCGGTCACCAGATAGCATCTTATGGCACGATGCCCGATCCCTTTAGTCCTTGAAGTGGAGTATTAATAGGCCCGCCAACTCCTTGGAATGGTGTGAGTGTGCATAACTCTGAAATGGTCAGCATACAAGTCAGGTTTGGGTCTGTGTTGGTTTTACAATTAGTGATTTGGATGATGACATCTTCATTTAGGCCTGTGTGTTATATTTGTACATAGTATACAAGTGTGATGTATTGCTACAGAAATATCACAATATACAATATCAATATTGACACTTCCCTATGCAACTGACACAATAACCCTAAATCAGGACTATACCCATAAATAGTGCAGTGGAACACTTTAGTTAGTTAGTGTCACTAAAGTCACATTTATTTCACTCTCTGCAGCTCAGGTCTTATTGTATTAAAAAAAAAAATCATTATTTTTAAAGAACACAATACATATTGAGCCCCCAAGATATTGTTGTATTTAACTATAAGTTGATGTCATGCCATTATCATGATATTTCCAGTTAAGTTTATTAGTTCTCACGAGGATGGACAGTAGCCTGTGGATCCATCTTCTTCACATGTTGTGAGTGGTGTGCTTGGCCTGGGGCGGTGGTGGTCTCAGTGTCCTGTTTGGTGACAGGCCTCACAGTGCTGATGGATGGTTCCTGTCCGTGGCTGTAAATCGGCCTCTTGTTGTGAGATTTAACCCCTATAACCCTTTGCGTCTGTAACTGCACACTCCCCTTTGCTCCCAGCCTCAGGCAGCACAGAAACTTTTGTCAGAAACATCCCAAGCAGGTGGTTGCGGTCCAGTTAGGAAGGAGACAAAAATGTTAGTATTAGAAAATTATAAAACTAAATCATATTCGGCTACATTTGCAGTATCTGAAGGATCCTGCAGAAAATTAGTTATCTGAAAGGTTACAGATTTACAGTTTAAAAAAACCCATCTCAAATACCACCGAGGTCAACTAGTCAACTATTCATGCAAATCATAAGGTTCTGGAGTATGGCATTTGCCAGCAGTGGTACCTTCCACACATAATGTTGAGTGTGATGAGTTACTAAGCTACTGTACCCCATATTGCTGAAACACCAGTTGCATAAGGGGTAGAAAATCAGGCTGATGGTCATAACAACAGGTGAAGCTTAACCAATTGAGGCCCATGCACACAGGTGCTGATTTGGCTTGTTGGTTTACACTGCTTGTCGGCACGGAAACAAAGCTGAAACTTTGACAATGTAATGCACACATATCACTCACATATGATTAATTTTATTCTTAGTATATTATTAACAGTTAATCAAGAAGAAAGGTCACATAAGTGTATATGCAACAGCAGTAGTCCCTCTCCCTGTGTCTCTTTCACAGCTGTTAAAGCTCTTTCTCACTGGTCACTGGATGAGTTTCATTAATGTGCCATGACTAAGTGACCACATAATACGCATGGTTGTAACCCCTCTCACACACTGATTTATGCACCATCTCGTGCATTTGGGTGGGTCTATAGCAAGACATATGGAGTTGGAAAAAACTAAGCATTCTGGTCCTTTCATTTTTATACTGAGCTAAGACGTTATGGATGTGTTTGCAACATTTTCACAGCGCACTGCAGGAGCCACAATAAAGTGAAATATTTGAATCAGGAATTGTCTATGTTTATTTTATTTATTTATTTTTTTAATTACCTCGATACAGGAAGTTTTTCAAAAGCCAGTTTGCACTTTTAAGGTTCTGTTCCCCGTTGTCCATGCATTTGAGCAAAATTTGTAGAGCTATGTTGTATAAGCAGCTGCTGAGGTCAAAGCGAGTCAGCGATGTGGACTACTGTCTGCATTTATTGCAAGTGTCTTATTGTTCGATAATTAGGAAGTGAGCAGTTGGCATGCTAGTTGTTGTTAGCATTACTGTGATGGCAAAACTCTGCTCTGATCTCTGAATGTTGTGTGCTTGGAATTCATAAAGAAAGAAAAAGCTTTGGCCCACTGCAAACCGTGGTCAATAAAAATCAGGCACAGTCCAATTAAGACACAGTGCCAACATTTTTATATCAATTTAGTGTCCTGCAGAAAAATGTCCTTCAAATCTACTACAGATTTTTTGTGGTTCACATTTGACACTGTGTTCCTTCCTCTACACTACGCTAAGAATCCTTTTCAAGTGCAAAAAGCATGCATAATTGACAAGTCCGAGTGCGATTTGACAGACGTTCTGGGAAGCTCGAGTTTGTCCTTGGAACGCAGCTCTTCCAAGGATTCTGCAGGATCACAGTGACACATCAGATCAGCATTTAGAGCATGTGTGCATATATGGGGCAGAACATTCCCAAAGCATCTAACCGTAACGGATTGGGGAAACAACAGCAAGAGGGATTTACTCTGGAACTAACAATGCCGAGGAAATGTTCTGTCAGTCCGAGCTGAAATGGTGTGAGTCCGAGTCCAACGTGCAGCTGTGCTCATAGGCAGCCCATGTCCGCCAAGACAGAATGATTTACTGTTCTCAGATAAGGGAGGAGGCGCACTGTTTTTCACGGAGAGATGTGGAGTGAAAACGGAGACTGACAGCTTGACGGATATAAATATGTAAAAAGGAGAAGCCCTTGGAAAAGCCCTTGTCAGTTTTATATATGAGATTTGACTGGCTCTAAGTGTTAAAAGAATAATATTTTTTTGGTGGTCATACATGGTGCTGCTTGACTCTTTAGTCAGTTTGTTATTCGTAGAGCTCAGTGCTGACTTCCTTGGCACCTGTCTCTTCTCCATCTTGTTGCTCCACTCCCTGAAATAGCCCCCATGTCTCCAGGGGAACAGTAAACACTCTCCTGGCGTGGGAATACACAGCAACCATGAACATGTCTTAGTACAGTTATAATGGTGTTTTTGGATATTGAAAGCACTTGGCCCATGTGACTGTAGATTTAGACGATAAGTGATTGACATGAGTGACAGTGTAATTATGATTGTGAATTTGTGTGTTTACATTGGGCAAATCTCTTTAACTCAGTGGCCCACTGCTGGCAGCTGTGACTGTCCTCTATAAACAGCAGTGGCTCTCAAATCTTTCATTCCAAGTACCACCAAAGAAAAGTTTTGGCTATCTGAGTACCACCAGATCTAAACCAAGACTATTCCACGTCTAATTTAGGGCTAAACCACTTAAGGCTCCATTAACTCCCCTCTCTGTAACTGCTGCTGTCAGGCTGCTCATTTTGCTCTTAAAATATTTGTATTAACCCGCTCTACATGATTCTGATGTTTTTATTTTGCTATTTTGTATGTAAATCAATTCCTGTTCCTGATATTGAACTAGCTCCAAATACCCCTATAGCCGCCGGCCTCGATGAGCTTCATTTAGCGGGAGCCAAATGTATCACTTTTAATGCATCATTGGTGCAAAAGCTAAACAACTCTTTCCATCCTCCTTATTTTTTGTGCATTTTGGCCAAAACCGCCCTGTTTTTTGTATTAATTTTGTCCCAGATGCAAAAAAGCTTTGTTAAAAGACGTTAATCTCACTGTGTCCACTTTTTACCTTGTCCAATGCATTTAGCACGGGCATGCCCTCAGTATTAGTCATTTTTTCCATTGGTTATTTGTTATAATATTAAACATTATTAAAGGTCCCATGACATGGTACTTCTTGATGCTTTTATATGGCTCCTTAATGGTTCCCTAATACTGTAAATGAATCCTTCTTCAAAATCAACACTCAGTGCATGAGATATGACTCTGACAGTCTTCATGAGGCTAGATATGTGTCTATGTGTCTAAAATGCTTTATTCTGGGTGTTTCTGCTTCAATGCAAATGAGAAGGACAGAGAGATTGGCTAAGGAGCGGCTCCCTGTCTCCCGTCTTCCGTGTTTTACGCACGAAGACAGATGAGAGACATTGCAATGAAAAAAAGCATATTTACACAGAAAATAAAATTAAACCACTGGTATTTCAGAGGTCCAGAGGGTCGGGTAAGGGACTTGCGAGCCTAGAAACACTCGCACGTGCCTCCAGGCAAATAAAAAAACGCATTTCGCATTGCGTAGCGCATTCACAGTCCAAACTCTATGGGCGGGATATACAGGGACGCTGAGCGGAGACAGAGGGAGGGGCTGGAGCTGCATTTGCCAATCTGACGTCAATAAGGTGCCTTGTCCGAACTCGCCCGTTTGAACTCTGTTTTTTTGTAACGCAGAAAAGGACCGCAAATGCTCAGTTTAGACATTTCGCAACTTTTAGCCATGGGGGGGGCTAAACAGGGTAGGGGAGCTCACATTAACGTTCAAAAACCTCAGAAAGTGAAAATTTCATGCCATGGGACCTTTAAAAATCACTGGTAGGATACACCATCTTAATCTAGGTACACTGCTGGGAAATTTCCACATACCAAAATTTTAGCTGATGTGACATGCAGTGTTGTTATAAAACAATAGAAATTGAGTATAAACAAAGGGAGCAGGGTGAATGGGAGTGGTTTTTAAATTCATAACAATTTTATCCAAACACAGACTGGGAAATGCATGTCCCCATGTACACAAACACTACCTGCTATTCAGGCCAAATAAAAATAGACTCAAGTAATGTAGTACATAGTGGACATTGAATTATTGCTCTTACACAGCTTGTCATCACTGAATGTCACACGAATACTTTAATCCCCTGGCAGTGTCTTTTACCTGCACCTGGTTAATCGTTCTTGTTCTCTGTAAATGCATGTTGTTTTTGTGTATATCTCTAACAATTCAACAAGTGAAAACTCATGACTGTGCCCTAATGCTCCACCCGCCATATGTCAATCAGAGATATGAATCATATAAGTTGAGCAGAACGTTCTCTCTTGTGATTCCAACTGATATTGGAGTGGCTTGTGTCTGTCACCACCACATTAGCTGAGGCCAAGGCTAGCGTGGAATAGAGGATTATTTACATGTGAGAAATTTCAGCGTTTATTTTGCATATAGGTTTGCAAACACTCACAAAACCATTATTTAAAAATACATGAGACTGCATGTAATTTGCCTCGTTTCTTGTTTTATTTTCCATTTTTGAATGTCAAGTAATGTGGTATTGTAAATTCTAGGGTTGAGTGTCATGGTAAATGTTTACCCTTTAAGAATTATATAACTTAAAGGCAAAGTAACGTTATTTTACAATCTGAGCCTTCTTTCGGTAATAAAACAAGTAGTTTTACTCACCCATAGCATTTTTCTGTCAATTGGAGCAGTATCGCAGAACTTATGTTGAGCCGTTCTGTTCTAGTAATGATCCCGTATCTTTTAACATGGTGCTGTATCATTTGCTCGGGGCATTACTTTGCGGTCTCCAAATAACACAAACTTTAGCACTTTTCAAATCATAGAAGCCCGATGTCTTAATGAAAAATTTCGTTTGAAGCAAAAGTGGCCTGTAATCCGAGATTTAGCCATAGTTTCGAGTAGATGAGGACGCCAGTGCGCATGCGCGGACTGCTCCGGGGACCCAAACAGGAAACGCAAAGCTGAAAACTATGGATAAACCTCGGATTACAGGCCACTTTTGCTTCAAACGAAATTTTTCATTAAGACATCGGGCTTCTATGATTTGAAAAGTGCTAAAGTTTGTGTTATTTGGAGACCGCAAAGTAATGCCCCGAATACAAATGCTAACAAATGCTAACAGAAACGCCACAACATAACTTTCTTCAAACAGCTCCAAATGACACGAACGTGATATGGGTGAGTCAAACGACTTGTTTTATTACCGAAAGAAGGCTCAGATTGTAAAATAACGTTACTTTTCCTTTAAAGGTACACTTCTTGTTGTTATTTTTTTGTCTGGAATGTTCTGTAATATGGAATTTAACTTATCTATCTCTAAAAACAATCACCGGGCCAAGTTACAATTCAGGTTGTGGAGCGATGAGTCCTTCTACAGAAACAATGTATTTTTTCCAAGGTATCTTTGAGAAAAAACATCTATAATTGAATACATGTAAAACAGATCAGTTTAATGCCATATGTTGAAACATTTAATAATGCATTAGTTTCAGACAAAGCAGAAACAGCTCCATGAGGCAAGCTAAAGGCAGTGGATCAGTGTATACTGTTTACTTCTTGCTAGGAGGGAAAAAATTTTAGTTCAAAGTTCAAAGTCAGCTTTATTGTCAATTCTGCCATATGTGTTCGACATACAGTGAATCGAAATTCCGTTTCTCTCTGTCCAAGCAGTGCAAAAAGACAGTGTACAAAATACAATAAAAAAATTCTAAGACAAAAATCTAAAATCTAAAAGCAGTGCAAAAGAATAAATAAATAAATACCTATTTACAGATGTCCAAAATGTGCAGTGTGCATCAAAAATGTGCAATGGAAGATGCAGCAGTGAAATGTGCAATAATGTGCAATAGAATGTGCATTGAAAATAAAGATAAAAATAAATGTGCACCAGGAGTAATTCTAGTACAACTTTCACATATTCTTTGAGAAACCAGCTTGAATACCTAATTGCTGGCGTATTTCATTTTGATACCCACTGTGCCCTTAGAGTCACGTCATCTAACATATGGCCTGCGTGTGGGTGCCTGGGAAAATACTTGATACAAATGTCTTACTCTAGTCTGTTGCAGCAGTGGGCGCCCAGCAGAGCATTCTCACCATACCAGCCTCTCTCTGCCCAGTTGTACTTGTGCGTCTGTGTGCGGGTTTACGTGCCCTTGTATCTCAGGACTACTGGCCCGACCACAGGCGACGGCTGACAGACATAATCTACATGTACCCGGGATCACTCTTCTCCTCTCTCTCTCTCTCTCTCTCTCTTCATCTCGCTGTCTCTCTTTCTCTCTATCTCTCTCTCACTCTTGACAAATGGACCTCTCTGCTGCACAGCCAGAGATGTGGACAAGCTGCTTTTCCGTTTGAATGCACAGCCAAAACCGCAAGCCACAATTACACTTGTCCCTGTCTGTCTGTCTGCTGGACGGGAGTGGAGAGAGGGGTCTGGGGGGGGCGCAGGGGCAGAGGATGAGAGGGATGTGATGCTCAAGATGTGTGCTCTTTAGACATGCCAAGTCATTCTATTACTGCACGTAACACTTTTTTATTGTGTTTAAACATCTTTGTTAATTTGAGTAAAGTTTATTGTTGTCTTACGGATGGAGTTGCCCCTAAAATGTCTGTCTTGACTCAGTAAATCTTGTAAAAACAGCTCTTACGGTCAAAATGAGGATGTTGTATGCTGTCAGTAATTATACAGCTCTGGAAAAAAATAAGAGACCACTACAAAATGATCAGTTTTTTAGATTTTACTGCTTATAGGTATGTGTTTGGGCAAAAGGAAAAATCTTTGTTTGAGTCTATAAACTACTGACAACACCCCAAATTCATTCATTTATATTGAATGGTGCAATAACTATTGTGCAATAACAGATTGTGTAATAGGGCTTGTGCAATAATTATCTGTGCAGTAATTATCTGTGCAATAATTATTTGTGCAATAGAGCTGGTGCAATAAATAGAACACTGTAATGTTGTGCAGTGCACAAATGGACAATGGGCTTAAATGATGGACAAATGTATCTGGCAATGAGCTGTGACTGTTTTCTGTTTGTCTGTCTGTACTGTATGTGTGAGTGTAACTGTGTTTTTAAGCTGCGGGCAGTGAGCCCAAGACAAATTTCCCCTTGGGGACAATAAAGTTTATCTTATCTTATCTTATCTTATCTTATCTTATCTTATCTTATCTTATCTTATCTTAGACCATTTATTTGCAGAAAATGACAAATGGTTAAAATAACAATAAAGATACATATTTTCAGACCTCAAACAATGCAAAGAAACAAGATCAAATTCACTTTAAAACAACATAATACTAATGTTTCAGTTCAGAAATCAATATTTGGTGCAATAACCCTTATTTTTAATCACAGCTTTCATGCGTCTTGGCATGCTCTCCACAAGTCTTTCACATTGTTCTTGGGTGACTTTATTCCACTCCTGGTGCAAGAACTGAAGTAGCTCAGCTTTGTGTTTGTGTTGGAATTCAACAGACGCTGGAATGGAATGGCTGTAATACATGTAGAGATGCTGATTTCAGAAAAAAATGCAGTGGCCTCTTATTTTTTTCAAGAGCTGTATGTTCAGAATATGTTAGTAGTTTTTTAACTGTTCACACTGTTACACGTTTTCTTTTTGAAAGTGATTCACAGTTTAGAAAGTGATGTTTCAGGCTTAGCGAGAGCACTATCACAAAGTCACATTCAACTTTAATCTAAAATTGTTCTTATAAATCAGATAGCAGACACAGATTTCATGTAAGTATCTGTTTAGATATGAATCGTTTTACTGTCTCATCAAGATGCCCAGTGGCCTTAAAAGTGAATGGGATAGTTTCCTATTTTTCTGTTAAATCACAGTACACATTTTTTTCTCTCCAAAAGAACACCACATAACACACATAACTGTTCTCAGAGGCTTACGCAGGTGTAAAGCAGCTTTGAGCGGATTGAGAATGTACAGAGCTCAGGCCTGCTGGGAACAGGCTGTTTATACTTTATTTACTGGAAGCTGATATCAACATTTAACATTAGACATTAGATTTATCGCTTTTATCTGCTATTGTTCATTTATAATCTTGGAGTATAATTTGAAGTCTTTCATTGTAATCTAGACCATAAACTAGGAGATAAAGGAATTTTGACATTGTTTTGGATTGGAAGAAGAATGATTAGCATATAAACTGGACCGGACAAGCAATTTTATTTGCTTTAAAGTTACCATCACTGCCATGTTTTTATCCACCATATCCTCCTCTGCCAGTATTTTGTTTTACGTAAGATGCTCTCTGTGACATTTATCCCTGTTTTGGACCAGAAGTTCTTGGAATAGTTACAAGTCCAAATATTAAAACAATGGCGGCCTATAAACACATTGGAAACTGTCTAGTATTAGCTTACCCTCCCCCGGCTGTATCCTCTTCATTCCTGCATTTTCCTGCTCGTGTCTCAGGGGTGCATGACCTTTGAACTTAATGAGGTCAATAGTGGCAAGTCATCATCTTGTTTTCCTGCTGCTGTCAACAGGCCCCAAAATCTGCCTTCCGAGCGGGAAAGAAATCCTTGTGCTGCAGGATGTAAAGTTCTAGGTTGAGTAAATTCTCAGAGGAGAGATGAGGAATATTTCTGTGTGCGAGTATGTGCGTTAAGGAAGGTCCAGGGGGATTGCAGCCACAGATGTAAAAGTCATTTATATCTGCTCTTGCTTCATTCTTAGTATTTTTAATGCTTTTTTTTTAGCTAGAGAATGCCACAAATTCAGAAATGCTCAGTGGTGTGTCATAAAAAAATATTTAATTTAGAGTTAAGTGTTTTACCATGTCTAACAGCAGTGAAAATACACACGATTATTCCTTGTGAGATGCCATATAAAGGATTTGTGACTGAAATTACCTGCTGAATTACAGAAGCTTTAAAAAGGGGCTATTACACTTGTATGGGGTATTAATTGCTAACACATTACATATTTAGATCACCATTACCTTTTATTGAAGATGCTCTATTCGCCAAAAACAACATATGAACATGTTTAATAAGTTTCAGGTTTGTTTTTGATGCTCTCTATTCCACCCTCTCTTTGCTCCCTCTTCAGCACACCCTCTTATTTCAATCAGTGTGCTTTCTGCTAATGAAACTACTCCACATTAAGTTTGTGTAGTTGTAGCGTAATGTTTTCTATCTTGTCTTCTATCTATTTTGTATACTTAAATGGTTATGCATGAATGCCATATAAAACATCTTCAGGTATGTTCCTGATGAGGAAACAACATGACTGAAAGCATTATACCCACCCCTTTAAGTTTCTTAACCCTAGAGCACTGTCGCTGGGTGATTTTCACCCGAGTAAAAGTATTTACATGATTTTCAATATGTTGCATTTTTCTGAGTGTCATGGGTCCCTGGGGAGCTTCACCATTGTTTTTTGACATCTTTGAAGGTGTAGGTGTTTCCCTGCCCCAAAGCCCACTTTTTCCTACAGGCTTTCAGTGATTTTCACCCGGCGATAGTGAAAGAGGAATGTAAGAATGTAATGAATTTAATGTAAGAGGATGTAAAAAATAGGTAAGTAAGAGTGCTCCTGGAATGTGTATCTATCCTTATTTAGAGCAGTGGTTATGAATAAATATCACAAAGTGGTGATTTCAAAGGGAATATCTTATGGTGAAAACAGTATTTTAGTCAACTGGTCATTTTTACCCACTGAAAAAATACTATTTTTTGTTCCTCTCTCCTGCAACTGTTCGTGTGTCAAGGAGTCTGAGCTTCACCAGGGAAGTCTCACATGTCCCAGGAATCCCCCCGGCAATGAGCTAGCCAGTGTGGGTCCTTGGGCAAGACCCTTCACGGTACTGCCCCCCGGGCGCCAAAAGATGGCTGCTCACTGCTTCTGAAAAGGATGGGTCAAATGCAGAAGTCAAATTTCTCCCGTGTGTCACTGTGTGTCATTGTGTGTGAGGCCAAATAAAGACTTAATCTTAATCTTAATCTTAATCTTAATCTTAATCTTAATGGGTGGACCACAGACCAATTTTCCAGTATCATTATTATTATTATTGTATTTTTTTTGTTATCAAATTCCTAGTTTTTCAGTAATTTTGGAGCATGTTTTTAGGGTCTTCCTATGTTTTTGTTTTCCATTTTGTTACACATACCACAGTTGAAAATGAAAGAAAACCACTCTAATTGATCATGTGTTGTCATATTTTGATCTATTTTTCATGACAAGTACGTTTTGTTGGGTTTGTTATATCGGGTAAAAATTACCCTGCAAAAGTGATGGTGTTACTTTTTATAGCCAAAGTGTTCTAGGGTTAAAGTTGGCTCACCACCATATCTTAACCACTGCGAGATCAGGACCAGCACCTTGCGAGAGGCCTCTGCACTGAAAGATGACTTCAGAACTTGTCTTTGTTCTACAGCATTTTTGTATTTCCAATAACAAAGCTTCCAATTAGCACACACCTTTTAATCTCCATTTTCTTCCCCCTTTTTTCCTAGCCTGCTGTTTTTTCCGTTTTAGATTCTCACACTCTCCAAGGCCCACTATAAGCGCTTGTACCTGGCAGTGTCTTTTATTGCGCCGTCAGGGGCTTGGGGCGCACAAATTTCAACTATAAAAGTGCACGTTCCGAAGAAGAAGAAAGAGGGGACCAGAGGCAATGCAAGCAATTTATTGGACTAGCTTTTTAATATTGTGAATAGCTATTATTTTCCATCTCATCTTACTCTTTCCTGGCAGCTGAGTGTTTTGGCTCTGTGTTAGCCTTGCACATGATTCTGTTTGATTGTATGCAGATCTGTAATTGTGCATTAATGTCTACTGAAGTACAGTGAGTTGCTGTGGTTGTGCTTGTGGTGCATGTTTGTTTCTCTAACTGTGGGTTAAAGTCACCACAGACCGCATAGCGTTTAGGGAGTCTGCAGCCATTTTGTTTGATGGCAATTTGGCCTGATGACTGTGATTCACAACTCAACACAGGACCTGGAAAATGTGTGTGAGACGGGGTAACTGTGTGTTCCATTGCATCGTGCAATGATCAGCATATTTTATATTCTTGGGAAATTATGGACACATTTTTTTATATCACAGAAAAGCATTTGAGAAGTACTAGAATTAATAATTGTATAAGCAGTAATTCAATCAGTAGTATTTCAAATATTTACTACTACTTTCATAATAATATAATATCATACCTTTAATATAAGAGACCACTGCATTTTTTTCTGAAATCAACATCTCTACATGTATTACAGCCATTCCATTCAGCTTCTGTTGAATTCCAACACAAATACAAAGCTGAGCTACTTCAGTTCTTGCACCAGGAGTGGAATAAAGTCACCCAAGAACAATGTGAAAAACTTGTGGAGAGCATGCCAAGACGCGGGAAAGCTGTGATTAAAAATAAGTTATTGCAGCAAATATTGATTTCTGAACTCTTCTTAAGTATACACATTAGTATTATGTTGTTTTAAATGAATTTGATCTCATTTCTTTGCATTGTTTGAGGTCTGAAAACATGTATTTTTTTTGTTATTTTGACCATTTGTCATTTCCTGCAAATAAATGCTCTAAACGATAATATTACATTATATTATATTTGGAATTTGGGGACAATGTTGTCAGTAGTTTATAGACTTAAACAAAAATGTTCCTTTTGCCCAAACACATACCTATAAGTAGTAAAATCAGATAATTTTGCAGTGGTCTCTTTTTTTTTTTCCAGAGCTGTAACTGCATATTGTATCCACTGATCAAGTACAAATTTAACTTCTACCTTAAATATTTTCCACAAGCTATACTTTGACTTGATCTTATGCCCCTTACACTTGCTCACTTATGTATCCATGGAGATGTTGTTGCTTTGCTTGGAATGTTTCACAGTATCTTGCATTAGTTTCATTATGGGGTTTTTAATGCTCAAAGATCTCATGTATTTCCACTGTAAGCCTGGTTGCTTTTCCACAGATCTGACCTGTAATTGATGGAACTGCAGTTGGCCATCCTTCAAGATACATGGTGCACCTTTAAGTAAACCAAAGTCTTTATACAAGTACTATAGTGGACCAATGCCTATAAATGTTTAGCCCATATTATACAATTTTTAATCAGTACAAGATTTGCAGAACCTGATCCTCTGGCCTCTGGAAACTCCTGTGAACACCATAATGCTTCCTCTGTACAGGACAATAATGCTTTGAAATATGGAAAGTAGCTGCTTATTTGATCCTCTGTACTTTGAAGCTTACAAACACTAATCTTACCGTGGACTTTTAGAATTAGAGTGTTTGGGGCTGAAAGAGGATATGTTGTGCAGCTGAATGGAGCAGCCAGGAAATACCGCTATAGGAGCCTGTAGGGGACAAACCAGAACATATTTTACAAGCCTCGATGGAATGCTATTTACAGAAAAGTAGGGCTATTTTGTTAATTTTGGAAACTGTAATATTTCAAAGGTGTACTTCAATGCAACTGGGGCAAACTGACATCATGATGAGAAAAAATAAATAAATTGCTGTAGAGCTCAGGGTCAAGCGTCAAAAACTTTGTTACTGGCCAGTAGGGTTGTCAGAATTGTATAGAAAATCAGATTCTAATTGATTCTAAAACTAGTATTGAAACTAGATACTAATTTAAGCATAATAATATTAAAAATCACATAACTTGATAAATAACAGTTTAATTTTGAGTTCTTCTTCTTTGCACTGCTTTTAGATTTTGGCTTAGGTAGTTTTTGTATTGTCTTTATGTTGTATTTTGTACACTGTTTTTTGCACTGCTTGGCCAGAGAGAAACAGAATTTCGATTCACTGTATGTCGAACACATATGGCAGAATTGACATTAAAGTTGACTTTGACTTTGAGTTGTATCAGAACTAGTGAGACCACATGTTATAATAAATAGTTATGTTGAAAATTTAATTACAATATTGTCTAAAACGAGCTTTTAAATTTATCATTTGGATGTCAAAATAAGTATTTAGTATTGAGTTTATTCTTTAGTATCAAAATCATGCTTGAAATGTTAGGCTCATGACATTAATTTAACATTAGGCTAACTGAATGTCATCACACCTAACCATTCTAATTTCTATACATTATACAGCTCTGGAAAAAAATAAGAGACCACCCCAAAATGATCAGTTTTTCTGATTTTACTACTTATAAATATGTGTTTGGGCAAAAGGAACATTCTTGTTTGAGTCAATAAACTACTGACAACATTTCCCCCAAATTCCAAATAAAATATTATCGTTTAGAGCATTTATTTGCAGAAAATGACAAATGGCCAAAATAACCAAAAAGAAACATTTTTTCAGACCCCAAACAATGCGTCTTGGCATGCTCTCCACAAGTCTTTCACATTGTTCTTGGGTGACTTTATTCCACTCCTGGTGCAAGAACTGAAGTAGCTCAGCTTTGTGTTTGTGTTGGAATTCAACAGACGCTGGAATGGAATGGCTGTGATACATGTAGAGATGCTGATTTCAGAAAAAAAAATGCAGTGGTCTCTTATTTTTTTTCCAGAGCTGTAAACAATATTTGCTATTTCTGCTTGCTAAAAACCTTTCCAACTTTGCAGTGATTCCATCCTTAATAATTAATTTTCTTACAAATCTCAGAAAGTCAATGCATGAATGAAAGAAGTCATTAAAACCAATTAAGTGTTCTGGTGCGTAGCTAGTTAGAGCAGTGCTGATGGATTGGAAACATCCACCGGACAAAGTCACACTTCTTGGGTTACATCCCAGCCTCCTTCCCTCCTCCCCCCAGCCCCTGCTCTGAGACCATGGGGCGTCCTTTGTGTGGGTTTGTGTGTGAGTGTGTAAGTGGATTTGATTTCAAAGCATTTAGTCTCAGGCCCATTTGAATCATTAAGTGTGATTAGTGGGGAGGGCAGGCGGCCTCCTACCTTCTCTGAGCATGTACTGTACGACCAGCTGTACTTTGGCCAAAAGTCTAATCAAGACATTTGCTTTGTGTCATGTCCACCTCTTTCTTTCAATTTTCCACTGTGAATTTTAGAATTCAACACTCAAACAAATTTCAAAATATATACATTTTTATCTACAGAGACTTTCATAATAATATAATATCATACCTTTAATATAAGAGACCACTGCATTTTTTTCTGAAATCAGCACCTCTACATGTATTACAGCCATTCCATTCCAGCGTCTGTTGAATTCCAACACAAACACAAAGCTGAGCTACTTCAGTTCTTGCACCAGGAGTGGAATAAAGTCACCCAAGAACAATGTGAAAGACTTGTGGAGAGCATGCCAAGACGCATGAAAGCTGTGATTAAAAGTAAGGGTTATTGCACCAAATATTGATTTGTGAACTCTTCTTAAGTGTAAACATTAGTATTACGTTGTTTTAAAATGAATTTGATCTTGTTTCTTTGCATTGTTTGAGGTCTGAAAATAAGTATCTTTTTTGTTATTTTGACCATTTGTCATTTTCTGCAAATAAATGCTCTAAACTATAATATTTTTATTTGGAATTTAGAGGAAATGATGTCAGTAGTTTATAGACTCAAACAAAAATGTTCCTTTTGCCCAAACACATACCTATAAATAGTAAAATCAGAAAAACTGATTATTTTGCGGTGGTCTCTTATTTTATTCCGGAGCTGTATTATGCCTGAATCATGCAAAAAATGTTATGCTTTTCTAAAAGTTGTAGGAACTTGGCTCCAGAATAGTTGACCATATAACTGTACATTCTTCAAATTATATATTAACTCTCCCACAGAGTAAACATGTAAGTGCTGTATCATACTGACACTTTCCTCTATCTTTGAACCCCAAACTTTACTATTCCAAGCTTAAAATTGGATGCACATGTGTAGAGTTGTCAATTAGGAAACAAGTTACAAGGGTATTTTACAGACTTTTTGGAGTGCCAACTAAAATGCCCTTGTAATCCTTGTAGTTTTGTTTGAGTTGCTCTGGGGCTTTGTTGTGATACGAGATCTTGAGTTTTATATTCCTTTACCACTGTGCTCTGAACCTTATTTCTCTTATGAGTCCCATTTGCCTCTGTCCGACATACTGTAACCATTTCCATGAGAATTTCTTCATTCGGAGTCATCACCTCTCGGCCCCATCTCGTACCAGTACTTTAAGTCATTATCTGCTGCACTTAGACCTGCGTATCTCTGTAAGTGCCCACATATTTCCTTCACCCTAAACAGATGTGTGTGTGTGTGTTTATGTGTCAACAACCTCACCATTGTATTCCCAAATGAGTCTGTGGCTTGTCTGCGCTTTTTGGAAAATAGCTTTCTGAGGCAGTTGAAAGATGTGGCGGGATGGTGTGATTCGAACCCGCTCCTTTGCAAAACTGAGAGGAACCATGCGGCCAATGAGGTCATACCGCGCCCCGGGACATAGACTACTATCAATTACACCGCCACAGTACGTCTCTGCTCTGACTGTGTGTGTGTGCATACAGGCTTGTAGTTCAGCCACAATCTACCCAATGTTTACATTCAGTAGCAACGGTGAAAAATTGAAAGAGCACGGTACATATGGTCAATTTTTTTCGCTATTGTAAAAGTAACACTGAAGTAGTTGATGAGAATTATGAATGTGGTGTTTAGTAAGGATGAGAGAATAAACAATAGTATGGCTAATCGCAAATAAAAGAGGAAGAATGCGTTTTGTGTAAATATGATAGTCGCTAACAAGGATAAATTTAAAAAAGCTGTTAATCCATGATGTTCTGTTCTTGTTCATTGTTGTTTCCACTATTGGCAACAATAGCTCTGCTGGTAGTTTGTCCACTGATCCGAAGGTTGGTGGTACAAATCTCGCTCTTGATACAAACATCATTGGTATACCACTCTAAACACTTTAAAAAACTGCTGCTAAGAGCTACTATTGCACATTTATTTTTATCTTTATTTTCAAAGCACATTCTATTGCACATTTTGATGCACACTGCACATTTTTGGACATCTGTAAATAGGTATTTATTTATTCTTTGCACTGCTTTAGATTCTGTCTTAGATAGTTTTTGTATTGTCTTATATATTGATAAAAGGAGAAGTTCAATTTGTCAACTGGACAAAGTTTGTTTGGTTGAAAACGTTTCGCCGCTCATCCGAGAGGCTTCGTCCGAGAGAGCTGACGAAGCCTCTCGGATGAGCGGCGAAACGTTTTCAACCAACCAAACTTTGTCCAGTTGACAAATTGAACTTTTCCTTTTATCATGGATTCACTGTACACTGTCTTTTTTGCGCTGCTTGGCCAGAGAGAAACGGAATTTCGATTCACTGTATGTCGAACACACTGACGAACAGAATTGACAATAAAGTTGGCTTTGACTTTGACCGAGGTTGGAGGTGCGATTCCAGCCCCAGCAGATGCATGCTGTTGTTGTGTCCATGGGCAAGACACTTAGCCCATCTGTCCCCCAGTGTCTGCGGACACTGGTGTACAGGCTGTGTGTGTGAATGGGTGAGTGGTTCCTTGTTGTAAAGCGCTTTGAGTAACTTGAAGTTGGAAAAAACACTAAATAAAAATGTGAAATTTTACAATTTATAACCATTGTTAAATTGTAATATTACTTATGCATTTTCCATTTAAGTATATTCAAAGTTCAAAGTTCAAAGTCAGCTTTATTGTCAAAAACCACATGTACAGGTTGCACACACAGGATTTGAAATTGCAGCGCTCCCTAGGCCCACAGTGAACATAAAACATCTGATACACAAGACAATAAACACAACGACTAAAAGATCGCCTATGTAGATAAAAACTATTACTAAATATATTACTAATACTACTAAATTAATACTACTGAGAATATTATCATTCAAGTAGTTTTCCATAACATTTGAAAACAATTATAATAGCCTAACTATTATGATATTAATGTTAATTATTACACTTATCATAACTATGATAAAAAAACAAACAAAAAAACAAAACAAAACAGAACAGAACAATAGTTGGATAGGTTCATACTTAGCAAGTTGATGTGACTATCAATATTCACTGACCTTTTGTGCAATATGTTCGAAACTTGACTGCAAAACAAACATGGCGGCTTACAAGTAAAAAGAAAGGAAAACAACATAGGACTGAGAGGACCTGCATAAAGGTAAAATAAGTTATGTAGTTTGTTCTGAATAATAGGAGCATATGCCGGACAACCTGACACAGCACCACTTTGCAACTTCCATCTTTTTGCATATTCATTTTGCATTCATTTCCTACCTGATGCTAGTGCATTTTTATCTACCCAGTATTTCCTGACTCTCCAAGGCCTTATCAAAATTTAGCCTGCTCTTGAGTAAAAGTTATGCTTCTTCTGTACACTTCATTGTTCATTGTTCATATCAAGCTAAAGGCCATAAATGTCTGCCGTTGTCTGAATTCCTCCCGTTAAAGCATCCCAGACTAGCATTTATCCTGGCTGTTGTATTACTCCTCAGATTAATTATTTGCACAAGACACGTCTCAGTGAGAGGCAGAGCAAAGTCTGGGGGAGAAATGGTAAAATTCATGTCTTTTTATGTCGATGGAGCTCGTGAATCATTGTGAAACTTTACCAGCAGGCACAGCTACAAATCTATCTGCGCACTGGAAACTAAAACTGCCTCAAAGATGTGGTACCTCATGTTGTTGCTTCAAGAACAGTGTCTAAAGAATGCAAAGAAGAACATTACTCACATAAGCTTATTTATTTAAGATAACCAATTTTTAAAAATGTACCATGTAAATCATTTGCTCCGGGATAAGCAGGCTTTTAAGTCCGATGCCCTTCCTGTCCAAGCCAAATAATGTGCCTCTAGTAAAGGCAATGCTAGTAAACTTGCCAAAGAGCACAACAACATTATGGCACAGGGTATATGAAAATAAGATGTGAAGGTAAAGTTATAGGTTGAAATTGGCACATTGTTGGCCTTATTGTTATTTTTCTATTAACTGTAAAACCTGAAACTCTTTCCTTAATTTTTGGTGCCATTGTCACAAGATTTTGAGTTGCAATTTGCCTAAATTAAAGACGAAGATGTGAGTCTGGTCACGGTCTTCCTGAGTTCAGATTGGTGTGATTGACAGATGGATTAGCCTGAAAAACATGACAAATTTCTGCAGAATCATGAGCTAAGCACTAAAATGATAATAAGAGGTGAGAGAAAGTTAATTTAGTTGAAAATGATGAGTGACCAATGAGCTCCTTTGTTTCACATGTTTTATTATTCATCACATGAATAATAAATTAAACCTGGATTGACGTTCGATGGAGGGAGTGGTGACAAGAGTGAAGTCCCTTTGTATGAAAGAAAATACAGAGAGAGATAGTATCAATGCCATTTTATGTTTAAATGTCTATTGTGTAGCAGCGGGAAACTTGAAATGCTGACAAAGGGGAAAAAAAGGACCAAAAAAAAAGTATTTTTTTGGTTTTTGACAGAACACCAAACACTTGGGACATGTGAAATTGTGCAGACCCTCACGTTCAGCCAGTCCGCTTCCCGTGGAGGAGATAGGAAAACATAGATAGGGAGGAGAAGGTTCTGCAAAAGCTCCGCACGGGAGACGGAAAATCAAACAGGATAAATCAGAAGGGGACATAAGAATGAGTAGGAGAGAGAGGTGCTGGAAGCAGACGGAGCAGTGAGGAGGGAGTGTGAATGGAGAGAGAGGGCATTATAGAGCTGTAATGACTCACTGATGGACGAGAGGCCCAGCTCCGACCCCAAAATTTCGAAAGCCTGAGAAATAGTTACACATTTGGAGAGTCTTCTGGTCTGAGAAACCGTGAACAATTGTGCAATATAATTGTGTTCAAATTTGAGATGAATCCTTTTCTGTTCTGTTCTGTTTAGCCTCACACTGTAATATAATATAATATAAGGCAATGGATTTTTAATACCATCTTTCAAGACCCAAAGCTCTTTATAGCATTATTCCTTGGTTGGTGGTAAGCTACTTTTCTAGCCATAGCTGCCCTGGTGTAGAGCGATGGAAGTGAGGCTGCCAATCTGGGCAATTGGCCCCTCTGACTACAACCACTTTTATACTAGGCAAGGTAGGTAGGTAAAGTGTCTTACCGATGAGCCACTGTGATGTTAACATTTCCATCCACGCCAACTAGTGGATTTTCTTGAATCTGTAATGCTGCTATTTTAATAACTGAAAATGAGATAAAATGTACTCTTAAGGCAGTGCTTCTCAATTATTTTCTGTGACGCCCCCCTAGGAAGAAGAAAAAAATTTCACGCCCCCCTCCCTGCACGACTATAAATAGTATTATTTGTCTAGAAAATTGTTATTAGTACATCTCTGCATAGCAATGTATCCTAATGTAACATTAAAAACAAAAAACAAAAACTAAGAAACTTACAACAAAGACTGCACTGTCTTTTTGCACTGAGGACTCAAATATTAATGTGTTTTTAATGCAGATTTGCGCACATTTGTTTAGTTTAGTTTAGTTTAGTTTAGTTTATTAAGGACAGTGTGCAGTTTCATTAAAAAGATGTCTGCACCAGATTTAGCTCAAAGCTAATTTCCATCTGCAGTCCTCACATCATAAAATACAATACAAAAATACGATAAAGTGCAATTATAAATACAATAAAAATACAATACAATATAATAAAAAGAAATCACATATCAAATACAAGGTACAATCTTAACAGGCTAGTGCAGGATAAAATCTTAAAATATAAGCAATTCTAAAATATAAGCAATTCTAAAGCAATTCTATACAGTTATCCAATATTAAAAAGTGCGTGCATATTCATAAGTGCATACAGGTAGAAATCACACGCATAAATTAGGAGCAGGGTCACTGAGAGCAAAGGTGAACGCTGATGATAATAATAACCCCTTTCATTACTTTTATAAAGAGCAGCAGCTCTTTATAACATTACATTACATTACATTTTACAGAAACGAAACTTAGTTTATGCAAATAAGCCATGTGGTTTTAAAAGCGCTGAATAAAATAAAATAAATTAAAAAAGCTCTCCCCTTGTGCCACTGATGCGTCAGCTGGACTAAAGGTCTGAAGGACACGACTCAATGGAATATACGTGTTCTTTCTGTAACAGAGGATGTTCTGTTGTGGTGAGTCTGTTCTGTATATTCCGTATTTAAGGTTGCCGACCCCTGCCCCAGAGCGACAATGACAGTGCCACTGCCGAATACTGTTGTTGATGTGCAATTACACTTAGTTCTAGTACAGTACGGCAAAAAAGCATGTTTCCCAGGGTTCCCCAGAAGCACTGTCTTAAGGCAATCATATGACAATATAATAGAGAGAGAAATAACAGATATATCACAAAACCAATCTAAACAACCTAACAGAAAACAGGTTGACCATTAGTTTCTTGTATGGTCACACAACACTTTCAAATAAAATTAAGATGTCTGTTTAATTTCATACTTAATTTTAAACAATGGCTAAAATACTGTCATTCCTAGAGACTGTTTTGTGATGTTACTTCCTTAGCACTAATCAGCAGAGCATCTGACTTCCCAAGAGTTCACCAAACTTTTGCGTGATTTAGCAAGTTTATTTGGGAAGCGAAACTTGCCTCTCCCAGCACGTTCAAGACAATCTAAAAACGCACGCTTACAAATTTCAACAGTTGATTTTTTTTTTTTACCAAAGACCACAAATATTTTTTTTTCCACCATCAATCTAATTTCGATCTGAGGATGTCAAACTTGTCTTGCACACACACAGACACACACACACAGGGTGAATACGGAAGCATTCGAACATTTGTCAGCAGATCAGGACCAGATGAATGGGCTATGAGATACATGTGTTCTATATTGCGGTGTATGTTCAGAATCAGGAGAAATGGGCCCTTGTCCGGTGGAGCCACACCAGGGGCCACAGCAGGACAGCCAGCACCCCTCTGTCATTATAGCCCCGTAAAACTGATCCCGGCTACTTCGCGTAAAATAAAACAGCTATTTTCCACTCACATTTTCTTATTCGAGTAAGTAAACAGGCAAAGACGCTGTTGTTGACACAGCCTACTGGTTCACACTGCTCGAGAGAATCCGCAATCAAACTGTATTTATTTATTTTAACAGGAAAAATTATCTCCAGGGATTGTCACGTGAAATACACAAACTATGCTGTAGAGGAAGATAGATCTTTTTCAAATGACATTGCCTGAGACCACACACTTTTACTCTACTTTACTTTAGATGTATAGGCTGAAATCGTATCACCTCTCCACAATTACGGCAGTGAAAGTCAGACTGCGAAGACCGCAAATAAAGGACTACATTCTAAATCTGTGGTAAAATAAGTCATAAATGTTTTTCTGAATGATGGCGGTATTATATTCGAGAGGAGATGTCTTCCACATTTGAGAGAAATACAATTGTAATAAAATGCTAAGATTGGACCGTGCCTCTGCTACCAAGAGATTGTTACATATATATTTGCAGAAATGTAGCAGGTGTCAAAGTATGGAAGTTTGAACAGAGGAATGCTGTTGTTGTGTCCTTGGACAAGACACTTAAACCATCTTGATCCCAGTATCTATATACAGCTCTGGAAAAAAAATAAGAGACCACTGCAAAATGTTTTTTGTTTTTTCTGATTTTACTACTTATAGGTATGTGTTTGGTCAACAGGAACATTTTTGTTTGAGTCTATAAACTACTGACAACATTTCCCCCAAATTCCAAATAAAAATATTATCGTTTAGAGCATTTATTTGCAGAAAATGACAAATGGTCAAAATAACAAAAAAGATATGTGTTTTCAGACCTCAAACAATGCAAAGAAACAAGATCAAATTCATTTTAAAACAACATAATACTAATGTTTACACTTAAGAAGAGTTCAGAAATCAATATTTGGTGCAATAACCCTTATTTTTAATCACAGCTTTCATGCATCTTGGCATGCTCTCCACAAGTCTTTCACATTGTTCTTGGGTGACTTTATTCCACTCCTGGTGCAAGAACTGAAGTAGTTCAGCTTTGTGTTTGTGTTGGAATTCAACAGACGCTGGAATGGAATGGCTGTAATACATGTAGAGATGCTGATTCAGAAAAAAATCCAGCGGTCTCTTATTTTTTTTTCCAGAGCTACATTGGTGTATGAACATGTGTGTAAAGTAGTGAGTGGTTCCTTGATGTAAAGCGTTTTGAGTGCCTTGAAGGTGGAAAAGTGCTACATAAAAATGTGACCATTTCCCATGACCATGATTTTCTACTTTTCTAACATTGGTAGACTCTAAAATTCCACTGCCTTTTGACTCTAACTTTTAGATGTACCATGTGTCAAAGAATGTTTATTTGCATTTGCAAATTTTACTATAATATTAGTTCTGTCAAATGTTGTGTGAATAAAGTGCAGTTTGTTGACATTTCTAGATGAAAGACAAGTAAAAGTGTTGCATGCCAAACTCAATTTAACTTGGCTTTAAACACCATTTTTGTAATTTTCTGTGTCTCCCGCAGGCCTGTTTCTAACTCTCCATCTTTAATTAATTTTCTGTACAACTTTCTTGGACCATTGTAAAGATCAAGTGTAATTGCCAGAGGTTACAAAGTGCACTATGTGAATAAGGCTTGTTTGTATTCCGTTAAAAAAAAACCTCTCTCTCCCTGTGCACCACTGCTCCTGTCCATGTGGAAGTAATAAGTGCCCAAAATGTGTTCCTCATTAGCTTAGCGGCAGCAGCGTGTATGAACATGGTCAGGATACACAGACAAATTAGCCCATTTCCCCCCAACACACACTCAACACAAGCGCTATCACACATATTTTTACAAGCTGGTGCACACCCAACCACAAAATAATAACCAACTTTACTGCGGCTCTGCGCTTTCTTACAGATTAATTAGGCCATGGTGCAGGAATGTACCGAAAGTGGCACATATGGTGATGGTTATGATAAAAAGAAGATGGATGTATATGGCAAAAGCAGGCACATTGTCTAGGAATGGTTGTAAGAATTGTATTTCTCTGTTGGGTGTGCGTAACGGAAAGGCTTGGTTTCCTGAATCCTCATTGAGTAAAGTTTGAGGAAGCCCCCCCCATTCTCGTCTAGCGGTTTGGGACATGTCCGTCATAAATGTAGCATAAACACAACATGTATTGTAGCCTGTCCACTTGTAAAAGCAAAATAGTGTGTGGTAGCCCATTAAGTTTAGAGGTTCAGAGTAAATAATGTCGATAATATGTGTTCAGGCAATTTTCAAACATACATTTTATAACTATTTCACTCAAATTATTATTTATTTAGGACTAAATGTATACTACATGGTACTTGGAATATTATGCAAGATTTGTGTGCAGATAAAGTTATAAAAAGCTTTAGACGAAGAGGTTGGGATGAGGTGGTTGATGGTTTTTTTTTGCTGCAATGGAAGTGAAGCTAAAGAGGGGTGTATGTTGCAACAACAACTGGATTACTGAGGCGTGACTGAATGAGAGGCAAAGGTTGCTGGTTTTCAAATATGCTTAAATTTCATTATTATTATTAGTTGCATTCCTTGACCTAATTCAATGCAAACAGCATGACACAGTTGCACAGTACACACACACACACAACACTGGAGTCTTGCCTAGAGTGGAGGTTCTTCTTAAAAAAAAGTTAAAATAAAATTGGAACCACACAGATGATTTTTCCTGCTAATAATGAATGAGGACAGTGGACAGCAACAGCAGTTTTGAAGTCTCTTGTCCTTGATGCCCTCGCTGCTTTACACTGTTGTTTAATCAAAGCAGGTCTACTATTTCTCTTAGAATATTGGATATTTTATGCATCTGGACTTTGTTTCCCCGGTACAATGTTTGCATTTCAGCTTGACATGTAAATAACTAGTGCTTCATGATGATGCCACCGGTCTATGCCTTGGTTCATTTGTGCAGTTGTGTGTATGCATTTTGACATTTTTAAAACTATCTACTTGTACATAGTCTGTAAACGGGCAGACTCCAAATCCACTTACTGGTCAGACGTCATTTGTGTTACTTGCTCTGCACCTGAAGCATAATTTGTGCGTGAGAAAGACTTGACAAGTGCAATTGCTGGAAACAGAGTGGGCACAATGAAACAGCTCTTTCTAATAAAAGTTTCTGAGGCAGTTAACTTACTATATACAGAAGAGCATTAAAACCCACTGCGATCCATGTGACCTTCTCGGTGTGAGGGATGTTTGCTTAGACAGCCAGTGAATAATAGCGATAGACTGTGTACGAGTGCGTCTGGACCTGTGTTTTTCTAACTACATTTATAACAGCTCTCAAATGTATTCTTGGCCTGAGCTGCTAAAACAAAACGGCCCACTAGATAAATGAGTGATGTCGTGTCCATTTAAGGCCCTGTGTAAGCCATCTCATTATTTTGGGAGAAAACAAAAAGTCTGGAGCAGGACAAGGCAACAGTGAAATGTTTTGATGGGCTTCAAAGAAACACCTAAGTGAGAATAAGTGCTTAAATCTAAGGTCAGACTCGATGCGATGTGAGTGCTGAGAAGCTGACATGATGCTTGTTATATCCCCTTGTTGATGGCCACACAAGCACCAAGGCCCACAAAGTAAAAGAGATGAATCACTGAACAGTCACAATAGCGATGTTTAACTAGTACTTCCAGGAACAGTTTTGAAGAGTTTGTGGGTGTGATTCTTTGGTTGACATAATGTATTGAGGTTAAAGCTATTGGTAGATCAGATTCTAAAATGTGATGATGTCATATTCCCCGATGAGGGGCAAGAGCCAGATTTTCCTTTTGATTACATTGTACTTTGTCATGAAACATCCAAAAAGTGAATTCACAAATGTTGAATCTGGTATTTTCAATGAGTAGTAGCTAAACCCGAGAACTCATTGTATCACAACATAATTTTACATTTGATTATTTTAATTTTAGCTGCCCCTCATTTGCATTAATATTGGCCTGTAGAATGCTCTGATGTCATCCAAAACCCAGTAATTGAAAACATCTGAAAAGTTCAAGTAAAAAGTTTATCTTCCAGTGTCTTCAAAGGGCTCTCCATGCAACAAAGTCCTGAAAATAGACCCCGCCTCAGGTCCAACCTTCTGCCACCCAAAATGAAAAGAAGATTTCTACAAAATTACATATTCTATACATTTGTTTACGCAAAATGTTCTCATAACACATTTAACTATCATATTGGTTTGTTGTTCCAACTGCAGTCTTAAGTCATTATTGCAACCATCAAGTCCTTTAACTTAGACTTAGGCTGCGTCCCATTTCTCTGTCTTACCCCTTCGTCTTACCCCTACCCCTTGGTGTTGCACGTTCATGTGAGGGCAAGTTGTGTCCCGATTCTAATTTTGATTGAGTTAGGGTCACGACCGAGGGCTACATACCCCTTGAAACTAAGTAAACTCTCGACCAGACTTGGAACGAAGGGGTACGCCTACAAGCTCAGGCAGGTTTTGGGATCAGGATGGCAGCGTCACATCGACCAGCTAAGGAGTCTCATGTATTTTCAGCAGTTGTAATTATCGATTAACAGTTTAGCAGGTTTACAGTTATGACACTTATGTTCTACGTTACTTTTAGTGAACTGTTGTTGTGGTTTTAATTGTAGTGATGTCTGTTTATCCGACGTTATCGTTTTCATCGAACTTTCATGTATAAACATGCAAGTTTTTTTTGTCGAGCTGAGGTACCCGATAATCCTTGACATTTGTTTATATTTGTTTGCATCAATTGTTGTCGCCTCTGTAGACGTAGCAGCTCAGGTAGAGGCAAGGGATGATGACGCAAACGGTCATCGAGTGGTGTCCCATTTCTTAGGGGAACATTCATACCCCGAGCTCTCTCAGGCCGTTTCCCAATTCAGCGACGGCACGCTTGTGAGTGTGCCGTCGGGCTGTCGTCGAGACGGCGCACACTCGCTCTGTCCTTAGTGCACTACGTTTCTCACATGGCCGTCTGCGAAATGGAACAAGTCCCGCCTCAGCTCAATGAGCCGGGTGGTCTGCTCCTTGTTCCCTAAAGACAAAAATATTATACTATTGCGACTAGTAATACTTGGAATTGGGACATGGCCAATGTTCCCCCTAATTTTTAATGTGTCTGAGCAAACACACACTAACTCCACATCCGAAATGAACCCCCCCGCGCGCGGCTCGCACTTTGCAGATATAAAAAAAAAAATGACCCCGCGGCTGAATAAAAAGCTCTTTCATCCCTGATTTACAGTGCGCTGCATAAGTTTTCTTGTGCGCTGAGAATGTGCAAACAGTGCGCAGCTTAGAGTAAATGTTGGACATGGCGACACTGTAGAATATCCAGCATTACAACAGCAAAGGAAATATAGAAGTGTAAGGGGAAAAGCATGTGAACGGTAAAACAGGTGCCGTGATCTATGCCGTTACGGCTACCGTCACACATGTTTAGCGTAGTTTATGAAGAGTTTCATGTAGCATAGTTGTAGGTGAGGAGAACCAGTACGTATATTTTATAGTGACGTCGCAACTCTCACTTGTGGATGTCGCTGGCGAGTCGGTCTTTGTAGTCATATATCCTCCCGCGCTGTGCATGCTGGGGCTTTTAAGTGTGCGAAGCGTGCATGTTTGCACGCTTGGTCCACGCCCCGATTTCCATGGAAACGACGGCGCCGTTCAGAGCTCGTCTCGACGGTGCAGGGGGAAAAAAACGAATGGAACGGCGCTTGTCGCGCCGGATATGACGCATATCCCGTTCCAAGGACGCTAACAAGTGTGCCGTCGCTGGATTGGGAAACGGCCTCAGTTTGTTATCGATGGGCAAGACGACGTAGATAAAGAGGTAGGGCAGGCATGTCCAAACTATGGCCCGTTGGCCAAAGGCGGCCCTCCGACAATTTTTCTTGGCCCTCAGGCTTCCACGTGAATTGGCCCAAATTACCTTGAGCAGAACTTTTGACTGCAAGTTTTTTGGAAATCTACCTTGATGAGACAATATTTAATATTTATTGTGTGGTTTTGAGGATCTAAGCATGAATAAAGGACTGTGTGACGTGTTAAACATGCATATATTTCAATTATTCACTGTCCTGAGCGGCCCTCTGCTTTGTCTGTGTTTAGATATGTGGCCCTTGATGAAAAAAGTTTGGACACCCCTGAGGTAGGGGAAGGGCAAGGGGTAAGACAGAGTAGTGGGACGCAACGTTAGAGTTAGACAAACTTTACTGATCCACAAGGGAAATTGTTTTACCATTACTAGTCAGGTGGGATAGTTTCATAGTAATTTCATTCTGTCCTGGGCTGTCCTCTGGACTCTGTAGAGGAGGTGGCTGAGAGGAGCGTGCTGGCCAAATTTACATCCATCATGGACGACACCTCCCACCCTCTGCACCGGACTGGAGCTGAGCAGCTCCTTCAGCAGCCGATTGAGGCACCCTCAGTGCAAGAAGGAGCACTACCCCAGATCCTTCATCCCCACCGCCATCAGACTGTATAACTCCACTGTCTTAATGTGCAATTTTTTTCTATATTCTCTTATTTACTTATTTTATTATTATTATTACTTATCTTGTCTGCATGCACTTTTTTTGTTCTAACTTTCTTTTGCACTAAACTGCCTGGAGCTAATGTGGCAAGTGAATTTCTCCTGTGTGAGATCAATAAAGTCTTATCTTATCTTATAAGATTATATCTTATCCTATCTTAAGCAGTGTCCACCAGCACTCTAGCCAGAACTGAAGAGGCAGCTTGGATGAGCTGCAAAATGTATTTAGTTGACAAATTGAATTCCTCCTTTTGCCATTACTAGTCAGGCTTCATCAAATCACAATCACTATTATCTTGTATTCTCTTAGACTGAAAAGGTGATTGCCACAATGTAATATAAATGAAAGTTCCATTATTTTATGTTGAAAATCACATTCTATTGTCTAAAAAAAGAATAAAGAAAGAGTTTTTGTTAGAGCTAGAATTGAGTATCAAGCCTATTCCTGAGTATCGAAATCGAACATTTTTGTATCGTGACAACACTAGCTTCAAGCATTTTGTCAATAGCTATGTTAGTGCCACACACATATTGGTTAAGTGTGATTTCTGGGAGAGCTTCTGTAGGTCCACATGGAGTCTGCCAGCTTTCCTCCTTAATCACATTTAGGAAACAGACCTTCTTCCCTTCCCCTGCTTCCTGTCACTATCTGTCTTTCTTTTTGTTTCGACCTTGGTAAAAGCAAAGACGTATTTGAGAAGAAAACCTGCCTACTGTCAAAAATATTACTCAAATAGCAATAAATGTGGTATAGCGATATAGTACTGAAATATTTTTTTTAGACTTTTACTATCCAGCTAGTTTTAATGTGTCAATTTTACTATCAGCAACTCCTATACATGGGTTTCAGAAAGATTAAAATCTATATCACTGTTTCCATAGCAATTAACACTTTAAAACAAAAATATATTTTAAATGGGAAAAGGTCCTAAAATATAACCTGTAAATATACCACTACTATCACCAACATTGACAGTAGTTGTATTTGCTTCCTATTTACCACATAATATACAATTTCAAGTAAGAAAACCTTTTTGCCACATAATTCTTTTCCCTCTGGTAAAACTTAGAACCATGCCAAATCATGTTTCTTCCCCTTTGGACATGTGTTGAATACAATACTGTACTTGCATTAGTGATACTCTACCCCCATCTCCTCCTATAGCTCTCTTGTGCTTATACTTGGGAATAGGAGTGGTTTACTATGGAGAAACCAGATTGTAACCGTATACTAGAAGGAGACACAAGTTCACCTAGAGAGCAAATAGCAGGCAGGGCACACAAATATGACTGTCCCTATAAAAGTGAATGAGTGGACATGAAAAGGCTGTGGGTGCCAGGTTTTTACTGCATGTCTGGCTACGCTCAAAGTTAATGATCAAACGCCCGCTGAACCCTGAGTGGCACTGTGGCTAACAAGACAGAGGCACTGGTCCCAGACTAATGCCGCCTTTCTCCCTTAGTGTTCCCTTCAAGGCTCTGGTAACTGCTTAATTGCTGCTTAAAGAGATCTAGAGGTTATAAGGACGGTAGCTGCTTTGTGGATTATTGGTGGTGGTGTGGTATGTGGTGTATGTGGAAAGGGCTGGGAGATGTGACAGTGACATCATTTTTTTCCCCTCGTATTGATCAATCTCAAGTTTCGATTCAAGCTCTGGAAAAAAATAAGGGACCACTGCATTTTTTTTCCCTGAAATCAGCATCTCTACATGTATTACAGCCATTCCACTCCAGCATCTGTTGAATTCCAACACAAACACAAAGCTGAGCTACTTCAGCTCTTGCACCAGGAGTGGAATAAAGTCACCCAAGAACAATGTGAAAGTCTTGTGGAGAGCATGTCATTTCTGAACTCTTCTTAAGTGTAAACATTAGTATTATGTTGTTTTAAAATGAATTTGATCTTATTTCTTTGCATTGTTTGAGGTCTGAAAACATGTATCTTTTTTATTATTTTGACCATTTGTCATTTTCTGCAAATAAATGCTCTAAACGATAATATTTTTATTTGGAATTTGGGAGAAATGTTGTTAGTAGTTTATAGACTCAAACAAAAATGTTCCTTTTACCCAAACACATACCTATAAGTAGTAAAATCAGAAAAACTGATAATTTTGCACTGGTCTCTTATTTTTTTTCTAGAGCTGTATATCCAGTTTATTCCTCCAAAGTATGAACTCTGCGCTAAACTACATGCTCTTACTGACAGAGGAGTAGCTGTAGACCTTTGGATTAAAACGGACCAAGCTAACCATTGACAATTAGAAATTACATGATCTTGATCTTGATTAAAATGTTATAAATTACGCAGTGCTATATGGGAGTATTCTGGCAAGTAAAGATGTACTATCCATTTTTTTACGACATATATACTAGTTGAGCAAAACTAAGTCTGTCAATTACACAGTGCACCTTTAAGCTTGATGACACTAAAATGGTAATTGACGTCCACTGCTCCTGTTGCTCAACCTCTTCATGCTCTGAATGACTGGCAGTGATCTAATGTCAACAGTGCTAAGAAAATTGTAATAATATTTTTGGGCATGTCACCCATTTTTGACATCACTCAAGTTTGTTTTGTAACCACAACATTAAATTTCCCAATTCCTGAATATGACTATGACAAGCCTTGTAGATAGTTTTTGTGTGTCGCTTTTTTCAGCATTTTCTGCAAGCAAATCCTCCCATGTTCCCTCTAAATGATCACATAATCTCTCCTAATAGAGACTTTGTGCTGTATGTCTGGTCTAGCTGTCTGGGTTGGAAAATGTCTCAGTCTTAGAACTGTGAGTGCTTTCTTGGCATTTCAGATTCAATCAATAATGAGTAGATGGGAGATGGGCAATGCTTCACAATCCATTAAGCGGCAATAGTCATACAATAAAACCTGACGCACACAGCCTGTTGTCCTGATGATGAGATATTCAATCCAACCATTAGCAGAGATCCAATTTATTGGGGCCATTTATCAGAGGATCTTTGTATGAGCAATAACCCAATATGGACATAGGCAAGTTTATGGAAATAGTTTCAGGTTATTGGGGAAGACCACCAGCATATATTGTGCAGTTAGTTGAGATAAATCTTTATTCACAATCTTATCTTCATTATTTCTCTCTTTACAGAAATGTTATGGAAATATACTTCAAAAAGTTAGCCATACCACCAGATCAGAATGCCTGATCTTGGGTCAAATGCAGAGGGAAAATCTCCCTAGAGGGACAGTAAAGTGTATTTTAACCTTAACCTTGATTAGGGCTTGTTAGTGATAGGATGAGACCATTCTGCAGTGGGGATAGTAGTGACATACTGTTGTGTCCGTAGGCAAGACACCAATGTAAAGCACTTTAGGGGGTCTTGAAATGCACTATACAAATTATGAATTCATACTAATCACCAGTCAGAAACTTTGACACACCATCTGATTCATTCAGGTTTCTTTATGTTTACTACTTTCTACATTTTTTTTCTTTGCTGCATATTTCCATATATGTTACTTCATATATTTGACTTCTTTATGTATCTAAAATGTGGAGGGTAGTAAAAACAATGAAACAATGAATGAGATGGTGTGTCCAAACTTTTGGCAGTGTAAATTAAACTATTGAAACAATGCTCATGAATTATTTCCAAGAAGATGATGAGAGTAACAGAGCCAGAATATTGGTAATTATAGAATCCCGCTCCTCACAGTTTTTTTTGCATTTGTGTCTTGAGCCATTTTGTAAATTTCGCAATGGGCCCATAGAAACATAATGGTTGCCACATTTCTATTACTGTGCCCAAGGACAGTTGTAGCTACACTATATTGCCAAAAGTATTTACTCGCCCATCCAAATAATGGAAATCAGGTGTTCCAATCACTTCCATGGCCACATATGTATAAAATCAAGCACCTAGGCAGCAGACTGTTTCTACAAACATTTGTGAAAGAATGGGTCACTTTCAAGAGCTCAGTGAATTCCAGCATGGTGCTGTGATAGGATGTCACCTGTAAAACAAGTCCAGTCATGAAATTTCCTTGCTCCTAAATATTCCACAGTCAACTGTGAGTGGTATTATAACAAAGTGGAAGCAATTGAGAATGACAGCAACTCAGCCATGAAGTGGTAGACCACGTAAATCGACGGGGCACGATCAGCAGATGCTGAGGCGCATAGTGCGCAGAGGTTGCCAACTTTCTGCAGAGTCAAACGCTACAGACCTCCAAACTTCATGTGGCCTTCAGATTAGCTCAAGTACAGTGTGTAGAGAGCTTCATCAAATGGGTTTCCATGGCTTATCCATTTGGCAATCTGATGTACAAGTTTGGGTTTGTCTGTTGCCAGCAGAATGGTACTTGTCTGACTGCATTGTGCCAAGTGTAAAGTTTGGTGAAGAGGGGATTATGGTGTGGGGTTGGCTTGGCCCTTAGTTCCAGTAAAAGGAACTCTAAATGCTTCAGCGTACCAAGAGATTTTGGACAATTCCATGCTCCCAACTTTGTGGGAACAGTTTAGAGATGGCTCCTTACTCTTCAACATGACTGTGCACCAGTGCACAAAGCAAGGTCCATAAAGACCGGCGGCACGGTGGCTGAGTGGCTAGCACTCATGCTTCACAGCAAGAAGGTTCGGGTTGCCCGGGCCTTTCTGTGCAGAGACTGCATGTTCTCCCCGTGTCTGGGTGGGTTTCCTCCGGGTACTCCAGTTTCCCCCACCAACCTAAGCGTGCGCCATGGGTGGGGTCCTCCAGCTTAGGGCCTGACCAAAGCCTAAATAACAAAACGGGATCATGGGGATGGTCCCCGGGTCAAATATAGAAACAACTTCTCCTGTGCGAGATCAAATAAGGTCAATCTTCTAATCCTTGACCACTGTAGGGCGCTTTGTGTTACAATTTTGTATGAAAAGCGCCTTATAAATATTGTTTGATTGATTGATTGAAAGACATGGATGAGAGAGTTTGGTGTGAATGAAGTTGACTGCCCTGCACAGAGTCCTAACCTTAACCTGATAGAACACCTTTAGGATGAATTAGAGCAGAGACTGAGAGCCAGGCCTTCTCATCCAACATCAGTGTGTGACCTCACAAATGCACTTCTGGAAGAGTGGTCAAAAATTCCCATAAACACATTCCTAAACCTTGTGGACAGCCTTCCCCGAAGAGCTGAAGCTGTTATAGCTGCAAAGGGTGGACCGACATCATATTAAACCCGATGGGTTAAGAATGAGATGTCACTTAAGTTCATTTGCAAGTCAAGCCAGGTGAGTGAATACTTTTGGCAATTTAGTGTATGTTGGTTTATGTCCAGAAAAGTATAAAAAACAATGATAGTCAAGTAGTTGATGTTCATGTTGTTGAGTATGTTGACTTCTATCATCCAAAGTGCGGTGGGATTATATGACTTTTGCTTGTTTAATTTTAATATATTTTTTTGAAATAATATTTGCATCATTTCTGATTTATTTTCAATCACAATAAAATAGTACTCAAGAAAAGCATATAATTTTGAATAATCTCTGTCCTTTCCCCATCCCTTCTCTCAATCTCCATCCTTCATCCTCTCCTTCCTTTCTTCCTCCACTTTTCCGCTCTGCAGGACTCCAATTGGCCGGACCACCTGTTGCTGTTGGCGACGGGGCCCCGATTGGAGAATGCGATTGGACGGTGAGGTCGTTAACCTCTGCATACACAAACAGTGAACCCTGGCGGTGGGGGGTGCCGTGGCACACAGGGTTCTAATGAACAAACATGCACACATACATACCCCCCACACCCCCCCTCTAAATGTCCTGCCAGAGACGCACATGTGAAGGCTCTCCACCCCCCTTCTCTGTGAAGCAGAGTTTAGTAAAACAGCTATCGGCCCTATTGAGAACCTACCTCTTTTCTCCTCTCCTCTTTGTCCACGGCTGATTGGCAATTTGTCTGGAGATGAATTGTTAGCAGGTTTCACAGAGGAGGGTTGGATGGGATAAAGGCCTAAAAGCCAAAGAATTAGAGAGAGAGAAAATGGAGCAGGATGAATGAGAGTGCAATGGTAGATATGGCAGTGTAAAGTATAGGAGCGGAGAGTGGAGTGTCTTGAGCAATTAAAACGGCTTGCTGCTCTTCTGGTCCCATTGTGAGGGAGAGCAGGCTCTACATAGCTCAGCTCTTTAATGCATTCTCTAACCCCAGGCCTCTGTTTGAGTGGAAAACAACAGTTCTAATTTAAACAACTCTTTGAAGCTTTTATACTTGCTACATGCCAAAGTCGTGATGTGAGAGAAATTGTTTTAACTCAGTTCACACAGGGCAAAAATGCACATGTTTTGATCCAAGTGGTGTTGTTGAGGAAACCAGGACAAGAATTCTGCTTTTGTAATAAGCGACATCATATTCATTGAGCTCCGGTTTTGAAGAAGTGTTTAAACAATGTTTTGTCTCTATGGCTACTCCTGCTGTTCCCTGTCCCTTTCCTTTTATAACATACAGTTTAGAGACTTATGACAGGCCTTCTGGAAAGAAGGTCTTGTGAGGTCTTGGCTTACTGCAAACTATGACAGCACCTTTGTTGCCACTTGAGGATTAAAGGTACTGTTGTTGTTATTGTCTCAAAAATGTGAAAGAACATAAACGTTTTCAGCTGCCTTCATTCTCCATTTACCTAATTTAAAAGGACATTCTAATTATTCACCACAATGATTTGACATTTTTCACATCTTTTTCTGAGGGTAATGATAGCAACTAGGATATTAACAGCACACCAGCATAACGTCCTGTTTCACAGAGGACAAAAATGCATTTGTGTATTTGATTTCCAGGCAACAGCATACACTGCTAGTCACTTCTTAGAAACAAAAACTTAAACATTTCAACTCACAATTTCTAGGTGCTCGATTATTGGTGAAGCTTTTGGTGATATTTGAAAAACTGTGTTGGAAACATGGTTGGGAACTCAATCCATTAGTAACTTTCCACTGTAGCCTGAACAAATGTTTGGCTTGACATTCTATTGACCTAATAATATTATGATAATGATATCAAAATATTTTAAAATACAGAACCAAAAAAAGACTATACACCAAGTGACGCTATACTGTCATTCATGATAAGGATACACATACACCATAGAAAAAGGTAAAATACATCTATAGGTGATCATGTAAACAGAATACAGTAGACGCTGACAGGAGCACTTCCGCTGGGATGTCCCCTCTTCTGTTATTCAAGGCTCACAATATAAAGCTTCCCCAGAGACAAAAGCTCTTCCTGACAGGCTGCATTTGATATGCTCAGTGTCTGTTTCACTGCAACACTCCAAAACAGCCAGTACATGCAGTGGTTTCCGCTTCCATTCCATATCTTCTCTTGTTTGTGACAATTGACACTAAAGCCCTGGCCTGAGACACTTGTTGAATGACTGGATATTACGTCACATCATATTCAGTTTCGATTATACTCACAGGTAAAATAGCCTTTAGAGTAATGTATAACCACAGAAAAAGATCTCTTATTAAAAAAACAGGTTCAGTAAACTTTCCTGTACATACTGCTATGCTCCAAATAGCTGAGCAGTAAATCGCATTTTCATCAGTTCAGTCATTTCTAATTGTCAATGATATGTATGGGTCTATTTAACGGAGAGGCTCTGGATCTGATTTAAAGCAAAGTTCAGACCTAAGATGAAGGAAATGGAATTGTTCATGTTCAGGATTTGTTTTGTTTTATGTTTTTTTGTTTTTTATAATAAGGCAACAAATCAAAACTCAAAAATCCAAAACTCAATCAAAATTATGAAATAAATAAATAAACAAATAAAAATAGGCTTATCACCTAGCCCGAGCTCCAAATAAGTAGACGAACTGTGAGAAAGATTTTGCATGTACAGTTTGCATGTGTCCTTGAAAACCTGCATTGTCACTATCAAATTAATGGGATTTAAAAAGTGTCTGTCTATTGGTGTTTATCTCAAAGTGTCAACCCTACATTTTATTAGCTATTTGTTGTGTTCTCTTGCTGTGTTTGAGCCGTCATTTTATATTTAATGATGAGTCTCATGGAGATTGAAAAGTCACAGAGTCCTTGCCCTACAGGGAACCTTATTTTACATGTTTTTTATGGTTTGACCAACTGAAGTGCTTAGAAGAAACGTCTGCAGATACAAGGAAAGCAGCAATCTCCTTCTGGCCCCTGTATTAAATGCCTGTGACAGTTATTTTACTAAAACACAGTTAAGATCATTAAAATTTTACTAAACATTTTTCCATTTTGGCATTTTTTAGGTTTCAAATTTTACTTCCTGTAATTTTCTACAAATTTTCTTGACAAATTTCTTCTTTAAAATTATCTTTTTTATGTGAGGAGTACAAGCCTCTAAGAGCTATGTCACTAGCATTGGCGTGACAACAAAACTCCACTTTGGCCTCTGAAAAGCTCTGATTGGAGTGGATAATTGGGATGCTGGAAATGTCTTAACAAAATGACGAATACGTTGTTCCATTCCAAAAGTACCTCATACATGTTGTGATAAGACCAATTTTGTTTTTGGCAATATTTGTGGCATACACATCATATCAACACTGTCTATGTTTGGTCTAGTAGTGCCTGTACTGACACTTTAACCACTGCTCCCAACTCACACTTTTTCCATGTACTAATGTGTATTTTCAAGAGCTCTATAATTACACAGGTACATTTTTCAGATGTCTGCCAGTGGACCACCACATTGGAGCTGTCAGCACGTACCAGACCCAGATTGTACAGTACAACTAAACAGGAGCTTGACAAGGCTGTAGGGTAGAAGTAACCCCTTTGGACGGATAAGGGTCCACGAAATGACAATTTGTGAAAAGAAAAGAAAAGCACTTCTGTCATCACACCGAGGAATATCATATACATTGTTCATTATGTATGGATTAGGAGTTAGCTACAGAAGGATGCCCACACACATGGACATTCCACACCATATACAAACCTGATTCTGAAAAAAGTGAATGCTATAAAATGTCAAGTAAGAAAGTATCGTACAATTTCACACAAGAGAGCACCCGCACTCACTGACACAGAGTTCTCATGGTCAAATTATGCTGCCCTTATTTTAGCACGCCTCAGAGGCACGTATCCTAAAATGCTTTGCTAAATTAAGCCCCAAATGTGCATGGAATCTGTCATCTCCTCTAATCAAGTTATCGTGCGTTCTGAACCCGAGATGTAGCTCAGTCAAGACTTCATTGATTAGTTAAGCTTTATTTAACGAGAAGGGAGTGAAAGAGGAATACAAGAAATGATAGGAAATTATATGAGCTGTATAGAAGTGCGTGTTTTACGATCAGTCCCCATGGTTTTAACAGGCTAGGGATTGCTTTTGGAATTTGAATCCGTTTTCTATTTACAGTCTTTTTGTCAGTAGATGGGGTGAATGTGTAACCTTTTACAGTCACATTTAATAATGCCAATGTATACATAGACAAAGACACGTGGGTGAAGTGTGCCCAAAGTTACAAGGGCAGTTTGCACTGGAGGAACCTGGAATCAAACGAGTAACCTAACCATAATTATGCCTGACGTGGGGCATTGGGGCTGTATTATAATTTTCTATGGAGCCAGGGTTGTTTTCTCTATAGAATTTAGTCAGATCAGATAATCTCCAACATAGGCTCCTATTTCCACACATTATCTTCCATCATCCCTCTATCTCTCCTCTCCTCTGTCCCCTCCCTTTGTCTTCATGCACTGCACTGGCATGTTCTGTCTCCCAAAGTCATTCTCGCATTCAACTATACAACAATATCACCACATATGCACTGCCTTTGCCCCTCTTTTTTTTGTCCTCACCTATTTACCGCTCCCAGTTCCTCCTCGATACTCATTCTTGCTGGAGGAAACAATGCACAGGAACGGGTGTGCGAGGTGTGGAGGGAACTAAAGTTGCTTTTTGGAGTTGTCCGGGACATCCTGTTACATATACAGAGGATGTTGGCTGGACAATGGATTGGTCTCATGTGTTTTGTGGGGGAAAGGGGCCCTCCATACCTTGCCTTCCACTCCTATGCTATTGCCTATGCATTATTTAAAGCATTAAGTGTCACTATACTGCTTTGCCTTAAATCTGTCATGTCTCCTCTAGGGTTACTCCAGAATATTTGGGGTGTGTGTTTGGCCAGGGCAGGTGGGCCGGTGTGTGAATGAGGCTTTGTGCACATGGAGTAGGGGAGCAAAAGTGAGGTGAAGAGTTCATGGAAAGTAGGCAGTCCAGATAAACACACATGCTTTTTAAAATATGACTTAATTCTATGTGGCTACAAAGAAAAGGTCTAACATACAAATGTGATAATTACGGGCATTTGTGATTTTTTAAGGTATGTTTTCATAGTAAATTAATTTTGTTTTGCCCCACTATAAATATTGTAAAAGCCACTCTTGGAGTCAAAATGAGAATCCTGTCTGCTGTGTGCATCTAATTATGAAGTGTTTTATTGTGATAATGATAATCAGGAAGTGTGAGTTAGTATGCTAAGTGTGACTCCAAAACTCTATCTTGGCCTCTGAAAGTTGTGAAAAGCAACCGCAGTGAATAGTTCAGATGCTAGGAATGCCTTAACAAAGTGAAGAATACGTTTGGACAGGTGCAAGCAGTTTAAAAGGACCTATTTTTTAATGGAGTTTGGACGCCGTCACTTTTTGGCAAGTTAGCAAGCATACTTTTGAGCACAATTCACAAAGAAGTACTTGAGTTTCAGTTTCCTGTTAGTGATGTCATTTTGAGGACTTCTGACCATTCAAAAGATTGCATATTTTGTTCTGAAGTCTTTATTTCATGGCAACTGCCTCAATTTTTCATTACTCTGAAACTCACTTTGACAGGCATGAAAGTAAGGAATATTCTTGAACTTGAATCCATGCACCTATCATGTGAACAACAAATTTGGATTTTGTATAGTTGTATAACTACTAATCAAAGGAAGTTATTTGTTTAGTATTTCTATGATACTAACTTTGAACTTTTCTTTGAGAGAAGTTCAATGTCCCAGCTGAGACCTTAAAGGTACATTATGTAACTTTTGGGTTGGAGGTCCGTCTCTTGCTTGTTTTTATGGATATGTACTTTCTCTGCCTGTAATGGCACTCACTCTTACACTGTCACTGAAAACAGAAATAATAGTAGAAATTCCCTGTCTTTAGGAAGGTCTGACCTCTGCTCTCGGTTCAATCAACTTCATCGATTTCCAATCTGACCCCCCCACATCCTTCCTTATGTTACCAACAAAAAAGATCACCTTATGTTATATCTCCAATTGTTTTTCTGTCATTACATGTTGTGAAATTGTCACTGATTGTATTGCATCTTTTTCTACTCTGCAACCAAGTTGGCGCTGCGAATGGCAGCCCTGGTGCTCGGAGTGTCTGTCCGCTCTAGGTATCGAAGCAAGTTCCTAATGTTGTGAACCTGTTCACTCATATGGCAATAAAAACCTTCCTGATTCCTAATGTTCCACACTATGACATTAAACAACTCTACCTTACATTTATTCAATTATGGGTGTTTTTATAGCCAAAAACACCTAGAAAAACAGGCATTCTAACTGAGTGGGGTTGCTTCTCCACAGATCTGACCAGTAACTTGGTAACTTGGTAACCAGTAACCATGAACAGCGCAGCAGTCTGCGGCTACTGCTGTACTCCAGGAGGAACTGTCTAGGGCTCTTGCGACTCTGCAAGGTGACATGAAGTTGGGGGCCTGGCAAAACCTGGGTTCTGGCTAATTGTCCGTTCACCTGGGTTCTAAAAAGGTATTGATCATGTTAAATTATCCCCCTTGGTGTAATTAATCAGTCTCCTTGAAATCTCCGAATCAACAGGACTCTTTGTTTTGACTCTGCTCTCCGGCACTAAACACACCCCCAAGGACACAGCTGTGGTTATCACGGCACACTGTAAACAAAAGGACATATCAAATTTGGCTGGAACACTCTGAACATATATTCTGTAAACACTCTGCCCTGCCTATTCAGTAACCGCCTCAGCTCAGTTCCAATCAATTTAATCAATATTCTGTTCTGCTCCCCCTCCCCACCCTCCTGTTTGTCCACCACACAAAACGCTGTGTGTTACCTGTCCCATTGTTTTTGTCGTAATATGTTTTTGAATATTGCTATTGATTTTACTGCATCTTTTTCTACTCTGTTATCTCCAAGATGGCGGCACGTGCAGGGCTGCGGCCCCTCCCCTGGCCGTCACTCACTGTCTCTGCTTGGCCCGGGAGAAATGAAATTTCGATTTACTGTATGTCGTGTACATACGGCAGAATTCGACAATAAAGCTAACTATGAACTATGAACTATGATGATAGAAGATTTTAACACTATACTGTGAAACATTCCAGACAAAGCAATGAGATCTCCACAGAGAAAAACATTTGACAGACCCTCCACACAATGCACCTTTAACTTAAAACATTGCAGGTAGTAAGTAGCAAATGTACTATTTATCAGGGCCACTTCACATATCCACCATTTAAACTAAACAGAAGCGATGCTGAGGTGGTGTTGCAGAGTGGGAGATGAATGGGGTGCAGGAGCAGGAGATGGGGAGGCTGCAGTGAAAGCCCTGGGAGGGGAGGGGCTGTGACCGGTGCTATTGTCCCGTCTGTCAGTGGCTGCAGGGGGGAACAAAGAGCTGCTGGGCTCCGCTGGATCACATGTCTGTCTTCCTCAGCCGGGCTCTCTCATTCTCTGTGTGGACCTGCAGCACAGTCCCTGCTTTTAACTTCTTCAACCCATTCACCCTCATTCTCTCTGACTATAGTTGCAAGCAGTAACTGGTCTTACAGTGTATAATTCCTCCATACTTTTGTAATGTATTTATTTCAATTTCAGCTTATTTGTTTACAACTGTTGAATGTCATGTTCAATAATGTGTGCTGTTAAAGGGACACTGTGTAATTTTTCTTGTGGAGGGTCCACCATCTGCATGTCTCCATGGAGAAGTTATTGTTTTGTCTGGAATGCCCAGGTATGACATTAAATATGTCCATCATGCATGCAATAACATGGGTATTTATTGACTTAAAGGAGAATTCATGTTTTTTACAATCTGAGCCTTATTTCGGTAATAAAACAAGTTGTTTTACTCACCCATAGCACTTTGGTGTCATATGGAGCATTTCCGGAGATGTTTTAGATTAGCGATATCCGTAACTTGAGTGGTCAGGGCACGATGGTGTAGTCACCAAAATAACACAAACTTTAGCTCTTTTCAAATCATAGAAGCTCAATGTCTTAGTCTACACTTTCGTTTGAGTCAAAAGTGGCCTGTAATCCAAGATTTATGCATAATTTAATAATAATTATAATAATAATACATTTTATTTATTAGGCACCTTTCTGGACACTCAAGGTCACCTTACAACAAGTGTAATATACATTATAGGCAGTTAGTTAAAATACAAACAGTTAAAAACAAACAGTTAAACATTTAAACAATAAAACTTTGCGTTTCATGTTTGGGCAATGGTGAAAGTAGTTTTCATTTCTTACAGGTGCTATAATGTCCAGTGCATCACTTTACCGTTTACAAAAAAACAAACCAAAAAAAAACAAACACTCGTTTTACCCAGTTTTTTTTAAACGTTTTACACCTTAAAATATAACTACAGTGCTGACTCAACATAAACCCTCTCTTGCCGGGGATGGATTCGAACTCACAACCCCCAGGGGGGAAAATCAATGACTTACCAGTTGAGCTAACCAGCCAGTAATCGTTTGAGCTGACCAGCCGGTAACTTTCAGTTATTTTCGAAAGGCATAGTGTGGTTGTGTTTTTTACTTAGATAGCGCACCTGACTTTTTTTTTTCAAATGTGGGTTTTGGCCACCATTAACCATATTCTCTTAGCGGTGCTGCATACCAGCTGTGAATTTTATACCGGTGCGCCGTTCCGGTGCGCACCGCTTTACTTTCACCACTGTGTTTGGGTCCCAAGAGCTGAGAGCAAAATAAGCTGTGACTCCGGACATGCGCACTGGCGTCCTCATCTACTCGAAACTATGGATAAATGTTGAATTAGAGGCCACTTTTGACTCAAACGAAAGTGTAGACTAAGACATTGAGCTTCTATGATTTGAAAAGTGCTAAAGTTTGTGTTATTTTGGTGACTGCAGCGTCGTGCCCCGACCACTCACATTACGGAGATCACTAATCTAAAACATCTCCGGAAATGCTTCATATGACACCAAAGTGCTATGGGTGAGTAAAACAACTTATTTTATTACCGAAATAAGGCTCAGATTGTAAAAAGTTAATTCTCCTTTAAATACGTGCATTCTTACTGTGAGTGGGCTCGCCTGTCCAAAGATCTGACATGTAACTTGGCCCTATGTATAATGCCATACTGTGGAACATTCCAGGCAACATCTCCATGTAGAAAAGTAGGTGACGGACCCTCTACCAGAAAAGTTACACAGTGCACCTTCAAGTAAATGAGTTAGGCTTGGTCAGGAGTCAGGACTACTTTAACTGGAGGATTTTACCCATTGTTTATATTTTAGGTTGATGAGGGAAACCAGAGTACCTGTCCAAACATCCAAAACCAAACCAAGATAAACAATGTTTTTGCAGTGTTTATGAAATGTTTATTTTACTCATTCATGATTGAAATCTGTCTTATTTACAGATTAAAGGGGTTACTCTCTAACTCCTTTAATGAATTGTGCCCAGATACAGGTGGGGCTCTGGCAGATGGCTGATGGAATAAGAACATTCACCACCTGGAGGTAGAGGAGGTCGCTGAGAGGCCACTCCACCCCACACCTGCCCCATAATGCCAGGCAGGAGGAGGCTTGAGTGGCACACCTGTCCCCCAGGGAAGTGACCAGTGCAGCATTAAGGTAGGTTGGGAAGAGCAGGTGAGGGCGGAGGAACACAAACTTTACTCCTGAGCTATAGGCTGGCTGCTGTGTAACTAGAGATTTCATTTATCTATTGTGTTGTAGTCTGTAAACAGTGATAGATGTATTTTAGCAAGACAGAGCGAAATATTTTAAAGAGACGGTATTTTACTTCTACGGGGTACTAACTGTTAACACATAACATAAATCACCATGTCGCGTTTTATTGTTTTGCTCTGTGTTTGCAGAAAGCAACACATGTTTTAGATGTTTCACTTTTGTTTTTTCCCCTTGCTGTTCATTGCTAAGTTACCCCCAATTCAGAGAGCTACCAGAACATAATAAGCGTACATCCCACTAACAAAACTACAGCACATCACATCACATCAGGTTTGTGTATTGTATCGAGTTGTATATTGTAAATTTATGGAGAATTGTCATGTGGGAGCACTGATGACATTAGCTTGTGGGCTTAGCAGTGGACAGAATCTTACAGCTAACCATAAGGAGGGTTCAAATAGGGACCAGAAAAGATCTCTAAATTACTGAAACATGCATGAATGACAACTAAAGCCTCTACAGCAGGGGTCTTCAACGTTTTTCAGACCAGGGACCCCCAAACAGATGGCGAACTACTATATATACGGCATAGAATTGTGTTTTATATTAAATTGAGCTTAGTGTCATGTATAAACATTGCTACTCTGTTATGGTACATCCAATACAAGGAATAATAATAATACACAGGTTAATACTGTATTTTACACTATAAAATATAAAATTATATTATTTTAAAGTGAAATCAAAAGATTTTGCGACCCCCCTGCAGTACCTACGTGACCCCCCTAGGGGTGGCGACCCCCCTGTTGAAGACCTCTGCTCTACAGGCATGTTTTTGATAAGGGAACAATGTTGTAACAAGGAAGAAAATTTGATTTAGCATAATATAATACAACGTAATAAATAGAAAAAACTCCTCTTGCCCCCCCATATGAGAGTATGACATCATCTCATTCTAGAATCTAGGCAGACTCGTAGTGAAAAGGTCCAGGACCAGGACCCCCTCCAAGACAAGAGCGTGAGGGTCCAGCCCCCCACTGGACACACTGTCCAAGTGAGAAGAAGAGGGCCAGAAAAAGTAGAAAGTTCAGGAAGGAGGTCCAGACTGGATGGACCCACAGAAGATCCCTCGAGACCTGTTACAAACTCTCCACCTGCTCACGAGACCCTTAGGAATGAGGGTCTACTTAATCCAAGATTAACCCCCCCCCCCCAAAAAAAAAACAAACAAACAAAACTGCAAGTGTAATTAAATGAGTTGTCTTTGTCTTTTTAGTCTGATACACTATTGCTAATACATATATATACTATAACTACCTTAACCTATTAAAATATGATGCCACATTTACACTTGATTGTGCTTATTAGACCAAGCACAGCCAGTGTTATTTTGGCTTTATGTTGTGAAAGTAGTGCATAACATAATAATATTGTGGTGGAAAAGCAGAAAATAACAAAAAGATTATTCCTCTGTGACCCATGATAGGACCTCCCACAGGAAAAAAGAGGAGGAAGGAAATAAATGAGTAAATTATAATCAAGTCGAACAAGGGGCAAATGAATGAGGTCAAACGCATTAGCTCCAATAATGTACGAGCTGTAGAGAGAAAAAGACGAAAATGGTACAGTTACATTGGTTTTCACATAGCTTGGTAACATGTAAACAGATGTATTGTTGGCTTGCAATAAGAAGATATATTTACACTGTGTAATAAAGATTTACATAGAGCACTCAAGCGTACATAAGTCATTTTGAAACACGAGAGAAGCCCTACAGAGGTTAAAGGCCTGTGCATGTATTACCATAAATCAGCTGCACAATAATTACAATATCCAGTCAGTGTGAGAAAATGGTAGACACTTGAAGCCACATTCAAGTACAATACAATATAATATAATATAATATAATATAATATAATATAATATAATATAATATAATATAATATAATATAATATAATATAATATAATATAATATATAGTAAGTAGTAATAGTAATTTTGTTTGAACATTACTTTTGCTTTTTGAGGACCTGTTGCTTTTTTGACTCTGTGAAAAAGAGATATTACTTGCAAATTTTCCTCAATGTAGTCATAGTTTTTTGATCTTCATTTCAAAACTGTTGATAAAATTGAGTGTATTATTTTAACTTGGCCCAAGGGGGGAACTGAATGTTGTGTGAGGCTTGTTGCATGTTGCCCATGTAAACAGATGGATTGTGTCAGCTGTGAACTTAACAACCTGTAATGTAAAATACTCGCCAATTATGTGCTGTCACTCAAGTGTTTCAGTTAGGATTTTAATCACTGTGTGATGTAGTGAGCGCAAACCTTTCGTGAATACACACCATAAACTATACAGTGTGCTTTTTGTAAACAACTTGTATGGAGCAACATTCCACTGGAGTTTGTCTACCCACAGTGAACCTTGACTCTGACCTGGATCTGTTTAATGCACTCTTTGTTATGGTGACTAAATTACTCCTTAGTGGCCCGTGCTTTCGTTGATTATGCATTTCCTTGTGTTTAGTAGCACACATAAGGATGAATAGGACTTAATGTGGGAATCCCCTCAAAGGTTAGCCCTGCACATTTCAGGTTTAAAGGTTAGAAACTCTCTGGTCTCTTCTTTGGTTGAGCTAAACTCTGTAAAATTCTTTGTGGGAACATTTTCCCCTGTAAAATTGAGGGAACATTTGTTGCTTCCAGAAACAGTCCAATAAAAGCAGACCTCTGCCTCGCGATCTGTCATCTCTTCCTCGGGCTTTCTTCTTCACTCTCCCTCTCTGTCTCTCCGACTCATTTTCTATTATCTCACAGTCGCTTTGGCTTTTACAGCTTGTCATCACTTTATACAGAGCACAGCAATTTACCCATGTCCAGAGAGAGCGCTCCAGGACAGGGGTGTCTAAAAGTATGGGATGGGACCTTTAGAAGAAAGCATATGTTGGCCCTGGACTATTGTAGCCTGATGCTACTAAGAAGAGAAGAAGAGAAGAGTAGACTTTTTTACCTTGTATTGGAAATGCTTTTGAATAGAGTTATTAAGGCACATTTAATCTTCCCCGTATGGAAATTTGTCCTATGAATTTGACCCATCCTTTGATACCGCTGAGGCAACTTGTCACGAGCAATGGGCAACAGATATTTCCACTCTGCTAAAACAGTGAGAGATACAGGACTACATTCATACCATACTCCATACAAGTGTACAACAACTCACCCTTAAGTACTAACCCTATGTCCTGTCAGTCCTCATATCATCTTTGCACTATTTTCCTTACGACCTCTTATATATAGCTGAGATTTTTTTTTTATTACTTATTTTTCTATTTTATTTTGTACTTGTACATATACATTTATATAATTATGCCTTACTTGACACTTGCTATTTTTTTGCTACTTATTTAGAATTTATTATTACCTCTTTGTTATTATACTATATCCTCCTGGGACCCAAAGAAAAGAAGTGTATCTAAAGTGTATCTAAATATTTTTATTTTCTATTTGGAGGTAAATGAACACCTTAGCATTTACATTTTGTTAATTCTACCATCCATATGCAGCTCATTTGGTTGTATGTCCGCTGTAATTAAACTGTAATTGTCGGTTAAACGCGCTATTTTAAGTTAACCTCACAAAAATATTTTGTTCCTTTTACGCATCCGTAGGCAGCTCGAGCGGGCTTCAACTCATTTATTTACAATTTCTCAAAGTATTTATTCACGTATTACTGGTTCATTGTTACTTTTTCCTTTCTCTGCACTTTTTTGAAATAAAAAAATGGTGAGAAATACTTTGCATTGTGAGTTTATTTATTTCGAACGGTCTTACTGCAAGATATCAATTTTAAACATGCAAAATAAATCACGATTAATCGCGATTAACTATGAAATTTCTGAGATTAGTTGCGATCAAGAAAATTAATCGTTTGACAGCCCTACTTAAAAGATGTCCTCTATAAAGGACACAAATGAATGGTAGTCTCAGGAGGATATTGTGATGCGGGAGCTACTTTAGCCAAGTAATTTCCATTGTGGATCAATAAAGTTTGTCTAAGTGTGAGCTAGGCTTGGTCGGGACTCAAGACTCGAGGTTGCCTAGTGTGGGTGTTTTAGGTTGATGCAGAACTCAAACTACACAGAGAAAACCTTCCAGACACAGTGAGATCATGCCGCTCATCACAATCTCCAGCATGGCCTGTGTGTCGTAATCAGGACTTTCTTAATGATCTGACATGATAAGATGGGTGGATATGAGGGCTAACAATTTACCCACAGCTCATTGATTATGCTGCATAAATTATACAACATCTTGTGAGAGCAGTTGAGGATTACACTCTCTTCTATCTGGTCCGTCTTTGAGGATCAGAGCAGTTCTTTGTCATCTTTGTGATGTAAATCCTCTGATTCCTGGCACTCTATTACCGGGCTGGATCAGTCCCTAACCAGACACTACCTCCAACTTGATTAGTTAAGCCTCTTGTTTAGCCCGTATTAGACATGTGTTTGATGCAGAAATCCACACTGTGCAAAGAGAGTGTCCAAGCCCTCTAACAATAGGCCACTTCAATAGATTATCCCAAATAAATGCTTCTACGCTTTGTAATTTATGTACTTCATATTTGTTCAGGCAAAAGTACAAATATGGGTGATTCTGTGATAAAAGAAGAAATTCAATTTGTCAACTGGTTTGTTTGGTCGAAAACGTTTCGCCGCTCATCCGAGAGGCTTCGTCAGTGGGTGATTCTCCAACTACAGTCAAATTTGGTCATGATATTTTTCAAAAAATCCAACACATGTTTTTAGAAATATTTTGATTTGTTCTACTTCATCCCAATATGTACAAACATTAAAGGGATAGTGCGTTTTTTTTTTTTTAATGTTAATCTGTATGGGTTCCCTTTTAAAAGTGTTGTGCGTTAACACTGGCTTACCGCTGACAGTCTCGTCTCAGCCTAGTTGTGCTCGGGTTCTGGAGCTCACGTAAGATGGTCCAGTAAGTTCATGGGGACAGTTAATAAAGCTTGTTTTTCTTCGCAAAACAACATTTGTCCAAAAAGTGATATATATTTCCATCACAAACAGTTGTCCAAAAAAATCCAGCAGCCTATTTACCCTAATTCGCATGGTGCCCTTCGTATCATTAGTATCATTAGTATCATTCGTATCACTCCGCCCACGTTAGCTCTATTAGTCTTTTCACTTGTAAACATCCGCTTACGCCGTACCGCATCTGCTGTATACATCCGCTTACAAGTGAACAGGCTAATAGAGCTAACGTGGGCGGAGTGATATGAATCTAGAGAAAATATGCAAATGCGAATTAGGCTGCTGGATTTTTTCGGACAACTGTCTGTGATGGAAATATATAACATTTTTGGACAAATGTTTTTTTGCGAAGAAAAACAAGCTTTATTACCTGTCCCTGCAAACTTACCGGACCTACTTAGGTGAGCTCCAGAACCCGAGCAGAACCGGGCTGAGACGAGACTTTCAGCGGTAAGACAGTGTTACCGCACAACACTTTTAGAAGGAAACCCATACAGATTAATATTTTAAAAAACGCACTATCCCTTTGAATGATAGTGGTTGTAATGAAATGACATAAATAATAATAAACAATAACAATAAATAAATTATTATGGAAATGTCTGTTGTGGAAATGACAATGTTTAACATTTCTTTTAAAATCTCATGACATATTAGCATGCTAATCTCTGTTTTAGAGTTAGCATAAAATATACTCAAAATACACAATATAAAATGGTATTTTTTTCTCATTATTTGTACATTCAAAGGAAATATGAGGTGTTTGGAAATGACGACCAATAAACCTACTCTTGGTTTTGCAAAACTTGACCTTTATTTTTATCTTGTTTCCCTTCCTTCCATGGAGCTAACGCTGCTATCCTGCCATGAGCTCCTGTCACAACTGATGTGGTTCAAGTAGACAAAGGTTTTTAAAAAAAAGTTAAAAGTTACATTTTGTGGTGGAAATGACAGTGATCCCTAGGGACAGGTGCTGTTTTTATGAAAAATACATAAAATACTAATATATCTTTCAAGCACATGATATTTTATATTAAAATAAGGAATTTCTGTGCCATTTATCAATGAAGTTACTGTTGAATGAAATTTAATTTCAGTCTTATGAGGGACTGAGAGTCCAAAACCTGGCCAAGGGACAAAGGACATATAGCAAAAACACTCAATATAAAACCACATTTTATATAATAAAAATAGTAATTTATCATTTATCATAATCTATCTTTGTGTCTAGTAAGGGCAGCATGAATAAAAAATGTCTTTCTTATTTCTGCCTGGGACACAAATTCTTGGAGAATCACCCATATATTGTACATATATTGTGTATAAGCTGCTCTTGACGGGGCTACCTGCATCTAATTAGAAAAGCATTTTATTGTCTAATAATCAGAAAGTGCACATTATCATACTAGTTGTTACCTTTACCATCAAGGATAAACTCCCTCCACACTAGTAAAATAACTTTGGATCACTGCAAAAATGATACTGTTTTTCACATTTTTATGACAGTAAAAATCAACTACAGCATCTTTAATCGTAATTGTCAGTTAATTTAGTCACAAACAAGAAAACATCTAAATATTTGCGTATAATTTTTGTGGTGTACTTACATGGCCCCATAATGAAGCCATGATATTTTTGTTGCTTCCTTTAATTTTTCATTCTGTTTCATTTGTTTTTATGGGCTGGGTGAACAAATGTGTTTCTTAATTCCATTTTAAATCATACTTTTAGACAAATCCTATTGTTTCCAGCCAGTCCCACCTTTGGCTCATACATCTCTTAAGTAGCTGAAACAAGACATTTTGAAGGATTTCTCTGGCATATGTACAACTCGGTGCATGTGTAAGTGATAAACCCTCCCTGACTCCACTTGGTCTGCTCAGCTGCCAAAGGAATCGTGATTTTGTGTACCTTTATGAGGGCAGGCATGGCTACATTTGTGTGCTGGGTGATGGTGCTAGCTTCTATTTAAACACCTTAGATTTGAACTTTGACCTCTGGAGTGGCCTGCTCTGCCAACTTTGGTTCGTATGACGCTATGGGTGCGACCCTTGGGTCTGTGACTGATTTACAAAGTGTTATATGTTTTCCATGTATTTTCCTACTCATAAAATCCCAATTTGATGGCTAAAAGGTAACATAATTGGGTCGTTCTTAGCACACCCAGTCTCTGTAGAGTTAGTTGGCGTGTAATGCTTTTGGAAATGGGTGCACGGAATCTGATCTGGTGATTTATCAGTTTGTTGTGAATAGGCAGGAAGCAGGTTGGGTGGTGGATGCAACTCTAGACCTGCGGCCGCCTCTGGAGACACTGACGTTACATATTTTACTTGAGGCATTATGCTTGGGTTAAAAGGAAGGAAGTTGTTTAGATGGCCCAAAACAACTTCCAAAGTCTGGTTATTGGTGCTTTTCAGATTCTGTGATGGTGGGGGGAAGAGCCAGTTTTCCCTATTGATAACATTGTACTTTACCATGAAAAATTCAAAAGGTATATGTATAAATGTTGTACCTTATAGTTTCTATTATTGACTAGACCCAAGAACTATCATACAATATAGAATGCTCTGATATATGGAACGCAGGAATAGAGCTTTTCCTATTAACCCTAGAACACTTTCGCTATAAAAAGTAACACCATCACTTTTGCCGGGTAATTTTTACCCAATATAATATAGGTGAGTACTTGTCATGAAAAATAGATAAAAATATTACAACACATGATAAATTAGAGTGGTTTTCTTTTATTTTCAACTGTGGTATGTGTAACAAAATGGAAATAAAAAAAAAACAACAACATAAAATCCCTAAAATCATGCTCCAAAATTACTGAAAAATTAGGAATTTGAGAACAAAAAAAAATCCTTAAAAATAAATAAATAAATAAATAAATGAATGAATAAATAAATAAATAAATAAATAAATAAATAAATAAATAAATAAATAAATAAATAAATAAATAAATAAATAAATATATATATATATATATATATATATATATATATATATATATATATATATATATATATATATATATATATATATATATATATATATATATATATAGTGGACATCTGAGACATCTGAGACTTCCCTGGTGAAGCACAGACTCCTTGACACACGAACAATTGCAAGAGAGAGTAACAAAAAATAGTATTTTTTCAGTGGGTAAAAATGACCAGTTGACTAAAATATTGTTTGCACTATAACATATTCCCTTTGAAATCACCACTTTGTGATATTTATTCATAACTGCACTAAATAAGGATAGCATACACATTCCAGGACCACTCTTACTTACTTATTTTTTTACATCCTCTTACATTCTTACATTCCTCTTTCACTATCGATGGGTGAAAATTACCCAAAAGCCTGTAGAAAAAAGTGGGCTTTGGGGTAGGGAAACACCTACCCCTTCAAACATGTCAAAAACAAAGGTGAAGCTACCCAGAGTCCCATGACACTTAGAAAAATGCAACATATTGAAAATCATGTAAATATTTTTGCTCGGGTGAAAATCACCAGGTGATAGTGCTCTAGGGTTAATGAGTTAATTTAACCATACTGACTGACTAAATAGTTATACAGTGGTACCTCACCTTACGAAAGACCCTACATACGAAAAATCCAAGTTACGAAATGCCTTCACGTTAAATTTTGGTCTCTAGATACGAAAGAAAATTCAAGTTACGAAACGCGAAATCTCAAAAATTCGAATAATGCGTGCTCAGATGCACGGCCCGCTGTTATCCCCGCTCAAAAAGCACCTTTCTTGGCCTCTTAGCTCTAGCGCCGAACACGCAAGATTTTCAACAAAATGTATTAAATAGTGAAGCGTGGGGGGAGACACGACTCCGGAAGCAGCGCGGAGACATGAACGCACCGCGCGAGGAGCACGGCACCGCGCGAGGAGCGAGGAGCACGGCACCGCGCGAGGAGCACCCCTAGTCCTGGTCTGCACGACCGGCACCGGGGCTGCGAGCACGAGATAGAACCGCGGCGCCCGGACCGCGTCCTCTGGAGCCCGAGCCACAAACCAGCCGCACGAAACCAGCAAAGAGCGGCACGTGGTAGTTTAATCCTGGTTTAGTCCAGGTCCAGTCCAGGTTTAGACCTGGTCTAGACCTGGTTTAGTCAGTGGCGGTTCTACATTGAATTACTCCCTGGGCGAGACCCCCTCTGAGCGCCCCCCCCCCCCCAGGAATGAAAAAAAACAAAACACAAGCCCCCCCCCCCCCCAAGGAAAAAAAAAAAAACCACATTTACCACAAGCAGCCATGTTTAATTATCACTATAGAGTGGTAATTAATGATAACTTATATCATAACTTAAATAACATTAATAAAAAATAATAAATAAACTCTGGGCTACTCTCACCTTAAACATTTATTCTTCTTCTGTCTTATTCTACAGATTGCACAGGCACACACACAAACAAAAAGTTATCACACACAACTATTCCTCACTTTCCTCATACAGATTTCTCCTCAGTATAATATAATATAATATAATAAATATAACATAATATAACATATATAATTAATATAATTAATACAATATAATATAATATAATAGCGCTAAAATAGAATAGTGATATGACAAACACACATTTCATGACATGACTTACCAAAAGCAAAGATGAGATACTGTCCAGCAAATCCGAAAGAGCTCCCAGATGAAGTGTTGTCCGGGATAAGTCATTCACGTCGCCTCTATTGAAACTGCTGATCGCGTATCTCTACAAAGTCCCATGTAAAGTGTGTCTTGTACGTTGTATTCATAGTAAATACCACGGAGGGTGAACGATCGATTTAAAAGTGATTAAATGTTGCGTTATACTAACTTCGTTTACTATTGTCTTCTGTAGTTTCCGTGTTGGTAGGAGCTATCATTGGTCAATTCCTCTTAGCAACTAGTGCCGTGACATTAGTCAAATCGTGGTAGTGTGAGCTGGACTCGTGGCCGGTGTACTGTCAGATTGAGACGCTTTGTCAGTTACCGGCCGCAGAGAGGGAGGGGGTGAATCCTCTCTCTGTCTTCTCTTTCTTTCTCTCTTCTTTTCCTCTCGCGCCGCTGTAGGCTCCAGCAGGTCTCTGCGCTGCGCATTGGCCCACGTGGAAGGGAATGTATTGCGCGGGCGCTTGCAGCCAGAGGGGGCGCCAATTTGCCAGTTTCCTACACAGTGATATGATAGATTTTTTTTTTTTTTCAAGCGCTCGGCACGGCGCCCCTCACGAAGTTGCGCCCTGGGCAATTGCCCCACTCGACCCCCCCAAGAACCGCCTCTGGGTTTAGTTCTGGTCTAGACCTGGTTTAGTCCACGTTTAATCCTGGTCTAGTCTCTTAGCCAATCAGGACGCAGAACCAATGTTACACTATAAAAAAAAAATGTTACACTATAAAAAAAAAAACAACTTGGAAGGAATCAGGCCTTTTCCATTGAAATAGCTACTCAACTTACGAAAAATTCACATTACGAAACCACTTCTGGAACAAATTAATTTCGTAAAGTGAGGTACCACTGTAGTAAAACAGATAATTAATGTTTACTTAAAATTGAACCTAATAATGTAATTTTATCTACAACCATGTTATTGCACACTGTTAATATCCCTGAAACACGTCTTACTCTTTGTGTGGCAGTGGCTCAGTGGTTACAGGTTGGCAGTTTAATTATTGTTGTGTCCATTGGCACCCACTTGCATACTTGCATAAACTAGCGGATTGGGAAAAACAAGACTAAAGTCTAAAGCTTTAAGGCGAGAAACTCCATGTGATATTTTTTGATTATTTGATAGAAGCTGAGTTTGTGATGTCATCTTTTTAAGTAACTTGCAGATAAAAGATTAGACTAAGTACATTTAAAAAGAAAGTCTTACTACTCCTCCGATATGTACCCTGTGAAATGGTTCCAGGAATCTTTACATCCATTTGATTTGGGAGTCAAAACAGAGATAGCATTTGCCCAACGTACAGGGTCAGGCTGTCTTCGTCTTATTTATATGAGCAAATGTGTGGGCTGTAACAGAACGCAGTCCACCAGTACAGGGAGTACATGTCATCATTAGAAGCATTCAAATTACTGCGTATGTGTGTATGGGGTTTACTTTATCGTGAAGTTATTTCTGCTGGGAACAATTAAGCACCTAGTGAGACTACAGGAATCCAGAGGTCATAGGTCATCCCTCCTTATTTTTTTTGCCTTACATACACACACTTATGCAAACATTCCTTCAACCAATAACTCAAAGTTTATCTCTCCCACTACAAATACTCACCGCTACTCTTGAAATCTAAGAAAAACTAAAGAAAAACGGGACACGAGTAGCTACTGTTTCCATGGCGACTAATCCCTCGGCCTCTGTAGTGGGGGGAGGTGGTCAGCTATGGGGTGAAAGGGCAGAGGGCGGGTTAGGGGGGCATGGTTGTGTTTGGGGTGATACCGGGGAGGCACAAGAGCCAAAATGGAGACCAAAGAGAGATCGATATTAGACAACATGGATGGATGGATGGATAGATTTGCGTGGGGAGATTAGCAATGTTCTCAACTGTACCCCCTCTAGTGATGACAAAATACTGATGCTTTTGAAAGAGGGGGAGGAGACAAGCCCAAATAAGAAACAAAAGCAGGATTAGGGAGTCGAGAAGGATGTGACAGTGGATCAAACGTCTTCTACTCAAAAGGCCTGGGAGGTAGAATGGGAGAGATTACAACATTAGCTGTCAGCACACAGCTTTCAACACTATCAATACATTCAGCAAGAATAAAATGGGACATGACTAGCTGTGGTTTGGTGGATATTGTTTTAGTTATACAGTACATTAAAGTTTTCATTCACACCTTCTCTCATTGGGGCCAAGCACCGAAGGTGCGAGGCACCATAGTGTTTCTACTGATTCTTATACATTATTCTTCTATCCAGTCTATGGCAACCCCTAGAACTGTCTGGTAAAAAGTTGTGAAATTTTGCATGCACATTCTAGCCAGTCTCCTCATTACCCACAGCAATTTATAGGCCCCCACCCCCAACCCTCTAGTGCCACCAGCAGGTCAAATTTGCAGGAATTTTCAGGAATTTTCTGCGTTGCTAGGCAACGCAGAAATGTACCTTTGATCTGTCTTTGATGTGTCTTTGATCTAGCCGAAGTGAGCTCATATCTCGGGAACCCTTCATAGGAAGCCTGGGAGCCTGGGAAGCCTGGCTAACAGACCCTGTTAGACCCTGTTAAACCCTGTTAGACCCTGTCAGACCCTGTCAGACTCTGTTAGACCCTGTCAGACCCTGTTAGACCCTGTCAGACTCTGTTAGACCCTGTTAGACCCTGTCAGACTCTGTTAGACCCTGTTAGACCCTGTTAGACCCTGTTAGACCCTGTTAGAGCCTGTCAGACTCTGTTAGACCCTGTTAGACCCTGTCAGACTCTGTTAGACCCTGTCAGACCCTGTTAGACCCTGTTAGACCCTGTTAAACCCTGTTAGACCCTGTCAGACTCTGTTAGACCCTGTCAGACCCTGTTAGACCCTGTATAACTTTTCTACTTATAACGTAGCGTTTGATTGGCTGTCATGACAAAACGATAATACATGCTGAGGCCTATAGGCACCTTCGGTGCTTGGCCCCACATTGCTGCTTGCAGCTATATTTTTGTATGTTTTTTCTGTCCCTTTTACTTATTTTGAGTATTTTTAAGTCTTATTTGTTGTTAGAAATATCAAACATATCTGCCTACACCTTAATAAAAGTGTGAATTTCCACCGTGGGACAAAGATTTCTGATTTCCTTCTTTCCTGAAAATTAAAATGACCATTTTTTAAAACCATGATATGTTGAACTGATATTTGCACTTTTTAACATACTGGCTACCAGCTTTCAATTGCCAGCAGAAGCCAACCCACTGCCTATAGAATTTGAATATGAAGAATATTTCTATACTTTAAAGGAAAAAGGGTACTGCACAAGATGGGATTACACAGCTCTCACAAGTTTGTAGTAAACAGGGTTGTGGATGAGTTTGTTGTCAATTCAGTTTATGTAATTTGGGGAAAATGATCAAAATCGACTCTACATATAGGCCGTACAATATTGGGAGTCTTACAGGCAATAGTTTTCTCTGGATTCTAAACAATTGGTATTGGGATCAGCCTGTTCCCCTCAGTCAAGCTATCCATCTCTAATACTTTTAGATTTTGTTATTCTTTAGTCTTGTTTCAAATTGCATTGCATTGCTCTGACATAATGGAAGAGACAATGTACAGTGACTTACAGTGATCATGAAACGACATGTCGTGTTATAGTAGAAAGTGAAGTCATGGCAGTCACATGCTGTGTTATGGTTGTACTGGAAACAGAGCTACGTTATGCATTGGTTTTGAAATGACACAATTATTGTACTGAGGCCAGTCTATATAGCCTCTATGGAAACTACTAAAACAGTTGTGACTAGGAAACAGTGGAGTCAAACACTGTGGTTTGAGAGGTTAATTATATCTTACCCACATTATCTGCTGACAGATGTCATGTTGACTGAGTCCACAGTGTTGATGCATTATGCTATCGTTGTTTTCCAGGCATGCACACTCTGTGTTACCTGCAAAAACAATTATAAAGGACCATGAATAAGTTAGTATTCTTATTAAATCACTTTGGCCACAATGCACAATCTTTATCTTACTCCATTCTTTTATAGCTATAGCTACTACACTATATGCAGCTGTGGCGCAGTGGTTAGACTGCACATCACGAACATCAATGGCTTTATCTCCACTTTCTTTGTGTCCTTAGGCAAGACACTTCATCCAGCTTGCCTGTATAGGTGGTACATGGTGTAGGAGCTGTGGTTTTAGCAATACTGATGTAAAACTAGACCACTACTAACAAGTATGGAGTGAATGAATACTATATGAAATTGTAAAGTGACTTTAATTGCCCCGAAAAGTATAAAATACAGTATAAAACAGTGAAAATTAATCTGATCACATTCAATTTCAGAATGTGGGTTGAATATTGGGTGAACCATTTTGAGCTTTATCCTGTAGTTGTCAGAAAAAAGTGTAAAATACTGTTTATTTAATTGAACATGCTTTGATAATACACAGGCTTAGTTTTTAATCAGATAACATAAATATTCAAACCATGTGAGTGCAATGTATTTAATTACTAACAGTCCGTGCTTTGATTTAGGCTCAGGTGTCATATGCGCAGCCTTAACTTGGATTACAGAGGATATCTTTGTTTGTACTGACATTAAAATTTGATGTTTCCGGGACCGATTTTGAGTACTTTCCATGCCATCTCAGATTTGAGATGGATTTCCCAAGTTAAAGTCATGATGATGTGAGTGAAGAGTGAGAGGACAAAAGGAGAAGTGTGAACATGCATAAATGCGATTCAGAGAGTCAGGGTGAGGAAATAGCTACTAGGTTTGTTTGGCACACAGGACAACTGTTGCTATGGACGGATGCAGATACACTCACTGCAGCAAATGGACACAGCCCACAGACTTAGTAAACAAATTAATGAGTCAATAAGAGCTAGATAGATAAGATAGTCTATTGTAATAAAGAAAATAAATAAGATATGTCTGTTTTACTAGGGTTAATTCACATTGTAAAAACATATGTCTAGAGCTCATGCAATTCATGCAAGTTTGACAGACTTCAGAATTGGTTTAGCTCAGATCACATGTTACAGTAATCATGTCCACTTGATTTTTAAAACTGAACTTCCTTATGCTAGTTTCTCATCTCTGTTACAGCAAATACATATGGAGTTGTGTTTTGTTTTATTCACACATGCTTTAACATCCAATACCGTAGCTTCCCATTAGGCACATTATACACCAGGCATAGGGCACCAAGTGCTTGCGGGGGGCACCACGTGAATCCTCGCGTAGCATTCGATGGTGTGGCCCACGGCACTTTGAGGGATTGTCGCGGACATCCCCCACCTCCTCCTCGATTTTCACCGCCCAGGGTGGGCCATATCAAAGCATTTGTGTGTAGGGCACCCGGATGGCTAGCTACGGCTCTGTCTCCACACACCTTCACTAGAATCATTTGGATGATTTCAGATCTTGAATTGCCAATCTCTACAGAACACCATGTAAAAGGTAGCTGTTAACTTGAAAACTACACCTTCATGACATCACAAGGTGGAACAGAGCATTTTGAGCTTTGGGGATATAAACGGACATGTGTGAATAAAACACAACACAACTCCAGGTATGTTTTTGATAAGGTAACAACATTATAGCAAAGCTTAAAGCTTACAAGAATCAATTTAGTGTAATATAGGACCTTTAAGATAACCACTCCACATTTCCTTAGAATAGATATGATTGATGGATAGGTGGAAAGACAGTAGAATGAAGGAATTTGTGCCCAGCCTCTTGATGCTGTGAGTTGTTAGGCAGTGAGGCCTGAGGAGCAGAGCCTTTTGTTAATATGCTTTGTGATTGGCTGAGCATCTGGCAGAGGTGTCTGCTATGTAAAATGAGATGCTTTTATTGGATTAAATTTCACCGTTACAATGCAATTTACAGATTAAGCATAGGGACAAACACAATAACTTCTTTTTCTCCTTTTTTTTCAAGACACAAGTTATGGTAACCTCCATGTGCATACAGTATTTTCTAGCCTGAGGAGGTAGAATCGGAGGAGTAGATGGGAGCCTCCCACACATCCCCTGCAGGTGAACCTCCTCTGTCCCACTCCCCTCCCTGTGTGCCTGGTGGCCTGTCACGTTAGAATGGGGGAGATAGAGAAGGCGTAATGCAATACACGAAAGTTAATACAGGTCTAGGTCATGGTAGTTTATCAAGTGTCTGTCACATTACAAACACTGGGCACTGAGAGAGAGAGAGGGGGAAAATCATGAATCTGACATATTTTCATATCTGACAGTAGTAAGATATAAAAAAGCGGAATTTAAAAAGTACAGGATAAGATGTCTGTGTTATACCAATTTCTATATAGTTTTCTGCTGCAGTTTGAAAATAGCAAATATTTCTTACTATAACTGATTCAACCTTTATAAGTCATATTACAGTTAGTTCACAAACACAGTTCATGTGCATATCCTGTTCAATGTTAAGCAATCAATTAACAGTGTGTAATATAAAACCTTGTTGCTTAAATTCATGAAGCATGCAGTAGCCAGACCAGTTTTACCTCGTGTAGTCAGGGCTTCTGTGCTTATTGTGTGGATTGTTGTATATAATGGTAATGATAATACATGGGCTTTACTATTAATATCTACAATTTTCTACAATTTTCCTGATGAAGATATTACGTACCTGTAAATGTCCTGGTTTAGATTCACTGCAAATTTCTCTGATCTGGCCAAGATTTTAAAACTTATATCAGGTTATTCATCTGGTTTTCAGATTTATTATTCACTTACTAGTTCTGAATCTGCTTGATTTTAGTCTAGAGGTAGTTTATTTTAAGATAACCTGTCAAGTAAAATGATCTTGCTGCGTGGACAGATAATTTCACTACTTTTAAGTCATTTTCTGATAGTTTATAAGTGTTTATATCTTAAATTTTGGCTAAGCTTTTTTGCAGTGGTCAAGATTTGCACACTGTAGAGATATTTTATAGACAACCTATTTAAAAGTACATTATGTAACTTTTCTAATTGAAGCTTTTGTCCATGGAGATTATTTCTTTGTCAGTATTGTTTCACAGCAATGCATTTAACATAATATTTATTGCGTATTTATTCACTTATTCATTTACAGACTGAAAAAAAAAGTATTTTGCCGTGAGCAGGGTTGAATCTCCACAGAACTGACTTGTTGTAGCATCACCTGGAGGTGTCACCATAGAGATAATAAGTTTAATGTCTATCTGTGGAACTTTCCAGGCAATAAAATGACATCACCATGGAAAAAGCAGGTGATGGAACCATATCCTGAAATGTTACGTAGTGCACCTTTTTAATATTGAAAATTTGCATACTTACCAAAATATCTTTTTTATTAAAATAACTTTTTAATATCTTCCCTTCTCTAGACAAAAATACAAAAACAAAGCAGAAATGTAAATGATAATAATACATACAGCTCTGGAAAAAAAAAATAAGAGACCACTGCATTTTTTTTCTGAAATCAGCATCTCTACATGTATTACAGCCATTCCATTCCAGTGTCTGTTGAATTCCAACACAAACACAAAGCTGAGCTACTTCAGTTCTTGCACCAGGAGTGGAATAAAGTCACCCAAGAACAATGTGAAAGACTGTGAAAGGACAGCATGCCAAGACGCATGAAAGCTGTGATTAAAAATAAGGGTTATTGCACCAAATATTGATTTGATTATTGATTATTGAACTCTTCTTAAGCGTAAACATGAATATTATGTTGTTTTAAAATGAATTTATCTTGTTTCTTTGCATTGTTTGAGGTCTGAAAACATTTTATTTTATTTATTTATTTAATTATTTATTTATTGTTATTTTGACCATTTCTCATTTTCTGCAAATAAATGCTCTAAATGATAATATTTTTAAGTGGAATTTGGGGGAAATGTTATCATTAGTTTATAGACAAAAATGTTCCTTTTACCCAAACACATACCTATAAGTAGTAAAATCAGAAAAACTGATAATTTTGCAGTGGTCTCTTTTCCAGTGCTGTAAGTAGCAAAAATAGCAAGAGACTGGGTTCAAAAAGGCATAATTATATAAATGTATATGTACATAATCGTTAAAAAAAGGGGGAAAAAAAGGCTACCCATATTAACCCTACCTATATTTAGACACAATATCATAACCATTTAGTCACTGGCAGGTTTCCAGTGCTGACGCCATGATTCAGAAACGCGCTTGCGGCCTGTGATCCACTGCTACTAAGGCACATGTGCTGACTTAACACAGCTTTAAATTAATCAGAACGTCTGGACACAATCAAAGAGACAGGAGAAGAAGCCACTCACAGACGACCGCTGTTTTGATCACCACCGCAGAAAACCTGGAGTGGCCCAACGCGTGGAATAATGCCAGAAGAGGCTTGTAAACAAAGTCAGAGAAGGGAAAGAAAGGAGCCACTAGGATGGGGGAAAGACGAGAGGGCATTGCGTTGTGGTTCCCAGGGTCGAGAGAATGGACTGCCTGCACTCACATGGCCTGTAACTGTGTGTGTGTGTGTGTCACCCAAGTCCCCCAGAGCGCTGACACCAAAGGGGGCTCACCATGACACCTATTATCCCCCGAAATATGACACACCACCAGGGAGGGAGTACACAACCGGACAGAGGAGGTGGAGTCCAAAGCCTTCTCTGTTCGGCGGTTGCCATTCCCAGCACATGTGGGGATGTTTATGGCTTTATTCACAGTTTATAATAGTCTTGATGGCTGTCGCAAACATTTTTCAAAAGTTTGTCATGCAAGTAAATTCTAGAAGTTGGCAACACTTGACCACCAACTGAAGAGTCAAATTTTGCTATTGTGCATTTTTATTTTGGGGTCACAAAGCAAGAAACTTCAAACTAGGGCTTGCTGACATGACAAAGAAATGAATCATATTTCTTCATTTGACTTGATTTTGAAACCAAATAAAAATAACTTTCAATAGTTGCTGAACACAAATAAGGCACAAAAATAGCCGAATTTCTTCCTCCAAATTCTGAACTCTGCTCCAAACCAGATGCTTTTCTGACAGAATATTGGCGGTAGACCTTCTATTAAAACAACCCAAACATTGATGATTAGAGATGACGATTTGATTAATTGCACAGTCCTCCTTCAACACATTGCATAACAACATTATTTGAATGATACATTGCAACTATATTTATATTGTGACGTCTGTCTTATTTCAGTATAACATATGAAATGCTGTGACAGGTCGGAAATCGGAAAATCGGAAAATGATGACACATTTATTATGCAAAATGGGACACATTTATTAGAAATGATTGGATGTATTTAACCATCTTCACTCAAACTCTACAAGAACTTGTTTAAAGGGCCCGTATTATACTATTTTCTGCTCTCTGTTTTAATGTTGTTTCCTTATAACAAACCTGGAGTTGTGTTTTTTTTTCATACACACATGTTTAACACACAAACCCTACATATTACGCTGAGTTATTCTCTCAAACAGAAAACTCTCCGCCCTGTGATGTCATGTAGTAATGCAGTAAGTGCTCCACTGTGTTTTTTAAAATCCATATGCCTTCACTAGAATCATTTGTCTCTACTAAAGAAAGGTAAAAGGTAGCTGTTAACTTAAAAAAAAACTAGGTGGAACAAAGCATTTTAAGTTTTAGAGATGTAGACAGAGTAATAATTAAAGGTTACTCTTACATATGTGAATGAAACAAAACACAACTTTAGGTATGCTTTTGAGGAGGCAATGGCATTCTTTTTTAAAACTTTAGTTTATTAAGATCAGCAGAGTAAATAAACATGCAAAACAATCCTTGACAAAGGGTTATTATATTAGCCATTATTCAGGTATATAGTCACCGGACTCCATCGCTCTATGAACAAGTCCATTTTCAGCTGGAGTTTGGCTGTTAACTGTTCCATGATATAGACTTCTTTTAGTCTTTGTGTCCATTATGTCCTTGTCGGGGGAGAGGGTTTCCTCCAGTTAACCGTTATCATTTTTCGTGCAATCACCAAAGAATATGGAGAACATACTGTTGGTCTTTTACACATACATTATCTGACAATGCTCCTAGTACATATATCAGTGGATCCATAGAGAGTTCACAGGATAGTATCTTTTCTATTTCTATTTTAATGTCCTGCCAATAATTACAAAGAGCTGGGTGATCCCAGAAAATATGTGAGTTGTCTGCCACTATGCCACAATTTCTCCAACATAGTAGGGACATGTTTTGTGCTTGTCAAAGCCTGATCTCGTCAGATCTCAGAAGCTAAGCAAGGCAGGGCCTGGTTAGTACTTGGATGGGAGACCACTGGGAATTCCAGGTGCCACAGGGGGGCGCCAGTCGCAAAAACTGTCGTTGTGTCCTTAGGCAAGACACTTCACCCACATTGCCTAGTATGAAAGTGGAGTGTGCGTGAGTGTTGGAGGTGGTCGGAGGGGCAGATTGGATTGGCAGCCTCGCTTCTGTCAGTCTGCCCCAGGGCAGCTGTGGCTACAAGAGTAGCTTACCACCACCAAGTGTGGAGTGAATGAATAATGAACTGTAAAGCGCTTTGGGTGGCATAAAAGGCGCTATATAAATGCTATGAATTAATTCGTAGAAACATGAAATTATTAAAGGGGTTTTAAAATATCCAATTTTTGTCTTTGAGTCAAATTCCTTCCACAGATTACTGTTGGGTAACGGCATTCTAACATGATTTAACACTCACAAGGGTCAGTAATGTGTAATATAGGATCTTTAGCTCTTAGTATACAGTACTTCTGCATGTCCCTTGACCACAGCTTGCAGCCTCTTTAATGGGCATGCACATGTGTATATATAGTGTGTCTGGCTCTGTGAAAGTCTATGATCTGCTCTGTGAGTATTTGTGTTGCAGAAGGTGAAGCACAGCAGATCTCGCTCCGTGCCAGGTGTTTGCCTTGGCCACACTTCTGAGAGGCTGACACACATTTGACACTGTCCAGGGGGAAATAGCGTAAGGGGATGTGAGTGCTTTTTAATGCAGGAGGCCATAGTCTGAACCCTGACTTTATATCTGTACTCATTGTCCCATGAAGTTCCAGCATAAGGACATCTGAACTTTCCTTCCCATTGCACCTTTTACTTGCAGTGTAGATAATGCAGGAATGAAACTGAATTTTGATATTGCTCAAGAGCAAATACTTTCCACATAAGTCCCATGTTTGTGAGATTCATTGGGAAAGGGCTGAAGTGAGCAAACAGACTGACTGCTACTGCATGGGAAACTAGATACAAATTCAGTTTGATGGCTTTATTTTCCACACATTTGTACTTGACTTTATCCTCATTAAGATTGTCATTTGTTGACTTTTAGTAATTGGATAAAAGGAGTATAATTATTATTAAATCAAAAGAATGTTTGCTGTGGAAAGTAAAAACATGTGTAGTTATGGATTGATAAACATGTCAATAATACATACAATATCATAATACAGTTAACATTATTTAGTGCACAAGTGAGAGTAAAGGACAAAAAACATTTCTTGAAGAGCAAATGTATTAAGAATGCACACTTAGACTTAGACTTAGACCTAAACTTTATTGATCCACAAGGGAAATAGTTTTGGGTACAGTAGCTCACTCATCAAATCTAATATATAACAGAGGGTAACAAAAATAGATGGAATAGCAACCAAAGAACAATAAACCAGTGTCAGATGAGACATAATTATAAAAAATAATAATAATAAAAAATAAATGTATCAATCAATCAATCAATCAATCAATCAAACGTTTATAAGGCGCTTTTCATACAAAATTGTAGCACAAAGCGCCCTACAGTGGTCAAGGATTAGAAGATTGACCTTTATTGATCTCGCACAGGAGAAGTTGTTTCTATATTTGACCCGGGGACCATCCCCATGATTTTGTTTTGTTATTTATGCTTTGGTCATAAATAATGTATATGTACAAATGTATATGTATATGTACAAATCAGCATTAAGTATAAAAGTAAGTAATAAAGTATAAAATACAATATCAAATAAGATGTCCGATCCCAGCTATATACAGTTGTAGAGAGTATTATCTGTTACATAAGTGTGAGTGTTGTACAGTTGTATGGAGTATAGTATGAATGTAGTCCTGTATCTCTCACTATTTGAGCGGAGCTGTAGGAGCCTTAGGTAGCAGATGTAAAAGATTTATGAGATAAAATAATAAAAGAACTAACTAATGAGTATTAAAGGTGTACTATGTAACCTTCTGTCTTTGTGACCACCACCTGCTTGTTCCCATGGAGCTGTTACGGCTTAACTGGAAGGCCCTAAACTTACTGTATCTAGTTTGCATTTATTTAGTTACAGATGTATTTATTGCTTTAGATAGCATGCATTCTTACTATAACAGGATTCTCTCCATAGGCTTGTAATTTGGGCTGGTGCTGTTACTTGCTTCTCCATTTAATGCCACACTGAGGAACATTCCAGACAAATTTCCATGGAGACAAGCAGGTATTATTTCTAAAATAAGATAAGATAAGAAAACTAACCACCAATGAGGAAATTGCATTCCAGTCGTAATAGAAAGACCTGTAGAAATTCAAAATAGAGAAAAATGAAAACAATACGCTTTTGAAAACATCACTCCCCCTTCTCGGGTAGAACGTAGCTGAAGTTGATGGGTGCTGGACTGTTTGGAGGTGCTTGGGTGTCACTATGCTGAAAGGCCAGTGGTGGGTGGGGTGGAGGGGATAAGTGTGTGTCCCAAAGAGGGGGGTACACAGGGTATAAGTGGAGCAGTGCTGGGCTGGTGAGGAGAGGGGACTTGGGACATTTTAAACCTACTTTCTATAGGCCTACTCAGGTTTCCAAACGCCTGCCAGCTACAAACCAATACCACCAAGTCACGAGAGAGGTGCGGGGTAACAGTATGCTGAGGTTTAACATGATAAAAAACATGCATTGTTTTTTTTAAGCTAGAAATGAAATTGCGAAAGAAAGATTCTTAAAAGGGGGCCCTCAAAGTCAATGGTGCTGTGTCTATTCTTTGCCTGCGAGCCGTCAAAATAATGGATTGTCACGCTAAATGGCCGGATACAAGGGGGTAGTGGGGCTGGCCAGGCGGGGTGCAGCGGAGCGGGAGGCGCTTATCAAGAGGGCTTTTCTGAGGGGTATTTAGTTAAATGGAAATGGACTGAAAGGATTGACAGGAGGGATCTGCTTCCAAGTCAATTTATTCCTCATTAAAAAGTACTGTCGAAGTCCTCCAAAGGTCTTAGTAGGTGTAGTTCAATAAGATGGAGATTTTGGTTCTTTATTCCTGTTCTAGTTTGGTAAAATAACTTGAAATGTATTTTTGATATTCAACAATGCACTTTTTGTGGTTGTGTTGATGGTGTTGTGTTTCTGTTAAATCCCAGTGTCGCCATCTCTTAATTCCAATTTGGCTTTATTTGGTTTGCATCAAGTTGAAAATCTAAACCTTGTTCTTCTGAATATAATCTGTCATATCTGTAATATTTATTCAACATGTGTCTTGGCTGTTAAGTTTGTTTTTAGGGGATATGTTCTGACTCTGGAAAAGTGGAGTAATTTGATGGATTTACAAGGATTTTGGGCAGAAGCTGAATGCCTGAATTAAGAGAGTAAAAGATGAGTGGTTGGTTTTGGCAGGCGAAAGGTTCAGATCAACTGTCTCTTGCCTTGACACGCAAACAAGTAGCATTAAAGAACCCATATTACGCAATTTTCTGATCTGTGTTATAATGTTATATCTTCTTTAAAAACATACCTGGAGATGTGTTTTGTTTCATTCACATATTTAACACACAAACCCTGCATATTTAGTTGTTTTCTCAAGCGGAAAACAGTCAGTTCCACCTTGTGATGTCATGTGGTAATACAGGAACTCCATACACCTTCACTGTTTTGAACATTTTAGTCTTGGAATTTCTAATATTGACCAAAGGTAAAAAGGTAGCTGTGAATGAAACATAATACAGTTGAGCAGTGAGCAGTGAGCAGACCAAGGTGGAAATGATGCAGAGGCCACACCTGTTTTGAGTTCAGTATTAATTATCCAGTCATCCATATTTCTGGATGCTTTTGATATAGTATTGAATAAACATTCAGTCTATAATAAAATGTTTAAGTTACCACCTTTTCCACTGTCTTAATTTATCTTTACAGGCCACAACACCAACAGTTTATAGTCACAGTTTATGTCAAAGTGGCTGTACTGGATTTTTGTCAATGTACCGTATTTTTCAGACTGTTGGGAAAACCAACCACTGGGGAGCACAAGCTAGTGTTCTTTAGGGAGCACGGGCTAGTGTTCTTTAGGGAGCACGGGCTAGTGTTCTTTAGGGAGCACGGGCTAGTGTTCTTTAGGGAGCACGGGCTAGTGTTCTTTAGGGAGCACGGGCTAGTGTTCTTTAGGGAGCACGGGCTAGTGTTCTTTAGTGCCGGTCCCAAGTCCGGATAAATGGTGAGGGTTGCGTCAGGAAGGGCATCCGGCGTAAAACTTTGGCCAAATCAAATGATGCGAGTCAACAAAACCATTTCCATACCGGATCGGTCGAGGCCCGGGTTAACAACGACCGCCAACAGTGCTGTTGACCCACAGGGTATTGTTGGAAATTGGGCTACTGTTGGGCGAAGACAAAGAAGAAGAGGAGGGAGATTGATTCAGGGAAAAAGAGAAAAGAGGAAGGTTAGAAGTGTCAGTCTGAAGTTTGGAACGTCGAATGTAGGTACAATGACAGGAAAAGGTAGAGAATTAGCTGATATGATGGAGAGAAGAAAAGTAGACGTTCTATGTGTACAGGAGACCAGGTGGAAGGGCAGCAAGGCTAGAAACATTGGAGGAGGTTACAAGCTTTTTTATCATGGCTTGGATGGAAAGAGAAATGGAGTAGGGGTGATCCTCAAGGAAGAACATGCAAAAAATGTGGTGGAGGTGAAACGAGTGTCAGACAGGTTGATGTGTGTGAGGGTAGAAATAGAAGGGATGATGATGAATGTTGTCAGCAGTTATGCCCCACAGGTGGGCTGTGAGTTAGTAGAAAAAGAGAAGTTCTGGAATGAACTTGATTTGGTGGTAGAGAGCATCCCCAGAGGAGAGAGAGTTGTGATTGGAGCAGACTTTAATGGTCATGTAGGTGAAGGGAACAGAGGTGATGAGGAAGTGATGGGCAGGTTTGGTGTTAGGGATAGAAACTTAGAAGGACAGGCAGTGGTAGACTTTGCAAAGAGATTGGAAATGGCAGTGGTAAACACCTATTTCCAAAAGAGAGAGGAACACAGGGTGACCTACAAGAGTGGAGGTAGGTCCACACAGGTAGATTATATCCTGTGTAGAAGAGGTAATCTGAGGGAGATTAGGGACTGTAAAGTGGTGGTAGGTGATTGTGTAGCCAAACAGCACAGAATGGTAGTGTGTAAGATGACGATGGAGATGAGAAAGAGGAAGAGAGTCAAGACAGAGAAGAAAATCAAGTGGTGGAGGTTAAGGAAAGAGGAATGTTGTGAGGACTTCAGGAAGGAAGTGAGGGCCGTCCTGGGCCCTGTTGAGGAGTTCCCAGACGATTGGAAGACTACGGCCAGGGTGATTAGGGAGACAGGTAGGAAGGTTCTAGGTATGTCTTCTGGGCAGAGAAAAGAAGACAAAGAGACTTGGTGGTGGAACAATGAGGTTCAGGAGAGTGTCCAGAGGAAGAGGTTAGCAAAGAAGAGATGGGACAGTGAGAGGACAGAAGAAAATAGACTAGAGTACAGAGAGAGGGCAAAGGAGGTAAAGAGGGAAGTGGCAAAGGCCAAACAAAAGGCATATGAGGAGTTGTATGATAGGTTAGACACAGAGGAAGGAGAAAAGGAGTTGTATACATTGGCAAGACAGAGAAATCAAGCTGGTAAGGATGTACAGCAGGTGAGGTTGATTAAGGGCAAAGATGGAAATGTAGTCACCAGTGAGGAAAGTGTGTTGAGTAGATGGAAGGAATACTTTGAGGAGTTGTTAAATGAGGAAAATGAAAGGGAGCATAGAAATGAGGAGCCAGACACTATCAGGAAAAAGGTAGATCAGATTAGAAAGGATGAAGTTAGAAAGGCCCTAATGAGGATGAAGAGTGGAAAGGCAGTGGGTCCTGATGACATACCAGTGGAGGTATGGAAGCGCTTAGGAGAAGTGGCAGTAAATTTCCTGACTAGGTTGTTTAATGAAATTTTAACGAGTGATAAGATGCCAGATGAGTGGAGGAAAAGTGTTCTGGTGCCAATTTATAAGAAGGGTGATGTGCAGAGTTGTAGCAATTACAGAGGGATAAAGTTAATGAGTCATACAATGAAGATTTGGGAGAGAGTAGTTGAGACGAGGTTGAGGAAGGAAGTTGAGATTAGTGAACAACAGTTTGGTTTCATGCCCAGAAAGAGCACCACAGACGCAATATTTGCCTTGAGGATTCTGATGGAGAAGTACAGAGAAGGCCAGAAGGAGCTACATTGTGTTTTTGTAGATTTAGAAAAGGCCTATGACAGGGTACCAAGGGAGGAATTGTATGAGGAAGTCAGGAGTGGCAGAGAAGTATGTTAGGTTGGTGCAGGACATGTATGAAAATAGTACAACAGTAGTGAGGTGTACTGTTGGAAGGACAGAAGACTTCAAGGTGGAGGTGGGACTACATCAAGGATCGGCTCTGAGCCCCTTCTTGTTTGCTTTGGTGATGGACAGATTAACAGATGAGGTCAGACAGGAGTCGCCATGGACTATGATGTTTGCAGATGACATCGTGATCTGCAGTGAGAGTAGGCAGCAACTAGAAGAAAATCTAGAGAGGTGGAGGTTCGCATGAGAGAGAAGAGGGATGAAGGTCAGTCGTAGCAAGACAGAGTACATGTGTGTAAATGATAGGGGGAACAGTGGAACAGTGAAGTTACAAGGAGCAGAGGTGGTGAAGGTGGAGGATTTTAGATACTGCAGGATGGAACAGCTGGAGAAAAGTGTCAGGAGTGATCTGCGATAGAAGAGTGCCAGCTAGGGTGAAGGGAAAGATTTACAGGACAGTTGTGAGACCAGTCATGATGTATGGATTAGAAACACTTGCAATAGGCAGAAGACAGGAGGCAGAGCTGGAGATAGCAGAGTTAAAGATGCTCAGATTCTCTTTAGGAGTGACAAGGATGGACAGGATCAGGAATGAGGTCATCAGAGGGACAACACAGACAGGAAGGTTTGGAGAAAAAGCTAGAGAAGCCAGATTGAGATGGTTTGGACATGTTCAGAGGAGGGACAGTGGATATATTGGTAGAAGAATGTTAGAGATGGAGCTACCAGGTAGGAGACAAAGAGGAAGACCAAAGAGGAGATTTATGGATGCAGTGAGGGAGGACATGGAGGTAGTTGGAGCCAGAGTAGAAGATACAGAAAACAGGGCGAGATGGAAAAAATTGATTCGCTGTGGCAACCCCTGAAAAAGGGACAAGCCGAAAGGAGAAGAAGAAGAAGAAGACCGTATTTTTCAGACTATAAGTCATCCAAAAAATGCATAATGAATTTAAAAAAAACAAAAACATATATAAGACAGACTATAAGTCGCACTTTTTGGGGGAAATTTATTTGATAAAATCTGAGACCAGGAACCAGGATTTCATCTTGAAAGGCATGTATTTCAATTTCAAAGGCAATAGTAATAATAACAACAGAATATAGAACAACAGCCTGTAAAGGTAACATATTAATATGTTACGTTAACAGATAACTATAAAATAAATAACATACCATTACAAGTTTACCAAACTCTCCATCTCACTGCAAATCACTAAATCCACTGAATTCATCCTGGGTGTCACTTTGGAGCAACTCCGCGAACTCCGGAGGTAAACATTTTCAGTGGTACAGAAGTAATAGTAGTAGCAGATACTGGCACACAAGCCTACAGCACTCAAGGCCTGTGAAAATTGTAATATATAAGTCGCTCCAGAGTTTAAGTCGCAGCACCCAAATCATGAAAAAAAGTGTAACTTATAGTCCAAAAAATACGGTAGTGGCAACATTTGTTTTGACCCAGTACAGATATATTGTAAAAGTAGCTTTTAGGCTTAAAATGAGACCTCTATGTGCTGTCTGCATCTAATTATTGAGCGTTTTATCATCCGAGAATCAGGAAGTAACACTGGTACAGCATGCTAAATTTTGCTAATGCCATGACTGCAGGTTGTGGAAAGCCCTTATATTTCTCCTGCGTGAGATCAATAAACCCATAGCGGTTAAGAATTATGCTAGGAATGCTTTAGGAAACTGGGGAATGAACTAGTTATTTTTTCACATTTTAAGTGTTAATATTACACCAAAATGTGAAAGTTACACCACAATTGAAAAAAAAGGATATGTAATCCATACTTTACTTGCATTAGTTACATATAAAAACTCGCTAAATGGCTTGGAAACCACTGTTCATCTTTTGGGAGTTTATTTTCTTGCATTTCTCCTGTTTTGGCCTTTTCCTTCCAGGCGTTTCTTTGCTTTGATGTATATTTAATACATCTCAAGCTCCAAACTTACAAATATCTTTATTCTCATTCCTTTTGACACTACCTAATCAATAACTGACAACAAATTGATTTCTTGAAGGAAAGAGAGAGGGGCCTCTGGTGAGTCTGGTGTGCGCTCTGTGGAGAGGTGAGACAGATCGAACCTCTGTGCTTTTGCGTCACATACAGTCACAGATGAATAATAATTTGATTTTGATTTATTACTGCATTTAGTGGAACAGTATGCAAATTTGAAAATGCTTTCCAAAAGAGACAAAAGAAAACATGTATTTCACAAAGTAGTATTTTTTTAATCCAGTGTACACTTGGAAAACCAAATGTGAAAGAGACATTAAAGATTTGGCTTTATTGATTGACAAAGATATTCCCCAAATCCTTGTTATAAATTCTTTGTACACTCTGCAATGTTTGAACCTCTCCTCCGGGCGTCTCATTTCCCCTGGTATGTTTGCATATAACATGATTCCAATTGATTTTGATTCACACCCAGATCTTTGTACGCTAGCTTGTTTATTCTCTTGACCCAATATGTCTGTTATATTTCAAATCCTGCTTGTGAACAGTGAGGTTAGCTCCAGCTCATCCCATGGCTATACACTTTTAATAATGTGTATTCCACCTTCCAGTGCTCAGTCTCCGTGGGCCTGTCGAGAAACCTAGCCAAGCATGCACAGCCCCCCTCCCCTGAGTTTGGATGTGAGAAAGATGAGATGCTGCAATACTTTTCTAATGGATTGTTGTTAGTGCCTTTGGGCCTCCCAGGGTTTTTTGAAATGCAACATGGGCCCTATTTCTCTTTGCGAATTTTCAAGCCGAGAAACTAGATTCTGGGCGTTTATTCAAGAAAGCATTGACTTGTGAGCGCAGCAGAGGAAAGTCGTCATCTCACGGTGCTTGTATCTGACAAAGTCCATGTTTGGATGGGAACCAGTGCGAAGCAGAGAGCATTAATCTAATAAATGATTCCCCTGTAGTATTAGGAAACACCTGGTGACTGATCTAGCTTTTTATGCCAAAGATAATGGATTTCTGAAGGCTGCCACATGGGTCTATTAGCCCCCCACAGGCAGTTAATTAAATCAAATAGAGCTCATATCAATACAGTTTTATACATACTGCTATTATTGATTTATTTTCTGCTTTATAGTTAACCTTCAAACAAATATTTCTGTCTTCCTTATTCACAAATCAATCTGGCATAGGTTTTTATGTTATGTGCCCTTTCAGATACAAACTTTTCCTTTCTTTACCTATTCAAAAGGGAAAATCCTCCAACAAAGGTAGTCCGTATATGGATCCTGAGCCCAGTGCTTCTCACAGGTTGTCCCAACCAGCAGCAGCATTTAAGGAAGGGTCAAATGCAGACTTTAACCTAAAGGTGGACTATACAACTCTGTAGTAGAGGGTCCACTACTCTCCATGGAGCTGTGATTGCTATGCCTGGAATGTTCCACAGTATAGCTTTACACATGCCATCAAGTTACAGGTCAGATTTGTGGACTGGCAAACCCACTCACAGTAAGAATACATGCATTTATGGTTGTTTGTGTCACCCCTACTGAAATATTTGAGCAGGACTTAACTAATGTGTAGCACAAGACTTTTTTGCACTCATTTTTGCTTTTATACTGGGTTGTAAATATCCATCTGTGTTGTATTTATCTTAAATGTCTACTTAAATGTCTGCACTGTAGCGAGATGCTTTCAATCTCATTGTGAGTGTGTATAATGTAAATTGTACATACAGTATGAATAGTGACAGTAAAATAGTGACATTCTATTCATTCTGTTCTATTCTATTTCAAGATATTTTATTTTTAAAGGCACAATATGGAACATTCTAGACAAAGCAATATCATATCCATGGAGGTTAGCAGGTGGCAGACCCCTCACCAAGTTGCACACTGCATTTTTTACAAACAATAGTTGTCATTGATGTTTTTGATGCATTTGAACAGCATTCATTTTTGCTGCTGAAGGTTCAAAGATGGAAGCATGTTGTGGATCATCTGGCATTATGAATCCCACTGTTGTTAGGCAGGGCCCCCTGACTGCATTATGCATAAAGTCCTCCCAAAACCATAAACAGCCCTGAAAATCTCAAGAAACCTCACCATGTCTTATGACTTCAGCTTATTCTGTTAAAACCCAAAGGAGAGCGCACGCACAAATGCATCAGCGCAGTCCTGCAAACCCGAGCCTGTGCACTATATAAACACTACCGGACTGGCTGTCGGTGTCTTTTTCCTGGACGCTCACACTTACCCAAACACAGGGGGAGGTGGGAGGGTGCCAGTCCTGTGTCCTCTCAGGGTCTATTTCGGAGGCGACGAGAAAATGATCAAAGCTCAGTGCCCACAATCCAGGAATGACCTTCTAAATGTCTCAGATGTCTCCCCTTACACTCAAATATACTCATCTTCTACACCCATGTGTATATGGCTACGTGCGCTCAGACCGGAGGTGTGCAGATTCCTACTGGAAACCAACCTACGTCTGTTGGACCTAATAAGTGTTAGAGTGCCCAGTCTTTCCACTTACCACTTGACATGTGTGAGATGGATTTCAGTATGTTCTTTTAGAGAGCACGGGTGGTATAGTATTTTAATTGCAAGCTTATTTGTTACCCATCTTAGAAGTCAATAGTTAGAACAGTTCACAGCAAATGAACAGGTGCATGTCCTTAATGCATGTGGAATATATTTGGATTATGCCCATAGTGTGATGAAGTTTTCCCAGTAGCTTCTTAGTGGCAATGGAAGAATCAGTCTTGCCTCTATCTGATCTGGCCCTATACAGCTCTGGAAAAAAATAAGAGACCACTGCAAAATTATCAGTTTTTCTGATTTTACTACTTGTAGGTATGTGTTTGGGCAAAAGGAGCATTTTTGTTTGAGTCTATAAACTACTGACAACATTTCCCCCAAATTCCAAATAAAATATTGTCGTTTAGAGCATTTATTTGCTGGAAATGACAAATGGTCAAAATAACAAAAAAGATACATGTTTTCAGACCTCAAACAATGCAAAGAAACAAGATCAAATTCATTTTAAAACAACATAATACTAATGTTTACACTTAAGAAGAGTTCAGAAATCAATATTTGGTGCAATAACCCTTATTTTTAATCACAGCTTTCATGCGTCTTGGCATGCTCTCCACAAGTCTTTCACATTGTTTTTGGGTGACTTTATTCCACTCCTGGTGCAAGAACTGAAGTAGCTCAGCTTTGTGTTTGTGTTGGAATTCAACAGACGCTGGAATGGAATGGCTGTAATACATGTAGAGATGCTGATTTCAGAAAAAAAATGCAGTGGTCTCTTATTTTTTCCAGAGAATATTCACTTTAAGGATTAGTCAAAATAATACATTAACATAATTCTGTTTTTCTTACATGGCTCTTACAAAAAGATATTTGTAGGTCTGTCTGTATTTTCTTCAGATGTTTTTGCACTACCCCTTTTAATACATTATTCTCTCCTTAAATCCTTGTAATACTGGTGTTACTTTCTAAAATTCCCATTGAGGTTTTGTTGCAGTGGTCACCTCAGGCCCTCATCCTTTCCTTTACATCCTTTGTGCTCTGTTCTTTACTGGTGTTAGGCCCGGGGTTAGAGGTCATAAAACAGAGGGGTGATAAATGCTTCCAGGTCAGCTCTCTTGTCTCGGGGAGATGACTCGAGACCTGACAGCCACTGCATGGTCAGTGAGCTGGAGAGGTAGAACTGACTGCTCCGCTACACTCTTTCTCCTCATATGCCACACATGAGGAGCCCAGCTGCTACAGGCCTGTTCATAAGCACAAAAGGGACACATCAAAGAATCACTAGTGGTGTAAACTTGTTCTGGTTAGTGGAGAAATTAGCAAGTGAAGTGAACCAATTTCAGCTTGTCTTGTTTCTATTTATTTCTAAGTCTCCCCAATTTATCTACTTAAAGCAATATTAAAGCTTCAAATCGATTGTGTACATTCCCTGATTTAAGTTACCACTCACAACTTTGAATGAATCATTTTTACTATTGAGCATTGTTATTCAGTTCTGTTTTACTTGGATACTGTACTGAAATATGACAATACCACTCACTCCAAACAGCAGGACTGAGGGCCAAAAGATAAACATGTGTACAATATGACCCAAGTTGGAGTCTCCTGCTGGGCTTCTGTGCTTTGTGCTCTGGCTCCCCCATGCTAAAACTAATCTATCTGACTTTCATAAATAGTTTAATCTGATTAGCATTCCCGCCGGTATGAACACCACACAGAACAGAGTGGCAGAGGTCACACACCACAGGCCGAGAAATACCTCTGCACACAAATACTTCGATTAACAGGACCATTAGCTGCTGAAAAACACCTGATGTCATTGTTTCAAATTAGGCCCTGTGTAGTGTATATTAAGGTGATGAAACAATCACAAAAACATCATATGTTTACATTTTTGCTATTAAAAAAAGGTGACTAACGTTTTCAAAAAATGTTTCACTGTAATTTCTTTTAGCAAATTATCATATATATATAAATTTACATTCATTTCCCACACATTGGAGGTAAGTGGGGAGAAGTACCTTGCTCAAGAACACAATGGCAGCGTCCATTGCCACTAGGGATGGGAAAAGAGCTCATGCCACAAGATCTCGCAAGACAAATTTTTCCATAAGATTTTGCACAAATGACATAAGAAAAGTTATTATACATATAGATATTTTTTCCATGTGCTTCATTTGGACTAAAAAGAGCTAAGTGCTGGCAAGTTGAACCACAAATTATTATTATTACTATTAGGTATTAAGTTATGCCCAACTCTGATCTTGTGTCTTGTCTTGTCTCATGGAAACTGTGTCTTGTCCCACCCTTAAAGTGCATTTGACTTAATTTGGTGGGATTATAATTATGTAAATATAAATTATAGTTTTACACTGAAAGAAGTAGTTTGCAAAGAAAAGTAAAAAAAAATATGTTCAACAAAATAATAGGAAATAGAGAGTTCTAAAACATCACATCACACTAGGGAGAATTCTGTCCAAAAGTTTGTCGCGATTTACATTTAAGAAACATTTTTTTCTAATACTTTCAACTTTAATTCAGGTGCTTTCTTATATCTGTGTTTGTCAGATAATAATATCTGTGTGTAGAATTCCTCAGTCGTCCAGGTAGAATCCATGGCAAAAGGAGAAATTTAATTTGTTAACTGGACAAAATGATAAAAGGAGAAGTTCAATTTGTCAACTGGACAAAGTTTGTTTGGTTGAAAACGTTTCGCCGCTCATCCGAGAGGCTTCGTCAGCTCTTGGTTCTTGTGCTGGTTAGACACTGCTTATATCTAGCTGCCGGGAGGCGCTCCCTACACTGAAAAAGCACTGAAAACGATCCCCACTAATCTGTCTCTTTGTTTACTCTGGCAACTAGTTTCACCTCCCTATTCAACGTCTAACGACCCTCTCCACCCCTCTGCCCTGGATCATCTGCCCTAATGTTTCTTTGTCTATTTTGACTGGTCTAAGAATCGAATTATAAATGGGAGACAAGTTATGTCTAACTCCCCCATTTCTGTTTAACGACAAATTCTCTTTTTTGACAAAAATAGCCTCTTTAACTCCCCTCTCAAACCAGTTCTTTTCCCTGGCTAAGATCTGAACCTCACTGTCCTCAAAAGAATGGCCCGTGGCTTCTAGGTGAAGATGGACGGCAGATGACGGTCCACTCTGGCACGCCCGCCTGTGTTGGAACATCCTCTTGTGAAATGGCTGTTTGGTTTCCCCAATGTAACGCTCACTGCAGTCTTCACTACACTGAATGGCGTAGACCACATTGCTTTGTTTGTGGCTCGGTGTTTTGTCCTTTGGGTGGACGAGTTTTTGTCTTAAAGTGTTTGTGGGTTTGAAATAGACTGGAATTTCATATTGTCTGAAAATCCTCTGTAGTTTTTCCGAAACGCCGGCCAGGTACGGAATCGCTACCCCTTTCCTCCTGGGTTCGGATTCTCTGTTGTCTTGTTTCTTGCCCTTGTCTCTCTTGGTTTTGTTGACAGCCCATTTAGGATATCCACAAACCGAGAGGGCTTCCTGCACATGTTGTTCTTCTTTCTCCTTACCCTCTGTGCTTGTGGAAACCACTTGGGCCCTGTGTTGTAATGTCCGAATAACACCCAGTTTGTGCTGCAGTGGGTGGTGTGAATCAAAAAGCAGGTATTGGTCTGTGTGTGTGGGCTTCCTGAAGACTTCTACTTGGAGTCCCCGGTCTCCTCCTTTCGTTACTGCACAATCTAAGAATGCCAATGTGTTATCATTGGCATCTTAGGGCCCCATGATAGGGGAGACCGGTGAGCCCATCGCACAGCCATGGATCTGCCTGTAAAAGTTCCCTCTGGCAGGCAGATCCATGGCTGTGCCATGGGCTCACCGGTCTCCCCTATCATGGCTAATTTATACATGGAACAATTTGAACAGAGTGCCTTAGCTTCATATCCAGGCACTCCGCCCACACACTGGTTTCGTTATGTTGATGATAATTTTACAAAAATCAAAATTCAAGATTTGGAACCTTTCACTGCACATATCAATTCTGTAGATCCTAATATCAAATTCACCCGTGAAGATGCCAAGGATAACACATTGGCATTCTTAGATTGTGCAGTAACGATAGGAGGAGACCGGGGACTCCAAGTAGAAGTCTTCAGGAAGCCCACACACACAGACCAATACCTGCTTTTTGATTCACACCACCCACTGCAGCACAAACTGGGTGTTATTCGGACATTACAACATAGGGCCCAAGTGGTTCCCACAAGCACAGAGGGTAAGGAGAAAGAAGAACAACATGTGCAGGAAGCCCTCTCTGTTTGTGGATATCCTAAATGGGCTTTCAACAAAACCAAGAGAGACAAGGGCAAGAAACAAGACAACAGAGAATCCGAACCCAGGAGGAAAGGGGTAGCGATTCCGTACCTGGCCGGCGTTTCGGAAAAACTAGGATTTTCAGACAATATGAAATTCCAGTCTATTTCAAACAAACAAACACTTTAAGACGAAAACTTGTCCACCCAAAGGACAAAACACCGAGTCACAAACAAAGCAATGTGGTCTACTCCATTCAGTGTAGTGAAGACTGCAGTGAGCGCTATATTGGGGAAACCAAACAGCCACTTCACAAGAGGATGTACCAACACAGGCGGGCGTGCCAGAGTGGACCGTCATCTGCCGTACATCTTCACCTAGAAGCCACGGGCCATTCTTTTGAGGACAGTGAGGTTCAGATCTTAGCCAGGGAAAAGAACTGGTTTGAGAGGGGAGTTAAAGAGGCTAATTTGTCAAAAAAGAGAATCCGTCGTTAAACAGAAATGGGGGAGTTAGACATAACTTGTCTCCCATTTATAATTCGATTCTTAAACCAAGTCAAAACAGACAAAGAAACATTAGGGCAGACGATAAAGGGCAGAGGGGTGGAGAGGGTCGTTAGACGTTGAATAGGGAGGTGAAACTAGTTGCCAGAGTAATTTGAAAAACAAAGAGACAGATTAGTGGGGATCGTTTTCAGAGCTTTTCCAGTGTAGGGAGCGCCTCCCGGCAGCTAGATATAAGCAGTGTCTAACCAGCACAAGAACCAAGAGCTGACGAAGCCTCTCGGATGAGCGGCGAAACGTTTTCAACCAAACAAACTTTGTCCAGTTGACAAATTGAACTTCTCCTTTTATCATGGATTCTACCTGGACGACTGAGGGACTTTTCTCGTAACTGGACAAAAGTTTATTTGGTCAGCTCATCCAAGCTGCTTCTTCACTTCTCTGACCAGAACTGAAGAAGCAGCTTGGATGAGCCACGAAACATATTCAACCAAATAAACTTTTGTCCAGTTGACAAATTGAATTTCTCCTTTTGCCTTTTTTCATGTAGGGTAGGTTTGCTCTAGGTAATAATATTGAAATTCCCTAGTGTGATGTCACGATTTCCAACCAGAAAGTAAAATTTTAAATGTAAAACATGTCCAAATTGGGAAAACAAGTGGAAATGTTTTTTTTTTGTTTTTTTGGGTTTTTTTTTAAATATTAAATATAATGATCTTAAAATGTATTTTCCTTTTCAGTTGTGAAGTGAAGCGACCCATGCCTTTTCCAGAATGCCTTGATTGGACAGTGTTTATGTTGAGCGTGTGTCTGACATGTGGAGCGTTCCTCCCACACCGCAGAAGAAAGTCCAGTCTGGTTTGTGTGGGTTTGACTTGGGCAGCGGAGAGGGGAGAGGGGAAAAAGACTGACCAAGGGGAAAGAGACTGACCAAGGAAGGGTCGATGAAGGAAAGATTGTTTTAATAGTTTGAGCTGAGACAAAACAGACAGAGCCAGAGATGTTACAGTTGTCATAACAATTATAGCCATACGTCTTGCTCTGGATAGGATTTTTGATACATTGGCATTGCCAAAGTCTGATATTTTCATTAATTTATATATAAGCTCTGTGGAGATTTATACTCCTATTTTTTCCCTTTAAAGGCCCATTTAATGCCTTGAACAACTTTCAACATCCTTTGAATAGAGGACATTTTTAACATATTCACTATTTTATGAATAAAAAGTATACTGGTTAACATCTGCCACTGTCAGGGTTGTTTCTTGTTTTATCAGGGCTCTGTGCAAGATTAATCAGAACTGAGAGTTTTTTTGGCCTTATATTGGTTATATGACCTGTGTCTATTTCTGGACAAGGATATTATCTTATTTCTTGTTTGAAACTAAATTTACTGTATTTATATTACATCAAAATAGAAGAATGCATTGACACATTCTATCCCATTAATACACTGCACTAAAAGTTACCATGTTAGTGGTGGGGCCTTGTACATTTGCACAGTTGTGAAAAAATAATCCATAGACAGGTACAAAGAACTTTAGCAACATATTGCAAAAAGTAAAGCAGTTGAAGTTATAAAAGAAACGTAACTGCATTTCACACCAAAAAAATATGAGTGTGGCAAATTAAAGGCAGTATAATTTAAGTCCAAAGTGTGAGATGGAGATTAGGAGAGGTGGTCCAGGAGAAGGGCAGAGACAGAAGGGTCACATTCCTGTAGTGCATCCAACCTGGTGCTGCTGGACTGTCCAGTGTAAACACAGCGTGGAGGTGGAGGGCAGTCTGTCACAGCCAGTCAGAGGGACTAGAGCCATCAGGAACTAAGCAGGACAATTTTTCCCAACTCCTTATTCAAATTTATATATCTGCCTTTTCACGGAGATGTTCTGTGTTAGCCAGTCATAAAAAGACATTTTTTTGTGGAGATTTTTTTTATATTGTGGAAAAATAAAGAAATGTAAATATTTGAAATATCAACAAATAGGCCTACTATTACAACGACAACATAAATGCCTCGTGTAACTGCACCAAAAACATGCTCCATAGGTAAAATCATCCAGCTGAGGTCCTGACCAAGCCTAAGCAGTAAGATCATGGAGATGGGTCCCCAGGCGCCTGAGAAATGAGCTGCCCACTGCTCCGGAAGGATGGGTCAAATGCAGAGAAATAATTTCCCTATAGGGATAAATAAAGGATAATAAAATAAAATGAATTAATTAATTAAAAATACAAAACTGCCATGAAACCTGCAAAGGAAATGTATGGACTTCATGGAGCTAGACTGCCCTCTGCTGGATAACAATAATAAGTGCAACTGCTCAAAGACAAGCAACAACGGTAAAAGGAGAAATTCAATTTATCAACAGAGCAAAGTTTATTTGGTCGAAGACGTTTCGCAGCTCATCCAATCTACTTCGTCAGTTCAACAACAATGGTGATATTTCAAATGTTTAAATGTAGAACATCAAGAAGCACAGCAAATGAATATGCAATCAAAATAAATATACATTAAACCTAAAATCCTTAAATTACCGTATATTACAGAATAAATTACCGTATATTACAGAATAGAGTTAACAAAAAAACAAAAAAACAAAAAACATAAAACTCAAAAATGCGCAATAAAACCATTTACCATACTAGTAAACAGTTTGCTTACTTAAAATGATAAATGCAAGAAAGGCAATATTTGGTGCAATAACCCTTATTTTTAATCACAGCTTTCATGCGTCTTGGCATGCTCTCCACAAGTCTTTCACATTGTTCTTGGCTTGGGTGACTTTATTTCACTCCTGGTGCAAGAACTGAAGTAGCTCAGCTTTGTGTTTGTGTTGGAATTCAACAGACGCTGGAATGGAATGGGTGTAATACATGTAGAGATGCTGATTCAGAAAAAAATGCAGTGGTCTCTTTTTTTTTCCCCCAGAGCTGTATACTGTATGTACAATACAAAGGGCCAAATATGCAGTGTATTCAAGTAGTCATTTCAATATCTTGATTAGCCGGCGTATATCTGCACCTGTAATGCACATTCAAACAGTCACAAGTCATTTTATAAGGACTATAGACCTATAGTGAATAGATAAAGAATATACGTAAGCCTTTACCTGTGCTTGTGCTTTTTATAAACACAGAAACATGCAACTGCAACTCCAATAGCAAATACAATACATATAAGAACTATAATAGTCAGCTTCACAGCATTGGTTTTTTGTTTACCTTTTGAAGAAAAAAAGGTTTGTAAATTATACACAATAAATAATTTAATATTAAAATATTATCTGAACCACCTGAATTGCCTATTACGGAACGCATTGTGAATCAGGATGAATCTAATGTGGCTTGAAGAATGGTTGTGATGTTGTTGTTTTTTTTCTTTTTTCTGGCATATTGCCCATCTGTACCACATTGAATTGTTTCCATAGCTTGGCAGGTTTTCATACTGTATGACTTTTCTGACTTGGCATGCATATGATACATGAACCATTAGTGACAGTGATGTATTTTTCCAAAGTCTGAATTCTGCTCCTAACCAAATCTTTTGACCTTTTCAATGGCTGAATTTTGATCCCTATTAATTTTCTTTTCTAAAATAAGATTGTATTCTAAAGGCTGTTATGTCATTGTAATCTAGAATGTGAAAAAAGCATTTACCCCTCAACTAAAGGTTATCTGTTACTCACAGATAGAGAGAACTGGGGAGGTCCAGATCCCATCCACAGAACAGGTGATGTTCTGCTGCTCCCCAGTGGAACAGTTAAAGGATGCCGTACTGGAGAGGTTGAATAACTGCGTATTGTTGTCTTGTTCAGAGTTTTCATCTCTCCATATCAAAGTGGTAGGCTCCCACATAATTTTTTTGGGGGGGTAGCCACTGTGTGAAGAGCACTTCACCCAGCATTTCTCCATATTTTCTGTACAGTTGAGGAGCTGTATTGAAGGTGTGCTGTAGTTGGCTGATTGACAAAACACAAAAGAAAGCAACATACATGCATACATAAAAACATACTTACATACAACAACAAAAATAAATGCACAATATGGTGAACAACAACTCTTGTGTGTGGAAATTGCTTATCCTTGCGATTATAACAATAATACAAAAGTACAAAAAATATTAAATTACATTTATATGAATATACTGTATTTTCAGTATATTTGTATTATTATTAATGATATGATGTGCTGTAAATTACATGAATTGTATTGGTGTCTATTATATCTTATACTTAACAAGTAAATTTGCTTTCTCTTAATAAAAATAAATTGAAAAAAACAAACAAAAAAAACAAAAAACAAAACCCTATCTCCAGTTGCACCCATTTTGGAACATATCTAATATTTGGGTACACATAGTGGTACCCAAATAAGCATTCTTTATGCTTTGTATAAGAATGATAAGAAATGTTTAAGCACATTTTAAAATGATTACATTAAAATCTAACAGGAGTAAATTGGGGGAGACATAAAGATTGGTAGCTTCACTCTACTTTTCTCTCCTTAGTTCACACTCTTGTTGTGCCCCAGTGTGTGCCCAGTACTTTATTTGAAATGTACCTGTGATGGTCAGCTCTATGTTAAGGTAATTTATAGGATGGATGGATGGATGGACTCCAATGGGCTCAATCTGACAGGTGTACAATCCGGCATGAGAAACATTCAGTCGAGATATGATGATGCTATGGTTCTCTTTGACCACTCTGCTGTTTGGCCATGGATTATTGACTGAAATGTTTTTATGTATGTGATAACCATTCACAAAGTCATCCCCTTTCATTAAATACAAGAGCTCGTATTCCACGCCTGGCTTAAGTGGACAGCGGAAAACAGCTTCTTCCCCAACATGTCTCATCAGCTTCTCTACAGAGCCTGAAAGACAAGCAAAATCATTAAGAAACAAATATTAAATTTAGCATCATTAACATTATGATATTACTCAGTGTTTACATGCTATTTAGTCAATAAAAAGCGCGTTTATTGTCAAATTTAAAAGAACACATTTAGGTTAGGTTTGTTTGTCTGGTGTAGTTATTTACCAGTGTTATTTTGTTATTAACAACTTTATGAAATTAGATATTCTTTGTACAAACATTTCTGATTACTTTAAGTGGTGGGGTCCAATAATCAAATTTCCTGCTTCTTACATTGTGCATTTACAGTTCTTGTTCTTGTTCTTGTGTTGTGTTGTGTGTTGTGTTGAGAGAACAATTCAACTCACCCGCTGCAAAAGCAATGAAGAGTGACAAAATCAACATGCACTGCCACAGTAGTTGTTTATGACTAAAAACAATTGCACATTAAACACATTATATTAATAGGTACATATTTTCAGGGTTAGTTTAAGACTCAGTGTTAGACTGTTGAATCTGGACAGGATAATTATTACTATTTCTGCTACTACTGTACTATAATTATTACTATTACTTTATGACATACTTACACAGTGTCTTGGTGGAAGCTGACCTGTTCAACAACAAAGATAAAAAAAGATTTACAAAAAAATCTAATGTATTTCCCTATTGTCAGACTCTCAACTTTATCATCTAAACATTATTACAAAGTTGAGGTGTTATTTAACTATAACTAGAATTAGAACTAAAACTAGAACTATATATATAAAGATTTGACCTTTTTATGTGATCAGTGACAGTGATGTGGCACTTGCTATGGCATAATCACATACTTTTTTATAGCAGACAAGTCAAGACAAGAGTCAATACTTCGGTTAAATAAATGTACTGTCAACAGGTATTTCACAAGTCATAATGTATGGAAGAAACTACTTTTTTGAAATGCACACACTGTTGTTAATATCTTTTGATAATTCCTAAAAATGTAAATATATTAAAAAATACATTTTGTGTTTAGCATACAGAAATCCTTATTTCATGTGCAAGCTTTTTTCTAGTTGGGTTATAGTTCTTAAAAAATTACAAAGACGTGTGTGCAGACATCTGAAATATTTTTTACAGATAAGCTAGTGCTAGCATTCATTCATGATTAAACTTGTCTATTCAGGACACACTGCTCTCACTTCCTCTCCACAAAGTCCATAATCCCAAATCAAATGATAACGTAAATAAAAGTAAAGTTAAAATAGAATAAATAAAATAATAGAATATCATAATAGAATAAAATGAAATTCTTAATCTTGCTTACCATCTTGCTGCTGTCCTTGCCAGTCACTACTTGAGAAATGAACTTCCTCACTGTGACTGACAACTACGCAGTGGATAGTGGGTTGGTTATATAAACATTCAGCTACCCACAAACAGACAAAACAATTATCTAATGCTGTCATTGGCATGTTGGAAATGCAACTGAAACTTAACATAGCAACAAAATGATCATGAAACAAAGTTAAGCATATATTTTTCTTTTGACTTACAAATAATTGTATGCACCGTGACAGTCAAATGTATGTGTGTTTTCTCAACAGATTCATGCTACTTTTATTGCATGGGGCTGAAGGATATATTGTCCAAATGTGTCAGAGGAGAACATTGAACTTTGATGTTAAACTCACCTCAGTTTGTTTTCCAAGTACAATGTGAAACTATGTGAGTGTGTGTTTGCATACTGTATGTCTGTCATCTTGACCATCTGTAACCCTTCCAGTCTGAACAGACGTTCAGTGGCATGTGTTGTGTTGATTTGCCTTTATTGCTTGTATTTATGACAGTGTCTGTGAAAACATTTCTCCCGTTATGGACAATAAAGGTATAACTATCTACAAAATGTAGTCTGTTTGTTTATGTGGCTCCTGCACAGGGTGCTTAGTTACCACATTTGGTTATTTAAATTTCTGTTAGGCCTACAGTATATTTCTCAATAATAAAGATAGGATAAGACTTTATTGATCTCACAATAGGAGAAATTTACTAATAAATAAATGTCAAGTAGCATTTTGTTTTAAGTTTTTCGCCCAATTTAAAATGTCTAATGATTAGAGGCGGGAGACATGTCAATTATGAAATTGAATAAACCTAAAAAAAAGAAATGTTGGGGCACTGGGAGAAAAAAACACCCCTATCTCCAATTGAGCTCCCATTTTTAAACATGGGTACACACAGGACATCCAAATAAGCAATCTTTATGCTTTGTATAAGAATTATAAGAAATATTTACACACCTTTTTAAATTATTACATTAATAAACTTTAAAAAAAAGAAAGAAAAGAAAAATATTGAGGCACTGGTAGCAGGCTTGGACTGCCAATCTGTACTAGCCAGTGGGCCGGTCCACCTCAGACCACAATTGGGCCGGTCCGACCCCGAACTCGTAATGGACTGAGGTGTACAAAAAAAGAAAAAGAAAAAGAAAAAAAAAATCCCACTTTCTATGTGATTCTTAAACCTCGGCCGTAAAGAAGACAGGAGACCCGGGATGCGTAAATAACGCAAGTTTTTTCGTAGGAGTTTCGTAAAATATTGTCACGTGGTACAAGGCTGCGCAGTTGCCATGTAGCAACTACGCAAGCGTAATCTTTAGGTTTAAGCTAGTAAGTTAGCAAGCGCTTGTGGTGGGTTTTAGTCCTGTTTGACATCAAATAAACAAGCAAGCCTTTCACAGATATAAGGTATGCCGCAGACGTTCCTATGAGCATGCCCCGAACTGCAGAAGAACCGCTATCAAACATTTTACTGTCAGCTACGGGAAGGGAGCTAACTGTGCTAATAGCTAGCATTATTATCTTTACGAGCATAGGCTGAAAAGCTAAAATGATGGCATTCAACCAGACGAATTAGCAATTTCCTCTCATTCAAATAGAACATTCATAGATTTTTAAAAAACATTGTACTGTGATAATATGATCAAAATATGAAGGTGCAATTCATAAACTTATTGCACTGATGTACACTAACGATCAACTAAACTCAATGCAAAATGATTTTGTTAATTACTATGTATGAGGAATGATAAGCCTAGATACATTTTCATCTCTAAGTATCTAAGTACAATACAAATGATTTTAGCTCCACAACTATGGTTATGGCATTAATAAAACTTTTTTTTTTTTTTTTTTTTTAGGTTTTTGTTGCATCTGTGCAATCTACCTTGAAAATGCCTCAGAGTTCAGATGACATACGAAAGAAATTTATTCTAACAACAACCAGCAACTTCTTTCTACTGAAGCCCCCCTCTTCACTGGAAAACAGCCCAGAACTCAACAGCTTCTTAGATGATGGAAATGAATTTGTACTCTCTGTCTACAAAAATGAGAATGTCATTCACATGTCTAAGATGGTAAACTTGATATGTTAACACAATTTTTTGCACGTTCTTAAGTTTCTTATTAGCATTTTAGATTATGTATGTTATGCAGATCGAAGGATTGGAGAAAAACAAACAAAAAGTGTTGGTGTTCTTTAAATTGCAACCGACCGTGATCACAGAGGAAAATCTTCACCAGAGCTTATTGGTGTCATCCATGTTGGATTCGCCCATCAATACTCTGTACCAGGCTGTTAAACAGGTCTTTGCACCTGTGCTGCTAAAGGTTAGACTGGGTTAGATGCATATAATTGAACTTAAGAAAGTGTTTTAAATGAAAAATGTTAATAATATGCTTCTGTGCTTCTAACATTTAGGATGAGCGCTGGCAGGCAGCCTTTGATCCAAAGCTGGCAGATCTTCTGAGGGAACTTGAGGAGGGTCTGGGCTCAGTGATCCGACATTACGGAGTGCACCCTTCTTCAAAGAAGGATCGTAACGAGGAGGATGTATTAGGTATGAATACAATACATTTGATCAGTTATATTCTACCATATTTTCTTTCCTAAATTCTTGTTTTCAACTAAGGTATTCTGACTCCCAATGATGAGTTTCAGTACTGGATAGATCTTGCTGAGAATGCAGAAAAAATTACAGTGCGAGAAAGAGCTGCACATTTTAAAGAGCTGTTTAAACCTATACAAAAGGTAGATTACTGTGATAGTTGAGTGAAAGTGAACTACCTTGTTGAAGAATATGCTGTATGTGTTTTTGTCTTTCTGTAGGAGTATGAAGGGCTGGAAGGCTTGTCCATGACAGAGGTTGTAGATTTGTTGGACATCACCAAAGATACTCTAGATGATGTTTGGCGCCAAACTGATTTTGAACCTTATCCAGAGCCACGCATGAGTCGTCTCATGGATGTTATTGGTTAGTTGTCAAAAGACACATGCATGTATTATAATTCCGTGAAAGAATTTAGTGCCTATGTCAATTTATGTTTATGTTTAAAAACATTTAGCTGGTGCACTGGGAAGATATGTCCAAAAGAAACTGAGTGATCATAAGATATTTGAAGAGCCATTTACCTCAGTAAGAGAGGACCTCAGAATGGGCATTTCGATTTGTGAGCAGTGGGTGGTGGCCTGTGAGCATCTGACTGGCCAGGTAAAACTATAAAGATAACTTAAAATACAAAGTTCATACAGACAGTAATACTTTTTTTTAGGCATGGAAAAGGCATTCTCTTCATCCATGGAAAGGAAACAAACATTGTCCACAAGTTTTGCAAAATCTTGGAAAAAGATTAGATGAAGTATGATTAATTGTAGATGAAATTATTTTGTCAAAAAGATGTATAATTTTGCTCATTTGTGTCCTCAAAGGTAATCACTCTGCGCATGGTCCATGAGAAACTGTTGCGTTTGCTATCAGGGGCAAAGCAGCAGGCTCTAACTTCAGATCTTGTGTTTGAGCCCTTCTCTGGACTTAACCCTTTGCATTACAACCCCTACACTGAGGTCAGTCATAACCATGCCCTGTTGGAGCTTAACAGTTCCACACCCTTTGAAACGACATTTATAATATAATTTATCATTTAAGGGTGTGACAGCTTTATGATAACTAATAATATATAGTATATATAAACAAAATAGCCATATTTATCATTATTATTATTATGATGATGATGATTATTATTATTATTATTATTATTATTATTATTATTATTATTATTATTATTATTATTATTATTACATCATCAGCCCCTTTGGAAAGCAGCAGTGGGTCAGTTTGAGCGTCTAATTACACCCTCAGAGCAGGAAGTTGCAGGTCGACTAAAGAACTACATTGCAGATGTGCAGAACAATCCTCAACAGGTTAATATACAGATACAGTATGATAATATGATTGGTTATGGTAACATAATGCATGTGGATGTTTTTTTTTGCAGCTGTTACATGTGTTCCAAAAACATAAAGAGTTAATCCAGCGGCCCAGCATCAGTAAAGAGTTGCAGTCAGAGAGAGAAATCTTACTTGCCAGGCTACTGGACTACAACAAAGGTAAAAATTTGTATTTGTGTCACATTTAACTAAAAAGTCAATATAAACTGAAGATAAAGGTTATGATTGTAGGACTTAAGACTGACTTTGAAACCCGTTGTCATGGTGGTCCTGGAGAGAAGTCTGGACCTTTCATTGGTAGAAATCTACCTGAAGTGGTCAACAAAATAGTCTGGGTCCGACAGCTGATTCATAAGGTCATTATCATTCAAGCTCATTCAAATGACTACACATAGAAGGCCACAAACTGTAACATTCATTCTTTGTGTCTTTTTTTGGTTATTGTAACAGCTTGAAGATTCTTCTCGCATCGCTGAGGCTCTACTCTCAGATCTATCTGGATTCAAAGGGTTTCTGCGTTTTTCTGATGACCTCCTGGATGTGTTAAGAGCATATGAGCAGGAGCAGTTTGAAGACTGGTCCCAAGATATCCTGTCTGGACTGGCTGATCCCAAATCAGGAATAAGGTTTTAACATAATTTATTCTAGTCTGTCTTTATGCATTATGCAACTATCTACTCATCTTACCCGAAACTCTCTTCTAGTCTACAAGCCAGTAGCCGTGTGATGGACCTAGACCATGTAGACGGTAGACTTCACATCCAATACTCTGATAGACTGGTCAGTCTGCTCAGAGAGGTCAGACAGCTGTCTGCTTTAGGCTTTCCCATCCCAGCTAAGATACATCAGGCTGCTAATACTGCAGACAAGTTCTACAGGCAGGCCATTGTCCTAAAACAGGTTGGTAATGTATTCATTCATGGCTTGAAATAATGCGCTAATTCACCTCACTTCTTCCGTTGTAGGTTGCCCATTTCTACAACACTATTGATCAACAGATGATTCCCTCTCAGAAACCCATGATGCTCGGTTTAGCCTTAGCTTTTGAACAGGTCATCAAGGTATTACTTGCAAATATTAAGTTTTTTATATATGTTTCATAAATTTGTAACTATACTTTCCCTTGTTTTTCTTAGAATCCTCGTTCTAATTCTAAGGATTCCAGTGGAAAACTCCAGATTACCTGGGACAATCCGAAAGAATTGGAGGTCTATATTGCTAAACTTCAAGCTGCTGCTGAGAAACTCTCAACAGAAAACAGGAAGTTACGGAAATGGCACACAGATTTTGTTGACAAGGTTGTTTCTAAATTCTTTTTTGAGATTCTTTGTAAGAGTTGCATGAAAATGGTTGGCTGTGTATTGTGCAGTAAATGTCATTGTTCTTATACTCTGCTTGCTCTAACGCGTCATATTTTAGGTGGTGACACTAATGAATATAGATCTACTGAGGCATCAGCAGCGGTGGAAGGAGGGACTTCAGGACATTCGTACTGGTTTTGCTGCTCTGGAGGCTCAAGTAAGTTTTAGGCAAACGTTTTTCATATTAAATCTTTTTATTTTTTATTTTTTTTAGTAAAGTGTATTGTATATTTTCTGTAGGGATTCAGGTCTGATGACATGCGTGCTTGGAGACAGCACTGGAATCATCAGTTGTACAAGGCTCTTGAACATCAGTATCAAATGGGACTGGAAGCTCTCAACAAGAACCTGCCTGAAATACACATCGATCTTACTTTCAAGTATTTCTAGTTTCTTGTGCATTCTGATCAATGTTGTATTTTAATTGTAACAAATGTCTTTTTGTGCAGACAGGGCCGTTTACAGTTTCGTCCTCCATTTGAAGAAGTTCGAGCTCGATACTTCAAGGAAATGAAAAGGTTCATCTCTATTCCCAACCAGTTCAAAGGGGTCAGTGCCCAAGGGGAGGAGCTCATCTTCAGCATTATGATCGACAAGAATGCATCTGGGTTTCTCACCATTTTCACCAAAGCAGAGGATTTATTCAGGCGCCTCCAAGCTATACAAGACAAATTTAAGGTGATATTAGTAGAAATACTAAAAAACATTCCAAAATTATTTTAAAGCTGCTCTTACTGATGGAGGATGTTTTCCTTGTAGGACTGGGTGGTGCTAGGTCAGGTAGATTTGGAGAAGTTAGTAGAAAAACATTTGATCTCGATGCAGGACTGGGAAAAAAACTTTAAAGCCCTTAAAGCTAAAGGAAAGGAAGCAGAACGTCTTCCAAGGTACAGTTAAATGTCAATAAATCACCTTTAATATTATTACTACAGTCCACATATTTGTCAATTTATATATTATATTAATAATAAACAATAAAACATTTTCTCTCCCATGTTTTTCAGTCAGGAGAATGTGGACTGCATTATTGTAAATTGTGAGCCAGTAAAAGCAGCAATAGATGACCTCATTCAAAGGCTATTTGAAATGCTCCTTATGTCGCTCAGGAGGTCCATACAAGGTAATGAATAACTGTCTAAGTTTACCTTTCTGTTTTGGTTTCTGTTGATTTGGTGTCTGCTCTTTCATGTTCTATTTTTCTTCTTTTAGGCCACACACAAACCATAGAGAGTTTTGTATCGGAGTCAACAGATGCCCTGTCTGTTCGACCAGAAAGCATGGAGGAAATTAGTGCAACTCGAGGGCATTATAACCAAATATTGTCCAGGAAGCCCGAAGTAAGGTCAAGTGCAAAATTACATAAAGTAATATTTGCAAAACAACTGTGACTTTAAAATCTTCCTCTTGCATTCACAGATCCTACAACAGTTTCAGAGTGTTGAGGAGAAAAACCGCTTGCTGCGATCTGTTGCAGGGGCTGGTCTAGACTCTATCACTGCTCTGAAGGCAAAATGGGATAAACTAGAGCTTATTATGGAAAGCCACCAACTCATGATAAAAGAACAGGTAACACAAGATGGGGCAGTGGACATATACATCTATCTATTTAGTTTAAAGACCTCTTAAGAGACAATGCAATTATTTGAAAAAATATGGTTCTCAGGGTTTCAATATTCTTGATTATTCTAAATAATGCTCAGTATAGTATGTTTTTTTTTCTTTTAAGGTGGAGGTAATGCGAAGTAAAGTTGCAAGTCACATGGATACCTACAGAGCAGATTTGGAAAGATTTAAGGCCCGTTGGGACCAGCTCAAGCCCAAAGAAGATATTTTAGAGACTGGGGATCACGCTGCCTTGCTTGGATGCCTTCAGACCATCAAAGATAAACAGCAAGAGTTCCAAGAATTAGAACTTGTTCGACACAAATTGCTGTAAGTGCTATAATTGATTTAATTTCTCTTCTGTGATTAATTGTAATGGTATTTGCTTATTCTTTTTATTAGTGAAGACTGTACCTATTTCAACTTGGAATGCCCAGATTTTTCATTAGCTGAAAAGACAAAACAAGATATGGAAGAGTACAGTCAGATGTGGGGTTTGTATGAAGAGTGGCAAGAGGGCTTCATGGAGAAGGCTCGAGAGGACTGGATTACATTCAGGTGTGTTTTTGTATTTTAAAAATACTTGGCTGTAAATATGGGAATAGCGTTGGCACTAACAATGTCTCTTGTTTAGGAGTAAGACATATATTTTTGAGGAATTCCTGTTGAATTGGCATGAGAGGCTTCGTAAGTTGGAACAGCCCACTGCTATGTCTGTTAAACTGCAAGCAGAAGTGGACAAATACAAGGTAGTGTAGTTCCAATGTGGACATAACATTATTTTTTCCCTTGGTGGGTCCAATTCAATTTTGTAATTGTATCTAAATTTGAATGTAGAACATGGTTCCTGTGCTGAAGTATGTACGCGGTGAACATCTGTCCCAGGACCATTGGTTGGACATGTTCAGATTGTTGGGTCTACCAAAAGGCACCACGCTGGAGAGACTCATTTTCCAAGACTTACTCAATGCAGCAAATATCATTGTAGAAAAAGCATTTCAACTGAAGGTAATCCTCCTCATGCTCTCAAACACTCTATGAGGTTGCCACAATGGTACTTTTTCATTTATTCTTGAATTAGATTTTATTAAAGGTGGATAAATTGCCTTTGCAGGATCTGAATAGTCGTGCCCAGGCTGAGGTGACAATCAGAGAAGCACTGAGGGAGCTGGATGTGTGGGGAGCATCTGCCACATTCACTCTGACTGAGTATACTGACAGCAATGGCCACAATCTCTCCCTGATCAAAGACTGGAAGGACATAGTCAATCAGGTTTGATATTGTTATACTGGGCAAAGAAAGCAGAGTGTGTATTTTTCCCAAAACATTAATTTTACTGTGTTTTGTCTAATCAAGGTTGGAGATAGCCGCTGTCTTTTACAGTCCTTGAAAGATTCTCCCTACTACAGTAGTTTTCAAGACAAGGTTAAAATTATTAACTGTTATATCAAAAAGATCCTTGAAGTTATGGTATCTATGTATGTATGTGTGTTAGGCTTAAAACACTTACTTTATCCCAGGTCAGTCTTTGGGAGGTTCGTTTGTCAGATCTTGATGAGTATCTGCAAAGTCTTAATACAATCCAGAGACGGTGGGTTTATTTAGAACCCATTTTTGGACGTGGGGCATTACCACGGGAGGAAGCCCGCTTTAAAAGAGTGGATGAAGATTTCAGGTTATTCATTTCTTTGTTTCATTTTTGTTCTATGTGGCATGTTATATAGTTCTAATTTTATACTCTTAATTTTCATAAAGATCTATTATGTCAGACATTCAAAGAGACAATAGAGTGGTGTCACTGAGCTCCAGAGCTGGTATCAGAAACTCTCTGGTTAATATACTGGACCAGCTGCACCGCTGCCAGAAATCACTCAATGAGTTCTTAGAGGTACAAATACCTTCAAATTGTGTCAGCTGCATTCATTGAACCTGTTGCAATATGGTTCCTAAGCTCTTTTTTTCTGATGTAGGAGAAGCGCTCTGCTTTCCCCCGCTTTTATTTCATTGGAGATGATGATCTTCTGGAGATTTTGGGTCAGGCAACTAACCCCACTGTCATTCAGTCACACCTCAAGAAACTCTTTGCAGGTCAGAAAATAATATGATATTAGCGAGACACATACTTAGTGAATAATAATGAATATACATGTATGTTTTACAGGCATCCATAGCGTTATATTTGATGAGCAGTGCCAGCACATTGTAGCCATGTGTTCTTTAGAGGGTGAGACGGTGTCTTTGCAAAATCAGATACGTATCTCAAGCCTTGTAGAGGTATAGTAATATTGATTTTAGATTTTATTAACTTGTTCTCGTCAGATCTTTTCTCTACAGAATAAAGTATACAAAAATATACATTTATTTAGAAATACATATTTGATAATGATGTATTATGTGGATTGTTCCCAGGGTTGGTTAGGTCAGTTGTCCACTGAAATGAAGGAGACTCTGAAGCATCTCTTATATGAGTGCGTCTTGGCTGGGAAGAAAGGACAGGTAGATCCTTCACGCTACCCATCTCAGGTAATGTTGCATGATGGAATAATTTATTTTCAAACTTGATTTTGTTTGATGTTACTTAATAAATATGTTGCACCATCTGCAGATTCTGTGTTTGGCTGAACAAATCCAGTTTACAGAAGATGTGGAAAAAGCTATTAAAGAGCAAAATCTGCAAAGACTGGAGCTGGAACTTAATGCTAAACTGGATCATTACACAGCAATAGACACAAATTCAATGGGCACTTCTAATACAGGTATGGTTCACACACGTGCTGGTGTTTTCTCATAATACTATTGCAACATTTGTGGTACTTAAATCTTAAATAAATGATAAATGTGCCTTCTTTAAGTAGACATTTACTTTGTAGATTTGTGCTAATGCATTATTGTTTTGAAATTTTGTCAAGCTTATATTTTTTAAACGGTATAAAGGCATTCTGATTGCGTTTGATGTTTTAGTTATTTTTTCAGACTTGTGATGAAATGGCGGTATGATGCAAAATTTTGTAATTGCTGTAATCAATATTATAGAGACTAAACAAACTTGCTGTCTTTTTCATATCTTCCTCCACAGATGCCAATGTATTAGAGTTGAAGCTAAAAGCCTTGATCTTGGATATCATTCACAACATAAGCGTAGTGAAGCAGCTAAGCCAGGAGGGAGTTACCAGTACGAATGCCTGGGCATGGAAGAAGCAGTTACGATTTTATATGGAAGCAGATAAATGCTGCCGCATACAGATGGTGGATGCCCAGTTCAACTATACTTACGAATACCAGGTGTGTGGATGTGAATTCAACATTGCACTTGTTCTCTGTTACCACTGGGGGGCACTGTTTAAATATCCAATACACTTTTTACATTCCATCCACACTGTCCCTCATAGCGTTGACATAATTCTAAAATGTCAGACCTGATTTCAGTACTAAGGAAAAGGTTTAGTATTCAGTACCACAACCATAGTAAAACATTATAAAAGTAATATTTTTTCATATTACCATGTGGTCTTAAACGAATTCTGATAGTATTGATTAGTGTGTTGGTATAAGTTATTTTTGACCACCCTAAACTCCCCTTTGTTGACTGTTAATCTTACTTTTGTGCTCCTTTCTGCCATCTATGATTATGCCACTTAATTTAAACTATATAAATCCTTTCATGTTGTGTTTTTAGGGGAATGCTGCAAAGCTAGTGCACACTCCACTGACAGATAAGTGCTACCTAACTCTGACTCAAGCCATGGAAATGGGGCTTGGAGGTAACCCCTATGGGCCTGCTGGAACCGGCAAAACTGAGTCTGTCAAAGCCTTGGGTGGCCTCTTTGGGAGACAGGTGCTGGTGTTCAACTGTGATGAGGTATGGTAGAGTTAAAGAAAAGAAGCAAGCATTTGTACTTTTTGTACTAGTTTTAGGCAGTAAATACTTTGTCTTTTATCTTTAGGGTATTGATGTCAAGTCAATGGGCAGAATCTTTGTGGGCTTGGTGAAGTGTGGTGCTTGGGGCTGCTTTGACGAGTTTAACCGATTAGAAGAAGCAGTGCTATCAGCAGTTTCTATGCAAATCCAGGCCATTCAGGATTCTCTTAAACATAACAAGCCAACATGTGAACTGCTTGGAAAAGAGGTACATTTAGACATTTACTCAGTATAGCACTGCTAAATTAATTCATTTGTATTGTAATAGCCTTTTTGTTAACTTGGTCATTGTCTTCTCGGTTTTATTTTACATCCACACAATTAAATCACTTCTTCTTCATAATACACCACATACTATACTTCTCTTTTGAACTAAAGGTGGAATTGGACCCAAACTCAGGTGTGTTCATCACAATGAACCCAGCAGGAAAAGGGTATGGAGGCAGACAGAAGCTCCCAGACAATCTGAAGCAGTTGTTCAGACCTGTGGCTATGAGCAGGCCGGACAATGAGCTCATCGCTGAGGTCATACTCTACTCCGAGGGGTTCAAAAACGGAGAGGTACTGGGACGGAAACTGGTGGCAATCTTTCACTTGGCCAAGTAAGATTTTAATTAAAGTAAGTACAGAATTTTCTCAAGAGTACAATTATAATTCTCCATCCTTGTTCCAGGGAGCTGTTGACTCCTCAGAAACACTATGACTGGGGACTGCGTGCTCTTAAGACTGTGCTAAAGGCCTGTGGCAGCCTCCTACAGCATCACAGAAATAACCAAGACAAAGACAAGAGTAATATAATAATAATATAATTATTTTTACAGGTTTTCATACTTCTAGCCAAGGGTGGTGAAAGCAAACAAATGAATCACTGAATAAATTAAACTTTTCTTACCATTATTTCTCAGAGGGCTAGTTTTAGTTCCAAAACACTTGTACTGCTAAGAGACAACATACAGCGTTCACCATTTCTCATTATGTGCTTGGTACTCACAAAGAATTCAAGGAGACTGGAGTCAAGTAGCTTTTTGTCACACAGCTACTCTTGTCCTGTAAAATCCTCTAATGCAATCAAGTGACATTTAGACAAAATGGTCCACTGCTACACTTTTCCTCTCCCTTGGGCTTATAACTTGTGTGTACTTTTGTCCTTCTCCATTCTCTCATTCCTCAACACTTACTGCCAAAGTTATGTTGTTTACAGCACTTTAGCCACAGCTCCCCCCTCCTCCTGACCTCTCTGATACCTGGCTGTCGATGCTCCTCTCATCCACACACATTTCCCTCTGTGCCCTCTATTTCCTGCCTTCACCTCCCCCTTATGTCAGCTTTGCAAACTGCTGGTGTCTTGCTACAGTTTGGCTCCATGACTGTCACAATAGCGTCCTCTCTCACACTTGTAGACACACACACATCCCAGCCCTATCAGTGAGTCCCTAAGGTTTTTCTCCTGTCTGTCTGTGTATAGTCAGGCCAAGAATTTCTCTGTTGTAAAAATCTTGCTGCAGGGAAGACCAGAACCTTTGAAGGGGCGAACAGAAGTATTGACATAGTGAATTATGATATGCTTTGTTAATTTCAAATTCAAAGCAATAGCTGAAAGCATATATTAACTAGGAGCACTTGGAAAGCACAGACCATTCTCAAGGCGCTTACTCTACCATGCAAAGGCAAATAAAGACCATAGACAGAACTTGAATTGATGACCACACTGACATTTTCTACTGCATGAGAAATGACTTTGTGGAAAAACAGTAAATTTGTTTTGTTTTTAGTTGGTGTGACTTTGTGACTCTATCCAATGACATAAGCTAACTTCTTATTTCTTCTATTTGCAGTTCAGGAGAGTGGCCTGGTGGTGCAAGGTTTACGTCTAAACACCATGTCGAAGCTAACTTTCTCAGACAGCTCACGATTTGATGCTCTGGTCCGAGATGTTTTTTCTGGAGTAAATTTCAGCGATGTTGAAGATCAAGTCTTAATGCATGCACTTGAGCAGGTTTATAAAGAAGCTAGACTTGAAGTTATACCTAGCCAGGTAAGTTTCAAACAACTTTTTGAAATTATACATCACAATTTACTGACTGTTAAAAATCTTCTGTGCAGCTAAAGAAAGCTTTGGAACTGAATGAGCAGCTAAGACAGCGTATGGGTGTGGTGATTGTAGGACCAAGTGGAGCTGGAAAGTCTACACTGTGGAAGATGCTTCAAGCAGCTCTTAAAAAGACAGGAAAAGTGGTAAATTCTGTGCTTGTATCTTATTGTTAGTGATAGATGATAGAATAACATGATAAATGAATCGAAGTGAATAAAATCAATCTTTATTATGACATCTTTAAGGTCAGAAAGTAGTGGCTATTTATTCTGACAGTGACAGGTGATGCAGAGAACAAGGGTTGTTCTGTGTTTATGTGTATATGCAGCTCTGGAAAAAAAATAGAGACCACTGCAAAATTATCAGTTTTTCTTATTTTACTACTTATAGGTATGTGTTTGGGCAAAAGGAACATTTTTGTTTGAGTCTATAAACTAATGACAACATTTACCCCATATTCCAAATGAAATATTATTGTTTAGAGCATTTATTTGCAGAAAATGACAAATGGTCAAAATAACAATAAAGATACGTTTTCAGACCTCAAACAATGCAAAGAAACAAGATCGAATTAATTTTAAAACAACATAATACTAATGTTTACACTTAAGAAGAGTTCAGAAATCAATATTTGGTGCAATAACCCTTATTTTTAATCACAGCTTTCATGCGTCTTGGCATGCTCTCCACAAGTCTTTCACATTGTTCTTGGGTGACTTTATTCCACTCCTGGTGCAAGAAGTGAAGTAGCTCAGCTTTGTGTTTGTGTTGGAATTCAACAGACGCTGGAATGAATTGGATGTAATACATGTAGAGATGCTGATTTCAGAAAAAAATCCAGTGGTCTCTTACTTTTTTTCAGAGCTGTATGTGTATATTTCTGTGGATGGGTATAATGCTATGTTTTGTTTATAGCATTTATTGATGTTTTGCAAATTGTATTTCTGTAGGTGAAACATTACACAATGAATCCCAAAGCTATGCCCAGACAGCAACTCCTGGGTCACATAGACGATGACACCAGAGAATGGGCTGATGGGGTTCTTACACACAGTGCCAGATGTGTCGTGAAAGAGCCACAAGGTACACAAGTGATCATTCAATAGAGAGTTTCCTATAAATGAGTGATTACATAACAATACAATTTCACAAGACATTTAAATGGATCTAATCCTGTAACATGATTTATGTGTGGTTCAGAGGTGAGCTCCTGGATTGTGTGTGATGGTGACATTGACCCAGACTGGATTGAAAGTCTAAATTCTGTTCTTGATGATAACCGGCTGTTGACCATGGCAAGTGGAGAGCGAATACAGTTTGGGCCAAATGTCAACTTCTTATTTGAAACTCATGACCTGAAAAATGCTTCACCAGCCACCATCTCTCGCATGGGCATGATATTTCTGAGGTCAGTCAGTGATTTGTTTTGATTTGTTGTTATCATTTTTATTTCACTCCTTTTTACCTTATGTGTTTAGTGATGAGGATGTCGATGTGAAAGCCTTGGTAAAGTCATGGTTGCACAATCAGCCAGAAGAGTGCCGCAGTAACCTGGAAAACTGGCTTGGTGACTACTTTTACCGAGGTCTTGAGTGGGTTTCAAAACAGGTATATTTTTCTGCACACTAATGTTGTTATTTAATGTTACTTATTATTTATCATCAAATGTAATGACACCATGATTCTGATTGTGCTATATTTTTCATTAGAGTGACTGTGGGGTTAAGACAAGTCGAGTGGGAACTGTTTTCAATGGCCTCTCGCACCTCAGTGGAGTAACGGAGAGAGGTCAATTTATCATCAGCCTACTGAGGGGTCTTGGAGGAAACTTGCATCTAAAAACACAACAGGAATTCGCCAAAGAGGTATTTCATTTTGTTTTGTTTTTTTTCTTGGACTGCTACTTTGTACTGCTACTTGTGTAATATTATTTTGAAGTTACGTTACTCTTACTCAAGTACTATTTTTTTTAAACATATTTAGAAATCGACAACATATAACACAACAAGGCAGATTTATGTTGTTGTAAGTCCCATTTCCTCTGTGTAATTGTTGTAGCTGCTGAGCTGGGCCAGAGAAAGCCCTCCCAACGTCAAAAAACCTCTGGATACATTCTATGACCCTGGCGCTGGTCATCTGTCTGCGTATGAGCTCCGTCATCCTGACAGCCTCTCACTGGAGCAGCTGGCTAACACGCAGAGGCTACCTGTGATCGAGACAACAGATATGCAGAGGAGCCTGCACTGCTTCTCGCCTTGGCTCACTGCTAAACAGAGGCAGCCCTTCATGGTGGTGGGGCCAGAGGGCTGTGGCAAAGGGTAATTAAATCATATACAGTGAAACTAGTTCATTTTAAACAGTTTGCAGTGGTCCAAAATGATTCCAGACTTACCTTATGCATTCTGAGCATCCTTATCCTAATTATTCACCGCAATGAGTTTATAAGTGCTTTTCACAACTTTCAGAGCGGAGTTTAGCCATCACTGTAAAGCTAACTGCACACATCTTGATGGACAGTAAAACACTTTCTAATTAGATGCAAATCGTCCACAGTGGACTTATTTTGACCTCAAGAGCTGCTTATACAATATATCTATACTACTGCAAGACTATATTTTCGTTTTGCAGGAACAATGTTGTGTACAGGCCCTTTAAAGGTGTGCTTTGTAATTTTTCTAGTGAGGGGTATGCTACGTGTTTGTCTCATCATGGAGATCATTTGTTTTGCCTAGAATGTTCCACTTCCACAGTGGCATTTAACGTATTTATCTATCTTTTATTCATTCATTTATTACAGGTTTTATTGCTGTCACTCCTCAATATACAAATGTAATGCCATACTATAAAACATTTCAGACAAACTTCTTATAAAAGTTATTTAGTGCCCTTTTAATAAGTTATAGCTATATAGATAATCAAAAATGCATATACTGTAAGAACATTTGGTGATGTGACTGTTGTGTTATAATAGGCTTGTGTATAGTTGGAGAGCTGTTGCCTCAAAGTAATTGCTTCTTGCCTCAGGGGGCTTGGAGAACACGGGGTCACTCAGCTTGCCTTTTACACTCGACTTGAGCCACGCTGTTTTTCTCTCTTCCGTCTTCTTGTCTTGCATCACTTTGTCTCAAAGGTCACTATGTCAATGCGGCCCTCGTCCGCCTGCTCATTTTTGTGCTATGTCTAATTATTTCCCATATATTTACTGCAGTAGACTGAATACACATGCACACTCTGGTAACTTTCCAATTATATTCTGTTTGCACCCTCACAAATGTCTGTCTTTGCCATTGGGCTTTTCCAGACAAACAACGGCTGCTAGATAAAACTGCTAAAAATAACTACACTGAATTCTTTGTTTGCTGCAACATTTTACAGATTTAAGGAAATAAAAATAAAAGGCATTCACAAGTTTGAACTGTGAGATTTAAAATTATTTACTTTGCCCTTTTGTTAATGTTAAATATATTGTTCCCTTCTCCTAGCATGCTCCTGCGTCACGCCTTCTCCCAGCTGAGGTCCACACAGGTAGCCGTGGTCCACTGCAGTGCCCAGACATCCTCGCGCCATGTTCTACAGAAGCTCAGTCAGACCTGTTTGTTACTGAGCTCAAACACCGGCCGGGTTTTCAGACCTAAGGACTGTGAACATCTCGTTTTGTACCTTAAAGACATCAACCTCCCCAAACCGGATAAATGGGGCACCAGCAATCTTATTGCCTTTCTTCAACAGGTACTCAACATTGGACAAGGAGATACTGAAAGATTACTAAGATTTCGTTTTTATTTTAGGTGTTGACCTACAAAGGATTTTATGATGAAAACCTGGATTGGGTCAGTCTTGAAAACATCCAGATTGTAGCTTCTATGTCAACAGGAAGTGCTGTTGGGAGCCATTCTCTCACCACGCGCTTCTCTTCTATTGTCCGCATCTGCACCATTGAGTAAGTATGCATTGATTATTCATGTCAATATACTGTCTTTCATTTGTCCTTCTCAAACTTCTTATTTTGGCTTTAGTTATCCAGATAGGGAACAGCTACAAACTATCTACTCAGCGTACTTGCAGCCAGTTCTCCAGCACAGTCTGGGTAGCCAGGCAGAGTGGGCCAGCACTGGGCGAATACACCAGCTGGCTGGCTCCCTGGTGCAGCTTTATGAACAGGTACAATTCAACAGAAGAATGAATCACTTTGTTTTGAGACAACACAAGACTTATTTGTGTGTTAATTTTTATTCAGGTCAAAGTTAAATTCACAGTTGATGACCACAGCCATTATCTGTTCACACCCTGTATCCTCACAGAGTGGGTTCTTAGCCTTCTACGATATGACCTCACTGCAGGTAATCACAATATAGACACATTTATTTTTATAATTTGTTACATTGAATGTGAAGCTCTGTACTTTGCTTCTGCTAATACAGTATTTAATGTAATGTAATGGGTCAACATGCCAGCTCTAGATGGCAGGGTTCCTTTACTCAAGACCGCTGTAATTCTCACCTTTCCCTGGTTGCTTCCTTCCCCGTGTCTCCTCTGGGTCTCACAGTGTGCGGGTCACTGCCCTGTCTCTTCCTCTTTTATCCTCCTGTCCCTGTCTCTTCCTATTTTATCCTCCTGTCCCTCTGCTATCCTTTCAACTCTCCCTCTGCCACACTTTCTGTTCGCAATGTGTTCCTGCTGCGATAGCCAGTGCAGTCATATATTTTAGTTAAACATGTCACATCTGCCATTTCCCATGCTCATAATTTTAACTTCAATTCTTTCTCTCCTTTTACTTGCTGCTTACTCTTTCCTTGGTATGTAAAATCAATCTTCTGATCTTTTATTATTGACACTATTTTATTATATTCCTTTCTGATTTTCATTCCAAGACTACACAAAGCATCTATGCCACTGTATAGTGTTACAATTAACATTTTTAATCTTATCTCCTTGTTTCCCCCAGCTCAATCTAATGTGACAGACAGCGTTATGGAGGTGGTGGCATATGAGGCTAGAAGGCTTTTCAGAGACCGTCTGGTTTCCCCCAAAGACTTTCACACCTTTGATAATATTTTGTCATCTACCATTCGGGGAGACTGGAGCTCTGATGCAATTGATAACATGACAGGTAGAGAGCTTTAAACTTTCTCTGTATTTCTTTTATTTATTTTTTGCTCTGTGTTATTCAATACTTTGTTCCATATACTGTTTCTCCACATAGAAATCTTTCTCGTGTAGGTTCAACCAGCTGTGCAACCTCATTTGAGAATTCTACATTCTACTATACACAAAACATATTTAAAAAAAAGCTCACACAGACTTAAACAGTTGGCTCACTTTGCGATAATAATCAAGAACAAGTCTGCCTGCCAAAATGCAGTGTCATACAGTATCTTACACCCAGTCCTTGAAGCACCAAAACAAAGAAAGCTTGACTAAAGTGATAGAGCAGGGTGTCAGAGGCCTAATGGGTGCTTGCTTTTGTAATGTGTTTGATCATAACTCTGCTTTCAATGCTTTTAGTACAATGTTATTACTTTAACTTAAATTGTTAATGCCTTTTATAACAATAATACAATAAATACTTTGTAGAAATATAACTTCTGGCATTTTATGTGGTAATATATGTCAGTAAGCATGTTTTTAAGAGCTGTGTTTTTATTTAGCCATCCGTAGTTCACTTATTTTGGCTGATTTTATGAATAATAATTTGTATTTCTACTATCACCAGATGGTTTCTATGTGTCATGGGGTGCATCTGAGGGGGCTGTGACTTCTCCAGGCCAGTCTCTGCCTCCTCATGGCAAACAACTAGGACGTCTGACTTCTGCAGATTTGAAACAAGTCATACAGAAGGTGGAACTAAATGTTCATCATTTGAATTTAAACATAATACAATAAATGTGAATAAAATGAAACTTATATTTAATATTATTTTCATGTCACACAGTAAGTTGTAAAATGCCCATAGACCTCTACCGTAATGTTGCAAGGTTAAAGTTAACTTTGCCCTAGTATTGAAGCAAAAGCTGACCTGTCTTCCTTTCTTTGGGTTTGTTAGTGACAATGCCAAAGCTTGCAGCCTCACCTGTGTGCCTGTCCCTTCTCCCCTCCAGGGAGTAGTGCTGTACAGTCGAGATAACAGGGAGCTGGATCTGCTGCTCTTCAGGGAGGTGTGTGACTTTGTGTCCAGAGTAGAGCGTGTCCTGAGCCGACCCGGCGGGTCTTTGCTCCTGGCAGGAAGGAGCGGTGTGGGCCGACACACAGCCACATGCCTCGTGTCGCACATGCACGGATACACACTGTTTACCCCCAAAATCACCCGTAGTTACTCTCTCAAGCAGTTCAACAATGATCTTAAGACCGTAAGTCTGCATAGTTGCATCAGTTATTATCAAGTGCTTTATACATGCCTGTTGTATATTTTATACAGTTTGTGAATGCTGAAATCACACTCATTATCATGACTTACAAAACAATTACTTTTTACTATCTAGGTGATGCAGCTGGCCGGTCTTGATGGGCAACAAGTTGTTTTATTGCTTGAAGACTATCAGTTTGTCCTCTCAGCATTTCTAGAAATGGTGAATAGCCTTCTGTCATCAGGTGTGTTCTTTTATACTGCTGTAGCAAATACATATTCATATCTGTTCATTGTTCATTCATATGGTTTATTATGTTATGCATTCACAATAAAAATTCCAGCATGCACTGTGGTGGTAAAAAGGAGGTTGGGATTTTACAGTCTGTCTCCCACAATCTTTGTGTACTATTTATTTGTATTCTGTATATTATATTATTCTTTTGGGCCTTAGCATTATCCCATTGCTTAATGACATACATGAAGAGGTCAATTGGCATTTAAAAATGGATGTAACTCTATAGTTGTCATTTGTAGTCATATAAGAGCTATAGAAATGGTACATGAGATATTGACAAGCTCACTTAGCTTAATTTGTAAAATATTTGTTCCTTCATAGGGGAAGTTGCAGGTCTTTATACACCAGAAGAGCTGGAGCCTTTGCTCTCTCCCCTCAAAGATGCTGCTTCTCAGGATGGATTCACAGGACCACTTTACAACTACTTTTCCTACAGTGCGTTAATCCCACCAAATCTAAATTCCTGGGTCTTATTGTCTATTTTGTCTCACTCTTTTACACCCAATAGGAATCCAACAAAACCTCCATATAGTTCTTATCATGGACTCTTCCAACCCCAATTTCACTATCAGCTGTGAAAGTAACCCAGCCTTTTACCGCAAGTGTTCTGTGCAGTGGATGGAAGGATGGTCTGATAGCAGCATGAGGAAGGTAACTTACAGCACAGCGTTAGTATTTGAAAAACTGAATGAACACATTGCTTTTCTGTCCTTATCATCGTAATGCCATTGCTTACTGTTGCAGATTCCTGAGCTTTTGTTGGCTAAAAATGAAAAAAGAGCAGAAAATCTTGAAGGAGACAAGGCATCTAAAGGGAAACAATCTGGTAGGACTGTCATTGCTTACAGTACTAATATAATTAATATATTATAATACATTTTTTATTTATGCTTCTGGCAGGGTCTAGCCAGACAGATCTTTGCCGTCTGTTTGTTATGGTCCATGAGTCATGCAAAGAAAATGGAGCAACCCCTAGCCAATATATGTCATTTTTGAAAGTTTACACTACATTGTTCAATCGCAAACAGAGCCAGCTCACAACCCGGCAACAGCATCTGCAGGTAGGAATCTTTAGATATGTTAAATATTTATTGTTACAACCTAATCACTTCAATGTGTGTTTTTGTCTTTAGGCAGGTGTTTCCAAACTCAACGAAGCTAAGATGCTGGTTGATGAATTAAAAAGACGCGCGGCTGAGCAGAGTGCTTTGCTGAAGACTAAACAACAGGAGGCAGATTCAGCCCTGCAGGAGATCACTACTTCCATGCAGGTACAGAGTAGGTGTATGTGTGTACTTTGTTTGTATTATGTAAAACTGACTAAAGGCAGACAACCTCAAGGATGGAAAATCTACAGCTAACATTTTTGTCTCAGCTTATTATGGCAGTCCTCTAAATTTGCTTTTCTTACTACTTTAGCTTTTCTTACCCTAATGCTAAGCCTAATGTTACTCAGACAACCATTAATGTTACTCAGAGAACCATTTTTATATTTCCATTGGATGTACATCCTGCTGCAAAGTCACTGATGATTTGGTTTTGTGAATTTGTTTACTTTGTGGCTCTCATCTAGTTCTGATGCATGTTTCAGTTTTGTTTTCCTTTAGCTCATTTTTGTTCTTAAAAATAAAGGGTAGAGCCTGAACTCATTAATGTTTCTCCCTTGTTGTGAAACATAACCAATTAGAGGAGGGAACAAAACAATAAACAAAAATGAAAAGGAGTTAGTCTTTCGTAGTTTAATTAACAGTCACAATCTTCCCTGAAGGCTGTAACAAGCCCTGTTGAGATGGAGACAACAGGGCCAGACTGGTGAGATGAGGAGAAATGAATGATGGGATAGGGACATCGTAGATGCTTGTTGAGAACTTAATTATCAGAGAGCCTTTTAAGGAAACATTTACAGTGTGACTCAGAATCATGTCTAATTCTATATATACAACTAATACATTTAACAAAAATGAGAGTACATTAACATAGCAAAATCATTATGCTTCTTGTGTGATTAAATATTGGATGACTATATTCATAATCCTCTTCTGTCTTTTCATTAGAATGCCAGCGACCAAAAGACTGAAATGGAAAAAATTAAAGGTAAAATGGCTCAAGAGGTTTCAAAGATTGAGGAAAGAAAAGCAAAAATTGATGATGAGCTGAAGGAGGTTCAGGTATGTTCTTAATGTTTGCACAAATTACTTGATTGTTAACACTGTTCACTTATTACGAATGTTGCCTCTCAGCCATTGGTAGAAGAAGCTAAACGTGCAGTGGGCAACATTAAGCCTGAAGCTCTGTCAGAAATCCGCTCTCTGCGCATGCCCCCTGATGTCATCAGAGACATCTTGGAGGGAGTCCTCAGGGTCATGGGCATCTTTGACACGTCCTGGGTCAGCATGAAAAGGTGGGAGCTTTACAAGTATTTAAATTAAATATATTATTTAAATTAAATATAATAGAAACAATTCAATTGTGTGAAATGCGAATGTGTTTTGTCAAAGCGCTTTACAACAAGGAACCACTCACCCATTCACACACACATTCATACACCAGTGCACGCAGACACTAGGAGCAAGGTAGGTTAAGTGTCTTGCCCAAGGACACTACGTCAGCATTCATCTGTTGGAGCTGGTATCACACTGCCGACCTGTGGGTCAGCGGATCTGACCGCTCCACCAATGAAGTTTATGTCAAGAGCGAGATTCGAACTGCTAAACTTCATATCAGTGGACAAACGCTACTGTCGCCCATCGATAATACTTTTGATATTACTGTTTTGGTAATAGTTTTTTATTTTATTTTTTTTAAATATATCTATGTACTCTTTAGCTTTTTAGCCAAACGTGGGGTGAGAGAAGACATAGCAACATTTGAGGCGAGGAACATCACTCCTGAAATTCGTCAGAGCGTAGAAGAACTGCTCAAGAGAAACTATGCCTCTTTTGACCCCAAGGTGGGTTCTCTTTATAGCTCAATATGCAGATGCGTATCATGTATGTGTTGTTCTGTATGCTATAGCATGTAAACATGGCTTCCTTTAGTCAATGTGATGTCTTCTTTTGGTCAGAATGCAAAGCGGGCTAGTGCAGCAGCAGCACCTCTGGCTGCTTGGGTCACAGCCAATGTCCAGTACTCACATGTCCTGGAGAAAATAGAGCCACTGGAGACAGAGCAGGCTGGACTACTGGAGTAGGAGCACTAAAACATTTCTTCACTGAGAAATAATTACTTATTATCTGTTATCTGCTTCTTTAATACATCCCAATGGTTTGATCATAACATTTTGAAATTACATTTATTTTATTTATTTGTTGGTTGTTTTTAGAAATCTGAGAAAAACTGAAAACAGGAAAAATAAACTTGAGGATTTGCTCAACTCTGTTGGAGCCAGAGTCAGTGAGCTCAAAGAGAAGTATGCAGCTATTCTTGGACCACTGAAAATATTCCAGTGGTCTAAGGAGTTCTTTTACATTTTTCGTATCTATCCCCAAGGTTCCAGTGTCACACTGCTGAGGCTGCTAAGCTGGAAGCAGAAGTGACAAAAGCTCAGGACACCATCACTGCAGCTGAGAAGCTCATTTCACAATTGGACGGAGAGCACACACGCTGGAACGCACAGGTGCTTTGATGTATAGTCTGCTGGTGTGTGGATCCGAGTGGGAGCTTTTACACATTTAGGGGAGATGGACGCGCATTTAACATCTAAACGCATCAGGAAGAATGTGTGTGTGTGTTTGTGTATATGTTACAGGCCCATGGTTCCTGCTGTCTTGGGTCCCTTCTGGCTGTTTTTAGTCCTCTTCAACGCATCTGTCTCCACCTTAATTAAAACACTCAATCTCCTCCTGACACACACACTCAAATCCTCACAACTTCCCCTCAGCCCCAGCCAAAGCCTTTGACTTTCTCCTCACGTATTTCCATATATTTACAATTACTGACTTCCACATACACACTTGTCTAAGTCTTCATGGATGCTGTGGTTGCTCTGCTCTGCTCTATGTTAAGCCCTGCAGCTGTTGTGTTGTGCTCTAATGGGGTCTGAAGTTACTGGTGCAGAAATTCATACACAGCACACATGTTTAAAGGTGGTGAAATTCCACACACTTCATTATATATACACATTTTGTGTGTTGACAGATTAGCTTAATTTTGACTGGCTGAATATATATATATATATTGCTTACCTTTCTCTTGTACTGTCTTCTTGCAGATGTCTGAGATAAAGAATGAATTGGAAACTCTCCCTCTAAGAGCCATGCTAGCAGCAGCCTTCATCACTTATCTATCTGCAGCTCCTGAAGGCCGTAGAAGGCACTGTCTGGAGACGTGGATGGCACAGTCTGGACTGCAAAGTAATTTTATATTTAAAGGCAGTTATGCTATTTTTACCCATAACTACTTCACTCCTACTCACAAAACATCTGAGCATGTGTGTATTAGCTATTTTAGTTGTATTGTCTTGATGGTGCGTGGGTATGCTCTTACGTGTCAATCAATCAACTACATTCACAGCCATTAGTATACGTAGTGTATTTTTGCCGGTTTCACAACATTTAATTAGCAGAAAATAGTGTAAGTAAAGGCAGCCACACACTACAGGAGTTTTCGGTCTTAGATGATTTTTAAACGTGCAAAAAAACGCACACCACCGACACGAGGAGAATCTTATGAGACTTAAAATCTCTGATCGCAAAGACTGCAGCAGGATACGGCTGCAAAACCACAGGCTACAAAGTTGCGATCGTGTCATCTGTTTCCTGTCTACAGTAAAACCGCTCGCTTTGAGACTCTTACGTGTTCAAAAGATCAGAGCACTGCACTTCTAGTTTAGATGCAAGTCAAAACTGCGTTATTATTATTTGTGAAATGTGGTGCAATACTTCAGATATGTGATTTTTAAAACATAAAAGACTGGTGATGAAGTACACATGAAGTAGAGTCACTATCGCTAATCTGCAGCTTCACCTTGATCTGTGTGGATGTAAACAGACGAAAGTGAGAAACTACTCTCTCCTTTGTACTTTTATTGACCACCTCAAACTGGATTAATAGCGTGGTTTTGTGGACTGGGTGCCATTATTTGCGGAGCAAAATTTGTATGAATAATGTGGATGAGATGCTGCACTTTAAATTTACCACTTTATGAGAGGTGAGTAATAAAGTTTTCTCATTACTTTTGCTATATCCCGAGTTTGTATGTTGTGCCTGTATGGCCGTCACTTTTCTGCCCCTGATGCTGTTTTATTGGCTAGTCCCGTATCGTTGCTGATGTTTAGTGGCTAAGATCTGACAGAGCAGCTCAGAGTCACACTGACACCGCACACGTGAGGAGCGCAGCTGCTTCAAAATCGCACACGACACAAAGTCGGGTCACGCCTCCCCGAACTCGGGGAGAAACAAATCTCAGCCAAAATTGGGCAAATTCTCCTGTATTGTGTGTGGCCTTAACTGAGGCATATTTTCACATATGATAAAAACATTTTCAACTTTTGATATGTTGACTTTCTGGGTAATTTGTTCCAGAATTTGACTTGAGATCCTTCCTTTGCACCGAGAGTGAGCAGTTGATTTGGAAAAGTGAGGGACTGCCATCTGATGACCTCTCTATGGAGAATGCACTTGTCATACTACAGGTTAGATTTCACTATATTAGTAATTTCTTTTACTACCACCATGCAAGATGAAACCATGAGCCTATCACCCATATTCCACAAAATCACTTCTTGTAAGATTTCATGCATTGTCTACCATTTATCTGTCCTACATTTGTCTGTGTTGCTTTTGTCATTGCTGCCACCAGATCAATGAGTTCAAGGTAAGAGTAAAAATTTAATTCAGCTTTTAGATGTTTCTGCTGCCCCTCTGTTTTTGTGTATTTCCAATGCAGCTGTACTTCCCTTACTATTGATTGATTTATAGACAACATCCGCCTAATTGAAACCTGCAACTTACTTGGTTATCATCAAATTCTCAACAGATCAAACATATTAAAATCCACTAAAGCCTCCTACTACACAACACAAATGATTTCCCCTTCTTGTGAGAGATTAAGAAAAGCCATTGGAAAATAAACTGACATATGAACAGGTTCGAAAGAGATGGCTTGAGATTGAGAATTCTTGAGCAAGAGACCATGAAATAGGATAGCAGGGGATGAAAAGAGAGGGGAGAGTGGATCTCATTCCTTAGCCTGGTATGGGAGGGACTAGTGGTCGATAAGCATGGCAGCAGTAAGACTGAGCACATATACAAAATAGATCCTTACTGTAATCTGTTCACCATCAGAGCGTGGCCTGCCCATTCTTGATTGATCCGTCATCGCGAGCAACAGAGTGGCTATGTACACATCTGAAGCAGCACAGACTGGAGGTCATCAACCAACAGGTAAAAATGTGAAAATGTATATGCTCCAATAAATAGTGGGTGGGAGTTATTGTATTAAATGTCTGTTGGAGAATCTCCCCATTTCAAGCCTGAAACGGCTCAGAAGCAGCTTCCACTGTATTGGATAATATTCTGAATTATTAGTATTAGTATTTTAAAGTAGTATTAGTATTAGTTATGTAGTGTTTTAAGTAGTATTTTTTAAATCTTTACTTTCTATTTTACAGTTCATTATAGTTATATTGTTCCTACAGGATGGTAATTTCATGACGTCACTGGAGTTGGCAGTAAGATTTGGAAAAACTTTGGTGATACAAGAAATGGACAGAGTTGAACCTGTTCTCTATCCTCTGCTGAGAAAAGAGCTCATTGCTCAAGGTAAGAGACACAATTACATTAGAGAAAAGTAGAAACTCCTATGCCCCTTTATACACATACAAATAGCTTTTAAAGGAGGTAAACAGTATAAGTCTGCTCATTTTAACCCAGAACATGTAAAATTCTGAAAATCACCTTTTAGTCACACTTGTCAAGTTGTAACCCTAGCCCCCCACCACCATTATTTTGAATAATGATATAAATTATTCAGTTTAGCACTAGTTGGTATCAATTATCCTGCTGCTTTAGAAGTCTGGAGTTTATTATTGGAGTTTGGAAACATACCTAGACAAACAAGGTGTTCAATCATTTCGACAGAACAGTTGTTTTTGTAAAAGTAAATTAGTATGAGTGAGGACAGAGGCAGTGCAAGTGAGGATAAATTATCCACTTTAAAGTGCTGTTGAACAAGAAAAGTGGTGAAGCACAGAGATGGCACTACCGCATTGCAGACTTTTAAAAGACTAGGCACAAGAAAGTTTGTTAGCAGTTGTTTGTCAGATAAAGTTTTCCATCTTTTACTCTCTCTTAGGTCCTAGATATGTGGTTCAAATAGGAGACAAACTCATTGACTATAATGAAGATTTCCAACTCTATCTGGCAACACGAAATCCAAACCCATCTATCCCTCCTGATGCAGCTTCAGTTGTTACAGAGGTGAATTTTACCACGACAAGAGCAGGTCTCAGAGGACAGGTAACTTGTATATTCAAACATATATTGTGTGCATGGTATTGAATAATGACAAATTAAGATAACATAATGTTATGCCTGATACATAAACCTTTACTTTTATACAACTGTTTAATGATGTCTGAGGGTCTCAATTAATATCATAATTGAGATCCTCAAGATTCAAGATCTTGAATCTTGACTCTTGAGGGTTTCAATGGTTCAATTATGTTATTTCTTCTGTAGCTTTTAGCCTTAACCATCCAGCAAGAAAAGCCTGAATTGGAGACAGAAAAGACCAGGCTGCTACAGCAGGAAGAAGAGAAGAAAATACAGCTTGCAACTTTAGAAGAATCATTATTAGAGGTATATACCCTTAAAGATAATTCCTACTCCACAAATAAAATGTCCTATTGTAGAAATTACTTTACAAGCTAAATATTTTGAGAAACTAAATATGATTATACTAAATATGATTATGTAGATGCTTGAGTTTGATTTGATATTTTCATTCACACTTCATTGCTTCTTGTATATGATTCAAATATATGTAAATCAATTATATTAAATTCAGTGCAAATATTATATTAGAATTTATGAATTTAAACAACAGAGAAATTAACCCCAGTTGTCCTTATCCATTTTGCCAGTTATTTCAGAATATCACTGTTGGATTATATAATGCTCCTATGATGATACTATGCTATACTTGTCATAACCTTAACTTTATTTCTCCCCATCTCTGTCTGATAGACTCTAGCTACAGCTCAGGGTAATATTTTGGAGAATAGAGAGCTGATCGACAGTTTGAACCAGACCAAGGCCAGCAGTGCCCTCATCCAGGAATCACTGCTGGAATCCCACAGACTGCAGGCTTCTTTGGATCAGGTACTATACCCCAAGCCCACCCACACTGACACATGCAGGAGATAGTATGCAGTTAACACAGGCTGAGACGTTACATAAACAGCCTCTAGGGAGCAGTGTTGCACCAATCTCATTCCATCCATTATTCGCATACCTCTCCCTGTTTGTTTTTTTCAATCTCACCCTACATCTTTTTCCCTCTAAATAATAAATTGATCTATTACTTTTTATTATCTTTTTTTAGCCCTTGTACATTTCTGAAGTTATCTGTGATTCTGCTTTCGTTTGGGTTTCATTTTAGGAGCGTGATGCCTACCTGCCACTTGCTGAAAGTGCCAGCAAGATGTTTTTCGTCATCACAGATCTGTCAAGGATCAACAACATGTACCGTTTCAGCTTGGCATCTTTCCTGCGCTTGTTCCAGAGAGCTTTGCAGGCTAAGAAGGTAAATGCTACTACACTGGCCAATATTTGTGTTTTGTTAACCAAAAATATGCAAATGTATAACTGAGGGAACTAAAACTACCATCTTTCAAGGGTGCAAGACATGGCACCAAGGACACAAACTGATGCCACACTCCCACTCACTCCCATGATATAGAATGCCATATGTTACGCTGTTGCATTTCTGTTTGAAAATTCATTAGAAGAAACAAAACTAAATAATTTCAAAATATTTAATTTCATGAAGCCGTAGTTTAAAATTCTAAAAAATTCTAAAAATAATCAGGGTCGCTACAATGAACCAGATGTGATACACCACCTTTATAAAGTTACAAAAAATGTATATATTGTACAGCTTTCATTGCCAACATAATACTTAATCATTATAACATTTACAAGATAGTTGAGACTGACTTTGCAAAGAGCTACTCTAGGTTTGTTTGCATCTCTTCTATATAAGCTATATTTTCTAAGCACATTTGGCATTTGACTTTATTTATTGCTAATCTGTTTGTTTCCTATGGTAATGGGGAACTATAGGGACCTTCTGTGGGTTGATTTATTTTGTTCATTTGTTTGGCTGTGTGTGTTTATCGCTCTTTGACCTGTGCAGCTGGACAGAATCATGTTCTGTCTCTCTCTGCTGTGCCCCATCTGAGCCTGTAACACTGCCTGATAACTGAGACACACGCACACGCATACACACACGTGCGCACACGCACTGAGCGATTGAACACTAAACACTAATTCCTCAAAATCCTTTGTGGGTTGTTGCAGCCAGTGCTGTTATCCAGGAACGTCACCAGACAGCAGCTGGTCAACACTGTGTCTGTGTGAAAGTGTGTACAGGTATTTCTGAAGGCTCATTCACTCAGAGTACTGCATTGATTTACAGACATTCCCCTGTTCTCTTGTTGGCTGTTTATTGAACTCATTGACTCTGTGTGCAAATTGTAGTGAAATGTTTAGTGACTTTTCTTGAATTGATGATGAAGGATAATGGAGACATTATATCCTCAAAGAGGTGATTAGATATAATAAAATCATCTCAAGGGCCATTTAAAATCTCTTGGCCATTTGAAAGAAAAGTGCTCAACCTTCTTCAAGTGTTCAAAGGTGCTGTACTTGAGTTTTACTGTGTAACATGTAGGGATGCAAATTATCGATTAATTCATTAATTGATAGTTGATTGACCTTATCGATCGATTAACGATTAACTGATTAGCGGCGTTTTTCACCTGAATTTTAGTGTTTCAATAGGGTCTTTAAGAATATAAGCTATAGTATACATAACACTGAGTCATAAATATATCATAGTATTATTATATTGTATATTCCTCAATTAATTATTCCTTAGTAAAAAGCAGACAAATGTATTGATGCTGAATAACAAAATACAGTAATCCCTCGCTCTATCGCGGTTCGCAGATTTTTTTTTTTTTTTCAAATTTTTTTTTTTAATAGTGTAACATTTTTTTTATAGTGTAACATTGTGTTTTGTCCTGATTGGCTAAGAGACTACCAGGTCTAGACCAGAACTAAACCAGGTCTAGACCAGGTCTAAACCTGGACTGGACCTGGACTAAACCAGGACTCGACCAGGTCTAAACCTGGACTAAACCAGGATTAAACCACCACGTGCCGCTGCTGGTTTCGTGCGGCTGGTTTGTGGCTCGGGCTGAGACGCATTCCGGGCGCCGCGGTTCGATCTCACCTCGCACGTACACCGGGCAGCGCCATTGGCGCCTGCGGCCGGCTGTGAGTCGAGCTTGGCGCAGCGCGGTTGCCTTGTTTCGTGACCACGCGGGTGTGCGTGTCCGCGATTAGCAATTAATTACAATTAATGCATTTTGTTCGACCGTCTTAATTGACAATTAATCGTTAATCGATTAATTGTTGACATCCCTAGTAATATGTAAGATCCATTTCATTTCAAATGTTTCATAGTGGTCCGAAGTTATCCCTCCTTTAGCGTATGCATTCCAAGCATCCTATATATTTACTAAGATGAGTTTATAAGCTCTTTTCGCAACTTTCAGAGACCAGAGCAGAGTTTTGCTGCCACGGTTTCTTATTATCGAACAATAAAAACCTTTATAATTAGCTGCAGACGGCATGCAGCAGATATAATTTAAACCTTAAGAGCTGCTTATATCTGTGCTGCCTGGTGCAAGAAAAGTTTTTGTCAAATTCAGATTCAGCTTTTTTGTCAATTCTGCCATATGTACACAACATACAGTGAATCGATACTGCATTTCTCTCTGGCCCAGCAGAAAAAGTAACGGCCAGGGAGGAGCCGCTGCAACTGTGCGCCCCGCCATCTTGGAGATAATAGAGTAGAAAAAAATGGAAGTACAATCAATAACAATATTCACAAACATATTAACGACAAAAAACAATGGGACAGGTAAACATCAGGCGTCTTTTTGTTTGGTAAACAAAATGGGAGAGTGGAGAGGGGGAAAGAACAAGACTGTAAAATAGAGAATAATGATGAACATTCTATATAGACAGGGCAGAGTGTTTACAGTATACAGTGTCCCAGTCGAATTTGATTTTTTTTTTTATTATGGTGTGCTGTGATGAACACAGCTGTGTGTTCCCAAGCTTCCTTGGGAATATTGAGTGCAAGAGAACAGAGTCTAAACAAAGGGTCCTGTTGTTGCAGAGAATTCTGGAAGAATAATTAATTAAGCCAAGGGGGAAAATTTAACATAATTTACACATTTTTAGAACCCAGGCGAATGGACAATTAGCCAATCCCAAATACATGGGTATAGGCTCATTACAATATAATAAACTAAATAATTGAGCACTTTGTGACATAGTTAGACTTACCCTAATATTTACAGATTTTTAATATATTTCATTTTTTGTTTGTGTTTTAGGAAATGGAGACTACTGAGGCCAGAATTTCTGCTCTGGAGACCAATCTTACAAATATGGTGTATGAATATGTCTGTCGCTCACTGTTTAAGGTATTCATTAAGAGGTCTACAACCAACTGTAGTCAACAAGTCAGCTATTCTTTCAATTAGCCAACTATCAGACAATTATTTCTACTACACTGAGATATATTTTTATACATTTTGGACCAGATTAATGTGAAAGTATTTATACATAGCGAATGTTTTTGAATAAACTAATGCCACTGTTTTTATGATATAACATAATAATAATAATAATCTTTTGGAGTAATTTTTAGAATCAGTAATCCAGATACCAATGAATTATTATTAAAATAGTCAATGATTATTATTAATAGTCAAAGAATATTTCAGTTAATCTTTTGAGAACATTTCATGAGCGAATTAAACACCCCAGCAAAAGATAAAAATCAGCATGATCATTTTGCTCTCTGCTTGCCACAAAGTAGCTAGCTAATATTACTGTATGTTAATAACATGGGAAGTTTAATTTAACAAGACCAACACCAAATATAGGGATGTAATGATATCTCTTGGTACGATATTTTTATGATCAATATTTCATTGGACAATATTTATTGCAAGATTTTGTGGAGGCTAACAAAAGTGTGAATATGCCACTTTTTCTTTTTTTTTTAATGCCTTTACAAGCTTTTGATTATATCATAATCCAAATAATTAAGATTTAAAAGTTCTTTATAGCACTTTATAACATTATTTCTTCATGTAGTCTGCCCTGAAAAAGGAGTAAAGGATCATGGTATATGTTCCCTCTTTAGCTGATGTTGCACCATACAATTGAACCTTTTTAAGTTCTTGTAATCTCATCCTTATATAGAACCTTATATGAAAGAATTTGTCAAGTGACAAGTATGAAGTGTTTTAAAGGTTTTATATGTTTTAGGCTAAATTGCAGACATGAACACATTTAACGATCAAACCACATCAACTAATACAGTAATGAAGTGTCAAATATTGACCAACCCTGCAATCAGTGCATTGATTAGGCCGTAAATGGTAAATGCAATTTCTTTTTGTCCCCGTGGGAGGATGTGGGTATGTTGTCTGCATGGTAATGACGCACCAGCCACAGGCAATGTCACGGTGGCTCTTAGATGTTGATCTTGTCAGTCCCTTATAGTAGGTTATCTGGCAAATGTGCACTGGCATACATTAGTTAGGAGCTCTGTTATTAGCAGATAGGAAACGATGAACTATGGTATCAGTATTCTTGTCAACAACATTAAGCATGCTATTTAGAGATACCAGTCCGGAGAAAAGTGGCCTAAGATAACGCTAGACAATAAAACAGACAGGGATGTACTAGGACTGCAAGGTTAATCACAATTGAATACGCAATTTGAATGGAAGCAATAAGCAAATTGCAAAGACTGCAATTTTTTTTATGTTATTTCACAAACACAAAATATTCTGTCTTAGTTTTTATAAAAACAGCTGACCTTGTTGTACAAACATGTTCTGAAATGTGATTCTTGTATTAGTTTGGCAGTTCATATTTACATATTTTTTATCAATTCTTCTGGACATTTTTAAAATGTGAGCTTTGAACAAAATACTAGTAGTTATTAGTTGAGGATGTAGGACTGATAGATGAAGAAGAGACACCCCTATGTGCATGCTGTGTACACTATAAAAGCCATTTATATACTATATTTGAATGTTCTCTTTAACGTACAAGAGTGTGCTTCTAAATCACTACTTACCCTTAATAACAGGGTAAATCAACTAAATAAGATATTGATCCAACCTAACTAGACATACTAAAAGCTCTCATAAAATATTAGTGCTAGAAAAACTCATAAGCCCCAATTGCTCATCAATTTTAAGTCTGTCTTGCCAAGCTTGTGTCAGCCACATTTTATACATGTTGACACAGATAAGAAGTAAATACATAAATATTGAAAGACAAGGAAAGGGAGGTTTTGCTTGGCAGTGATAACCGTTATTCTAAATACCAAGGCTAATTTGTTGACTATAGTGCTTAACGTTCTGAAACATGCAGTATCTTTTAAGAGGAATTGCATGCTGCACTTTCTTGTTTCAGATAATAAATAATCATATCTGGTTAGTGCAGTTCACAATTCAAACAAAATGCCACAAATTTTTTTTTTCCCTATAGGCAGATCAGCTGATGTTCGCCATGCACTTTGTTAAAGGAATGCACCCAGAACTTTTCCAGGAGAATGTAAGTTGGTGCTTTAATGTATCTGCACTATTTACACAAAATATTTGTTTAAAAATAAACTTCTTCAACATGTTTGTAGGAGTGGGATGTATTCACTGGTTCCATTGTTGGAGAAATGTTTAAAAAAGAAGAATTCCCATCTTGGATCGACCAGGAAAGACATGCAGCGCTGGCAGTTCTCAAAGTAACTACTCAAAATAAACCTTGCAATTTCAAAAGATATGGGATTTAATATGTGGACTTGATTATGTTTTTTTGTTTTGTCCTCAACAGGTGAATTTCCCTGCCCTCTATCAGTCCCTGTGTTTGCATGATGCAGATCTTTGGCTGTCTTTCTCTAGAAGTTCTCACTGTGATCAGGAAATGCCCCCCTCCATTGTCAAGAAGATCACTGCTTTCCAACAGGTCAGCTTTAATAATAATAATCATAATACAATGCAAGGCTGTTGTCCTTTCGTCTTTATTCTTTTGTTGAGATTTTAAGTATTTAAATGGGACCGCAGAAACAGCAAGTATGTAGTGAGATGACTGAAAAGTTGGAAGTGAATCATGAGTTTATATGCATTTTTTCCTATAAATACGAAGTATTTTCAGTACTTTGCTGTAAAAGTAGTTGTTTTTGCATGTACACCTCTGCAATTGTAGTAGTGTTGTGAGTGCAGTCTAATACAATGAATTTATATAGTGCCTTTCAAGACACCTAAAGAGATTTAAATGTGAATTTAAAAATTGATTATTAAATAAAAATACATTTCTGCTGTTTCTCCAGCTTCTGTTGGTCCAAACCATCAGACCAGACAGACTACAGAGTGCCATGGTCGCCTTTGCCTCTCACGCTTTGTGTAAGTTTCATAAACATACTGTAAGTAACTGACTAAAATTTTAGAAGATCTGCTGGTTAAAACTTAACCTCTCTGTAACAATAATTGCAGTTATTCAAATATGTTTAATATTTAGTGTTTTGTTATTTTATAGATTCTTTTTTCCAGTCCTCCCACCACTGATACACAGTGGTGTTGCTGGGGACTTCTTGCTTTATTGTGGTTAATGAGGCCATTCATTTAGTCCAGATAATCCTAATTGTGTGTTAGCTTCTGACTGCTCTATCTGCTACTACTAATTGATGTCAGGTGGAACTAATATACAGGGTTCATTGATGTGGATATTTGTCAAATAGGACAAGTTGAAGTATTTATGAGACATTAGTCATCCTTAAAATGCAAGCTTCCGTTATGGAATGTCCACCAAGTCTTCTTTATGTGAATGGACAGAATCTTAAAGAGCACTTTGATTCAAATGACTGCTGTCACTGCTTTGCTAAGCTCTATTGATTCAAACTCTGTGTCAGCTGTTGCGCAGCTGTTACTGGAGGCTAATAATACTCCTTTTGTTCTTGGCTCTTCAACTTGAATGTGTCTTTTTCACCTGGGTGCAGAAAATGACCTATTGTACCTCACGCTTTTCTGTCAAGATTGTTCTTTGACTTCTAACACATCAAGAAAACAAGTGCACTCACTGAAGTACGCTAGTTTTGTTTCATAGTCATTAAATACAAGGACTGCAACTAATTATTATTTTAGTAGTGATTAGTCAGCAATTAATTCTATTGAACATTGAGACTTGTTAAATACGTTATTAATACTAAATACCAATAACTATTTACAAATGTGTGTTATTGATAAAAATCTGAAATTTTTATTTCTGACTTTTTGATTTAGTAATGCTACTACTGTATTCTTTTTGTATGTATTTTAGAGGTTTTATAGTTCAGAGAATGAGCAAAATGCAACAGATTTTTTCAAAGTCGACTAGTCATAGTTAGTAGGTAGGTCACTGCATCCCTGTTAAATACATGCATACAAAGCTGCACTTTTATACCAGAGATCTTTAACCTCATTGAGCGAGTGGTTGTTGTGTACAAGTCCACTGAACTGCAGACAATTTGTTTGTATGAGAACGCAATGGAGAAAACAGAATGTGGGGAAGATTTAGTGTGTATGTGTATGTTTTTGGCAATGAATCAGTATGCTAATGAGGCATCCTCTGTAATCCTCTTAGAGCTAATCTCAGTCTCTCCCTAGTCCAGGCCTGGGCACCACTCTCATGCACACAGGCATGCCTGGCTGAACCCGCCCGGATACTCACATTTGGACCAACTCACTGCTGGGATGTTTCTTTGTTCTGAAATAAATGTTATTTGATATGAAATACAGTATAGCCACCTGCTATATAATACACATGCTTTAAGTGTTGTGTGAAATGCCATTGCTTTTATGATCCCTTCAGTCTGATTGTGTCCTCAGTCCAAGGTGACCGCTGAGGTGAAGTTGGTTTGCTCCATGAATGCTGATGCCCAGACCGCGCCAGAGGTGTATGCACACACATTCTGTAAATAGCCCTTATTTTGAAGCCAGACCTCACAAGGCATGTGCTCAGACCTCTATTTTTCTTAGTGTTGCTATGGCGATGGGAGAAAAGGTCACTCAGAGATTTCTGTGCCGGGACCTTGTGTGAGTGCATGTACTGTATGTGAGTGCAGCAGATTGCATTTGGCAGCAGGCACTAAAAGAATTTTGGACCTGACAGATAAGACTGTAGTCGTGGGCAGTGGCGTATGGTCCTGTGGTCTTAATTAGCATCCAAGTAGATTTTGTGGAAAAGACTACTCCGTTATGGGGCTTCATGGATATCCGTGCCGTATTAATGCTTAGCTGATGCGTATGCAGTACTTTACAGCAAGATTGAATCATAATCCTCAATAAGCTCACCCACAAATGGATAGATTTGTAGAGACAAGCCGAGGTGTATAATGTATATACACCGATGTATAATTCTGATTCATTTTTGTCAATATTGCCATATTGACAAAAATGAATCAGAATTATACATTTGCAGTCCATCAGAAACCTGTTAAAATGTCAATATTCCAGTATTGCACAAAGGTAAAAAAAAAAAAAGAAAAAAAAAAGGGCAGAAATATTACTTAATACCCTTGTACCCTTACTTAATAATTTATTTTTTTAACTGCTTTTTGCAGCCTTTGGTACTTCTTTTATTATAGATGATATTCTTCATATTTTATTTCTACATACCTCCAGAACAACAATTTTGAAATTATCGATTTCTTGCTATTTCTCTACTCTTGACAGTCACCCGTGGGTATGCAATACAGTTCAATTTACTGGAGTAACGCTTAAAGAAATTGTACTTTTTAGTTATTGGACTGCAAAGTTTTTCTTGAGTAATACATTTACAGTGTAACGATACTCACTTGAGTAAAGGTTTTGGTTATTCCTCCCACTGTGAATAAGTCTACAAATGACAAAAGCTTTATGTTAACAATATTAAATGATTTGTGTTTCTTGCACTGCTTCTTCAGATATGATTTTGCTTTTCTAATGTTTGTGGTATATCCATGAAAATACCAGATTCTGTTTTGTCCTTCCAATCACATTAACTTAAATTTATACAGTACTGTGCAAAAGATTTAGGCAGGTGTGCAAAAATGCTGCAAACAAAGAATGCTTTCAAAAATATAAATAATGATTGCTTGTTTTTACCAATTTACAAAATGCAAAGTGAGTGAACAAAAAAAAAAAAAATCTAAATCAAATCAATATTTGGTGTTACTACCTTTTACCTTCAAACCAACATCAGTTAACACAAAGGGGTACACACAAAGTCAGGATTAGAGTCAGGTTTATGATCAACCAGTTATACCAAACAGGTGCTAATGATTATCAATGTCACACAAAATAAAGGTTCAAGAAAACTCCATGCTGTGTAGGAGGCTTAAAACTGGGTGAGGAACAGCCAAACTATGCTACCAAGGTGAGGTTGTGGAAGATGATCTCATGTCACAGGTCATACCCCATGGCAAGACTGAGCACAGCATCAAGACACAATGTAGTTAGACTGCATCAGCAAGGTCTCTCCTAGACAAAGATTTCAAAGCAGACTGAGGTTTGAAGATGTGTTGTTTAAGCTCTTTTGAAAAAGCACAAAGAATCGGGCAACTTTGAGGATGGTAGACGCAGTGGTCGGCCAAGGAAACTTAGTGCAGCAGATGAAAGACACATCAAGCTTATTAACCTTCGGAATCGGAGTCTGTCCAGAGAAGTCTGTCCAGAAGTAGTCTTCATGGAAGAGTTGCAGCCAAAAAGCCATACCTCCAATGTGAAAACAAGGCCAAGTGACTCAAGTATGCACAAAAAGATAGGACCTGGGTTGCAGAAAAATAGGAGCAGGTGCTCTGGACTGACAAGTCAAAATATTGAACATATTGAAATATTTGGCTGTAGCAAAAGGCAGTTTGTTCGTCAAAGGGCTGGAGAGCAGTACAACGATGAGCGTCTGCAGGCAACAGTGAAGCATGGTGGAGGTTTCTTGAACGTTTGGGGCTGCATTTCTGCAAATGGAGTTGGAGATTTGGTCAGGATTAATTGTGTTCTCAATGCTGAGAAATACAGGCAGATGCTTATCCATGACACAGTACCATCAGTGAGACGTATGATTGGCCCCAAATATTCTACAGCAGGACAATGACCACAAACATACAGCCAAAGTCATTAAGAACTATCTTCAGTGTAAAGAAGAACAAGAGGTTCTGGAAGTGATGGTATGGCCCGCACAAAGCTCTGACCTCAACATCATCATCGAATGTGTCTGGGATTACATGAAGAGACAGAAGAATGTGAGGAAGCCTTCATCAACAGAAAATCTGTGGTTAGATCTTGAAGATGTTTGGAACAACCTACTAGCTGAGTTCCTTCAAAAACTGTATGCAAGTATACCTAGAAGAATTGATGCTCTTTTGAAGGCAAAGGGTGGTCACACCATATATTGATTTGATTTAGATTTCACTTTTGTTCATTCACTGCATTTTGTTGATTGATGAAAATAAATGATTAACACTTCCATTTTTGAAGGCATTCCTAGTTTACAGCATTTTTTCACACCTGACTATAAGTTTTGTACAGTAGTGTAAATCTGATGTCATATCCAGATATTTAATTATATAATTACTCTTTTTCTTGGACCAACCAAAACAAGCACTTTGTCCTTCTACTTGATTAATATTATTTTGAAGTCACCTTACTGTTATAATAGTACAAATTTTATTCTGCTCATCTCTGTTGACGATGAGATTGGTGCACCCTTGCTTTGACACTGTTGAACTTGCCCTTTTTTGGGTTTTTGTATTGTGGTAACTCATTATGTTGATTATGCCCAATGTGTGATTTCTGCTCGTAGGTATGAAGGAGCTCTCACCTCCGCCTCTGAACCTCCGGCGGCTCTTCGCTGAGACTTTAGAAGGAGAGCCTGTGTTGATCATCATCTCTCCGGGGGCAGATCCCTCACAGGAGCTGGCAGAGCTGGCTGCAGAGACTGTGGGAAGAGAGAACTATCATGAGGTAGACTCTAACCAGATTAAAAGATTACACCTGCAGATGGAGAGCCAATACTTGAGGATAAAATGTTTGATTCTACAGTTATAACTTATCCCAAGTTCCTTCAATTCAATTCAGATCAAACTAACCTTGTGGAAGTGCCTCCCTCTGTGGCGAGCCCATCTAACTAGTCATATCAATCATTATTTATTGGTGTCTGAGTGTCGATATGATTGATACATGAACTGACATCATACAAAATTACATCATAAAAACTGTCTTTGCAAGCGTTTTTCAGTCTGTGTCACTGAATATTAGAGAATTATAATAGTGAATTACATTTTCTGCCCTCGACTTTAGTGGAATTACAATGGAGAATCAAATTTTCCATCTGGCTGCCTCTGATTCTCACCCTGTGCCCCCGCTTGCTATCTGTCTAGATTTCCATGGGTCAGGGCCAGGCTGATGTGGCCTTAGCTGCTCTGAGAGAATGCTCACGAAATGGAGACTGGCTTTGCCTAAAAAACCTTCACCTTGTCACTACATGGCTCCCACTGCTAGAAAAAGTAAGTACAATATCGGTGCTGTCCTGTGGGTTTGGATCATCGAATGAGTTGCCAATAGTTAATAGGTATGTATGTGTATGTGTACATTATATATATATATATATATATATATATATATATATATATATATATATATATATATATAGATAGATAGATAGATAGATAGATAGATAGATAGATGTATAGATATAGATATAGATAGATAGATAGATATAGATCAAAGATCAAGATCAAAGTCAGCTTTATTGTCAATTCTGCCATATGTGTGAATCGAAATTTCGTTAATCGATTAATTGTTGACATCCCTAATATAGATATATATAGGACGTTACTTGTAAAAGTTACTGGTACCTCCACTTACTGTACAAGTGGTTTGCAAGTCATTCAGTTAGTGCTAAAATCATTTTTGCAACTCTGACTGAATAGATAGGTTTGGTCATTATAATTAATTACTAAAATAGTTGTTAGTGTTTTTTTGTAAATCCTATATAAAGCTATCTAAACCCATGATTAATTTATAAAATGCAATACTATCTATTGTTAAAATGCAAATATATTTATTCAGTGCCTAATGAACACCGCTTCATTAAACCCCAATTATCTTGTGTAGAATAGGTGGAGTTATGATAGAGGAAAGGTCAGTGGATGCCAGTGCCTTGGGGATGTTCTGTTCTTAAAGCCTGTGTGTAATTTCTCATCACAGTGCAGTCTGCTCAGTGGCTTACACCACACACAACAGCCTTTCTAAAATTACCATTGTCCTTTATCTTCACATACACTAGTGTATGCTCCTGTTAGTCATTGTGCTGTTTGTGTGCTCATGTGAGTATTTCCATATTTGAATTGAAGCTGTGTTCTGGAGTTGTGTGTTTGTGAAAATAACAAAGTACTTGTACATGAAATATTCAAAAGTAAAACTTTCTAAACTTGCATAAAAAAATCTGAATGTTAACTGTATTAATTTTGCTTGCCCCATCTGTATTACATATGATTGACCGATAGAATGTTATAGGATTATAGAATAATATTATATTGTGTTCTCATCTAAAACCCAACAACAGCCATATGGCATCACAAACCAGTTTGTGTTTGTCTCAGGCTCAGATAAAAGCTGCTTCAGAATGAGCATGTGGTCAAATGTGGAACAAGGAAGCCAATGGAAGACCATAATGTAATTCAGGATAAGGACTATTAACAGGCAGGTTATGTATACCAACATTGTGAGCAGTACTCCTCTCTCTGGATTTGACTGAGCTATCGGGAAAACCTGCATGCCTCGTCTCACTATAAAGTCATATACTGCAGGTGACAGGTCATACAAATAACTGTTGCTCCTCACCCTCCTTTTGTCGAGTATCCACACAGCGTGTATCCACTCACTATGGCGATGGTTAGAAGAGGAGTTGTCTTATATTGTGTTTTTCTACGTAATTGAAGCTCACAGCCGCCTCCTGTCTCTGTCTCGGCCCTTACCCTCCACCCGATGAAGATGAGGTCTCGGCAGTCATGCTTGAAATGGAAAAAGCAGCACAGCCAGGGGAACAAAAGGAGGCAGGGAGCTTAAAGAATGAAGACAGCCCATGTGAAATGTGTAAAGATTAGCATAGCTTCAGCAGACAGGTGGAAATTCCACACCAGGCAGCAGCTTTGTCTTACAACCGCAGGTGGAAAGAGTACTGAACATTTGTACTCAAGTAAAAGTACAGTTGCATGGCTAATGTATTCGATTACGCAAGTCAAAAGTATGCATGAAAAATACTACTTGGAGTACTTTTTTACTTTTTAACACAGTTTTAGGAGCATTTGCTGGTAGTTGTTTTAATTTGAAATCTGTGTATTCACGGAGGTCCAGCCACTCAGCAGGAAATGCAGTTTTATTATTTGTGTTTGTTGATTTGTAGAAAGGAGCATGGATTAGCAGTTCTATGATTTGAAATGTAACTAATTACAATTACATGTCTACAATTATACTATACTACAATTATACTAAAAGCACAAGTGCATGTTGAAAAATCTACTCAGAAAAGTGCACTTACCCCAAAAACCTACTAAATTACAATAATGTGAGTATTAATAGTTACTTTCCACTCCTACTTACAACAAACTCAATTTTTTACAGTTACTATGCCCATCTGTTCAATTGTACTGCGTGTTGTGCATTCTCATCAAACAGCCCACAATTAATATGAATCTTCCAGTGAAACTTTACCCTGCGCTGACATGAAAGCACACATTTCTTTGAGCAGTTAGAGCCATGTTATTTATAGCCGAGTGATCTTCCATAAGAATAGCCTCCAAATGATGCAGAAATCCATTGATTACAGTGGTGGGACTAAGTACCCAATCAGATGTCTCAAGACCCCAAGGTGCCAGACTGCTTTTTCTATCAGTGATTCTCTGGGGAAATGCTTGGGGAAAAACTTATTAGAAGAAAAAAAATAAATAAAAATAAATAAATTGCTAATTACTCAAATACTTCACTGCCACAACAAAACCATACCACTAAATTTTGATGGACTTCTAGATTGTGCATGTACAATTGAAGCATCTGCCAAACTTCCATTCTGAGTGTTTCTCTATTAATACAAATGCATGTCTTACTCACAGGGCCAGTATTGTAATTTCCTTTTTAAGCGAGTCTTTGCCGTTGCAGTATATGTAGGCTTGGTGTCTTTTGTTATAATGCACTTTCCACGCAGGAACTGAATGCACTGCAACCCAAACCAGGCTTCCGTCTTTGGCTGACAGCAGAAGTTCACCCCAGGTTTCCTCTGATCCTGCTTCAGATCAGCCTCAAGATCACCTATGAGGTATTCTCAGTAACTGCAGGGTCTTGGAATGGTGGGTGGGGTTGACCTCAGTGTACAAACAGAGATACAAAAGCAGTAGCCAGACTGTCACTGATGAGCTTTGAGACTCACTGTGGGTTAGTTGCATCTTCAGTCAAGCATATGACATGAAGCTGCTATAGTCAGAAAGTTTTGCATATATGCTGCAAATGCTAAAATATCCTCATTGTTTTTTTGACTGGGAGTAATAGCAGGACAGTAAAGTTTTGCCAAGGTAAATAAGCTGAAGCAGCTGTGATTTTAATTTGTCATTATGACATTGCTTCTATACAATAGTTACAGTTACTTTATATATATATATATATATATATATATATATATATATATATATATAGTAACTGTAACTATATATATATATAAAAGTAACTAACTATATATATATATATATATATATATATATATATATATATATAACTATATATATATATATATATATATAACTATATATATATATATATATATATATATATATATATATATATATATATATATATATATATAAGTAACTGTAACTATATATATATATATATATTATATATATATATATATATATATATAGTTATATATATATATATATATATATATATATATATATATATAGTTATATATATATATATATATATATATATATATATATATATATAGTTGTATATAGTTATATATATATATATAGTTATATATATATATATATAGTTATATATATATATGAGAGAGAAAGAGAGAAAGAGAGAGAAAGAGAGGTCCCTGTGCATTTCAGGACATACATTTTCCTGAAATCTTTGTATTATATAGCAGTGCTAAGTAAATAAGCAGTATATTAATGGTGCCATATGATTTACATAACCATGCAGTATACATTCTTTTATGATGGTCCATATTTTTTGTGTACTCACACTGTGGAGGAAAGAGGGCTTACCAGAAGATAGAGATCAAATCCTAGAGAATTCTCACAGGCCACACTTTTTGTCCTTGAAAATAAAGCACACTGGACTACATAACCTTTGAAGTAAACTCTATGTCATTCTAAGGCTTGTTGTTTTCAGCATAACTCAGTTCTATTGTTGGACAAAATGTGCTCCTACAGAGCAGAGAAAGGCTGCCGCTCCAATGTCTAAGGATATTCTTAATAGTGGCTCTACAACATCTAACTACTACCTAATCTACACTACATCTAATCTTACTACCCTCTCGTAGAGACACTTGCCTTGCAGTACACACCACATGATTTTCAGCATCCCTTTGCCTCTCCTCTAGGCTCCACCTGGGTTAAAGAAGAATCTTTTAAGAACATATGAATCCTGGACTCCTGAACAGATCAGTAAAGGTTTCAATTTTTTTTTTTACTTTGATGAAATTCCAGTGTTCTCATTTTCCTTATTTTAAATTGCTCCATTTTCTCACAGGGGGAGTTCTTTCAAGAGCTCAGAGTCTGTTTTGCCTGGCCTGGTTCCATGCTGTTTGCCAGGAGAGACGCAACTATATACCCCAGGTAAACACGCACCATTAAATCCATTCACATCTGATGGGACAGGACACCAAATATTGGAGTTAAACCACAGCCTCATCATTTTCTCTCTTTAAACTAAAGTGTTTAGTGGGTGCAAGTGCCCAGTACTTAATTGTATGGTTAAATAAAAAAAATCAAGGAGAACTGTGAGCCCTTGAACATTTTTACACTTTCAGATCTGACACTTCAATGTTACAGTCCTGAGTTCCTTTTCAGAACAATGTCAAACAATGTCAAAACTATGAAAATGAATCAAGTACAGTGCAAATACTCAATAATAAAATACTACCTGCTGGTGTGAGCCTAGAATATTCAAACAATAGATTTTTAGATCAGTTGTCTCACGATGCCAGCCTGTGGATTTTAAACCAAAGCACAGTACAGATGTGACAAACACATGTATAAATAAATGATAATTGTGGATATGAATATTTCCATTATTCATGATGTTTTGACAGTTGTGACTTATATTGTTTTAGAAATAGGCAAACACTATAATATTTAACCAAAAGTAATAAAATAATGACAGCAGATCACATCAAGGTTATGTTCTCTGAAGTGGTAATGCTTAAAAACAGAGTGGTACCTGCTCATTGCAGTTTTGGTCATGTTTTGCTTTCCTTGTCAGGTGTATAGAGCACAGTCGATCATGTCTCAGTGGGACTAATTTGTCTCCTTGCGTGCTGCGCTGATGTGTTGGGGTTTATTGGGTACAATCTCATTTTGTTGCTTCGCCAGCAGAGACTCCAGACAACTTTGGGAAGGGACATGTTCTTGTAATTACTTGCCTCAACTTCCTCCTCCTGTATCCACTTCTCACCAGTCACTGTTTTTAGCCTCTCTCCCAGGCGGCACGTATAAACATCCTCGCCTTTTCTGCCTCATTTGGGAAAATACACATTGATTGTACTTAAGGATTTGCAGTGTAAGAGAGGCCTTATCTTTGTTTGGCCCTTCAGCCATTACATCTTTTATACAAGCTAGCAGTGCTGTTCCATCATTTCTTCACCCACTTATTTACTGAAACACTCTTTTCCTTGTTTTTATTCTGAGCTCACTCATGGCTGACACAGATTTCTCCTATTTATTCACCACTGATAGTTGTATGGGTTATTTACCAAAGTGTTTTTAGATCTAAATGGAGTAATTTTCACTTCCATGTGCTTCCAGTACTTTCTGTATTGACAAGCTATCTCACAAAACCCTTCACCTAAATGTGTGCAAGTTGATTCAGTTCATTTTTATTATGTAATTTGTCCAGTTTATCACAAAAATACATGCCTGTTTTTCAGGGTTGGACAAAATTCTATGAATTTTCTTTGTCAGACCTCCGGGCTGGTTACGAAATCCTTGACAGACTTTTTGAAGGTTGGTTCTTCAGCTTTTTCTGTTGTTATTATTGTGCTATGATTATTTTGCCTGCTAAATCCTTTCATAAACAATTTCTACTTTTCTGCCTTTAAGGTGGTAAAGCCTTTGAATGGGAGTTCATCCATGGCTTGTTTGAATGTGCCATTTACGGCGGGCGCATTGACAATCCATCTGATCTGCGCATCCTCCGCTCCTACCTGGAGCAGTTCTTCTCAGCGCGCCTGCTCTCCTCTTCAGCTGGACAGAGGAAGAGCAGAGGGGGAGTGAGGGGCTTCCCACCTCAAATCACTTTACCAAACTCCTGTTCAATTTTGGTAGGAAAAACATAACATAAACATGATTTTATTATTATTATTATTATTATTATTATTATTATTATTATTATTATTATTATTATTATTATTATTATTATTATTATTATTATTATTATTTAATGTATTTATTTTTTTGTCTAAAGGGCATTTAAGGGTCACTTTGTAACTTTTCTGGAGAGAGGTGCATAATGTACCATAAGGTCCTCCTCAAACAACAAAATTCTGCTTAAAAACTGCTTACCTGTAGTTCAGAATATGTTCTGAACATGTGGATAATTTCAGCCCTGGAGTTTCCAATCTCTACTTGACAAAAGGTAGAAGATATACTTGCCAAAAGTTTTCACTCACCCATCCAAATAATGGAAATCTGGTGTTCCAATCATGGCCACAGGTGTATAAAATCAAGCACCTAGGCCTGCAGACTGTTTCTACAAACCTTTGTGAAAGAATGGGTCACTCTCAGGAGTTCAGTGAATTACTGCCTGGTACTGTGATAGGATACCACCTGTACAACAAGTCCAGTCGTAAATATTCCACAGTCAACTGTCAGTGGTATTATAACAAAGTGGAAGCGACTGGGAATGACAGCAACTCAGCCACGAAGTGGTAGGCCACGTAAACTAATGGGGTGGGGTCAGTTGATGCTAAGGAGGTCACAGAGGTCGCCAACTTTCTGCAGAGTCAATCACTACAGACCTCCAAACTTCATGTGGCCTTCAGATTAGCTCAAGAACAGTACGTAGAGAGCTTCATGGAATGATAAAAGAAGAAATTCAATTTGTCAACTGGACAAAGTTTGTTTGGTCGAAAACGTTTCGCCGCTCATTCGAGCGGCTTCGTCAGTTCATGGAATGAGTTTCCATGGCTGAGCAGCTGCATCCAATCCAAACATCACCAAGTGCAATGCAAAGCGTCGGATGCAGAGGTGTAAAGCACTCCGCCACTGGACTCTAGAGCAGTGGAGATGTGTTCTCTGGAGTGACGAATTGCGCTTCTCCATCTGGCAATCTGATGTCTGGGTTTGGTGGTTGCCTGACTGCATTGTGCCCAGTAGTTCCAGTGAAAGGAACTCTGAATGCTTCAGCATGAATTAGAGCAGACAGATCAGTCGCAAATGTGCTTCTGGAAGAGTGGTCAAAAATTCCCATAAACACACTCCTAAACCTCCTTCCCAGAAGGGTTGAAGCTGTTATAGCTGCAAAGGGTGGACCGACGTCATATATATTAAGAATGGGATATCACTTAAGATCATATGCAAGGCAGGTGAGTGAATACTTTTGGCAATATAGTTTAGCTGTTCATTGGAAGACTATTGCTATATCACAACGTGGAACAGAACAGAGTAATGCATAGTTAATCAAACATGTGAATGAAACAAAACATAAACAAAACAAGGTATGTTTTTGAGGAGTTAACGGCACCCCAACAGGATTAAAAGAGTCCACTTTGTTTAATATAGGACCCGAACTTTGAACAGAATCCTATTAATACATAAATTGCTACTGTAATTGGAATCACCATGCTTTCCAGAAAAATTCAAAATTTTCCCAAGTCATTCTGTTCTACCAGGTGTTATTGTATTGCTCTTGAAATATCTTACCATCACCTGCACACCCCTGGCTCTGTTGAGGTGTAAATGTGAAAGAGACTGCATTGTTGTGTCTGACCTGTGGAGGTTTGTGTTCCCAGGACTACCGTGGTGTGATTGAGAATCTCCCAGAGGACGATAGGCCAGCATTTTTTGGTCTGCCAGCCAACATTGAGAGGTCCTCCCAGCGGATTGTCAGCTCTCAGGTGCATTCACACACGCGCTTCTGCTCTACTGCACACAAATAAAAACATAAAAACACAGGATAGTCCTTATGTCCACTTCATTCAGGCTTGCAAAAGACAAAGATGGCACATGGTGGATCTCAGTTAAAGGGACAGTATGTAGCCTCTGCTCGTACAGTTTTTTAAAAAAAGGAACTACAATCACAACTGAAGGCAAAAGGAGAAATTCAGTTTGTTAACTGGGCAAAAGTTTATTTGGTCGAATACGTTTCGCCGCTCATCCAAGCTGCTTCTTCAGTTCTGGTCAGATGCTGGTGGATACTGCCTGTTTGCCTGAAGGGAGGAGCTAACTACAATGAAATTACTTTGAAACTACCACACCTACTTGTTTACAGTTTCTGTTAGTTAGGTAGGCCTACCTAACTAATATGCAGTGGGAGTGGAGTGTGGAGTCTTGTTAGCATAGCTATTCAGGGCCATAATGGGTGTTTTCACACCTCTGGATCTGACCTGGCTAACCCTATTGTTTTCTTTGTTTTGATTTATGTTTGAGGATAGAGATATAAATGGGAGACAACAGTTCTGTTCAAGGAAGGATTCTCTTTCTTGACAAAAATAGCCTCTAAGATGATGTACCAACACAGACGTAAGATCCAGGGTGGACCTCAATCTGCCGTACATCTCCACCTAAAAGCCACAGGCCACTATTTGAGGACAGTGACGTCCAGTTCTTGGCCAGAGAAAAGAACTGGTTTGAAAGGGGTTGAAAGGTTATTTTTGTCAAGAAAGCTCATCTTCAGTTCTGAACTGAAGAAGCAGCTTGGATGAGCTGCGAAACGTATTCGAACAAATACATTTTTGTCCAGTTGGCAAATTGAATTTCTCCTTTTGCCATGGATTCTACCTGGACAGCTGAGGGATTCTACACACAATCACAACTGAAGTTTTCCTTATTCTCAGTATATGGACAAGCCATACTTCATGTGAAAGATTCAAGACTGACTGAAGATGGTGATGATCCAGATCAAAGAGCGTCATTTTAACTTAACTGGATTTCAGCTTTGAAACTAGCAACCCAGTTGAGATACTCATCATACGATTCCTTTAAGGCATGTGTAAAAGTGTCTTTTGGCCCAGAATAGCATGTTGTGAAAACTGCTTTTATTATATACCTATACTAAACCTATATTAGAGACACTGGAGCACTGTTGGCAGGCAAAGCAGCTGTTAGCATGACCCTTAAAGGTCCTGTATTACACTAAATTGACTCTTATGGGCTTCAAGCCATGTTATAATGTTGTCATCTCATCAAAACATACTTGGGAGTTGTGTTTTTAATTTGGCAGTAGCTCAGTTGGTAGTGCGCTTGTCCACTGATCCAGAGGTTGGCGACTCTAATCCCGCAGATCCACTGACCCACAGGTTGGTGGTACGATTCCAGCTCCCACATGAATGTGCCGCTGTGTCACAACCCACGTTGCCCCCAGTGTCTGCGTACACTGGTGTGTGAATGGGTGAATGGTTCCTTGTTGTAAAGCACTTTGGGCACCTTGAAGGTGAAAAAGTGCTATATAAAAATGTGATCATTCACACATGTTTGAGTACTTCATTATTAGTTTGTCTACATCTCTCAAAATGCTCTGTTCCATTTGTGATGTCATGAAGCGGTAGTTTTCAAGTTAACAGCTACCCTTTACCTTTTATTCAGTAGGGATTGGCAATTCCAGGGCCAAAATCAGCCAAATGATCCTAGTCAAGATGTATGGAGTTCAAAAACACAGTAGAACACTTCTTGTATTACTACATGACATCACAAGGTGGAAGAGTGTTTTCTGTTTGAGAGAAGAATTTGGCATAAATATACAGGGTTTGTGTGTTAAACATAATATGTGAATGAAACAATACAAAACTCCAGTTACTGTATGTTTGTGATGAGGAACCATAGATCTGAAAATAGTGTAGTATTTAAACTTTTAAAAGATGCTTTAAAACTTGTCCCTGTGAAGAAAAGGGTGTACGGAATGTGCCAAAAATGTCAACTTTGACCAAGACATGACTAGCTCACAGCTTGATTGGAAAAAAAAAATCCACTTTAATGGACTAAAGTCATCGACAAACAATGGCAGAATTTAATAATAAAGTTGGGTACAGTGGGTACATTCTCCATCCATTATACAGGTGTTTTGGGGATTATGCATCATGGACAATATTGCATCATGTTTTTCTGTCTGTCAGTAAAGATTCTGATGCAACTCAAAGTAACACATTGACATCTTATAGAATGGAGCTTTGGGCATTTGTGGCTTTGAGGACTTCAAGGAGAAAAACAGAATTCTTCTTTTTTTATATATATACTTGTAAGCTCAAATCAACACAACAAGGTTTTCGTGGCTATAAAACAACAAAATATAAACAATTCAGTCCAATTAATGTCAAGTATTTACTGTCACCAGGCAGTAAGTTTGTCTGTTGCTTAAACACATGCTGTATGTCACTATGCACAGTTAAAATCAGATGTTCAGATAATCTACAAATAGTATAAGCACATGATATGAAGTAGCATGCAACGAGCTGGAGGAAATTAGAAATAAATAAATAAAGATGACCATGCTGTTATGAATGTGATTGGTGGTGGTCATCAGTGTTGGGAGTAACTCGTTACAAAAGTAATTAATTACTGTAATGCATTACTTTTTGGTGTAACGCAGTAATGTAATGTATTACAGGGAAGAAAATCGGTAATATATTACTCGTTACAATGCCAATAAAGCACATTACAATGCATTTTTAAACCTGCTTTGTTTTTGTGGGTTTTGCGTTTTCTTCATACAAAGTTTGCAGATCACCGCGAGATCAGCTACTGAATCTGATAAGTCCGCGCAGAACATTACATTTCATACAAAGTTCCACGAGATCAGCTAGTGATATAAAAGTCCGCGCAGACCATTCCATTTCCTTTTACTTCGTCTCGAACTGGCAGACTGACAAAGGATGACAGAACCAGAAGAATCGGATAGTGCTTGCTCCTTTTCAAGATGGACATACGCCCACTACTTCACTTCGTTCAAAATAAGGACTCCAAGAACATTTTAGTTAAATGCACACTGTGTGTGAATCCCAAACCTCTTTCCACGTCGAAATGCAGTACAAGCAATTTGACGAAGCACTTGCAGAGGTGCCATAGCACCACGAAATTAGTCAGGAAAGGAGGGGATGGGACAGGGAACGATACAACCCCAACAAAGCAGCCGAAACTGATGTTGACCCGACCAGAGAATCTCCAGCCATGACAGGTGCTGGAGTGCATGGTAAGGTGTGGCAAGAAGGGAAAGGACGATTTATCTTTTGGTATTGTAAGCGGGTAAGAAGCAATTACTGAACATGTTGGTTTTCAGTCTGCAGGCTCCCAAAACCTCCTGGATGGCAAGTGAAAGTCATGACACATGAGAGATTTGCACTGTAGATTGCCAAATCCTTATTTCCAGTCATTTTGGCGAGAGTAACTAAAGTAATGCAAAAGTAGTGTAATGCCTTACTTTTTATTTAGAGTAATATTGTAATGTAAGGCATTACTTTAAAATGACAGTAACAAGTAATAAGTAGTGCATTACAGTTTTTGAGTAACTTGCCCAACACTGGTGGTCATTGGGGTGAGTGTTATATCCTTATTCTTGCCTCCCTACCTTAAAGCCATTACTAAAGCAGGTGCTTTTAATGCATCCATTCATAGCTTATGTGTGGTCTGCGATCACAGAAACCATCCACCATGCAAACTCCCTGAAGGCCTGTGGTGTGTGTGCGGTGTGCTCTGCTTCTGCTGCCCACCTATCTCCGCTTTTAGCATCATTTGTCACTGTCACATTCGGGCTTTCTTTCTCACTGTGTGTCATTGTCCCTCTAATGTATTCTCCTGTCTCCCCCTCAAGACCCCTGTCAGTTACACACACCTTTAACTGAGCTCAGCAGACAGATGCTGGCTTTGCCAGATGAGATTGGGGTCTTTTTAAAACAATCAATAAAATCTATGTGGATGACCTGACAGAAGCTCTGGGTAATGTTTGTATATGTAGTACAAATAGAAATGTATGAAGATTGCAGACCGCCAGCTCTGTTATAAATTATTTTGAGATCTTCTTATTCCTAAAAAGTTAATCCTCCAGCTAGTTACTTCTAACCATTAACCTATCTTAAGATCTGGAGAATGGTCCCTGGGTGCTGCATTGGTGATGTTTTGCCAATGATCAGACATGTCAGAAAAAAAGAGAAAAATGTGACTTAGTTTTTGAGTTCCATGTGTCATGCATGACAAGACCAGAGGTTTGACATGAGCCCAAATCTCCTCCCACTGGAGCTGTCATCATTCTGACAGTTTGAGGTCTTCATAAACTGATTGAAATTGAAAATATATCAGCTTTGTTTACGAACGTGTCGGCAAAGTTTTGTTTTGTTTTTTTCAGAAACCATTGGCAAATATATATGTATATTTTATCATGACAAAATATGACTTACTGCATTAATTGTTATGCCCTCTCTTCATACCAAAGGCATTGACTGACTGGTGGTCGTCATCTTTTAATATAGCACAAACCTTGATTTAAATCCCCCCATGAAACGTTGAGCCTTAGTCTAAGTGAACTCCTCATGCTGCCCTCATTTTCACTATCAGGTGAAGTTTGAGATTAGCCATCTATTTTTTTTATTCTCTCCTCCCATGTGCCCCGCATCCTCTCTTACTCTTTCCCTCTCTATCCCTCTCTCGCTATCTCCCTATCCCTCTGTGTCCCTCTCTGTCTCTCTCTCTCTCCTTCTTTTTCTGCTGCATACTCCTCCACTTCTCCTGAGCAGAGAAGATAAAGCAGGTGTTAGTAAAGAGTTCTCTTAGACCAAATGAAAGCCATTTATCAGACACTCTGCCTTCCTCTCAACACATACATACGAAGACAGGCACACAATCTGACCAGTACACAGGCCGTGAGATAAAAGCGCTATCCAGGAGCCCGCGCCTCAAGCTAACTGTGCTTGATTAGGTGTGTAAGGAGCAGATACTTTTAGGCTTTTCTCATTTGCAATATTAGCAAACTAAAGGTGTGTAGCCAAGAGAGATTTGTGATTTATAGTTCAGCTACTTTCTTTTTGCAATTATACATTTTTTTCAAAACACTGGTCCTATTTGATCTACTAGTTTAAAAGGAAAATGTTACTTCAGTTGAGCTAGACAATCCTTCTACCTAACTCAATTGTAAAATTCTGTATCTGTAAGTCTGTAAAACAATTGAAACAAATCAAATGCTTCACAGGGCTAATTGGCTCTGTGCACAATAGCAGCTGACCACGTCCAATCAGAGGGAGAGTCTTTGCTGCCATTTCCGTAGTATCTAATGTCTTTGAGGTTTTTGCCTGTCTGAGCTATTAGTATTTATTGATTTTAGTTCGACTCTGCAAAATCTGATAATGTAATTACATTACATTGGAAATGGTGTGCCTCTTATTGGAACTAGCCTACCTTCGGAGCCAGTCAGCTCCTTTAGATGAAATTCCTTCATGCAGTATTGCAGAACACACATTATTTTAACATCTTGTTTTTACATGTCTTTTGTCATAGGTTATTTCTCAGCTGCGTGTACTCAGCCGCTCTGTCGCCACAGGGTCAAAGTTCGACAGGGAGCTTTGGTCCAATGGGCTTTCACCAATCCTAAACTTGTGGAAGAAACTCAACCAGGTCAGTTTTGTCTTTCCATTGTTTAGTAAGATCTTTTATAGTTCTTTTTTTTTATTATTTAAATTTAAAGCTTGAAATTGTAAGAGATAGTCCCTGGCTTGCGTGGTTGTACAGCAGTACACTGTGCAGTTGCCTGGAGACAAGCATCTTTTCAAATAATGTCTACTTTTAATAATTTAGATAAAGTACTGTATTTCTGTTTTCACGCCCTGTTGGCGTTCACTCTTTTATGTGACATGTGTATGCAGCTCTTCCCTGTTGTCATTTTTAGCCTGCAATTATTGTAAAGGAATGTGTTGTTTCAGTACCATTACTTTTTGATGGAAATAACCTTTTCATTTCAATCTTATTTTGTCTGTAGGTTGATTTGGTCTGGTCTGGATATAGATGGGTCCAGCCCTTGCAGACCATTTATTTTTCTTGTATTTATTAGCTTAGCTGCAGATCAGTTGAGAATTATTCTACACGCTGTTTTCTTGTTGACTCATTCATCTCAATTTGTCTTCTATGCTCTGGCTGTTGTTTTTCTTGGAAATGTTTCATAAATGAAAAGGTTCGCTGGTAGTACAGATTGCAATATTTCACACCAGATAAAAGAGTAAAATAGTAATTTAAATACATAGATAACAATGTTTTTGAGTTTAAGCAATTGTATTAACATTAATTATAGGATAAAATAATGACTTGAGTGAATAATTGCATATCCGGTTTTTGTTTGTCAAATTTAATGTACATCTCTTATTAAATGTTTTGTTGTTTATTTTAATGTTATGAGCTACTATGTATGCCTCCCAGGGTTCTGCTCTGCTCCACCAGAAGCTTCCCCCACCAGCAGAGGGTCAGGGCTCTCCAGTCAAGTCATTCATCGCCTTAGAGGAGTTCAATGCTATCGACTTGGTTCAGGTTTGTCAGATAACACTTTTATGTGGCAGCTGCACCCAAATAGTTTATTCTATCAGGACATGCTGTACCAACATTTAAATGCATTAACACTTGTGCCAATAATGATGAACAGCTAAAAGCCAACTCAGTGACACGGAAAGTTATTCTTATAATGAGAATGTTTAAAGGGATAGTTCGGGTTTTTTGATGTGAATCTGTATGACATCCCCTTCAGCAGTGTCGTGCATTAACACTGACTTACCCCTGACAGTGTCCTGTGAGCCGAGTTTCTGCCCGGTTCTGGAGCTGATGAAAGTAGGTCCGGCAAGTTAGCAGGGACAGTTAATGAAGCTTGTTTTTCTTCTCAAAACAATATTTGTCCAAAAAATGATATATTTGCGTCACAAAACAGTTGCACACAAAAAAGTCAGAAGTCATAATCGCTTGGTGCTATTTTCTCTCGAGTCGTATCACTGCGCGCCTATTATTATTATTAGCCTGTTCACTTGTAAGTGGCGATGTTTACAAGTGAACAGGCTAATAAATAGGCGTGCAGTGATAGGACTCGAGAGAAACCTACCTGCCGGACCTACGTTCGTCAGCTCCAGAAGCGGGCAGAAACTCAGCTCACAGGACACTGTCAGCGGTAAGTCAATGTTAAAGATCCCATGACATGGTACTTCTTGATGCTTTTATATGGCGCCTTAATGGTTCCCTAATACTGTAAATGAATCCTTCTCCAAAATCAAGCCTCAGTGCATGAGATATGACTCTGACTGTCTTCATGAGGCTAAATATGTCTCTAAAACGCTTTATTCTGGGTGTTGTTGCTTGAATGCAAATGAGGAGGACAGAGAGAGGCCAGTGCAGTGGGTGGGGGTGTGACCAAATGTGTCTCTGTCTCCTTGTTTTAGCGATGTGCTGGTGCGCTGGCCCCACTTCCGTGTGTGTAAGCGCGGAGGAAGATATGAGACGAGTTGCATTAAAAAAAAACACATTTCCACAGAAAATAAAATTAAACCACTGCTGTTTCAGAGGTTCGGAGGCTTGTATAAAGGACATCCGAGCCTGGAAACATTCTCACGTGTCTCCAGGTAAATAAAAAAACGCATCTCGCATTGTAGCTCGTTTGCGGTCCAAGTTCTCTGGGCATGATTTCCAGAGACGGTGGGTAGACATCCAGACGGGGGGGTGGAAACCTTTCCACAAATGTGACATCAGAAAGTTCCCTTGTTCAGAATCGCCCGTTTGGGCTGTCTTTTTTTCCAAACGCAGAAAAGGATCGCAAATGCTCAGTTTACACATTTTGCAACTTTTAGCCATGGGGGGGCTAAACAGGGTAGGGGAGCTCACATTAACGTTCAAAAACCTCAGAAAGTGAAAATTTCATGCCATGGGACCTTTAATGCACGACACTGCTGAAGAGGATGCTATACAGATTCACGTCAAAAAACCCGAACTATCCCTTTAAGGCATAGATGTTCCAATGAAATAATGAGATGGAAAAGCAATACAGTATGATGTTTTAATAGAAGTGGCAACATTCCATCATTAACGGGCTGGTTGTGGTTCAAATCTACTTTTGTATTGGAGCACTTTCATATAAAGTAAAACAGAAGAAATTTGGGCAATAGCCATCAACTGTATAAAGAAGTGGGTAAAGTGCTTTTGGCTCCACTCAAATGAAGCTCGCAATGCTAATGGTTACAGGAGCGAATTTGGAGCCAGGCTCCATATTAGGAGTAGGATTTTTTTGACGGAATAGAAATAGCTGAAAAAAACACCATGTGTACGTATGTACTGTATGTATGTCTATGACAATAGCACAATGATTAGAATGGTTGCTCGCAAACCCAAGATCGACTGTTACCAGCAATCATGGCTCCAACAAGTGCAAGCTGTTGTTGTGTACTTTGGAAAGACACTCCACCCCTGTATGTGACGTGTGACTAAGTGATTAGTTGTGGTTCAGAGTGGCAGTCTTGCCTCGATCAGCCTTCCTGCTAGTCAGTACAGAAGTACGGTAGTTTACTCCCTCCAAGTGTGCAGAGTCGGTGAGTAATGATTTCAGGGTATCCCTCTGAGAGACTTTTCAAATGCAATGCAAATATAATGTGTTTTATATTGACATTCATAAAAGAAACAAGGATTTAAATGCCTTGGTTCTTCCCATGTTTGCAGAATATTCATCAGTCGCTGGCTGCACTAAGTAAAGTCATACGGGGGACACAGCTGCTGACTCCAGCGGTGGAAAAACTGGCCACAGCTCTACTCAATCAGGAGGTAACTGACAATTACTGGTAAAATTCTATATTATTATTTCTATAATTGTATATATTAAGTTGTATGTAGTTAATGGCCTCCTATAGTGGGGTGGTAGGGAGGTGGTTTAATTCTTTAAATGATTGTGGGTTGATAAATAATTATAGTGATTATGAGAAAGATTAGAGAATCTGAAAAACAGTGACTTGTTTGTGTTGTAACTTCTGGGCATGTTGACAACTCATAAACCCACACATTTTTCAAGTCATTACCTCCCACTAATATGTATTCACAATCATACGCACAATAATAATGGCTGATGGTGCACCTTTTGTCATTTGTTATTAAAATTTGTAATTCAGATAAAGGACAAGAAAATGTGTTAAAAAATTCAGTTATTCTTATGACAAATGATTGTTACATGACTGAAGATTTGTTTGTGTTTCAGTGTCCTCTAAAATGGCAGCAAGACTGGGAAGGACCAGAGGAGCCAATGCAGTACCTCAGAGAAGTTGTAGCACGTGCTATAGCCATAAAGGTAACATAATACATACAGGATAAAATCAAGTGAATTCAGCTCGTATTCCTTATCAGCTTTGTCATGGTTTGCATATATTAGAAAGAACTTATTATAGAAAGATTAGTTCAGTACTGTTATATATGTATATTGTTTGGCCATTGCAGCCTTTGTGATCTGTTGCTAACAAAAAATTTCAACCAGACAGGAGGGATAATTTTGGTCCTGCTTAAAACAAAGATTGTGACTAGACATTTTATCCAGCTCCTTTTTGCTCTGTCTGTATCATGATTTCGATTTTTGTCACAATTCGTATTTTCTGGTTTCTTTTGTAAAGTTTTCAACAGGTAACTAAAGCGATCTGCCGTTTCTGAAAGTTTACTCTTCACTCTATCTACCTGTCACTCACTCAGAGCATGGTGGAGGCTGACTAATAGAGGAAGTGGGTGGTGGAAAGTGTCTTTTTTCTCTTTTCAATAGAGCTGCATTAAACAAAAAGCAGCCATCACAATTTGATCCAAAAAAAGCATATCATAACAGGGACGAGATCATGATTCAATTTTCATCGCCTTATTGTCCAGCCTGTGAGCAGCTACTACCGAGAGAGAGAGAGAGACTGATCCTGCGGGAAATTGAAGTTTTGCTGCAGCAGACTGTTGCTGCAGTTGCTTATTCTGCTCTGGTGTTTTGGTCAGTGACAAAATGGTCCTTTCCTTTGGAAGAAGCTGCACTTCTTAGTTGGATGTTAAAAACTGAACTCAAAAAACAAAAAGTTTCAAAAACTGCTCAGTGTGTGAAACAGGTAGCAACAAAAGCAGTTGACCACTCCGCTGCCATGGGGACTATATCAATATGCCATGTGGCCGACTGGAAACCCATGCAGACTATTTGAAATGACGTATTTGTATGCAAGTTTGATGCATTTCATTATTGGTGTGGGCAAGCCTCCCTGTGCCTGTGTGCCCGGCCTGGCTGCACGATCCATCTGTTTGTGTGTGAACCTGCCATCTCTCATTACTCTCCATCTACCTGCACGGACCTCATCAGTCTCCACGCTTGTCTATTCGGATGTGCCACTGTCCTTACCTGTCTTTTCGAGCCATCGGAAGTGAGTGATGCGTGTGTTAGCCAAGTGTCAGTGTTCTTCAGGATAATCTGTCCAATAGGTTGCATTTGACGACGTTATCATTTCAGATGGAAGGCAAGGGACTGTATAACTCTATGGGAGAGTCATTGTTTTTGAAAGAAATATCCAAAGATACTGTATGATCCACAGACATTGAACTTTATTATTATTTATTTGGGATTAGCTCCACAAACTCACCATAGTAATCTTATGGTTTGAAGTCATTTCAACTGGCAACAGCACGTCTTTGGAGGTGAATTATGGCGTCACTTTCTGAGGCTATTTGGTGGAAAAAATCACTTGGATTTATTTTTACTGTCAGAGAAGACATTGAACTATGTGCCAGTTTTTGCTTCATGGGGAAAGGATAGAATGATTTATTTATTCATTGGATCCCCATAAATCTTTATAAAATTAAATAAAAACTATAATAATGAAGCTGAGTTAAGCTATTAAACATAAGCTACATCAAAACAATACAATTGAACAGTTAAACAAATAAGAAATTCCACCATAGAAATCTGACCTCTCCATCAGCTCAGTTTTAAATTATAAGATAAGATAAGATATGCCTTTATTAGTCCCACAGTGGGGAAATTCCAGTGTTGCAACACACAGATCAAGAACAGCAGGAAAAAGTAGCATGCAGTAAAACAAGATAATAAATAATGGCTTAAATAATTTAAAAATAGACCTAAAAATAGACTCTCTAGTATAGCTGAATATTGTAGTGCAGCTAAAGTTGAATGACATGTTAACAGTGTTCGTTGTACAGTCTGGGAATCTAGTCTATAGGGAATCTAGACTGTTGTGATGCAAACACATGCTATGCATGGGTTTCAGGATGATGAGAAATTAGTACCATTGCAATAGTGATTAACAATTTAAAACAAAAATGTTAAAGGTGCATTGTGTGACCTTTCTGGTGGAGGGTCTGTCACCTGCTTGTGTCTATGGATATGTCAATGCTCTGTCTGGAATGTTCCGCAGTATGACATTAAACAGCTCTACCTTACGTTCATTAAATTACAGGTTGTTTTATAGCTCAGAAAACCAGGCATTCTGATTGTGAGTTGAGTTGCCTTTCCACAGATCTGATCTGTAACTTGGTCTGGTTTGGTCTCCATGCAGATAGAAAGGTTTAATACCATACTGTGTGACATTTGAGACAAAGCAATAACATCTCCATGGACAAAAGCTTTTGATGGAAACTCCACCAGAAAAAAATCCTCAAAGTGTTGCATATAACAGGAACAGGAAGCTGAGCCCTATAAAATAGGCCAGTACTATGGACCAAAGCTGCTACTGCTTCTGTGGAGACCTTGAGAAGCTAAGCCAAATGACCTTGAAAACCCACTGTGATAAAGTACACACACACAAACACCTGCGCTCACTGGATCCTTGTCTTGTTATCGGCCAAAGTCCACTCTCCTATGTCCACGCATTCTCCTCTTCGGCCTACTGCTCATCTAAATGTATCTCTACAGCCAGAGCTATCGGATGCCACAATTGTAATGACTCCATTTATAATCAAGATGGAATCAAATGTTTACCTGTTTTTTGTCATCAACAACTTAATCCGGCTGACCTCCAAATCCAATGGTTTCTATGGTAATTTAGAGAAAAACTGCCTATGTGTTTAAAAAAGGACTGAATAAATAAATCAACACTTCACTCTGAGGTGTGCTCGCGCAATATAATCTGTCTCCGCTCCAGACAGGCTCATATCTTGATAAGCCCTGCAGTGTGGGTAAAGGCACAGTGAACCAGCTGACTTGGAATATTTGAAAGAGAAAAAAAATAAAAAATAAAGTAATGGAGCTGATTCAAGCACTTTTTATTGGACTTGATAGATTGGTAATTTGATGACATGTTACACCTTCATGTGTCATTTGTGACAGGTATTTATCACCTTCCGCAGACTAAATCTGTGTACACAAAACTTTATGGGGACAGAAATCAGGTGATCATGACTTAAAATAGGTTATTGTTAAGGTTTAGGCTATAGTTAGGCAAATGGAGACTATGGTCAAGGTTCGGGTCAGTCTCCAGGTACTGAATTTAAACGTGTAAACCCAGCATGTTTTTTCTTTCATAATGGCTTTTCGTGTATTTTAAATGTGGCAGAAAATAATTTTCTTCAGTGACAAACTAAAACCTAGAAGGATCGTTTAGATCAGTCCAAAATATTGTACTCACACAGAGCTTTTTCACTCGCAATACAAACTGATCTTATTTCACTACTACTACTACTACTACTACTACTACTACTACTACTACTACTACTACTACTACTACTACTACTACTACTACTACTACTACTACTACTACTACTACTACTACTACTACTACTACTACTACTACTACTACTACTACTACTACTACTACTACTACTACTACTACTACTAATAATAATAATAATAATAATAATACATTTTATTTATACAGCTCTGGAAAAAAATAAGAGACCACTGCATTTTTTTCTGAAATCAGCATCTCTACATGTATTACAGTCATTCAATTCCAGCGTCTGTTGAATTCCAACACAAACACAAAGCTGAGCTACTTCAGTTCTTGCATCAGGAGTGGAATAAAGTCACCCAAGAACAATGTGAAAGACTTGTGGAGAGCATGCCAAGACGCGTGAAAGCTGTGATTAAAAATAAGGGTTATTGCACCAAATATTGATTTCTGAACTCTTCGTAAGTGTAAACATTAGTATTATGTTGTTTTAAAATGAATTTGATCTTGTTTCTTTGCATTGTTTGAGGTCTGAAAACATGCATCTTTTTTGTTATTTTGACCATTTGTCATTTTCTGCAAATAAATGCTCTAAATGATAATATTTTATTTGGAATTTGGGGGAAATGTTGTCAGTAGTTTAAAGACTGAAATAAAAATGTTCCTTTTGCCCAAACACATACCTATAAGTAGTAAAATCAGAAAAACTGATCATTTTGCAGTGGTCTCTTTTTTTCCCAGAGCTGTATAGTGCTTTTCTGAATACTCAAAAACGATTTACTGGGTGACCGTGGCTTAGGCAGTAAATTTGTATGCACAAGGTTGGCGTTCATGTGTGGTGACTATTTGTATTTAACATTTTGGTTGAATATGGAACAAATGCGCTGTGTTGTGTATACCAACCAACCAACAAAAACATGCAAAATGAAGAGAACAGAACAGAAAAACAGACAAACTCATTTTCTGACCAAACTGAAAAGAACGTTTGTGTTTTCAAATACTTTCTCCACAACACAGTCCCACACATGCAACCTTAAACTGCAATGACACATGCATCCCTCTTTGTTTTGTTTCATGTTAAAGGTACAATATGTAACTTTTCTGGTTTGGGATCTGCTTCCTGCTCCATGGATGCTATTTTGCCTGGAATGAGAAACAGTATGGCATTGAAATGAATATACCTTGGAAAAAACACACATCTTACATCTTTTTGACACACATATCTGACCTATAATTTGGCCTGACAGCATCACCTGCCTATCTCCCATGCAGATATGAAGATGGAGATAGATATGTTTGATGCGATACTGTAGAACGTTCTATGTAAAGCAATAACATCTCCATGCAAACAAGCAAGACGCAGACCATACCAGAAAAGTGTACCTTTAAAAATTTGAATCTAAATTGCCATATTAGACAAATGAGTTTATTATATTATTATGTTATATTTTCATGTTTTAATATTTCACTAGCTTGCAAATTCTGTTATTATGTATTATGGTACATTTGGATGTTAAATAATGCACATATTTGAAGCGAAAAGTGTTTGCTCCTATATGAACAAAACTCTACAAGACATCTGCACCATGGGGGACAAAGTGAGACAGAGGAGGTATTCCATTAACAATTCCTTTCCCACCTAACAATGCCGATGTATTTTCATTATCGTGCATTGATCCACTAAATAGTTTGTGTGATTCATGTGCAGAGCTGATTTTCTGCTTGAGTAATGTGTTATTTCAAAGTGCTCCTCATTTGTTATATTTTGGATGATGAATGTGCAGTGTGTTTGTGTTCAGGGCTGGGTGGAGCGCGCCAGCAGACAGGCCCTCCTATCTGACACACTGGATCTGTCAGAGCTTTTTCATCCTGACACTTTCCTCAACGCTCTCAGACAAGAAACCGCCAGGTAAAATTTTTAAGAATAATTGAATCAAGCTTCTTCTGTTGAAAAAAATGCAGACTTAAAAGTATGTGCACTGCTGCGTTTCCAGGACTATGGGTTGTTCTATGGATAGTCTGTTTTTTGCGACATCGTGGAAGACTCACATTGTGGAGGCTAAGCTGCAAGTCAAGGTGAGATCACAGAACTTAAGAGCAGCCTGTACATGTGTAGACTGCACAAGTGAGTACGGTAACTGCTGTATTAAAGGTGTAACCTGAAAAATCCCTTTGACATTACTAAGGCTTTTTTCAAGGGAGTTCTGGCAGCACAAAGACAACAGCACAAATCAAACAGTACATGAGCAACATTTAGACAATTACAAGAACTGGTAAAAAAAACAAAAACAGTTACAAACCATAGACTTTAGACTTTATTGTCCCCAAGGGGAAATTCATTTTCACGTACACAGAGCCTGTTTGACACACACAGCAACAACACAACAAAAACAAAGACATTCAATAAGCGTTACAGCACACTCAGTGGGGCCTGTTGTTCAAAAATGTGATGGCTGAAGGGATCCGGCTTCTGCCAAAGCGGGCCCTCCTGCACCTGATCGCCCTGTACCTCCATCCTGAGGGCAGAGGGGTGAGGTGCTCCTGTAGTGGGTGAGTGGGGTCCTGTTCTATTGAAAGTGCAAAGCATCCAATAGCCCTGTTGTTGAGATCTGCAAGGTTGGGTGTGGGGAGTCCTATAATTTTAGCAGCTGTATGAGTTTCCTTCGTGAGTTTAGACCGGTTTTTAACAGTGAGCATATTGAAAAAGCAGGTAGAACAATACAACAGAATAGACTGGATGATGGATTGATACAATAGTAATAACAGATGTGGAGAAACATAGATCTCGCTTCCAAACCTTTTAGCATTGTTTTAAACTATTAATTTTAACATGAAAGTGACTTGCGCTATAAATATTTACCCTAAGAGCTCCCATGCAAACAAATTGGATTTATTTGACTACTTTTTAATGTTTGACTACTTGCTGCAAACGATAAGATAAAACATAAATAAATAAAGTAAATTGAATACATTTACTAAAATAAAATAAATGCATTTCAAAATAAAAAAGTTGCAAATAAAACCATAAATTTGCATCATGAGCCATTGTCAGCATTATCATTCAAGAGACTAAAACACTATTTAATAAATCTAGAAAAGTAAATCATATTAAAGCAGACCTATTATGCAAAATCAACTTTTCAGAGCTTTTAGCCATGTTGTAGTTGTTTGCTCTTCTCATTAACCATCTACAAGTAGATTAAGTATTTAAGTGATTTGTGCATGTTTGAGCAATCTATTTTTTCAAGACACCATTTTGCAGATCTAGGAAACCACAGATCAACATTTACATTTTATTTAGACACTGCCTATCCGATCTGGGATAGGTGGCTGCGCAGATGCCTGTCCGTCTGTCTGGAGAGGTCTATTAAACTGGACAGTTTTCTGTGGTGTTCGCAGTATGAGCCATTTACACATTGCTCCCAACAGATCCGTAACACCAACTCTGTGTTTACGGCAACGTCAGCTCCCATTAGGCACTGCCTTTTGTCTAGCGTGAAAGTCTGCGGACTTGTTTCTTTTATTAAATTGTTTAGATGAATATTGTGATCTAAAATGTGCAAACATAATGTGCAACAATGTGTGTCATAGATTATAACTATATAGCAGGCTCAAACACAATATGTGATCTTTAACAAAACGTACATATAATACAACTTTGACAAACAATATGAGTAACACGCCCACAGATTTTAAAGCTTTGCAATCAGAGCTCAGACTATAGATAATTTCCTAATGTAAAAATACTGTTACTGATACTAGACACAGGACAGAGACACAACAGATGCCACACCATACTGAGCCTCCAAAGAGACTGGGATGAGGAGTGATTAGAAAATAATGGACAACATAAAGCAGAGGCAGAATACAAATGTGAAAACTGTTTTCTGCATAAAAAAGAGACGCCTGCTGCTGACGGCCATGTTCATTTGTCACTTGCTATGAATGATGCAAGAAGTTGTTCGGGGTTTTAAATGAATAGAGACAAGATGGAGGCTCTTTGAAGGATATTTGTATTTGTGAAATATAAACTTTTCTTTCCCATCTTATTTACTGATATTTTTCTCACTGGGCTCGATCCAGGTCCAAATAACACACAGCCTTAACAGCACCACTTTATGTTAGTTTTAACCACAATATTTGGACCAAAATATAGACCCTCCTAGGTGTGAGGTGTTTAGAATGGCTATGCACACAGCCTGGTACGTATATGAACATTCTATCCATTCATTGTAATAGGACCGCAATATAAATTAATTTTGATGTTTGTTTTTTCTGTTTACAAACGCTGGAAGGGTCTGTACCTTATTTGTAATGTTTACCATTCCTGCCTCACACCAAGCCAGTCCAAGTGGGTTTGATTACTGATATGAGTGGGTTTCCTATGGTATTTCCCTCATCAACCTATGCAGAGTGCGTTAAAACTATAGGTTCTCCCATGAATCATATAGATCCAGATATGGAGAAGCATGAGGCAGAATACAAATTCTGACAGTTAGGTGTACCTCGTCACCTATCTTAACCGTCAGACAAACATGGCATTGTACATTTAAACCAGAAACTGAGTATGTCACAGAATATTAGAACTGGAAACGAGCAGCTTGATTTGACAAAGGAGGACATAAGGGCTTTACTTTAGTTTGTTTGGCTAAAGTGGTACCCCATAAACCTTTGTGATGTAATGTCACAATCTATTTTTAGCAATCAATTTTTTTTTATCAATAATACACTTTATTTGTAAGTATTCTTTATCTCCAAGTCTTCAGTCATTGTGTTTCAACCTTTATTTGGTTAAAAATGTTTTAAATTTCAGTGTAAAATTGAAATAATAATGTTCACTTGTAATCTAAAAAAAACTAATCACTGAATAGTCGACTACAAACATTATTTGCAGCTCTTGTAGTTTAGTATTTCAAATCTTAAGCAAAGCATTTGCCACATGGAGACAAAGGTGACACGCTAAGTAAAAACACATTAAAGAAAATGGGAGAAACATACAGTACATACTGAGGCATCGGCTGTGTACAAATGAGCACTATACACACACAGATTACGGCAGTGTGTGATGCCAGCCCTGCCTTTATTGTGCAGTCTAGTGAGGAAATCCCTGAGTCATTGTGCTCTATTCCCCCATGTAAACAGTCCCTCTTATGTACTCTGTGGCTGACATGTTAGTTAATCCGCTGTCCTACTTTTCCCCATTATAGAGCATTGCCTGAGTTAGTCCTTCGCTGAATGGATATTGACCTAACATGTATTGGTATTGTTAATGGCATCCTCACTAACACAGTTGCCTCTTGATTTGCCAGGTGGGGGGTCTGCAGTTAGAAGGCTGTAGTTTTGATGGGACTCATCTCAGTGAAAATCAGCACGACTCTCCAAGTGTGTCAGCCGTGCCTCCCTGTTACATGGCCTGGGTCCCACAGGTACGTCTCTGTTTTGTTACTGAAGGTGTCAGTCGTGCTAGAGCAGTAGTTGAACTGTTGTGTATAGTGTTGGTTTCTTCCTATGATTTTGTATCTGTTGTATTTTTCAAATGTTTTAGATGTCTGTCTGTTTTCCGTGTGTTGTCCCTAGGTGACACAGAGAACAAATACAATAAACAAAAAAAAAAACACAGTTGCACAAGACATAACACAGAACTGTGACGCTGACTTTAGGCTCTGCTCTGTCTGAGGCTTTATTATACTTTAGTCTGAGCCTTGTTTTAACAAAATCTGACCATAAAAAACTAATTTAGCTGGAACACCAACAGGTGAGCTCATTTGTGCTGTTAAACAAGTCTCTCACACATACATTTACAGTCACAAGCTAGCAGTGAGTGTGACATTTACTCACTCAACAATTTGTTGCTTCACTATTACACTGATAATATTGTGTTTCTAAAATGGCTTCTTTAAAGATACTTTAGTTATTTAGTAAATGAATAATGGTTAGAAAAGCCTGACCTGAAGCTGATGATGATGAATACATCTAGAAAAAAAATGCAAATCCCTGGGGAAGTCCCAGGACACGCTGGAGGGACTCGGCTGACGTGGGAACGCCTTGGGGTCCCCCTGTAGGAGCTGGAGGAAGGGTCTGGGGTCAAGGAAGTCTGGGAGTCCCTGCTTAGACTGTTGCCCCCATGACCTGGCCCCAGATAAGCAGAAGAAAATGGATGGATGGATGGATGGATGGATAAAAAAATTAAATTAAATTAAAATGTACATTGTTAGAGATCCACTGTGTAACTTTTTTGACGAGTGTCCACTTCCTACTTGTCTCCATGGATATATTATTGCTTTGCCAAGACTGTTCTACACTATGGTCTTACTTATCTATATCCATGCCCACATTAAGACAAGTATTTCAAGGTATTTCTTTAGCAATAAAAACATGTGCAGTTGAAAAAATAAATACAAAATAGCGAAGTTGCCTTATGGTAGAAACTTTGTAACAAAACAGTATCATCTCCACGGAAACAACCAGGTAATACCTCCAGCAGAAAAGTTTCACCTTTAGCAGTCCCATATTATACAAATTAACACAAACATTTTCGCCTATTTCAAGATCAGGTGATACATGTGCTTCACATCACCAAAATTACAATTTTCATTAACAATGTTTTTGCAAAAGTATTCTTTAAGATCAATATTTCTGGTACTCCAAAATATTGGAGCACAATGTTATTTAGTTTCTCATTGATTGCTAAAATGGGGTACCATCTATTGTCTATGCACACTACATTTGAATAAAGAATTCTTTACCAAATAAACAATTATGTAATTATTTTATTTTATTATTTTATTATTCATTTATTTGTAATATTGAAAGACTGTGGAGCATGGAGAAAATTTCCATTTTTTTTTTTTTTAAATTTTCCCCCAGGATCTGTTGCTTTTGGAGCAACAAACTGAGGTACAAGCGTAAGCAGACCAAATCACAATCATGTTTTTCTGTAGCAGGGGAGGGTAATATTAAATTTAGACTTGAACAACTTGGACAAACTTTATTGATCCACAAGGGAAATTATTTGGACACAGTAGCTCACACATCACATTATAATATTATAATAACAAAGAGTAAGAAATAAATGGTAATATAAATATATACAAATATAATAATACATTCTAATAAATAAGTAGCAAAAAAGTTAGCAAGAGACATATGTCAAATAAGACATAATTACCATAATTTCCGAACTATAAGCTGCTACTTTTTTCTCACCCTTTGAACCCTGCGGCTTTTACGTTGTAAAAAGGGCTTATATGGACGGATTATTCATTTATCAATGTGTGTGCGCAGCCTGAGTACAGAAAGCGCCGCTGTCTGTGCGGTTAACATGAAGCTGCAGCGTTAGCGAGTGCTGTTGTCAGCACTAAAATAGTTTATCACCATGTGATAAAATAAGTTATGATGCTAAATGAACATTAGTGAGTGGGATACGTCTTAATAACTTGTATGTGTTAAATGCAGATGTGTGTGTAAATGACGAGAAGAAAAGCCTCAAACTTCAGTAGTCAGACCTTCACTCATACCTGATCGACCTATCCCCATCGACCTATCCCCACCCCCGTACAGTTGTATGAAGAAGTTTGGGCACCCTTGACAATTGCCATTATTTTCATTTATGAATCATTGGGTATTTGGGTTCACGTCATTTTGATCTATCAAATAACTAATAGACACCGTAATATTTCAGCAGTGAAATATTGAAATTAGGTTTAATAGAAAATGCAGTATGAAGTACAGAAGCGCTGGGTACCACAGACTAGTAGAAGATCTCCAGTAACTTGTTGCACATTGAAAGACCTGAGCTTTCTCAGGAAGTAGTCTACTCATGCCCTTCTTGTACACCGCATTACATTTGTCCCTCCAGTCCAGCCTGTTGTTCACATGGACGCCAAGGTACATGTAGCAGTCCACTATTTCCATGTCACGGTCCTGGATGCTAATGGACTCCACCGGTGTCCTCTTCCTCCAGATGGTTTGTCTGAGACCACTCCACAAAATTTGCCATCAGTGTCCTGTACTCCAGCTCCTCCTGTCCATCTCTGATACCACTGCAGAGTCATCAGAGAACTTCTGCAGATGGCAGGACCAGGAGTGAACAGGAACGGAGACAGGACTGTACCCTTTACTTTACTACATCACTGACCACAGTATCAGACAGGGTGGTCCCCAGTTGCACGTACTGAGGCCTGCCTGACAGGTAGTCAGTAATCCAGGACAACAATGGAGGAGCTGACAGCCATCCGGAGCAGCTTCTCACTCATCAGAAAGGGCTGGATTGTGTTAAAGGCATTGGAGAAATCGAAAAACAATATCCTTATAGAGCCCTTAACACTATCCAGGTGAGAGTGAGCCTGCTGCAGAAGATAGATTAACGCATCATCCACACTAATGTGGGCCTGATAGGCAAATTGTAGAGGATCCAGGGATGGTGCCACCAGAGGTCTGAACTGAGCCAGAACAAGTCTCGCAAACACTTGAGATGTCAAAGCAACTGGTCTGAAATCATTAAGTCCAGATGGGACAGGCTTCTTGGGCACTGGCACAATGCAGGAGGTCTTCCATAGCACTGGCATCCTTTCAAGCTTAAGACTCAGTACAAGGGGGCTGACTTGGTCTAGTTTAGTTATTATATTTATTGTCTTGTTTATTAGCTGTTTAATGTGCACTGTGGGCCTAGGGAGCGCGGCAATTTCAAATCCCGTGTGTGCAGGTTGTTTTTGACAATAATGCTGACTTTGAACTTTATACTTGGTCTGGTCTTTTGGAGAGACCTGTGATGGCCTTCATTCCCCTCCACACATCTCTGGTGTTATTCTGTTGGAGTTTAACCTCCAATTTCCTTCCATAGGCCTCCTGGCCCTGCCTTAGCTGGACTTCAGCTGCCATTGCACCCTCTTCACTCGTCCTTGTCACAAGAGTTGAAGGCCCACTTTTTCTTATTAAGTAGATCCTTCAGCTGGCTGATGATCCAGGGCTTGTTGTTGGAGTAACAGCGGACAGTGCGCGTTGGGACGGCTGTATCCTCACAAAAGTTGATGTAATCTGTTATACAGTCCATCATGCTGTCAATGTTGGCCCCAATGCGGCAGGCAGAGCACATTCCAGTCTGTGGTCTCAAAGCAGTCCTGAAGGGCATCGCTGGCTTCCTGACTCCACTTCCTTACAGTTCTAGTGGTGACAGGCGACATACTGAGGCATTTGTGACAAATCCAACTTAATCATTATTGGCCCCAACAACATCACCTGCAATCCAACTGCTACTTCAAGTAGCAATCCAACTGCTACTTCAGCCTGATAGACAACACAACCCTCACTCCATCCGCACTCATCCAAAACCTTGGCATTCTTTTTGACACCACACTCTCATACCAACAACACATAAACTACATAACCCGGACTGCTTTCTTTCATCTCAAAAACATGGCACGACTCTGCCCATCCCTTTCTTTCTCTGCTGCTGAAACCCTCATTCATGCATTCATCACCTCTCGATTCGACTACTGCAATAGCCTTTTATATGGTCTACCCTCCAAAACTCTCAACAATCTCCAATACATTCAAAACTCTGCTGCCTGCATCCTCACTCACGCCCGCTCCCGAGACCACATCACTCCTGTCCTTCAAAACCTCCACTGGCTCCCCATCCCTCAGCGCATCCAATTCAAAGTCCTCCTCATGACCCACAAAGCCCTCCATAACCTGGCCCCATCATACCTCTCTGACCTCCTGCACCGCCACACCCCATCCCGCTCCCTCCGTTCCTCCGACGCCAACCTCCTATCTCTCCCCTACAGGACCAAGCTCCGAACCTGGGGCGACAGAGCTTTCTCCGTTGCTGCCCCCACCCTCTGGAACTCACTCCCACAACCTATCCGTGACTGCTCTGACCTCCCCACCTTCAAAAAACTGCTCAAGACTCACCTTTTTAAAACTGCTTTTAATGGTTCTTAATGTTTAATGCTTTGTCTGATTGTTTATTGTTTTATTGCCTGTTTTATTACTGATTTTACCTTCTGTACAGCGTCTTTGAGTGTCTTGAAAAGCACTTTATAAATAAAATGTATTATTATTATTATTATTATTATTATTATTATTATTATTATTATTATTATACATTTTATTTATATAGCGCTTTTCAAGACACTCAAAGACGCTTCACAAATCATAAAAGAATAAAATATCACAGAATTTACACATAAAATCAAACATTTAAAATATCACAAAATTTACAATATAAAATCAAACATTAAAAGCTATTTTAAACAGGTGGGTTTTGAGTTCTTTTTTGAAGGTGGGGAGATCAGAGCAGTCACGGAGGGGTTTGGGCAGTGAGTTCCAGAGGGTGGGGGCAGCGATGGAGAAGGCTCTGTCCCCCCAGGTTCGGAGCTTGGTCCTACAGGGCAGGGACAGGAGGTTGGACAAGACTGTGGTCTGCTCTTCCCAGTGGGGGCAGGGCAGTGGCACTGTATGCCTCCTTAGAATTGGCATACAGCAAGTCCAGAGTTCTTTTGCCCAAGTTTTACAGTCCACATACTGATGAAGTGTGTGTAATACGCTGTCCAAGGAAACATGTTTGAAGTCAGTGAGTTTCTAAAAGGATAAGTTATAATAGAGGCAGATTTTTTTCAGTAATAAAGCACGATTAAGCAAATTAGGCATGGGAGTACTATTTTGACCCTAGATCCATTTCAGGAATGTTGTTCATCTTAGTCATCCATGATTCTGAAAAAAAAAAATAGCAAAATAATATTGCATGATTACTGCCAGTTTATTTGTTATAAAATCATTTATATTTTGTAAAAAATAATATTAGAAATTGAACAAAAAATTCTGCCAATTTGGTCACACAAGAGATGTCTCCAAGCGGTTTTCACGGACATTTGCAGTAAGAGATGTTCAAATTAAATATGTATATGTATTAAATATGTATATCAGACACATGTATATCATTTAGTGATTATACACCTGATCTTGAGGTTGGCAATTACTCTTATGAGCTTTAAGCCACATTATAATGTTGTTACCTCCTCAAAAACATACCTGGAGTTGTACATACCTGGTGTGATTTGTTTCCTCCACACATTTGAGTAATCCTGGTTTATTATTATGTCATGACGGGGTAGTTTTCAAGTTAGCTACCTTTTACTTTTAGTTCAGTAGAGACTGACAATTACAGGGCTGAAATTATCCACATGATTAGGTGAAGGTGTATGTTTAAAAACATAGAGGAGCACTTCCTGTATTACCACATGACAGACATGGGGACTTGAGACTTAGTGACTTGGACTCGAGTCGACTCGAGTCGCTGTTTTTATGACTTGTGACTTGACTCGACAAAAAATTAAATACTTGAGACTTGACTCGGACTTGGAAGTCTAGGACTCGGGACTTGACTTGACTTGAGACACGATGACTTGAATGACTTGCGTGTTCACATAATGTTTTCGTGCTCATTCAACGGCACTGCCATGTCCTGGGACGCAACGCGTGCACCACGTGCACCACCACCGGCACGAGGCCGCGCGTACACCGGGGCTGCGAGCACGAAAATGATCCGCGGCGCCCGGACCGCGTACTCTCAGCCCCACAAACCAGCCGCACGAAATCAGCAAAGAGTGGCCCATGGTGGTTTAATCCCGGTTTAGTCCAGGTCTAGACCTGGTCCAGTCCTGGTTTCGTCCCCTCAGATGTGAGAGTTGCGCTGTGTTTGCGCTTGTGGTGGAGGGCTATGTGGCGTTAATGTACTGTCTCTTGGCGTTGCTCAGATCAGTTGTTGGCTTGGTTTTGTGGAATGCAGGAGATCACTTGACCGAGGGTCTACGTTCAAATAATAATAATAAACAAAACTCTCATCACTTTTTACTCTTAGTCAGTCTCTTACAAAGGTGTAGTCTAAATACACGAGCTCTCGAGGAGCGCGCCTGACCCATTACGCACGCGAGGAGTGGTGTGTGTGTGTGCGTGTGTGTGCGTGTGTGTGTGTGTGTGTGTGTGCGTGTGTGTGTGTGTGTGGGACAGAGTGAGTTAGGGAGTGTAACAAAGTTTAATACAAGTTTGTTTTAGCTGTTACTGGTTTCAGCTCAATGTTGAAAACATGTGAAACAGTTTGGTTTTCGATGTACAGATCACTTTTGCCAATAAATAATCAATAATTACATTATCACTGTTTTGTTTGAGTCTATGATGTACACTCAACACAAATATAAACGCAACACTTTTGTTTTTGCTCCCATTTTTCCTGAGATGGACCCAAAGATCCAAAATTCACTCCAGATACACAACACTACCATTTCTCTCAAACATTGTTCACAAATCTGTCCAAATGTGTGACAGCGAGCACCTCTGCCCCGCCGAGACAATCCACCCCACCTCACAGGTGCGCCACATCAAGATGCCGATCCGACATCATGACCAGTGCACAGGTGCGCCCCAGACTGCCCACAATAAAAGGCCACCCCGAAATGTGCATTTTTTTTTTTTTTTTTGCTTTATTGGGGGTCTGGGGACTCAGAACCAGTCAGTATCTGGTGTGACCACCATTTGCCTCATGCAGTGCAACACATCTTCTTCGCATAGAGTTTATCAGATTGTCAGTTGTGGCCTGTGGAATGTTGGTCCACTCGTCTTCAAAGGCTGTTATGGACGAAGAACACAGGTGCATTTTATTGAAGGCATTTTGAATGCACAGAGATACCGTGATGAGATCCTGAGGCCCATTGTTGTGCCATACATCCATGAACATCACCTCATGTTTCAGCAAGATAATGCATGGCCCCATGTTGCAAGGATCTGTACACAATTCTTGGAAGCTGAAGATGTCCCAGTTCTTGCATGGCCAGCATACTCACCGGACATGTTACCCATTGAGCATGTTTGGGATGTGCTTGACCGGCGTATACGGCAGCGTGTACCAGCTCCCACTAATATCCAGCAACTTCGCACAGCCATTGAAGAGGAGTGGACCAACATTCCACAGGCCACAATTGACAATCTGATAAACTCTATGTGAAGAAGATGTGTTGCACTGCATGAGGCAAATGGTGGTCACACCAGATACTGACTGGTTCTGAGTCCCCAGACCCCCAATAAAGCAAAAAAAAATGCACATTTCAGGGTGGCCTTTTATTGTGGGCAGTCTGGGGTGCACCTGTGCACTGGTCATGATGTCGGATCGGCATCTTGATGTGGCGCACCTGTGAGGTGGGGTGGATTGTCTCAGCGGGGCAGAGGTGCTCGCTGTCACACATTTGGACAGATTTGTGAACAATGTTTGAGAGAAATGGTAGTGTTGTGTATCTGGAGTGAATTTTGGATCTTTAGGTCCATCTCAGGAAAAATGGGAGCAAAAACAAAAGTGTTGCGTTTATATTTTTGTTGAGTATATTTTACTGAACATGAGTATTTACAATACAAATATTTTATAACAGGTTGGGCACATTAGCCAGTGATGATTACTTACACTGTCTTATATATTGCCTTTCACTTTATTAAGATCAGATTCTGCAGCTAAAATTACAACAATACGCCAAAGGTGACTTGACTTGGACTTGACTTGACCTATTACAGGACTTGACTTGACTTGACTTGACATAGCCTGTGACTTGACTTGACTTGACTTGCCCAAGAAAAAAAAACTTGGGACTTACTTGGGACTTGAAGGTGAAGACTTGAGACTTACTTGAGACTTGCACATGTGTGACTTGGTCCCATGTCTGCCACATGACATAAGGTGGAATAGAGAAAAGAGAAAAATTCAGCATAAATATACAGGATTTCTGTGTTAAACATGTGGGAATGAAACAAAACACAACTCCGGGCATGTTTTTGATGAGGAAACAATATTATAACAGATCAGAAAATAGCGTAATATGGGCCCTTTAAGCAAAAATCACTTGCTCACTGCTCACAACAAAATAAACTTGATGAAAATAAACCACAATTTGAATTTTGTGTGATTCTAAACCCCATCTGTCTCTTTGTACCCACCTACCGCACACTATTGATCTGTGGCTGTGTTTTGCTGGTCGCAGAAGTCTCCCGCTGACCTTGGCTCCTCGGATGGCAGGATCTGGCTCCCTCTGTACACCACGTCGGAGCGGCTGAAGGTGGTCACGCACATCAGCCTGCCCTGTGGAGCCAGCCCCAGCCAGTGGATACAGACCGGAGCCGCCTTCTTTCTCAAGCAACAATGAGAGCCCGGGCAGGTCAGTGAAAGGGCCAGTCGAGCACACAAGCAAGGAAGTGGCCCTCGTCTGTGGGAAAATAACCTTAGACACAATGGTGTACGATTGAGCGGCTAATATTCTGTCCTGAGCAGCAGTTTCAATTATGTTTTTTTTTTTGGCACATTGGTTAATTTGCTCAACCAGTAAAACTACAAGAACCAATCCACACAAAATGAATATACAGTATATAAAGGAATCACATTAAGAATATCACTGTATTTTTTATTCAGTCTGAACACTACACACTCTGTCACGTCTCAGGCTAAACTCCAAATATGACGGGCAATCAGATTCATTTTTTTCAGTGACACAAAGAAGCTGATTCCTCTCGTAAGCAGCCATATTTGTTTTGATGCGGACAAACCATGCATGCTCCTGCCTGGCTGAACCACCTGTCAGTCACGGCCATCTGAACTGGAAGATTCACCTGTGACTCACATCTTCGTGAAGTATTGATGATGCTGTGAGTTTGTATTCTGGATCCAAAGCAAACTGCATGAACTATTTAAAGCAGCCTTCACTCTGTCCTTGAACGGATATGGGAATAATTTGAACATGGATGGAACATGGATGGTTTGATTGGAGCGAGGTTACAGACCCACTTCACTTGGACTAAAAGTTAATGCGTTTATATGAATGGCTACGCTACTTTTAGCTCATGAAATGTGTCAAAAATGTCTATAATTTGACAATTATATAACTAGAATGTCTATTGTTGGCTGATATTATTTTCCGAAAAATGTACATGTAAGATTGTAGCATTTGCACAAAAGACACCAGATCCCTGTTTTTCAAATCTTGCAAAGCGTTTTTTGTTTCGTGTCCTCTGTGTATTTTCATATTTATTCTTTTCAAAATAAAGGACCTTATTATGTTATTATAATTGCTTTATTGTTGTCATTGTGACGGCTGTTGTGTCATCCCAGACCATTTTTCAGAACACAAAGAGTGGTGCATGCGGCTTATGTGCGTTGCTCTTTCACACGCACACACACACACGCACACTATCAGTCTTCCAAAGCAGTAAACAATACAGATCACAGTTGGGTTTGCACGCTCCACTTCACACCGACTCGCTCCAGACTGGCACACGCACACGCTCTTTAGAATCAGGCAGTTATTCCCTAAGCACTGCAAGATTGGTTAGAGTAGAGGTTGAGTGTAGTAGTGATGGATGGCCTCGAAGGTACAGAAGTGGCAACTGGCAAGGGATGTAGGGTCTGTATGTAATATGAAGTACTAAAGCAAGCAACATTTGGAATCACTTTTTCTTCTGGTATTGCTAATTCTAGTTCAGCATTACATTTATAACTGCCTCATTTCTTTTCTACTACTATTAATGTACTGTTGTTGAAGTAATTGCAACTGCTACTGCTATACTGCTGTTTCTGCTTCTATAATGTTCATGGGTTTCAACTTTCTATTTCAGGTAACATTTTGAGGACATTTTGACATTCAGAAATGTATTTTCTTTTGAATTGTTGATTTCTAACTGCTCTTTTTCATCACATTCGCTTTGTCTTTCTACCCCAATCACTAATAATAATAATAATAAATTGCATTTATATATCGCCTTTCAAGACACCCAAAGCTCTTTACTCCACACTTGGTGGTGGTAAACTACTTTTGTAGCCACAGCTGCCCTGGGGCAGACTGACGGAAGCAAGGCTGCCAATCTGCGCCATCGGCCCCTCCGACCACCTTCAACACTCAGGCACACGCCACATTCATACTAGGCAACTACTTTTACTGCTACTAGATGTTACTCAAACTTCAACTTGACTTTTCATACTATTTTTACAAACTGTTCCTACTACTTCAAGGTGCACTATGTGAGGGTTTGCCTAGCCAAGTTACTGGTCAGATCTGTGGGGAGAGGATGCCGCTCACAGTAAGAATGCAGGTTTTTCTAGGCATTTTTATTGATTTAAACAAGTGTATTTGAAGAAATGCAAACTAAATAATTTAATGTGTTCACTGTGGAACATTCCAGGTAAAGCAATAACATCTGTGGCATAAGATTATTACGTCATTTTCTATATAAGGTATGCATGTTTGGAGGTTTTCACTTGAGAATGCCAGTCCAACCAGGTACTGATTTAACTAGTTATTTTCCGATTTGTCCTGGATTTAGTTTCTGTGTTTCTTTGTTCATATGTTTGCATATTGTGGAGACTAGTGTGACTGAATGGAGCAAAGAGGAGGAACGGGGCCATTGTGCGAGCGCGCTGTGACAAAACGCTTGTGAAATGGAACAGCAGCTTTAGAAAAAGGTAGAGGGATTGGATTTGGGCGAAACACAAGCCCCCGGGTCAGGGAGAGAGAGAGATGATGACACAGAGAGCAGAGAGAGGAGCAAGAGAGAAAAAAAAAAAAAAAACTAAACTAAAAAATATGAGAAAAATATCAGTGAAACGTAAAAAATGAGTTCAGGGCAGGTGCAGAGGAGAGAGAGAAAGGCTCAAGAGGAATGGAGGGGTCAGAGGGAGCAGTTCTGAACAAATACAAACGCACAAAATCCTGGATACTTTATATAGCAACATTTATATAAAAAAAGAAACATAACATACAATACAAATATATAATAAGACTTCATTTATCACAGCAAAGCTAGTAAAATCAAATAGGGTGATTAAGGTGGTTTGGATATTGTATATTTGCTTATTTAGGTTCAGTATCTGTGATTAGACAATTGGTGAAGCATGTTCAAGCAAGGACTAAAACATATTTAAAAAGAAACATGTGATTATTACAGAATATTAAGAATAACTTCCTATGACTTAGGTCATAGGTGTTTCATCAGTGTCTTTGAGAACTTAGCTAAAAACAGAAATTCCTACTGCATTACTGGGCTTTGTGGTTCCTTCTGGGCTTCACCTTAAAACACGACCTTTTAGTGTCATTGACAATTTTTAAATAAAATTATGGCGTCATAGTTATGATTTTTCCCCGGAAAGTCAATGAGTAAGACATTTACTTACAGAACCACTTGCAGTGAAAAAACTGGAGTAATATATATTGTTTTACTGTTTATTTCTCCTGTACTAAGGAATTTTCTACTTGTTAGAACTATTCATAAAAGTCTGAAGATATGGAAATGCCACCCTTTTATTGTCTTTATGGAACATTTTCAGTATAAAAGGCACTCTATGGGTTTTTTCCTGTGCTCTGCAAACCCCAATACAGCACAATGTGTCAGTGGTAGACATAAACACATTTTTCCTATGAGATCAAGTGAATTTTACAAGGCAGCCTAAACAAGAAGAATTCCACTGTTTTTTTGGATGTTTTAGCTAATCTCTCCATCTCTGAATAGAGTCTGCAGCTCCTCCGGGGGGACCCCAAGGCGTTCCCAGGCCAGCCGAGACACGTAGTCCCTCCAGTGTGTCCTGGGTCTTCCCCGGGGCCTCCTCCCAGTGGGACATGCCCGGAACACCTCCCGAGGGAGGCGTCCAGGAGACTTCCAGAACAGATGTCCGAGCCACCTCAGCTGGCTCCTCTTGACGTGGAGGAGCACCGGCTCTACTCCGAGCTCCTCCATATGACTGAGCAATTTCAATGTTGTTTCCTCCATTTTTCAGCTGTTGCTATAATAAACCAATGCATTTAACCCAGCAAGCTTATAATTTGATGTATTGTGACAGGCCACGGTATTATTATGAGAACTTTGATGATGCAATATCACAGTATTTCTGTTATTGTTACATTCCTACACAAAGCTACTGTCTATAGTTATAACACCATGAAACATTTTGTACCCAAGCATGCTCAAGTTCTCTCCTACCCCGGGGCGGCTGGCTGCTTTTGAGTAAATAACTTCATCCCTTTTTTAAAGGCAGAGCTGACTGGCCATCGGGGTGATCTCTCTGCTTCTCCAACTGTGGCTCCCTGCTGTGCTGTGCTCTTCCTCACATTACACTAACACTTGGATGATACAATATGAGACGTTCTGTCCCTGAGTTTGAGGAAGTGCGGAGCTCTCTACAGGGGAGCGTGAGGAGGAGGAGGTGTACACGGAAAGCAAGAGTTAGTCCACAGCACCAGAGACATATGGTACAAGCTCATAACTATGAATGTAACGTGTGAAGTTTAAAAGTCTATATTATACAACATTGACTCTTATGAGCTTTAACCATTTTTAGAATATTGTTAGCTCATCTAGAACATTCCCAGAGTTTTGTTTTGTTTCATTCTCACATGTTTAAGAAATCTTGCATTATTAGTCTGTCTACATGTCCAAAGCCCAGAGCACCCTTGCAATTTAAAGTTAACAGTTACCTTTTAGTTACCTTTAGTTCAGTAGAGACTGACTATTCTAGGTTTTGAAATTATCCAAATGGTTCTAGTGAAGGTGTGTTGAGTTTAAAAACACAGTGAAGCACTTCCTGTATTACCACATGACATCACAAAGTGGAACAGAATGTTTTCTGTTTGAGTGAAGAGCCTAAATATGCAGGGTTTGTGCGATAAACATGAAACAAAAGACAACTCCAGGTATGTTTGTGATGAGGAAACATTATAACTTAAGTCAGGAAACAGTGTAATATGGGCCCTTTAAAGTTTAAATTAGAGATGTGGTATATTGCTGCAGTTATTTAGATAACAGAAGGTCATCTGTAAAGAACAAAATATCCAGACCATTTTATAGAATTATCACTACAAACGTGCACTAAAATTTATGAGCATAAGTTAACAATTCATGTTTCAGTTATCTTGCATATTAGGATCCATGTTGTGCAATTTTCTGATCTATGTTATAATGTTATATCCTCATCAAAAACATACACAGAGTTGTCTTTCATTCACACACGTTTAACACAAATAATCACAAATCCTGTATATTTTGGCTGAGTTCTTCTCTCAAACAGAAAAAAACTTGTGGTCTAGTAACCTTTTAGCTTTAGATCAACAGAGATTGGTGACTCCAGAGGTGAAATCATCCAAATGATTCTAGGGAAGGTGTATGGAGTGTTTTCCGTTTCAGAGAAGAACTCATCCTAAATATGGGTTTGTGTGTTAAACATGTGTAAATGAAATGAAACACGACTCCAGGTATACCCTATCACTTGGTTTGATGATTTAATTCCATATTGTGGAACATTACAAGATTGAAATAGGACCTTCATGGAGACGGGCAAGTAACTAACCCTCCATCTGATATTTTCCAGGTCAGACAATATAATGTATGCTCTTCTATTTCTGTGCACCTCTTTAAACATAATGCATGTTCAACTAGATGAATTTCCCTACAAAATATATTTCATTGCAAAAAACTGTACTTTAAAATGATGCTGCAGCACTGTGACCAAACTAGTCCGTACCCAAACCTGGCCTGACGTAACATTTGTGTCCTCGTTTCTAAGCAGGCATCGATCGCTGACCGCACTCAGACCAGACCTGGGCCTTTATCCTATAATAGAGTCATCCTCAACACAGCCAAGAAGGGGATATAGATTTTAATATCCGTCTATATGACTGGTCAGCCTTTCCCGCACCTCACTGCACTTACGCATCTCCAGTGAGCATTAAGGTAATGACACAGCAGCGCAAGCACAGGATGAAAGAGCCAAATGAACACAGCTAATTTGTCTGAGGGAGCAGTCAGGCCTATTTCAGAACACTTCAATCATTGCAGAAAAACTACACCTTGATACTAGACCTTGGGTATTTTCATTTCAAAGCTGTGGTATTTTTTACTTAACAATAATCATAATATCAGGTATTCTTAACGGGCCTATATTATGCTATTTTCTGACCTATGTTATAATGTTCCCTCGTCAAAAATATAGCTGTGTTTTCTTTTTTTTTTCATTCGCACATGTTTAAACAAAACACAATTCCAGGTATGTTTTGATAAGGTAAAACAGTATAACCTAGCTTAAAGTTCACAAGAATTAATTTTGTACTTTAATCCTAGATATCGTTTAGGTAATGTTGTTATTTTTTGCTTTTTTATCTTGAAAAATTTACTAGAGTAACTTTTTTAAACAATTGGACCATCACTTCTACTGAGTAATTTTATTTTGAAGAAACATTACTCTCACTTGAGTACTCTTCTGTCAAGTTGGGTAGAGTAGCCGGTAGTCGTGAGCGGTGTCGCCTCTCCACAGATAGCTTTTAATGTCATACTGTGGAACATTCCAGACAAAGCAATACAATATTTATTTTTATTTATTTGAATTAGGACAATGCATATTAATCAACATGACAACAAACAGCATCAATGTAAATATACTGGAATTAGCACAATAGCAACTTTACATCTGTTGTCCTAAGGCAGGTCAGAACAGAAGAACATTTAGAGAAACACGCAAAAGAGACAGAAGTGCACATAGACATGACAGAACGTTCACCACAATAGACCATTCTCTGAGTTTAAGAGGCCCAGAGAAGAAAATATACCTGTGTGAGCATGTTTGATTACACTGATCTACAAATTTTTGGACTCGATCTGCTTCAGAGATAAAAGTGGCTAAATCTCATTTATATTGATAAGATGAACTGAAAATCAATTGATAACTGTGCTGGTTAGCTAATGTATTCAAGATATTTAATGATATAATAATATATGATATATGTTAAAACTCTAAACATTTTCAAATGAATGTATGTGAATGTGCAGACAGGCTTTCAGATAGAACTGGTTGCTTGTAGACACACTGTACCTTCTGATAAACTACCGTTTTTGCCTTATTTTGCATAAATTTCCTATTTTGACCCAATACTATATCTTGGAAACTATAGCAAATCAGCACTTCTGACTTACTTTTTCTTTATTAGTCAACTAAAGTAAGAAAAATTTTACTATTTTTGTTCCGGAAGCATTTTGCTTGTAGACCAGTGTTATTTTTCAACCAATGTTTCAGAGTGTTTTTGAAGGTTGAGAAGGACCCACAGTTCCTGACATGAGCAGGTCATGTGTTCCATGACTGTGATCCTCTGATAGACGTCACCATTTGGCCAAATTTGGTCCTGCGTCTCTGTATGTTACAGTCTCCTCTGGTCAATGCTCTTGTATTAACTCAGTTAGTAATATCCATATTTTATATTTATATCAAGCAGATTCTCCAACAGAAAAGTTACACATAGTGCATCTTTAAGTGGTTTAGGTTTTTGTCCAACCTTGTGTTTTTGGTGGTATTTTAGTTAATATGGTCAAGTCCAGGAATTGAACCAGGGACCTTGTTGATGTTTTCTGAAGTGCTAACCAACATGCTAACCAACTGTGATGACCTTGCATGCAGCTTATTAGAAAAAAATCTGCATGTCTGAAGTTTCGGAGTTTCCTTTGGGCTCAAATCCTTTTACAATGCGTCATCTCGCCATCTCTCAACTGTTGCGCATTTGAAAACAATACTATAATTTCAAATAAGACAGAAACTTGAAATTATATCCCCCCAACAATCTCATTCTAACCAACCAGATTGGAACCACTGTATTAAAGTACATCCCTCTATAATCCCTGATCTTTCTCCAGATAAGTAGATTACACCATTATTGATAGGATTACCTCAGTCTCCAGTCTGTCAGCACAAACACCAAAACCAAACACCGTGCATTTTGTTTGCAAAAAACTTTTTCAGAAGATAGTAATGAGGATTTTATGTAATCATCCAACAGGAGGCAACATTTATATATAAAAAGAGTTCACATTTACAAAGATGGACATTCTATCTGCAACAATAGAGCCGCGTGGGAGCTGAATCAGTGGGCAGTGTTTTCCATTGACTGAACAGTTTGAAGGTGAAGAGGATAACATTTAGTATTTAGTGGGCGTGCATGCTCGTGTCTTTGTGCATGGTGTTGACCTTTAGATTTGTTAAGAGCAAATCACAGCTAAAGTTCTTGAAGCAACACTTGACATGTCAGGGATGGTGCCTGCTTCTCCTTTGAAAGAACACAACAGCAGCATTCATCTGTCAGATATATTATGTAGGGTTTTTTATTATTATTTTTTTTGTCAATTCTTTGAGTTCATTAGTAATTGCCCTTCAAATAACATTAACTTCAACTTATAAATCAGATGTTATGCCCCAACAGTTACTCCATGAATTACTTGAGTATTAGTTTTCCTAAATACTTACAAAAAAAGAAGAGATGCTTTACACCAGATTTAAACAAGTCCCCAGCCAGGTTAACAAGCAATTAAAGTACAGCTCTGGAAAAAAATAAGAGACCACTGCAAAATAATCAGTTTTTTATTATTTTACTACTTATAGGTATGTGTTTGGGCAAAAGGAACATTTTTGTTGAGTCTACTGCTACTAGAAACTACTGACATTTCCCCCAAATTCCAAATAAAATATCATTTAGAGCATTTATTTGCAGAAAATGACAAATGGTCAAAATAACAAAAAAGATGCATGTTTTCAGACCTCAAACTATGCAAAGAAACAAGATCAGATTCATTTTAAAACAACATAATACTAACGTTTACACTTAAAGGAAAAGTAACGTTATTTTACAATCTGAGCCTTCTTTCGGTAATAAAACAAGTCGTTTGACTCACCCATAGCACGTTGGTGTCATTTGGAGCTGTTTGGTGAAAGTTATGTTGTAGCGTATCCGTTAACATGAGTATTCGGGGCATTACTTTGCGGTGTCCAAATAACACAAACTTTAGCACTTTTCAAATCATTGAAGCCCGATGTCTTAATCTACGATTTTGTTTGAAGCAAAAGTGGCCTATAATCCGAGATTTATCCACAGCTTTGCGTTTCATGTTTGGGTCCCGGGAGCTGAGAGCACAGTCCGCACATGCGCACTGGCGTCCTCATCTACTCGAAACTATGGATAAATCTCGGATTACAGGCCACTTTTGATTCAAACGAAATCGTAGATTAAGACATCGGGCTTCTATGATTTGAAAAGTGCTAAAGTTTGTGTTATTTGGAGACCGCAAAGTAATGCCCCGAATACTCATGTTAACGGATACGCTACAACATAACTTTCACCAAACAGCTCCAAATTACACCAACGTGCTATGGGTGAGTCAAACGACTTTTTTTATTACCGAAAGAAGGCTCAGATTGTAAAATAACGTTACTTTTCCTTTAAGAAGAGTTCAGAAATCAATATTTGGTGCAATAAGCCTTATTTTTAATCACAGCTTTCATGTGTCTTGGCATGCTCTCCACAAGTCTTTCACATTGTTCTTGGGTGACTTTATTCCTCTCCTGATACAAGAACTGAAGTAGCTCAGCTTTGTGTTTGTGTTAGAATTCAACAGACGCTGGAATGGAATGGCTGTAATACATGTAGAGATGCTGATTTCCAGAGCTGCACATCCATGTATCCATTCACTTCTACTTGATTCTTACTTTCATGCATTATACATTATACATACATAGAAAGATGCCCATTTATCTGACATTCTGAACATTTAAACGATGATTCAAAGGATTACAATGCAATGAAAAACTATGAACTCTATTACACTATGTTCCATTTGAGAATGAGTATTTTTACCCGCTTATTAGGTAAATATCTTAATAATACATTTTGCCTGTAACCTTGGCCTAAGTTGATTTTGAAAGCAGTTTGTCGTGCCTGTAGAACTCATCTTGAACTGCAATTTACAAATATTTGGTGAGAGGTCCCTGCCTTTTGCTCAGCTCCTCCTCCGTCAGCAGTTTGGGCGAGTTGTTGACAAAGTGGCAGAAATGCTGTCAGTGCATAAGTGTTTTCATCGGGTGCAGATGCTCAACAGATGGCCCGGACTGATGTAAAGCCCGACCGCCATGGCTCTTCTCAATGCGCTTTAGTCCACAGCAGAAGAAGTGCAGATGCAGGCAGGACCGGCCGTGTGCACTCACAGCTATTCATTGTGTGTAGATTCTTTTGAGGTGACTCAGATACAATATCATTTTTTTTTTTTTTTTTTTTTTTAAATCTAAAAAAAGACTAAAAATGCAGGATTACTCAAATGTGTGATCTAACATGGCTTAAAACTCAACAGTCAATTTTGTGTACTATAGGACCTATAGATAAGATATGACTTTATTGATCTCACACAGGAGAAATTTACTTGTCACAGTAGCTCCAGGTAGGGACAGTTTGAACAAGAAGACAAGTGCATGCAGGCAAAAAAAAGGCATAAAGATAGGTGAAAATAATAATTAAAAAAATAAGTAATAAATCGAATAATAATAATAGTAGTGATAATAATAATTGGAGGATTTGTCATAGTTCAGGGGAGTAACATCCCTCAGGACAAAAGAGTTCTCTGTTTCCTGCAGCATCACAACCTGTCTGTAGGGGGAGCCAGGTGAGGTCTTGAAATGCAACAGAAAAGCTGTTTTCTAAGCTTCATTCGGTGAGATGGTGATGAAACAGAGTGGACACGGTTCCCTCGAAGTATCCTCCAGAACAGGGGTCAGCAACCTTTACCACTCAAAGAGCCATTTGGACCCGTTTCACACAGTAAAGAAAACACAAAAAACACCCTTTTGAAATTTAAAATGAAATAACACTGTGTGTATATATATATATATATATATATATATATATATATATATATATATATATATATATTTTGGTTATATATTTATTTTTTTCTTGGTTTATTTTTTATTTGTCAGGATTCTCAATCTGTACAATATCTGTATAATATAAAAAGGTAGTACAAATATACAAAAGAACAATCAAAATTGTAATGTCCAAGAAGGAGTGGGGGGAAGAAAACTTATTTAACCCCACCCCCATTACATCTATACATAATAACATAAGTAAAGAAAGGAAAAATCACTTCCATTTTCCCATGGTAATTCTTATCTGTTATGTACACTTCTTTCTTTTTTACTTGGAGACAAGTAACCATATAGTTATGGATACAGGACCTGAATACTAGTACCAGCAATGGTAAGAAAGCACATACATTACCAGCAATGGTAGAAAACACAGATACCATAAGGTAAGGAAAAGCACATACAGTGATAAGAGATGTTCCAGCAGAACTACACGTCCAGCAGAACTAGTTTTGCAGAAGACAATGATGAAATTACCTTAGACACTCTCCATATACTGTGACCAGACCATATTTTTGTAATGTAATTTAAACATATTGACACTTTGGACAAATTCTACAAGCAAAACCAAACTGTTCCAGAGTTTCACACCACGTACAGACATGCAAAAACTTTTTTTAGTGGTTCTCACTTTGGGCAATTTGAGGTCTCCAGTCACTCTCAAGTTGTGGGTTCTCTCACTCAAAGTAAATAGTATTTGCAGATTTTTTTGGTAGTAGTTTATGGAATGCTTTAAACATAATAATTGCTGTGTAATACTGAGTAAGGTCTTCAAATTTTAAAAGCTTAGAATGTATAAAAAGATTATGAGTGTGTTCTAAAAACCCAACTTTGTGAATAATCCGTAGGGCTCGTTTCTGTAAGACAATTAGAGGTTTTAGTGTAGTTTGATAAGTATTCCCCCATACTTCAATACAGTATGTGAAGTAAGGAAGAATCATTGAGCAGTATAGTGTACGCAATGCATTGTAATCAAGATAATATTTTGTTCTATTTATTATGGAGAGACTTTTGGAGATTTTTGTTTTTATATGTCTGACGTGGGTTTTCCAAGACAATTTATTGTCTATGATGACTCCAAGAAATTTTATTTCTGCTACTGTCTCAATTTGAGCATGTTCAATCATAATTGGTTGTTTTGAGTTTGTTTTTGCATTTCCAAATAGCATAACTTTGGTTTTGTTTAAATTAAGTGATAATTTGTTGAAATCCATCCACTTCTTTATTTTGTCAAGCTCCTTATTTACTGTGCTGATGAGTTCATTATAATCATGACTGCTATAGAATATGTTTGTATCATCTGCAAACAATATGAGTTTTCGTGACTGTGATACCTTAAATATGTCATTTATATAAATATTAAACAATTTTGGTTCCAAAACAGAGCCTTGGGGAACACCACAAGTAATACCAAGAATATCAGACAAAGATGACCCTATGTGTACATATTGTGTTCTTTCGGTGAGATAACTTTGAAGCCATTTCCCAGCAATTCCTCTTATACCATGTTCATGTACACTCAACAAAAATATAAATGCAACACTTTCGTTTTTGCTCCCATTTTTCATGAGATGGACTTAAAGATCTAAAATTCATTCCAGATACATAATATTACCATTTCTCTCAAACATTGTTCACAAATCTGTCTAAATGTGTGATAGTGAGCACTTCTGCTTTGCTGAGATAATCCATCCCACCTCACAGGTGTGCCACATCAAGATGCTGATCTGACATCATGATTAGTGCACAGGTTTACCTTATACTGCCCACAATAAAAGGCCACCCTGAAATGTGCATTTTTTTTTTTTTTTTTTTTTTTTGCTTTATTGGGGTCTGGGGACTCAGAACCAGTCAGTATCTGGTGTGACCACCATTTGCCTCATGCAGTGCAACACATCTTCACATAGAGTTCATCAGATTGTCAATTGTGGCCTGTGGAATGTTGGTCCACTCCTCTTTAATGGCTGTGCGAAGTTGCTGGATATTAGTGGGAGCTGGTACATGCTGTCGTATACGCCGGTCAAGCACATCCCAAACATGCTCAATGGGTGACATGTCCGGTGAGTATGCTGGCCATGCAAGAACTGGGACATTTTCAGCTTCCAAGAATTGTGTACAGATCCTTGCAACATGGGGCCGTGCATTATCTTGCTGAAACATGAGGTGATGTTCATGGATGTATGGCACAACAATGGGCCTCAGGATCTCATCACGGTATCTCTGTGCATTCAAAATGCATCAATAAAATGCACCTGTGTTCTTCGTCCATAACAGATGCCTGCCCATACCATAACCCCACCACCACCATGGGCCACTCGATCCACAACATTGACATCAGCAAAGCGCTCACCCACACGACGCCACACACGCTGTCTGCCATCTGCCCTGAACAATGTAAACCGAGATTCATCCGTGAAGAGAACACCTCTCCAACGTGCCAGACGCCATTGAATGTGAGCATTTGCCCACTCAAGTCTGTTACGGCGACGATCTGGAGTCAGGTTAAGACCCCGATGAGAACGACGAGCATGCAGTTGAGCTTCCCTGAGACGGTCTCTGACAGTTTGTGCAGAAATTGTTTGGTTATGCAAACCAATTGTTTCAGCAGCTGTCCGAGTGGCTGGTCTCAGACGATCTTGGAGGTGAACCTGCTGGATGTGGAGGTCCTGGGCTGGTGTGGTTACACGTGGTCTGCGGTTGTGAGGCCGGTTGGATGTACTGCCATATTCTCTGAAACGCCTTTGGAGACGGCTTATGGTGGAGAAATGAACATTCAATGCACGAGCAACAGATCTGGTTGACATTCCTGCTGTCAGCATGCCAATTGCACGCTCCCTCAATGCTTGTGACATCTGTGGCATTTTGCTGTGAGACAAAACTGCACATTTCAGAGTGGCCTTTTATTGTGGGCAGTATAAGGTACACCTGCGCACTAATCATGATGTCAGATCAGCATCTTGATGTGGCACACCTGTGAGGTGGGATAGATTATCTCAGCAACGCAAAAGTGCTCACTGTCACACATTTAGACAGATTTGTGAACAATGTTTGAGAGAAATGGTAATATTGTGTATCTGGAATGAATTTTAGATCTTTAAGTCCATCTCATGAAAAATGGGAGCAAAAACAAAAGTGTTGCGTTTATATTTTTGTTGAGTGTAATTTTTGAAGTAAGACTGCATGATTAATCGTGTCAAATCGTGCTTTCTTTAAATCAATAAAAATCCCAGTTGCGTATTTATTTTGATCCAGTGCGCTTGTTATTTCTTCAGTTGCATCAAGTATAGCCATTGAGGTAGTTCTTTTTGTTCTAAAGCCATATTGTCCTTCGTTAATGATTTGATGCCTGTCTATGAAGTTTTCTAAACGTGTATTGAAAAGATTTTCTAGTATCTTTGAGAACTGAGGTAGCAGAGAAATAGGTCTGTAATTAGTAAAGTCATGTTTATCGTCACTTTTGTTTTTGTCCAGGGACTGCGGATGGAAATTAGCTTTGTAGCTATACTCTGGTGCAGAACATCTCTGTCTTTGTACATAATGTCTCTGTACATTGTCCCTTCAAATAAAGACTAAACTAAAAAAAAACTATCGGAATTACTTTTGCTATTTTCATTTTATTGGGAAATTGTCCTGATTGAAAAGATAAGTTACAGATGACATAACGACTTTTTTTTGCCTTTGTGCCACATTTTGAAAATTAATGAACTAAAATAAAATACATTTTAATTAAATACAGTGCTCCCTCGCTATATGGTGGTTCACTTTTCATGGCTTCGCTGTTTCGCTGATTTTTTTATTCCAATTTTTTTTTTTAAGTGTATCTGCGTCCTGATTGGCTAAGGGACTGTAGACCTTTGCTGATTCGTCAGTCCTTCTCCTCCCTGTCTCCTGTACAGAATGCGTTCAGTTTGCCAGATTTATATAAATGTTCGATCGCAGTGTGACTCTGAAATGCTGTATGTTTTCTTTCCGACAAAACCTGCCACAACGAAGCGGTGCCAGAACGAAGAGGCTCAGTCATAAGAACTGTGAACACGAAATACACTTTGGTTTCGTTCAATAATACTGTGCTTTTTTGTCTACGAAATCTTGTTTAGTGTTTAAACAAGAGAGAAATGTGAGAAAATGTTAATTCCAGTCTGAGAAAAGTGTAGAATGTGTGTGGTGAGGCGTTTACAGCCTTAAAACATATAGAATAATTGTAAAATATAAAGCTGACGACTTTGCGGATTTCGCTTATCGTGGGTTATTTTTAAAACTTAACCCCCGTGATAAACGAGGGACCACTGTACCGAGCCGCATCAGAGGGATCAAAGAGCCGCATGTGGCTCCGGAGCTGCGGGTTGCTGACCCTTGCTCTAGAACATCTACTGCATTTGGTGTAAAAAGTGTGTAGCATCTCAGAGATACATAGGTACTCCTTGCACAGTCTCCATGGATACAGGAAATACAAATGGCTCATTTCACCCAATCCAACAGTCCTTAACTTCTGTCTCTTGGTTAAAATCACAAGATATTAATTAGATCCAAAAATGTTGTTTTAAAAAGTGCTCTGTGCGTCAACCAGTTAGCCACAAGAGCAGCCAACCACTCTAATGCCACAGCCTTCACAGTTCATTCATACCTGCATAGTTTTGGGGTATCAGTGAAGTATTAGAGCCAAAAGTAATTTGGAAAGGGCAAGCAGACTCCACTTAGACAAATGTGTGCTAATCTCAAGTGAAAATTCAATAGTATTGGACTATTTGATTTTGAAAGTAGCTCTTGTGCTATGTGTTTATCTCCTACAGTTCCAATAAGCTTGACTGACAGGCAGTTTTGTCAGACAAAACATGGAGCAAAAGCATAGCATATTTTGCCTGTCAAATCCAGAATGATATCGTGAGGGATATCAGTCTGTTGCATCTTGAGCCGCAACACGTCATTCACAAACAAAATCTAATTTCTCACCTCAGATTAATAAAATGTATAATTATAATGCTTCTCTCATTTATTCTTCAGAAATCTGTTTTCAGTCCCTTGTGATATTTTTTCCTTTTCTTTTATCCTTGTAAGGAGCCATATTTGTTTTGATACAGACATATCATGCATGTCTCTAATTGAGTAAACCACCCGTCAGTCACTCCCATCTGAACTCACTATTATTATTATTATTATTACTATTATATATTTTTTTTATTATTATTATCCTTTATTTATCCCTGTAGGGAAATTATTTCTCTGCATTTGACCCATCCTTCTGGAGCAGTGGGCAGCTCATTTTTCAGGGGCCTGAATCCATGACTTTATTGCTAGGCTTGGTCAGGAACTCAGCTGGAGGATTTTACCTGGAGCATGTTTTTGTGTTGATGGGGGAAACCGGAGTGCCCAGAGGAAACCCACCCAGACACGGCATGCAAACTCCACACAGAATAATAAGAGAGAGGAAAAACAAGTCATTTTCATTTCAGTTGTTCTTTTCACTGTTACCATGTACTTTCTGTCCCACCCTCTCAGACAGTCTCATGCAGTATACAGATCCATTGGAGGAGCAGAGTTAGATCAGATGTGGAGAGTCCAGCCGTCTCTCTGTGTTTTGCCGCTGTGGATCGATGTCGCTGAGGCTGGCCACACATGCCATCTCCGCGCTCTTCTCCTCATCGATTTCACATCAGCTCTGTGGGCCCAATCAATCACAGTCCAACTTGTGGCTGTAAACGGTGTCATCCCAACTGCCCCTTTCACACATCTGTACGCACACGCTTCCGTCTGTGGTCTTCTGTGGTCCAGCTAGTATCCCATTTAGCTCCTCTGATAGCAGACAAACTAACTGAGCTTGAGAAATACAATGTGGAATTTGTCTTTTCTTTGTTAGAATGTAAGAGGTCAATTTAGAGGTAATTTAGAGGTAAGAGGTAATTTAAAAACATGATTTTTGTTGTTCTTTTTTTGTCAGATAAATGGTTGTTGCTTCTACTAGAATGGTAAATGGTCCATATTATGCTATTTTCTGATCTGTTATAATGTTATTTCCATGCATACCTGGAGTTGGGTTTTTCAGTCACACATATTTAGCAAACTAACCTTGCATATTTAGACTCAGTTCTTTTGTTTTGTTTTTGTTTTTTGTGCCTCCCCCTCCATACACTTTGACTTGAATCATTTGGATAATTTCAGTCCTGGAATTGCCGAACTCTACTGAACAAAAGGTAAAAGGTCGCTGTCAAAACTACTTGGAAACTACCACTACCTGACATCACAAGGTGGAACAGAGCCTTTTGAACTTTGGAATTAGACAAACTAATAATAAAAGGTTACTCAAACATGTGTGAGTGAAACAAAACCAAGCTCCTGATAAGGTTTTGATGAGGCAACAGCATTCTAGCATGTCTTAAAACTCACAAAGGTCAATTTTGCGTAATATAGGACCAACATGTACCTTCTAGCTTCACTTTATAATGTTCACTAATATGCAGAATTAGAGGGTTGCTATATTTTTGGTGTGATTAGTTCTGAAATAACGTTAGATTTATGAGAATACACTGCACAACGCACAGTAATATTTTCAAACTAGACTTGTCAGATGCCAAAAAAGCCCTGTTTTTTCATAGTTTTGGAAGCTAATGCTAAGTCATTAACTCTACTCTAACCCATTGAATAATAACATATGGAACTGCACCAGCCTTTAGAATGCAGGTGATTAGTCTATATTGGATTGTTGAATGTGATTGGCGACATCTGGCCTTAGACTTCGTAGATGAATCATTTTTAATTACATTTCATTGTTAATTGCTTCACTTAGCAACACACTACAAGCATTTGGGGAAAGTTCATACGTGAGAACACTGACTTGTAATACCAAAACTATGTGTACAAAAGTGTTTTTAAAAGTCTAACTGTTACAAAATGTATGCCTTCTTACCTAGTTACTTTGTACAAGACCATATAGACTTGTGTACACTCATCAACCATTATGACTGAGGGATTGCACAGATATAAAACCACATGGTAATATCAAAATACATATTATCGTGACACACTAATATCTCGTTTTTCATATTGTTGTCTCTTTGTCTCACTCATTGTCCGAATAAAGGTTTCAAATTGTCCCATGTAAGACGAAGCTCAGACATTAGTTTGAGTTTAAGTTGAAAGCATGATTCATTTCCATCTGCTCCCTGTCTCGTAGCCTCTCCAAAAGTCCTCGCTGTGCAGTAAAGCTCCTGAGGACAGCACCATGGACAGCGACGTGGTTTTACAGGATCCAGTTGGGCCTCAGTGATTCTCTGCGCACTCCATCTAATGCTGAAGAATGTTCCAGATTAAAACGCTGACAGCGGCTAACTGACCAGCTGCAAGGACCCCTCCCCTCTGCGGTCACAGCCAATGGAGCGGCGGAGATTAATGACCCCCCTCGAACGCTCGACCAATCACGGAGAAGCGTCCCATCTCCGGCCAGGGTTGCCCTTGAGCAAAAATGCATTTTCACACACGGTGAGCAGACGTGCACTCACCGCTTAATCCAGACACCTTTTGCTCCTCCCTCTTGTCCCACTCTCTCTGTTTTTCTTTCTATCAATCTCTGTCAATTACTCTTTCACTTTTTTCTTTCTCTCTCCTCTTTCTCTCACCCTCACGGCCCTTCTCCTCTTCCTCTCTCTCCTCCTCTATCCCCTTGTCTTTTTTTCATTCTCCCTCCTCCTCCTTCCTCTCACACTCTCCTTCTCTTCCTCTCGATCTCTCCTTTCTCCTCCTCTCCCACTCTCTCCTCTTTTCATGCTCTCCCTCCTCTCCTTCTTCCTCCCCCTGTTCCTCTCTCACCCTCACCCTCCTCCTCCTCTCTTTCTCTGCCGCTCTCTCTCCTCTCTCACAGCTCTTGTTTATGGTCTCTCTGAACCTGCAAATCACTGTGGTTACGGCTGGTCAGATTTACGACCGCAGGCCTGTCCCGCGGACCTTAGACAAACCCTGGAGCTACTGCCAACCCACCCCCAAGCAATATGGAGTGCTCCATGGTGGATACATTGTCTGCTTTTTTAATAAAACAAAGTGCAAGAGCTCACACTGAAAAACAAATCACAAACAATACATAACTACATCGATTTTCTTGATACATTCATATTTGTTTAAATATATTCCTATAATTGCCCATTTAAAGCTGATAAATTTCATTCAAGATACTTTTGTAGGTCCTGTATTATGCAAATATAACTATTGCGAGTTTTTAGCCATGCCACTAATCAAAAACACACCTGGAGTCGTGTTTTGTTTCATTCACGTTTGATTAATTCTGCCTTATTAGTCTGTATCTCCACAGCTCAAAATACCCAGTTCCACCTTGTGATGTCATGAAGTGGTAGTTTTCAAATTAACAGCTACTTTTTTGAGTGAATGAATTATGCACAAAATCAAAAGTGTCTCATCAAATCAAATCTAATATATAATGTATAACAGAGAGTTTAAAAAAAACAAATAGATGGAATAGCAACCAAAGAGCAATAGACCAGTGTCAGGTGAGACATAATTATAAAAATAAAAACAATGATAATAAATGTATATGTACAGATCAAAAATAAATAGAAAAGTAGTAATAAAATATAAAATACATTATACATGTCCAATCAAAGCTATATACAGTTGTAGGGAGTATTATCTGTTACATAAGGGTGAGTTGTTGTATAGTTGTATGGAGTATGGTATGAATGTCGTCCTGTATCTCTCAGTTTGAGCGGAGCTGTAGGAGCCTGTTGGAGAATGAGCTCCTCTGTCCCTCTATGGTCTGGTGCAGTGGGTGAGCAGGAGTGTCCATAATGGAGAGCAGTTTGTCCAGTGTCCTCCTGTCCCTCGCTGAGACAAATGTCTCCAGCTCACAGCCCATCACACAACCAGCTTTACAGATCAGTTTGTCAATCCGTCCGATGTCCCTTTCACTGGTGCTGTTCCCCCAACTGACCACAGCGAAGTGCAGGGCGCTGGTAACCACAGACTGGTAGAAGATCTCCATTAACCTATTGCATAAATTGAAAGACCTGAGCTTCCTCAGTCTGCTCATGCCCTTCTTGTAGACAGCTTTACAATTGTCCCTCCAGTCCAGCCTGTTGTTCACATGAACGCCGAGGTAATTGTAGCAGTCCACGATCTCCACCTCCTGACCTTGGATGGTAATGGGCTCCACTGGTGTCCTCTTTCTCCTGCAGTCAATCACCAACTCTTTGGTCTTGTCCACGTTCAGGAGCAGATGGTTTGTCTGGGACCACTCCACAAAATCAGCATCCTGTCCTCCAGCTCCTGTCCATCCCTGATACACCCAGCCACCGCCAGCAGTAATGCATTATTATTATTATTATTCATTCATTCATTTTTCTTCCGCTTTTCCATTTTCTGGGTCACAGGGGCAGCAGTCCAAGCAGTGTTCTGCTGCCCAGAACACAATGCACCAGCCCCCATGAATCCTTCCGCGGGTGGTGGGTCCACAGGAGGACGGCTCACGTCACAACAGGCCTTGATGTATCTTCTGCCATGGGGGCTACCAGTGTCCACAGGCACTGGGGGCGAGGTGGGGTTAAGTGTCTTGCCCAAGGACACAACGGCAGCACTCATCTGTGGGAGCTGGGATCACATGCGGTCAACCCGTCAAGAGCGGGATTCGAACCGCTAACCCCTGGATCACGAGACATATGCTCTACCAACTGAGCTACTGCTGCCCCCTATTATTATATTATTATATACACTATTAAAATAGTGTAATATGAATAATTGAGTTGGACTTGAGTTGGAATAATAATAATAATAATAATAATGATAATAATATTATTATTATTATTATTATTATTATTATTATTATTATTATTATTATTATTATTATTATTATTATTATTATTCCAACTCAAGTCCAACTCAATTATTCATATTACACTATTTTTTTTTATTATGTTAAAATTTGTTATAATGTTGTTTCCTCATCCAAATATACCCGGAGTTGTGTTTATGTTTAACACACAAACTCCGCATTTAGGCAGAGTTCTTCTCTCAAACAGAAAACACTTGACATGTTATGTGTTAATACAGAAAGTGTTTTTAAACTCCATAAACCGTCACTAGAATCATTTGGATGATTTCACCTCTGGAATTGCCAATCTCTGCTGAACAAAAAGTAAACGGTAAATGTTAACATGAAAACTACCACTTCATGACATCATAAGGTGGAACAGAGCATTTTGAACTTTGGAGATCTAGACAGACTAATAATATAGGCTTACTCAAACGTGTGAATGGAAAAAAACAACACAACTCCAGGCACGTTTTTGATGAGATAACCACTTTCTAATACGACTAAAAGCTCACAAGTTAATTTTGCATAATATAGAAAGTCTCACCATTCCAGCTTGACTATCTCTTCTGTTGTGTGGAGCAACAGAGGAGTTGTAATGGGTGGTAATCAGAGCCAGGCCATTCACTTTTGCTGATAGATGCCCCACTTTAGTCCAAACCACATCTTGCATTATGAACACTGCATGTGATTACAACACCATTTGCATTTTAAACACTGCGGAAATGACTGGACTCTTCATATTTTTGATTCATCAAGCGCGTCCTTAGTGAACATAATAACAGATATTTTTGTTTGTTACTTTCTCGATGAGTTATCCTATGCATCCATGCTGAGCAGTATTATAGTAGTAGTAGTAGTAGTATGCAATATCAGTAAAAGTGGTGTGATTTGCAGAGTGTTGCCTTTCCAGAGTCTCATCAGTATTGCATCAGCGCAGTATATAGTATTATCAGGAGTGCATTCTCACAGTTTGAGTAACATCAGCAGCCAGACTCAAGGCTCACACATGACTGCTCAGTGCCTCGGTCTCATTAGAATATGATATGGTGGAGGAGAAGATACTGAAAAGTCTATACACGTCTTGGTTACATAGCCTGAAAATTACACAGCCATATCTTTTAACTGTACCTCAAAGAAAATGTGCAGCTAAACCAATGTTGACACTGATTTAAAGCAAACATTTTGTACTTTGATTGGCTGAACCAGCTTTGGCCTGAGAAAAAAACAGGTGAGAACAGATGAACCAGAGTGGGGGGCAGGGCAGTGATGTGCGGTCATTAGAGGGTTATCACAGAGAGAGAAAAAAAAAAGTTAAATGAAAAAATAAATTAAATGGTTATATTTATCCAATGATTTGTACTGTAAAGTAATTTTCTATTTAACTTCCATTTTAATACTTTTTTAAAATTTAAAAATAGCTGAATTTTCACTTTTACCGTTCAAATACTGGTGCAGAGAGGCACCAGCTGTTCGTGCCTCACATGGACTGACTGTGCTGTAGCTCAGCAGTGACAGATTCTGCGTTAAAGCGGCTGTGAAAAGGCGTCGGGTGAGGCACGTAGTTACCTGGCCTCATGGTAGAGGCACTCGTGAGCCCAGGGATTCTTCTGCATCTCCTGGGGCAGCGGATTAGAATAAGTGACAAAAGCTACAATTTAGAGTTAGAAAGTCAAGTTTAATAATCCGTTCATCTTCACTTTTTTCTTCTTGTCTGGCCCTACTTTTTAAATGAGGAAGATTTCATCTTAAAGCTCAAACAGTTTTTCTAAACTGGACTTTCGGTCGAAGCAGAAGGTTATAATTAAAGGAAGACCAGCGCTAGAGTTTAAGGGTTTGCTCCAAACTACGGGATGAAAGACTTGTCTTTTTTGCTTTTCCTGCCTTCTTTTCTCCACCTGATGTGACAATGTCTGGACTCAGATGGATATTGTGACCTGAAAAATTTGTAGAGAAGCCTCATAAAACATGAGACATTCAGAGCCAGATCACGCTAAAAATATTGCTATTTTAATTTATGACGCTACTCTGTGCGCTCTGGAAAATGCACTGAACAATAATAATTAATTTTCAGCTTCTCATCAAAAATATTACGAGCTTCAGTCACTTAAACGAAGAGAAACTGGCCCGGGGCCAAATTTACTTGCCGACACCTGGTGACGTCACTGATGAAGTCAGTGCCTCACCAGTCATGACCCTCACTGCACGTCACTGGGGCAGGGGGAGGGGCAACAGGTTTCACATCTGCCATCCACTAGTAAAAAAACAAATAATCATGCAGATGGTAGCTTTAAAGGGGAATTTTCTACATTTATACATGGAGGGCCCGTGCTATGTTTCAACCAAAAAGGTTCTATAGATGTCATAAAACGTATCTATTTCCATGGAGGCAAGCGACTAACACCACCAAAGTATTTTTAAAAAAGTCTCTACTTGACGATAAATAAGTTATGGAGCTCGACACCGACAGCCTGCTCCGGTTCTGGAAGAAAAATGTCCATTTATTTTTCCCATAGACATTTTGAAAAATTGATATATTAAGAGTTCAAACGATAACAATGGCAACTATATTTATAATGCTGTTGGTAAAATGGAAAACTCTTTAAGAAGTTAGCCGTTTTTAACATTTCAGAAACAAAGAGAAATAAAATGAGGTATTGTGGTCATTAGTTACCACATATTGATTAGCCCTGAGCAACCTTTCAAACTTTTAATAGTAGTTTAATAATAGTTTTTTTGTTGTTGTTGTTGTTGTTGTTGTTGTTGTTGTTTTTTTTAAGCCTTATGAGAAAAATCAATGTGTTGTTGAGCTCCATACCGTAGTGTGGGACACATTGGGCAAAACAATAACATTTTCACAAGACAATTAGAGAGGGTGTAGTGTACTTATAATTTATTCAAGTACAGGCATTTATGTTGCCAAAAAATACTCCATGGAGAATAGCAGGTTTTGGATTCTCCATTTAAAAACTTGTATAGTGCCCCTTAAAACTGCTATTACATGTGATATTTATACCAGAGTGAATCTGATTGCATCAAAATGTGATTCATTACCTATTTTCAAAACAAGATAAACATTGCGTTGCTACACTTTAAACATTATAGAGCTGACTTGAGATCAAATAGTGCATTCAAGTTTTACCAGTGGAGAATTTGCATAATAATTGTTGTTTGATCAAATACAGCTATGAAAAAAAAAAAAAGAGACCACTGCAAAATATAGGTATAGGTATGTGTTTGGGCAAAAGGAACATTTTTGTTTGAGTCTATAAACCACTGACAACTTTTCCCCCAAATTCCAAATAAAAATATTATCGTTTAGAGCATTTATTTGCAGAAAATGACAAATGGTCAAAATAACAAAAAAGATACATGTTTTCAGACCTCAAACAATGTAAAGAAACAAGATCAAATTCAACATAATAATAATGTTTACACTTAAACGGACAGTGTGTAAGATTTTTACCCGTTAATTACCAAAATTGAAGATACCCATTCAAAAATACATTGTTTTCCAAGCCTTTTCACTTCCATCATGAAATCAAAGTATTCTGTTGGACTTAGATATAGTCGCATAAAAGGGGGATCTTCCCCATGTGGAGGCAGCTATTTTGAATACGAGAGCCACAGAAGGACATACTGTATTTTGGGCACCGCCTTCGCCGTTTTCTTTATGCAGTAGCTGCCGGCACTGGCTCGTGATAGCGAGATAGTACGCGTTTGGATAAACAACGACAAGCATGTTGCCGGATCACACTTACTCCGCACAATAATCGCAGGAGCAAGCACCTTCATCTAAGAGGAAAAGAAGAAGGACATAGTATCTACCGCGGCTGGGGCTTTGTTGCAGCGTGGGCCCGCACCCGGGTTCAGACTGACCTCCGCCCTCTGCGGTCCGGTTCCCGATTCCCCCCACCCGCGCACAGCGCTGGGTGCGCTTCACATGTGCGCGCGGTTCGTGCGCGGCTGCCGGGGAACCCACCTCCGGGTTCTTAAGTTTCGTTTTCGTCACACTTCTTCTCAGATTCATATCTGGTCTTCAACTGTCATCTACTGGTCACAAAGTGCAACAGCACCACAATAAAGCCAAAATAAAAGACACAGCTCGTAACAGGGCAACAAAAAGACAGAAGAAGGGGGGTACACTACAAATGCATTACTTTTTGCTGTATCGCAGTAATGTAAGGCATTACATGGGGGAAATCTGTAATATATACTAGTTACAATTAGTGCTGTCAGGCGATTAAAAAAATTAATCTAATTAATTACAGGATTTGTAATTAATTAAACAAATTAATCACATTTTTAAAAATAATTTTTTTAGGTGGTTTATTGTGCTTTCCCACAGTGTGAAAAAGGTGTCAAATGTGTGATTTATAGTGGTACAGTGAAAAGAATGCAGACTTCCCTTTAAGTCTTTCAGTCTTTCACTCACTCTTTCAGTGCACGTTACCTCCAGTGTAACCAAGACAAGACTGCTGTACACCCCCATTCACCTCCCACATTACGTAACATTCATTTGAAAGCTCATTTACACCATTCCACTAGCCTATTAAATGGCGGATATTTCTGGTGTACGTGAGCACGTACAGTAGCTTTCATGCAATGTCAATAAATAATATACACAGCTTCAAATATACAGAGAATACAAATAATTGTCCGTGTAAATTACTCATGGCTCACCTGATCCCCGGAACTGGATTACTGGCGCGGATGTGTCCGGACCATCGCACGGAGGAGGAGGGGGCGGCACCGCGGGGTGAGTAAATGATCGGGTTTAGCGTGATTTGGATGGGCAAAACTAACGCTTCTTAATTAATCTAATTAACGCGTTAAACTGATAGCCCAGGTTACATTTTACCGTAACCTGGATTTTAATGGTGTTCCAGTGTGGTGGGTCAGAAAGAAGCTATTCCTGAACCTGCTAGTTTTTAGTCTGCATGCTGCCGAAACACCTCCTGGATGGTAGGTGAAAGAGTCATCACTAGGGATGAGCGGATTGATACCAAAGTATCAATATTTCGATCCTGATCGGGTATTTAATATGGATTGATCTTGGTATTAAATTATCGATACCAAGTCATGTTTTCTTAGTGACTTAACTTTCAGTTTATTTAGTTCAAATTCATGTGTTTTGTTCATTATTCAACCATTGCCAGTTGTCAGGCACTACTTTTCCTTCCACGTTCTCACCAAACGTGGGGTAGTACGTCATCCCGCGATAGACTCACTGCTGTGAGGGACTCACTGCTGCCCCGCACTGCGGCGCGGGGCTGCGGGAGCCATGGGAGACCACAAGCGAAGTGTGGTGTGGAGTTACTTCCACACCGTGCGAAGTGCAGTGTGTGCCAAAAAAATGATCCGATATTGTGGCAATACCACAAATTTAAATTTAAGTTAATTTAAGTTTTGATGTCTGCATTGCCATTTTCATCCAATTTTTTTTTTCAGATATCTGGTGTTAGAATGTGTGGAGCTAAGCCCCCTGGTGGAGCTTTGCGAAGCCAAGGTATCTAGTTAGAGCCAGGTTAGTGTTTTTCTGCAGTATTAAAAAATGTATGAAAGTATCGGTATCGATATCGGGATTCTAACCCTGGTATTACTTGGTATCGTATCGAAACAAAATTAACTGGTATCGCCCATCCCTAGTCATAACTCATGAACTTGATTTATACTGTACATTGCCAGATCCATATTTCACGTTATTTTGGCGAGAGTAACTAAAGTAATACAAAAGTAGTGGCAAAAACGAAACTTAAGAGAGAGTGCGCATGGGTTAAAAGTCATTCCCACGCTTTATTTTATTTATTCACCTATGACACTTCCAGGGCTCTGCAGTGGTCTCTTATTTTTTTTCCAGAGCTATATAGACTTTTTTAACTCTAGGTATCTCACTATTGACTTGGGATTTGGTGTATGTGACTTTAAACATTAACCACGTCTATAAACCAATTGACCACGCCCACAAAGCAATTAACCACGCCCACAGGAAGTAATAAGAAGAGGAGAAACTTGGGGATCACTAATCATATCACACAGTTTGTCAGAGACTCCAAAACAACTCAGCAACAACAGTTTGAAGAAAAGCCACTGCAGAAAGTGAACACTCAAGGTCAGACCACTGCTTTAGATGGATTTTACACTGATTTGCAAGCAATCCATTTCATAAACGCTAACTGCTAATGATGCTAACTGCTAACTTAGCCCCACTGGTTTCATTTAAGCATTCTTTATGAGCGCTGCCAGGATCTTTTTAAGTGACGTACCATTTCAGTGTGTGCTTTTTGTGCGTGTAATGCCTCTAAGTGTGGCAGGGGGGACGTTTGTGTCACTAGCACGCTTCATTAGTAAAGATGGAACGCGCCAAGCAGGCAGATGGGCACAGTCTGACATAACAGATGAACAAATTGACTGTGGAGAGAATGGAGACAGGTGGTGAACCCTAGGTCGGACAGCCGTACACATGACATCTTTACCGATATCAAGTCTTCGGTGTTTGTCTTTCATTCAAGAGTTCACAATCTGCTCATGGAACCAGAGGGAGACATTTCTGCTAACGCACTAGTGAGCACGAAAAGCAAATGTGTTGTGTGTGTTGAATTGTCTGTGAACGTGAACATTATTTGGGAGCTTGTTGAAATTACTGCTGGTGGTTGCATGCACACTCTAAGTCGTGTTAATATTATCAGATTTTTGGACTTGTAAGACATGTAAACTGCAAATCTGATCCGAAGGTTGGTAGTTCAAATTCCGCTCTCGACATAAACTTCATTGGTGCGATCTCAGCTCCCACAGATGAATGCTGTTATTGTGTCCTTAGGCAAGACATTTAAGCCCCTAGTGTCTGAGTATACTGGTGTATGTATGAATGAGTGAGTGGTTCCTGATGTAAAGCCCTTTGAGTGCCTTGAAGTTGGAAAAGCGCTATATAAAAATGTGACCATGTACTACATTATCTTATTTTTCCTGTTAATGGTCCTTTTTTGGGAACATAGCCAATGCTTCTTTCTTGGAAACTTCTACTGTACTTACAAATGTTTGCTTTTCTGTTGTGTCCATGAACAGTTACAATTACCATTCCTGGTGGTAATCTGCAATGCCACGTGACTTGCAAATTCAATTCAAACTTGCATTTATAGCGTAGGATAGCGTGTAGTCCTATGTGTATCTCAACAGAGGTAGTTGCCATTTTGTATTGTCTGTTTTGCATCACCTTGTCTTCAAGTTGTGAGACAGTTAAAGCATCCACTGAAGACCACCTGACCTACCTTCACCTTTATAAGAAGAAAATTTGGCGTGTCTGTGCCAGTTCTGAGCAGTGCAAACAGGATGTTGATACAGATTGTCCTTAGGGTTGCACCGATACAGATACTGGTATCGTATATTTGGGAAGATCCAGGACATTTTGCCGGATGGGATATCGGTCTCATGATATCGGTTCAGCTGACATCCTGCTTGGCTTAGAACATCTCATACTGATGAGACTTTTATTCATACAAAGCTGTTCAGTAGTTACTTGCAGGATAAATAATAAGTACATAACACAACTTTGTAAACTGTGGGGAAACATGCCGTTCAGACACTGCCAGTCACTACACTGGTATCAGTTAATACCAGGTATGGGCAGATACTTAAAGGAATATTAACATTTTTTTTTACAATCTGAACCTTATTTCTGTAATAAAACAAGTTGTTTTACTCACCCATAGTACTTTGGTGTCATTTGGAACAGTTTCGTAGATGTTGTAGTTTAGCGATATCGTTAACGTGAGTGCTTGGAGCAGGCGATTGCAGTCACCAAATAACACAAACTTTATCACGTTTGAAATTACAGAATTGCAATTGCACTTTCATTTGAGTCAAAAGTGGCCTCTAATCCGAGATTTAGCCATAGATTCGAGTAGATGAGGCCAGTGCCCATGCGCTCATTCACAGCTGATTTGCAGGTAAAAAGACACTAATAACTTTTCTGTTGTGAGCGACACATGGCAGAAGATTCGGACTTTGAGACTGAAGAGGAGTTATGGAGGACTGAGGACTGAAGAGGAGTATACGGATGAGGAGACAGAATGGATACGGAAAGAAAGAAGCGGAGACAGTTTTAGGAGCACCAGAGAACAGCCATTGGTTTCGCATTACTTCTCAGAATCGTGCGCTGAATCTGCTGGCCTTCTTTCTTTTCCTTTGCTGGTAAAAAATGATCCTGACTGAAGTGGGTATTGCAAACACGATGGTCCAAACGTCTTACAGCTTTGCCTTTCATGTTTGGGTCCCGAGAGCTGAGAGCGAAATCAGCTGTGAATGCGCGCATGTGCACTGTCCTCCTCATCTACTCGAAACTATGGATAAATCTCGGATTAGAGGCCACTTTTGATTCAAATGAAAGTGTAGACTAAGGCATTGAGTTTCTGTAATTTGAAAAGTGATAAAGTTTGTGTTATTTGGTGACTGCAATCGCCTGCCCCAAACACTCATGTTAACGGATATCGTTATACCACAACATCTACGAAACTGCTCCAAATGACACCAAAGTACTATGGGTGAGTAAAACAACTTGTTTTATTACAGAAATAAGGTTCACATTGTAAAAAAAGTTAATATTCCTTTAAGGCTTAAGTATTGATATCGGAGCTGGATCGGTGCATCCTTAATGTCAGCCATGTTCCTCCCTGCAGCCCCAGGGGCAGCTGTTGTTACTGAAGTAGTTCACCACCACCACAGAAAGTGTTACATATAAATCCCTGTTGTTATGTTTTAAACAGTGGGGAAATGGTACAGCTCCACAAAAATATCCAATTCAGTATTTTCAGCCATATTTCTTTTAACGTGTTCTTTCTACTTTAGCTAAGTCAGCAGCTGATTACACAGTCCACTTCTTCAACTGGACCAAATTTGTCTCAGCTCCACATGTGCAAAAGTCATCATTAAAAATAACTGTTTGGAAAATGAATTAAAAAGTGAAAGCTCCCCCGCCAGGCTCGGGGACTGTCGGACCACAGAAAGACAAATGTATAGGGGAAGTCATTTTAGAGCGCCCAGAAAGAGGCTTAAGAGGAGATGAAGAAGGGAGGAGGAATATGGGGCAGTAAGTGTGTGAAAAGAGATAAGGAGCTGGAGTCTTATTTGCCGATGGTGAACAAAGCAGCACCTACTGTAACCCAGAAATGGCCCGTGAACAAACAGCCTCCAGAAGTAACTGACACACTACACAAGAGGAGAATAAGGCAGGCATACAGACAAGACGGAGTTTTAAATTGCATCTGTTGTTAACTACTGACGTCACTTTACATTATGGATATTAGGGTTAAGCAAGTCAAGAGTAATCTATAGCAAAAGGGAACATGCAGATTAGGTATCAAATTATGACAAAATATGTGATATTTTATGTGGCCATACTTTATTACAATCACAATAAAGAACGGGAACTTCTGTAGCATATTATCTTTACTCAATGTTTATTACCATATTTTATTGTAATTCTTCACCAATAGGAATGTATTCTACAGCTATTCTTTCAGGTTTATCTTTTGATATTTTTGGAGGTCAATATTTACCGTGGGTATTTTTTCTTTATGCTTTTTGTACTACTATGTATTTTTCTGTACTTGAGTTCACTTATTGTACTACAATATTGTACGTTTACTTTTGCTTCTAAACTCCGTATATCATGTTTTGATAGCATTCTACTAATAACAAGTCTACTGTCCCTAGTCCTTTTGGAGCAAGTCCAAACTGGGTTCTGGTGAAAATCCTAAGTCTGAGAATGTCTTCAGTGGCCACTGCAGTTTCAAGTAGTACATGACATCACACAGGACTGCCCTGATTACAGCCAGGTGATTCTGGCTACAGACACCTGGCTGCAGGGGCAGAGTTTGAAGTCTGTATACCTGCTCTGTGAGGAGTTTAAGTGTTTAGTCCTGTGAGATTTGATTCTCTTATATTAAAGGAAAAGTAACATTATTTTACAATCTGAGCCTTCTTTCGGTAATAAAACAAGTCGTTTGACTCACCCATATCACGTTCGTGTCATTTGGAGCTGTTTGAAGAAAGTTATGTTGTAGCGTATCCGTTAGCATTTGTATTCGGGGCATTACTTTGCGGTCTCCAAATAACACAAACTTTAGCACTTTTCAAATCATAGAAGCCCGATGTCTTAATGTAAGATTTCGTTTGAAGCAAAAGTGGCCTGTAATCCTAGATTTATCCATAGTTTTCAGCTTTGCGTTTCATGTTTGGGTCCCGGGAGCAGTCCGCGCATGCGCACTGGCGTCCTCATCTACTCGAAACTATGGCTAAATCTCGGATTACAGGCCACTTTTGCTTCAAACGAATTCTTACATTAAGACATCGGGCTTCTATGATTTGAAAAGTGCTAAAGTTTGTGTTATTTGGACACCGCAAAGTAATGCCCCGAGCATATGATACAGCACCATGTTAACGGATACGGGATCATTACTAGAACAGAACGGCTCAACATAAGTTCTGCGATACTGCTCCAATTGACAGAAAAATGCTATGGGTGAGTAAAACTACTTGTTTTATTGCAGAAAGAAGATTGTAAAAAAACGTTAATTTGCCTTTAAAGGGTATTCGCTGAATTCAAGTACTGGAAGCACTGGGGAAAACTGGGAGCTGTGTCTATATGTTAAAATGGGTTTTAGCTGGTTGGGTGTAACTGTATCTACCTGTTTTTCTCCTTCTATTTCAAGCTGTGTTTGTGTAACTCAAAGACCCTCCTATTGGTTGTTAAACTTGGTAACTGTTAAGAATAAGCATACGTTTTCCATAGGTTGGGGATGTGGTGGGATATCCACCTGCTCCCAATCCATCAACTATTGGCTGACTTTAGCTATTGGCTGGTGTGAACTCCCCTCCTGTTATTGGCTAACTTTTGGGAGCTGTATTTAAGACAGCAGTGTTGTGAGACCAGTGTGTGGGCCGAGGGGACATGTTCTTGTGTGGACGATGAGACAACTGAAGATGTCCTGATGCCATTTCCGTTTGTATATTTGCCTAATTCAACATTAAATGCTAATAACCTCAATCTTGAGTCTATGCCCTTTGTCCGATCCCTTTCTGAAAGCTCACAGTCCCACTTTAAAGGTCTTACATTATGCCAGGGTTGTGATCTTAAAGCCATACTAGAATACTGTTATCTCCTCAAAAACACACCTGAAGTTGTGTTTTGTTTCATTCACACATGTGTGAGTAATTCTGTATTATTAGTCTTTCTACATCTCCAAAGCTCAAAATGCTCTGGTCCACCTTGTGATGTCAAGAGCTCGTTTTACCTTTTGTTCAGCAGAGATGGGCAGTTCAAAGGCTGAAATTATGCAGATGATTCTAGTGAAGGTGTATGAGTCTGAATTTGAAAACACAGTGGAGCACTTCCTATATCACCACATGACATCACAAGGTGGAAGAGGGTGTTTTCTGTTTGAGAGAAAAAAAATTAGAGCCTAAATATGCAGGAGAATATGCAGAAATAGCGTAATATGGGCCCTTGAAGAAAGTACATTTTGTGGTAGGTCAGCAGCAGTTCAGAGCAGTTAGACAAGAGGTGAGACGCACATGAGATAACTTTGCCTTACCCACAGTATAGATGTTTAGCAGATACATTTACCAGAGGAAATAGTTGCTAGCTTGCACGCTTGACTCATCCTGTCTGCTGTCTTTTCACCCCCCTTTTTAGAAACACATCCGAAGTGCGCCGAAGTAGACACAGTGTCAGTCGACTGTTTTTAAAGGGCCACGGCCACAGGAAAACAGCGCTAATGGCTCCCAAATCCTTTTAACACTCCCACCCACTCACAAGTACAAATCCTGCTCTGCTTTTGACGAAGGCTACAGGAAATGAAGGTTGACAGGAGAATAACAGTCAGCTATGTTATGTGGAAATATGCGGTGAATGTAGGGCTACAAATAATCATCTCACTGAATGCTATAGCTGTAAGGCTGTCTATGCGTGTGTCATCAACATTCTCTGGGGGTGTGAAGCTAACTGTAGACACTGCTCTGTCTGAAGCTCTGTTAGACTTTAATCTGAGCTTTATTTTAACACAATCTGACCATAAAGAACTGACTTGGCTGGAACTACAACAGGTGCTGATTTGTGATGTCAAAAAAGTCCCTCATGTGGATTTGCGAAACGTAGGATCGTAGATACCGCCTTCCTCGCTTCGGATTGGCTGGAATGGCTCTCCTCCGACTGTTTCATTTGGCCACGAAAACGTCATCTCACGTTCATCGCTAGCTGAACAGCTGAGGTAAATAAAAAATGCGAAATGTTGTCCCATGAAAAGATATAAAACAATATTAGCAAAAATGCAAAGGGTGTGCTCGCATAGAGTACAGATACTTTATTGATACTCACTTTTATGATATACTGTATCTACACAGGTATTGAATAGTTAAGGTTAGGGTTAGTTGTATGTTGTGCTGACACAGAGGATCAAGCCTGTACCCATTACAGGTGGAAAAGCGCTATATAAAGATGTGACCATTACCTGTACTTTTTTTCTACTACAGTACCTTCACACACTCATTGCACCTCGTACTTTTCTTTTACTTTAAGTTGAGAATCTGTACAAAATTAAGTTTTTATGGTTTACTATGTCTCTGGTTTAGATGCTACCTTCTTACACAACTCTGGTATCTAGAAATCTTCAGTGTGGCTTTTACTGGTGGCTAACACGGCAAATAAGATGACACAGCTGGAACTTAAACATCATAATACTCAATCTCACACACACACTAACACATAGAACTGATTGCTGTCCAGATCAACACTGATTCAGTAAAATCAGTCATGTTTGAGTCATATTGTGGTGTCAACAAACCTGTGTACAGTTCCTGTTCTACACTAATGGAAATGATTGATAGGCTGCATTATAATCATTTATCAGGTTCATTAAATAAAACAGTTAAACAGGGGAAATTAGGTGTAGAAAGCAGTGAGAAATGGAATGACTATCACACACTACAGTGGAGTAACATTAACATAATAATTAACATAACAGCCAACACAGGCATTAGGGCTTCCTAAGGTGATGAGAGACAGAGGAGAAATGTGTTCTATCTTGCGTCCTGCTGCTTAATGATGCTTACAACGGCATGAAGGTCATGAATCAATCAGTTCTGGCCTTTTAAAATGATTAGAAAAAATCTAAATGCAGTAGTACTGTGCACATTATTACAAGTAAAAACAAATCACAATTTACCATACAAAGCATTCCATGAATAAGATGTAAAGGTAACCTACAGCATTACAAAACGCGCCCACAGCCCTGAACATGAGACGCATGAAAAAGCCAATCAGAGGTGAGGAAGGCGGTACCTTCCCCTACCATGCTACGATTCACAAATTCACGTCCTCACACATAAAATTACAGTCACAAGCTAACTAGCACCGGCAAAAGTTTCTCAGTTAGTCACTCTCACCTTTTTTGTTGAAAATCAAACACCTGAACAGGACCATGAACGCTCGTGGCCTCGTGCTGACCACAGGCTCCTGAAAATGTGTTGTTTAAATCCATTTTGTATTTTTTTCTTGAGTTTTTCTTAAAACTTATTTGGCATTGTGTCACTATATTAACTGCTGAACATTCCCTCAATAGAGATACATGTAGGACACCCCAAGTATCATTTGGTTCATACGCTTTAGCCTGAAGAAGGACTGGTCAAGTGTATTTAATCATCACTGTGGGCCTATTCTTCACGTTCATTTACATGTCGGTAATATGTTAAAATAGCCTTTTACACTTGACATGAATAGCAGTTGTAATGGGGATTGGAGGTTAAAGGGATATGCCACCCCCAGGTCAAACTTGGGCATCTCCCCACAGTCCAGAGACTAAAATAAGTGATGGAAAGCGTTTTCCTGGTCACCCAGCCATCGTCCGAGTCTGTCGCCACTGACCGCCGCAGTATCTGCAGCTACTCCACGTTAGACTGGAGTCTAACGGCGCCAGAGAAAGATTTCGGCCAAAAGGAATTAATTTCTTCGATGCGTTTCCCAATTACTTTCTGTGTAGTGCGCATTCATATCGAGTGCAAATAAATGTGCAAATCAACACGGAGAGCTTGACTTGGTCATTTTGGGTGGGAACTATTTTTCAGTGCGGAAAAAGAAAGCCGAAGCACACAGCACGCTGCCAGGGGAATCCCTGTTACGCACCAGGAAGGGAGTTCCCCTGTTGCGCATCGTGGTGCGTGCGTCGGCTTTCTTTTTCCGCACTGAAAAATAGTTCCCACCCAAAATGACCAAGGCAAGCTCTCCGTGTTGATTTGCACATTTATTTGCACTCGATATGAATGCGCACTACACAGAAAGTAATTGGGAAACGCATCGAGCAAATTAATTCCTTTTGGCCGAAATCTTTCTCTGGCGCCGTTAGACTCCAGTCTAACGCGGAGTAGCTGCAGATACCGTGGCGGTCAGTGGCGACAGACTCCGACAATGGCTGGGTGACCAGAAAAACGCTTTCCACCACTTATTTTAGTCTCTGGACTGTGGGGAGATGCCCAAATTTGACCTGGGGGTGGCATATCCCTTTAAATTCCAGAGGTTGATAAGTTTGCTCAGGGTGCAGTTTTTTACTCAGCATTTTATTATCACGACTCTACAGGTACTGCAGACTTTCAAAATCTCATTACACTATTGCCTATAACAATAATAGGGATAGTGACTATGAATGCATACATACATACATACATTTGTCCAGAAGTGGTTCATCATGTGTCAGATATTTGAAAGGTAGTCTGACTTTTTGCTAACATTTGGAAGGCTTTATACATTTTGATTTCTTGATTTTAAAAACATTGTCCAGACTACCTTTTGAAGCCTTTGATACCACCGTTCAAACCAGTCTACTTTTGTCTTATACTTGAAAAAATGAAATGTACACATGTAAAAATTAAGTTGACTTATTTGTTTACACCTATAAAGTCTGAATAATAAATCCCTGTTTTTCTGGGTAGAATTTTCTATACTTGTCAACAACCCACATATTTTGCATCTCATCAACTTTCCTGTAAATTCTAAAGTATTTAGTCATTTGACCTGACAGTGTTCGTAACTGGTGCAGTCAGTATGTTAATCAAAGCACTATTTGACAGGGCTGTTCTTTCCCCTCTCTGAGTTGATAGCATCGTAAAGAACAGCGTGTAACTTTCCGTCAGGTTGGCCGCTTTCAGACACTGTGTAAATTATGAACCTGGAGGCGTCAAGGGCAAACACTCTGGGCTTTATTTACTACGCATCTACATTCACTGCATTTTGTTAATACACTGCCATCTTGGATCAGCAATGCCATATGCTTTGCTCAGATTTAAGTTCTTTTCAGACTCAAGTCTAGTCTAGTTCAAATGGCTATTTCCTGTACTTGTGTTTGTTTGTGTGTTCAGGAGTCTGTCTTGTTAAATAACTGAATGAAGTTTGAACAGCTTGTGTGTGGGTTCCCCTTCAACAGCTGAACCCCTTAATTAATGCTCTTTTCTCCTCTGTCATTTTGTCCTTGTCATCAAAGAGAATTTGCACAGTGTTTGCAAGTTTCTCAATGTGACTTTATCCCACTGTGAAAAGCATGTTCTAGTCCCAAATACCAGTGTGTGTCATTGTCACTCCCTTTAGACACAGATCCAGATGAGACAAATGCATTAAAGGGATAGTGCGTTTTGGTTTTTTTAAATTAATCTGTATGGGTTTCCTTCTAAAAGTTACATGTGTTGACACCGGCTTACCTCTGACACTCTCAGCTGATCCCGGTTCGGCTCGCTTTCTGGAGCCCACGTAAGTAGGTCCGGTAACTTCCCTGGAACATGAAATAAAGCTTGTTTTTCTTCTCAAAACAAAACATTTGTTAGAAAGGTGATATATTTGCATCTGAAACAGTTGTCCACGAAACATCCAGCAGCGTATTTCGCATTCGCGTATTGTCTCTCTCCACTCGTATCACTACGCCCATGTTAACTCTATCAGCCTGTTCACCTTCAGCGGATGTCTACGCCGAAGTTTACAAGTGAACAGGCTATTATTATTCATTATTATTCATTTCAGAATGATCTCATCTCCATCTATTGCTCAGAACAAACGTGCTGAAGTACAAGTGCTTCCAGTGTGTTGTACCTTATTAGTTTCCTACACTTACAGTATGTTTCTGGAATCCCTCAGTCGTCCAGGTAGAATCCATGGCAAAAGGAGAAATTCAATTTGTCAACTGGACAGAAGTTTATCTGGTTGAATACGTTTCGCAGCTCATCCAAGCTGCTTCTTCAGTTCTGGTCAGATCTCCCAACACTGCTCTCCCGCTCTGGAATATCTTTTCATTAACTGTAAATCATTCTACTCTCCACGTGAGTTCGCCTCATTCATCCTGGCTGCTGTTTACATTCCGCCATGTGCGGACGTGCGCGAGGCTCAGCGCGCGCTCGCACACCAGGTACTGAAGATAGAGCGGACCTTCCCGGACTCTTTATTGATTATCCTGGGGGATTTTAAAGGGATATTCCAGGATTTTTGACATGGGGGCTCATTTCCGAGTTAGCCAGAGTGCTGCAGAGATGTGGAGACACTTTTTAGCGAATTTCGTGCAGTCCTTCCAGCTGCAGAGTTTTCAGTTGCTAGGCTAGCGCAAGTCAATGGTAAATGGTAGCCTGATTTTAATGCGGGCTTTATTTGTACATTTTCTAAATGCACACTGAAAAAACATTTTGCCCGGTAGTTGTTTTAAAATTCACCTCTTCACTCTGTGGTCTTCCTTACTACGACTTTTCTCGCTTCTCTGTTTACGTGATTGGTCACTTCACAACCAACTAGAGTAAAGTAAAATTCCGCTGCTGCTGCGAAGCTAGTCCCTCAGATATGGAATGATTCATGCTATTCGCCGTCAGTTTGATTTCAAAAATTACTCAATCATCATATATTTACATCGACAGTCTGCCGTTATAATTGACTTGTTTTGGGTGCACTTTGGAGTGGGTAACCCTGATTTAAATCCGGCTACCATTTACCGTTGACTTGCGCTAGCCTAGCATCTGAAAACTCTGCAGCTGGAAGGACTGCATGAAATTCGCTAAAAAGTGTCTCCACATCTCTGCAGCACTCTGGCTAACTCGGAAATGAGCCCCCATGTCAAAAATCCTGGAATATCCCTTTAATAAAGGGAATCTGAGCCACGAACTGCCAAAATACAAACAATTTATAAATTGCCCCATGAGAGAGCAGAATACGCTGGATCACTGTTACACAACAGTCAGCGGTGCGTATCGGGCGGTACCCCGCGCAGCTCTTGGCCTCTCAGACCACGCGGTGATTCATCTCATCCCTGCCTACAAACAACGGCTGAAGCTCTCCAAGCCGACAGTGAGGACTTCTAAGAAGTGGACCAGTGAGGTTGTGGAGGAGCTTCAGACGTGTTTGGATCTTACAGACTGGAATATGTTTAAAACTGCAACGAACAGCTTGGATGAGTACACAGACACTGTGACGTCATACATTCAGTTCTGCGAGGACAGCATCATTCCATCATGTACCAGAGTCACTTTCAACAATGACAAACCCTGGTTCACACCCAGACTGAGGCAGCTTAGGAGGGAAGTTGAAACAGCATACAGATCCGGAGAACGAGAAAGCTTCAGATGCAGCAGGTACTCATTTAGCAGAGAGGTGGAGAAAGCTAAGTCGAAGTACAATACACGTCTGAAGCACCATTTCTCGTCAAATGACTCTAGTTCTGTCTGGAGAGGGCTTAGGCAAATTACCAACTACAAGCCCAGAGCCCCTCCCACTGTGGACAACAAACGTCTGGCAGAAGAGTTGAACGACTTTTATGCCAGGTTTGACAGACCCCCCTCCCCCACCCCCCGCACCACCATAGACATTCCAGTCATGCCCAACCCTGACCCCTCCTCCTCCCCCACTGCTCTCACTGTCTTGGAGCAGGACGTGGCTAAACTCTTTAGTAAGCAGAACCCCCGCAAGGCCCCAGGCCCGGACAGTGTCTCCCCCTCCACCCTGAGACACTGCGCTAAAGAACTGGCTCCTGTCTTCACGGACATCTTTAACACCTCCCTGGAGTCATGCCATGTCCCTGCCTGCTTCAAGCAGTCCACCATCGTCCCCGTCCCCAAGAAGACAAGGATCACTGGACTTAATGACTACAGACCTGTGGCGCTGACGTCTGTAGTCATGAAGTCATTTGAGCGCCTGGTCTTGACCCACCTCAAGTCCTTCACCTCCCCCCTCCTGGACCCCCTGCAGTTCGCCTACAGATCTAACCGGTCTGTGGACGATGCCATTAACCTGGCTCTCCATTTCATCCTCCAGGATCTGGACTCCCCAGGAACCTACGCCAGGATCCTGTTTGTGGACTTCAGCTCTGCTTTCAACATCATCCTCCCTGCTCTGCTCCAGGACAAGGTCGCTCAGCTAAACGTGCCTGACTCCACCTGCAGATGGATCACTGACTTCCTGACGGATCGGAGGTAGTGCGTGCGGCTGGGCAAGAATGTCTCGGACTCCCGGACCATCAGCACAGGATCTCCACAGGGCTGTGTACTTTCTCCTCTGCTCTTCTCCCTGTACACAAACTGCTGCACCTCCGGCCACGACTCCATCAAACTGGTTAAGTTTGCGGATGACACCACCCTCATCGGGCTCATCTCTGATGGCGATGAGTCTGCCTACAGGAGGGAGGTGGACCGGCTGGTGTCCTGGTGCAGCAGCAGCAACCTGGATCTCAACCACCAGAAGACAGTGGAGATGATCGTGGACTTCAGGAAAGTCAGAGCCCTCCTGCCTCCTCTCTCCCTGACAGACTCCCCCATCACCACAGTGGACTCCTTCCGGTTCCTGGGCACCTGCATCACACAGGACCTCAGGTGGGAGCCAACCATCAACTCCCTCATCAAGAAGGCCCAGCAGAGGTTGTACTTCCTGTGGCAGCTAAGAAAAGCCAAGCTGCCAGTCCAGATGATGGTGCAGTTCTACACGGCCATCATTGAGTCCATCCTCACCTCTTCCATCACTGTGTGGTATGCTGGAGCCACTGTCAGGGACAAACAGAGACTGCAGCGCATTGTGTGCTCTGCCGAGAAGGTGATTGGCTGCAGCCTTCCATCTATCCAGGACCTGTACGTCTCCAGGACTCGGGGGCGAGCAGGCCGGATAGCAGCTGACACTTCTCACCCTGGACATGGACTATTTGAGCCACTTCCCTCTAGCAGGAGGCTACGGTCCATCGGGACCAGAACCTCCCGTCACAAGAACAGTTTCTTTCCCTCTGCTGTTGGACTCATGACAATTCATAACATCTGCACAAAGCTGGACACTTTATATCACGAGTCACTTTAATTACGTCATGTTTGCATTACTGTTCTGATGCTGCTCATCTGGACCTTTTTGTTATTTGGATTGTTTATTGTTTTTTACTATATTATAGCTATATTTTAGTTATTACTATTATTTAGTGTCTATACTCTAGTTATTACTATTATTATTTAGTGTTTTATGTTTGCACCTTATCACCGAGACAAGTTCCTAGTTTTGTGAATTCTGTTCACTTGACAATGGCAATAAAAATCTTTCTGATTCTGATTCTGGTGGACACTGCCTATATCTGCCTGAAGGGAGGAACTAACTAGGCCTAAAAAAAATAAATCTAAGTTTCCGGTTGCCGACCGACCCTGTTGATTTGCATGCGACCCAAATTATTTTATTGGACTTAATAAAATAAAATAAATTTGATACTCAAATTAATTTTACAAGCTTCGGTTAAAAAAGAAAGGAAACTAATAGCCTACTGTATTTTTCAATTTCCGCGGGGCAATGTGTACGGGGGTCCTTGGGTTACGACGGTTACAAAAAAAAAAAAAAAAAAAAATTACGCGTCATTCCGTCTTACGCGGTTTAGCGTGGTAAGCGACGTAAACAAACGCGAACGGCGCACGGCGGAAGAATACGCTTTGTTGTGGTTGTAGGGCGAAGTCTTAAGAACGGATCAACTTAGGGTGACCATACGTCCTCTTTTGCCCGGACATGTCCTCTTTTCAGAGGCTGTCCGGGCTGTCCGGCCGGAGTTTATAAAATCCTTCAAATGTCCGGGTTTTTGATTCCGTTGGAAACGCGCTCCAGTTCGAGTCGAACCCCGGAACGTGTATTCATTCATTCACAAACAAGCGCGCCACGCCACGCTCCACGCACACACACACACACGCACGCACACGCACGCACGCACGCTCACTCACTCACTCACTCACACACACACACACACACACACACGCAGGCTGACAGGCAGGTAGGCGCACTGCGAAGACACAGAAAATGCCGATACGCAAATGCAGTTTCACGGATGAATTGCAAAAAAAGTACCCCTGTTTTCGCCCGGGGCGTGACAAGTGGGAGGCAGAATGCACAGTGCGCAAAGCTGGGACTTTCGTCTCTGTGGCGAGTAAGGGGTCCAACGATCTGAAAGCTCATATCGCCACAACAAAACACAAAATAGCTGTGCAGGATGAGAGCTCGAGTTCAAAACTCACGACATACTTTGTGCGACCTGGAAAAATGAAGATATGGTGAATGCAAGCGAGGGTGCTCTATTATTTGTATATTTTTTTTCATTAGCCATTAGACACATTATTTTGAAGAATGGGCTTACTGAACATTGAAGGATAGGCTAACTCTCTTTTTCTTTTTGTTTTTTCTTTTTTCTTAACTAAGGTGTAAGTGTCAGCCTTAAGATTGCTTATATTAATAAATATATTATTTATAAAGCAACTGTTTGTGAGTGTTTTGGGCTATTTTTCAGTATATCCAGGTAAAGTGTTCTTTTCTGGGGAATTCAGAAGCACAGTAAGCCCCCGACCCACATAAAACCCCTAAAAATGGGGGAAAAAAACTCTAAAAAAAAAAAAATTTGCGCGCAAGCTGGAAGTGTGTCCTCTTTTCAGTGAAATACAATATGGTCACCCTAATCAACATTGTAACCCGAGGACCCCCCTGTAATGTGCTTCTGTTTTTCTGTGATCTGTAAAATTCTCTGTCTGTACCCATAAAAACAATGGCGACGGCATCGCTGGACATATGCGTGGTCACGGTGAATTGTTAAGATTATGCAGTGCCAGTTTTAAGTTGACCAATGTCAACACCGTGTTAAATAAATGTAGTATTCAAAATTGTTTACTGCTTCTAAATTTAATGACTGCCCTTTGAAAGAAGAACAGAAAAAACAATACAAAATCAGCATGTATTTTTGTAACATTGTAAGATATATTTTACATGTACTCTGGTACAGTCAACGACCTGGTTTCGCATGGCATGTTGGAGCTTCGTTCGACTATACTTAAGTATAGAATATGCTCTTAGCATTGAGATAGCTTTGGGAAATTATGCCAATGTCAATTATAGTCTTTACTGAAATAGTACTGCTGCGGAAGGAAATAAAATAAAATTTCAAAATGTCCATATTCCCACAGGAAAAAAAATAAAAATAAAATAAATTCCTTACCTACTCATGTCTAGAACTGTCAACAAATCGGAAACCAACATTTATTTTTTTTAGGCCCTATAATGAAATCACTCTGAGACTACCACACCTATTTGTGTTCAGTTTCTGTTAGTTAGGTGAGCCTATTAAATATGCAGTGGGAGTGGAGTGTGGGGTCTTGTTAGCATAGCCATTCAGGGCCATAATGGATGTTTTCACACCTCTGGACCTGACCTGGCTGCCCTATTGTTTTCTTTGTTTGTTTTGATTTAGGTTTGAGGAAGGGAGACAGATGATTAGACCTCCATTTCTGTTCAAGGAAGGATTCTCTTTCTTGACAAAAATAGCCTCTTTAACTCCCCTCTCAAACCAGTTCTTTTCTCTGGCCAAGATCTGTACCTCACTGTCCTCAAAGGAATGGCCCGTGGCTTTTAGGTGGAGATGTACGGCAGATTGAGGTGCACTCTGGCTCTCCCGTCTGTGTTGGTACATCCTCTTGTGAAGTGCTACCTCCAATGTAGAGCTACCTGCAGTCTTCACTACACACTACACACATTGCTTTGCTTGTGGCTCAGTGTTTTGTCTTTTGGGTGGACCAGTTTTTGTCAAAGTGTTTGTGGGTTTGAAAATAGACTGGGAATTCATGTTGTCTGAAAATCCTCTGTAGTTTTTCAGAAACGCCAGCCAGGTAAGGAATAGTTACACCTTTTCTCCTTGGTTCTGATTCTCTGTTGTCTTGTTTCTTGGCTCTCTTAGTTTTATTGAAAACCCATTTTGGATACCCACAAACAGAGAAGGCTTTCTGCACATGTTGTTCTTCTTTCTCCTTTCCCTCTGTGCTTGTAGGAACCACTTGGGCCCTGTGTCGTAATGTCTGAATAACTCCAAGTTTGTGCTGCAGTGGGTGGTGTGAATCAAAAAGCAGGTATTGGTTGGTGTGTGTGGGCTTCTTGAAGACGTCTACTTGGAGTCGTCGGTTTTCTCCTATTGCTATTCTATCCTATCCTATCACACTTATAGTAGTCTATCTCCAGGGAAGACAATTTGCTCAGCTCTGAAAATCCAATACAAATACATGTATTGAAAATCAATAGCTGGCCAGGGATGAATCTCTTGTTAAAAAGTGCGTGCTCCTTTAAAACACACTTTCTTCAATGGCAGTCTTGTAGCCATGTATACTGTAGCTATAGTAAAGAAATAAAACACAATTACAGTAGTTATAAGAAATAGTAATTCTGCTGCTCATTATTATAAAATAAAATGATTATTAATAACATTTTCTAATGTAATTTCTTGTATGCTGCTTGGTTCTCACTGTTCGATTCAGTAGCTACATGCATTTAAGCACAAATGAATTACTCATACAAAATGACTTCTACTAATGTATGAAATGACACTGGCTTTGTGACTGGTCAGTCAAGCTGCCATAGCATTCGCTGTGCTGCATAGTGGAATACATTTGAGTGTATTGTAAACATAAACACTGGTGACACTCTCTGTGGTGAATGTGCTCGCTCCTCTAGGTTATTGCCATAATTCTATGTAAAGAGCTGTTGATCATCAGCCTCATTTCTATCATCATTCTAGCATCATTCATGAGCTGATTTGCATTGACCTTTTATGGTGTGTTTCTGTTGTTGTCCTGTGAGAGTGTGGTGGAGGAAGGGCTGCATCACTTACACATTCCTGTGTAAATTCATATTTAACGTATGTCTGCTTTGGTTTTAAAGGCACAATGGTATTTGTGAAAAAAGCATCTAAACCAGGGGTGGGCAAACCTTTTGACTCGTGGGCCACAAAGGGTTCTAAAATTTGACAGTAGGGCCGGACCATGAGCAGGTGTTAAAGGGATATGCCACCCCCCAGGTCAAATTTGGGCATCTCCCCACAGTCCAGAGACTAAAATAAGTGGTGGAAAGCGTTTTCCTGCTCACCCAGCCATTGTCGGAGTCTGTCGCCACTGACCGCCGCGGTATCTGGTGCTCCTCCGCCTTAGACTGGAGTCTAACGTAGCCAGAGAAAGATTTCGGCCAAAAGGAATTAATTTGCTCGATGCGTTTCCCAATTACTTTGTGTGTAGTGCGCATTCATATCGAGTGCAAATAAATGTGCAAATCAACACGGAGAGCTTGACTTGGTCATTTTGGGTGGGAACTATTTTCCAGTGCGTAAGAATACAGCCGTATCACGCAGCACGCTGCCAGGGGAATCCCAGTTACGCACCAGGAAGGGAGTTCCCCTGTTGCACAACGTGGTGCGTGATACGACTGTATTCTTACGCACTGGAAAATAGTTCCCACCCACTACACACAAAGTAATTGGGAAACGTATCGAGTAAATTAATTCCTTTTGGCCGAAATCTTTCTCTGGCTACGTTAGACTCCAGTCTAAGGCGGAGGAGCACCAGATACCGCGGCGGTCAGTGGCGACAGACTCGGACAATGGCTGGGTGAGCAGGAAAACGCTTTCCACCACTTATTTTAGTCTCTGGACTGTGGGGAGATGCCCAAATTTGACCTGGGGGTGGCATATCCCTTTAAGTGTTTTTACCAAAACACTAAAAATAACATGGGATATGTAGAAAACATGTGCTTTATTTCAATTAAAAATGAACAAAAGCATTACAACAAAATGTCCATCTTTCAAGTTCCACGGTATTGAGCTATTTATTAAAATGTCTCTTAAAACACAGAAAATTAAATTAATTAAATACAGCTTTTTAAAAAAAAAAAAAAAAAATTACTAACAGTTACTATTTTAAAGCACTGAAAGTTCTGTTCTCCTTCAGGTTCTTTTGTTCTTTCATTGACTGTTTTGTGGCAAAGTGACGGCTGATATTATATTCTTTAAAACCGCTACAGTCTCTTGGCATATCAGGCATACAGCAGCTGATAAGTATTCGGTGAAAAAATATTTACTTGTCCACTCCTTATTAAACACTCAACATTCTCTGTCCACTTTTCTTTTCTTGGCTCCGCTCATCTTTACAGGAGGGCTGAGGGGTCAAAGAGTAAAGCACAAACGTGGAGCAAAACGCTGCACCTCAACAAAGGTCAATGCATGTAGTGCGCCAGCTATTGGAAAACGCCAGAATTGCAGGGGGGGCTAAACAGGGTAGGGGAGCTCACATTAACGTTCAAAAACCTCAGAAAGTGAAAATTTCATGCCATGGGACTTTTAACAAGGTTTAGTAATATAATTTCTTCAAGTTCAGCGGGCCGGATTAAGAAGCTTAGTAGTTTGCCCATGCCTGATCTAAACCAATGCTGGATGAGACATGAACATTTCACCCCATTGTCAACGTCAGTCACAGTAACGTGGGGAGTTAAAACAGAAAGTGCAACTGGCCCAAAACTCTGACAAAGCATCAAATGACAGTATTATACAGTAACTCCATTGCAAAAAAGCAGAAGAACAGACACTGATCATAACCATATGGCTTACCTAACCTTAACTTATGAATCCACATTTAAAAAAAAAAAACACAATACACATTCTGGTGGACTTAATTCCCTTTTTAAACAGGGCCACTTTGGGATAAGTATTTCACATCTTAAAATAATGTCTGGAACACACACATTTATAAACTACATTTCTGTTTCCAATGAGGTATTTAGGCACTGGTAGCCCCCATGGCAGAAGATACATCAAGGCCTGTTGTGACGTGAGCCGTCCTCCTGTGGACCCACCACCCGTGGGAGGATTCATGGGGGCTGGTGCATTGATGTAATCTGGGCAGCAGAACACTACTTGGACTGCTGCCCCCATGCTTGTTGGACCCAGATAAATGGACACAAAGCGGAAAAAATGCTCATATCCAAAGGTTCATATTCAAATTGTCAATAACTTTACAGCTCTTAATGTAAATAAATAAATAAATATATAAAAATTGTTCAAACCTTTTCATCAACTGAGGGACTGAGGGACTCTTCACGCTTTTCATCAAGCATATCAGTTCTCCTACTACACACAGACACACAGAGATCCACATCTACTAAATGTGGCTTTAACATGTGTTTCCTGTTTTTGGACCTTTTTAGTCCTGAAAAATGTGTGGGTCAGTCACATGCACACACTGGACCCGTGCACACAGACGAGTGGATCATTTGGACTCAGAGGCTCCACACACTTTCCTGCTCACAGCGTTTGTGAGGTAAAACCTGTCAGGCTGTGATGTTGTTTTTGCACTCGCTGTTATTTCCTTTGTTCATGTTGTTTTTAGGTCCACAGTGTTCCCTCCATCTATTTTGAGAGATGGCCAGCTTTAGCGGATCAGTCCAGTGGGTTTTTCTACATTTTTTTTTCTGCAGTGACACAAGGAAGCTGGAGTGTGTTTATCACAGAGGATTGGTAAAGCTTTTTTCAGTTTACAGGCAGCAAGTTTAGGATTTACACGCACACACACGCACACACACACACACACACACACACACACACCTGGATTAAGTCCTGTTGTGTCTTTAGGCAAGACACTTCACCCACGTTGCCTTTTATGAATGTGGTGAGTGAGCGATGGCAGTTTGACAGCCTCACTTCTTTAAAGGGATATGCCACCCCCAGGTCAAACTTGGGCATCTCCCCACAGTCCAGAGACTAAAATAAGTGGTGGAAAGCATTTTCCTGGTCACCCAGCCATTGTCCGAATCTGTCGCCACTGACCGCTGCGGTAGCTGCAGCTCCTCCGCGTATTTGCTGGAGGCTAACGGCGCCAGAGAAAGATTTCGGCCAAAAGGAATTAATTTGCTCGATGCGTTTCCCAATTACTTTCTGTGTAGTGCGCATTCATATCGAGTGCAAATAAATGTGCAAATCAACACGGAGAGCTTGACTTTTTCATTTTGGGTGGGAACTATTTTTCAGTGCGGAAATACACAGCCGAAGCACAAAGCACGCTGCCAGGGGAATCCCTGTTACGCACCAGGAAGGGAGTTCCCCTGTTGCGCAGCATGGTAAACAAAGCGTGGATCAAATCACTTATACAGCGCTAGCTAGCTGATAACACGAGTTGTAATGGAGATTGAAGACATTGAAGATTACATTACAGACGAAGATGATGATGACTTTGACTTCCGAAATCCCAGACCTTACCTTTTTGAACCAGTCTACACTGAAGAGGAGTTGCAGGAATTGAAGACTGGATGTTACGACTACTGAAGGCGATGAGCCAAGGAGAGCACATAGCAATTTTATCCGGCGCGATAAAGTGAACTGGAAAAGGAAAAAATAAACAGAGCGGACCCAATGGACAGCTGTCTACAGAGTAAGTCGTATATCTAATACCCGGTAAATGATCAGACTACTCTCTGGTGATGTCGGTATGTTTTTCTTGCAGTAAAAGTTGTTGTTTCCACAGACAGTACAGGCTGGTGTCGTACCGTGTTGTGCTTTGTTTACGGAAGGTGGGGGCTGGGATTCCCCTGTTAGATTGCGTGCTTTGTGCTTCGGCTGTGTATTTCCGCACTGAAAAATAGTTCCCACCCAAAATGAAAAAGTCAAGCTCTCCGTGTTGATTTGCACATTTATTTGCACTCGATATGAATGCGCATTACACAGAAAGTAATTGGGAAAAGCATCGAGCAAATTAATTCCTTTTGGCCGAAATCTTACGCGGAGGAGCTGCAGCTACCGCGGCGGTCAGTGGCGACAGACTCGGACAATGGCTGGGTGACCAGGAAAACGCTTTCCACCACTTATTTTAGTCTCTGGACTGTGGGGAGATGCCCAAATTTGACCTGGGGGTGGCATATCCCTTTAAGTCTGCTCCAGGACGTTAGAGTGTACAGTCTAGAGCTTTTAGAGGCTTTTTGTAAAGCATCATTATTATTATTACCCTGCCCGAAGTCAGGACTCAACACAGGGAATCAGTGTTTTAGTTTTTTTTCTTCCTGTTGAAGATGTGAGACAGGCTTCTACTCAGTGTTCAAAAGGATTAAAACAGTTCTGTTTAGCTGTGCGTATGACTGAAAGTCTTTCTCCATTTGAAAAATAAGATAAGAAAATGATTTGTTTTTACTGTGATGTGAATGTCTTTCTTTTTAAAACACTTTGAATTACTTTGGGTATGAATTATGCTCTACAAATAAACCTGCAAGGCAAATTTGGATTCCTCATAATTAAATGTATTACTACAATTCATTTGGTTACAGTGCATTTCAGAGTGGTAGGTATAAGTGTTTTGTTTATTTGTCTCTCCATGTATTCCTTTATTCATGTTAATTTGGGCTGTTTTCCTCCCCAAGTCCATTCCCGGTTTCAGCTCAGTGGATAGACATCTTCACTATACCTGATCATCCTGACACCTTTAGCATGATGTGCCTCATATTGTCAGTCTTACAGCAGCGTGTCCCACACACTGATCCACAGTGCGGAGTACTCACTGAGAGGGTTGGCACGGCCCCCCTGCTCTGGTGCCAGCTCTGTTTGTTGGACCTGGAACAAGCAGATGTATGCCTGGCACTACATCTACGGTCACTGTCAGATGGAATTGGCACTATTCTCTTTCATAAGTAATGAACTGCATTACCATCTGAATTATTAAGGGCAAAAAACTGTCATCCAAAAATCATTCAATCTTGACAAAATGTGTAGCCTACATATTTTCATTTTTATCACCGTACATCCCAACTGTGTAACATTTCAGCCTATAAATATAGCAAACTAATCGACCCTGGGATTCAGAGGTGTGAGATGTATCTACAACTATCAACTTGGTTTCTCTGCTCATGTAGTCAAGTTTGCTACTAGCATATCCTGCACCTCATTTATTTGTCCGTGACTTGGATAGTGTAAATGTACATATTGTTCTTCATATTGTTTTATAGCTTTACTTGTATATACTGTTGTAAATTGAACCTATATTTTTAACTCTTTCCAGCCATTTTATCTATTTTATTCTATTTTTATGTACTGTATCTATTATGCATCTGTTGCTGGCTGCTCCAAACGACATCTCACTATACAGCTCTGGAAAAAAAATAAGAGACCACTGCATTTTTTTCTGAAATCAGCATCTCTACATGTATTACAGCCATTCCATTCCAGCGTCTGTTGAATTCCAACACAAACACAAAGCTGAGCTACTTCAGTTCTTGCACCAGGAGTGGAATAAAGTCACCCAAGAACAATGTGAAAGACTTGTGGAGAGCATGCCAAGACGCATGAAAGCTGTGATTAAAAATAAGGGTTACTGCACCAAATATTGATTTCTGAACTCTTCTTAAAGGAAAAGTAACGTTTTTTTACAATCTGAGCCTTATTTCGGTAATAAAACAAGTTGTTTTACTCACCCATAGCACTTTGGTGTCATATGGAGCACTTCCGGAGATGTTTTAGATTTGCGATCTCCATAATGTGAGTTCTCGGGGCACTTGTTTGCGGTCTCCAAATAACACAAACTTTAGCACTTTTCAAATCATAGAAGCTCGATGTCTTATCCTACGATTTCGTGTGGTCAAAAGTGGCCTGTAATCCGAGATTTAGCCATAGTTTCGAGTAGATGAGGAGGCCAGTGCGCATGTGCGGACTGTGCTCTCAGCTCCCGGGACCCAAACATGAAACGCAAAGCTGTAAACTATGGATAAATCTCGGATTACGGGCCACTTTTGACTCAAATGATATCATAGACTAAGACATCGAGCTTCTATGATTTGAAAAGTGCTAAAATTTGTGTTATTTGGAGCCCGCACGGGGCATATTACATGCTCGGGGAATATATTATATGCCCCGAGCTATGGCTAGAAGTCGTGCTAGGCTAACGCTAATCTAAAACATCTCTGGAAGTGCTCCATATGACACCAAAGTGCAATGGGTGAGCAAAACAACTTGTTTTATTACCAAATAAGGCTCAAATTGTAAAAAAAAAATAAAAAAATAAAAAAAAACGTTACTTTTCCTTTAAGTGTAAACATTAGTATTATGTTGTTTTAAAATGAATTGGATCTTGTTTCTTTGCATTGATTGAGGTCTGAAAACATGTATCTTTTTTGTTATTTTGACCATTTGTGTTTCTGCAAATAAATGCTTTAAATTATGATATTTTTATTTGGATTTGGGGGAAATGTTGTAGTTTATAGACTCAAACAATTGCGTGAGAAATTCACGTCGAATTGCGTGTTGAGAGCCCTGTTTGTCTAAAGAGCAAACTTAAACTACAAAGCAACTAATGAGAGTTATATAAATGAAGTTATTACCTGATGGTTCTCAGTTTGTTTTATCATCACCGCACTTTGTCAGTGCGCGCTGAGAGGGGCGGGGAGGAGGGACCGGGGCAGGGGGGAGCGGGACATTTTTAACGGATTCATGTAAGAGTCTGGTTAATGCACCGGGCCCGCGTCTCACCGCGTCTCACCATGGGCACTTTGGCTCTGGGTCGCGCGTAAGCCGTCGGGGGGGGACACGTTACACACAGACGGAGACACCGGGACCGGAGTCGGTGCGTCTCAGAGGAGACGTGGCACCGGGACTGAGGCTCAGGACCGTGCACCCGGAGCAGGGGGAGTTTTTTTCGCTGAAAACGCGCGGAGCCTGCATAAACTAAGCCACACAGACCGATTTTCTGGGCACAAAAAAAACAAAAAAAAAGAAATCAGTGTGAGAAATGCCATGTGTGGCGTGTGAGCGTGTGAACACGTCGAATTGCGTGTGTCACACTCTCAATGCGTGAGACTTGAGAGCCCTGGCTAGACATGATATCTTTTCCATTTTTAGGGCTAGCATAGCAACCCATCTGCTTACCAACATGCTCTAAACCTATAAAAATAACTATCCATACCTGACCTAGGGACCATGTTTGGGACTGACACAAATGGTACCCCTCGTGGGTATATAAGCAATTTCACTCTTCACTCTCCCTTTAGATTTGTACCTGCAATATTCGACATATAAAAGAACAGATCCTTTAGTTTTGCAAACCCGATTAGAAAATGTCAGTCGGAGGTAAAGCTTTTAATCTCATTTAAATGCAACTCCAATCTGTGTTCAGTGTGTCTTTCTTGTCGATGTAGGCATTTTCATTTAGTACCAGAATTAATGCATGTTTTGTGTGTGCGCCAGCGTCAGTCGGTGTGAGTGCGAGTCTGTAAGCTCCTAAATCCTTACAGCAGGTAGCTCAGGTAATTAAATAGGCTGCAGGAATGGAGTGTATAACTGTACTGCACAGAAAAAACTCTCTATCTGAAGAATATAGAGGCCAGAGCCAGCACTGAATCACTTCCATCATATTACTGTGGCCCAATGTACACCACCCCAGGCCACAGCTTATTTCCTTTTCTTTTCTTCTCGTTCAATTTTCCCCGTGATCCGTCTCCACTGTTTACAATATGATGCCACCACTGGATGTAATCTCAAGATGAAGCAATAAAAACTCCAGAAATGTTTCACTGTAATACGGAGTACATCCAGAATGTAAATCCAGAATTTAAACCAAATGCATCAACGCTGATTTTGTTTTGGAATTTGCCATTTGATTTAAATGTACACAGTGTAACATTTCTAGTGGAGGGTCTCCATGGAAATATTATTGCTTTGTCAAGAATGTTCCACATTATAGATTAAACCTATCGATCACGAGGGAGACAAGCAGGTTCCAGCACTACAGCTACAGCTCTGGAAAAAAATAAGAGACCACTGCATTTTTTTCTGAAATCAGCATCTCTACATGTATTACAGCCATTCCATTCCAGCGTCTGTTGAATTCCAACACAAACACAAAGCTGAGCTACTTCAGTTCTTGCACCAGGAGTGGAATAAAGTCACCCAAGAACAATGTGAAAGACTTGTGGAGAGCATGCCAAGACGCATGAAAGCTGTGATTAAAAATAAGGGTTATTGCACCAAATATTGATTTCTGAACTCTTCTTAAGTGTAAACATTAGTATTTTGTTGTTTTAAAATGAATTTGATCTTGTTTCTTTGCATTGTTTGAGGTCTGAAAACATGTACAGTGGTACCTCACCTTACGAAATTAATTCGTTCCAGAAGTGGTTTCGTAATGTGAATTTTTCATAAGTTGAGTAGCTATTTCAATGGAAAAAGCCTGATTCGTTCCAAGGCCCCGATCCAAGTTTTTTTTTTTTTATAGTGTAACTTTTTTTATAGTGTAACATTGTGTTCTGCGTAGAGACTGTAGACCCAGGACTAAACGTGGATTATACCAGGTCTGGACCAAGGTTTAAACCTGGACTAAACCAGGACTAAACCAGGACTAGACCAGGACTAGACCAGGACTAGACCAGGACTAGACCAGGACTAGACCAGGACTAGACCAGGTGGATTAAAGCGCTGCGCGCGGGTCTATTTCCTGGTTTCGTTTCGAGTCACGGCTGAGGCGAGCCGTGGTCTAGACCAGGTCTGGACCACCGCGGCTCTTGCATGCGTTCGTTCATGCGCTCAGACTGCGTGTGGTCCCCCTCGCTGCTCGCCTCAGCCGTGACTCGAAACGAAACCAGGAAATAGACCTGCGCGCGGCGCTTTAATCCACCTGGTCTAGTCCTGGTTTAGTCCAGGTTTAGTCCTGGTTTAGTCCAGGTTTAGTCCTGGTCCAGTCCTGGTTTAGTCCAGGTCTAGACCTGCTGGCAGCCCCGCGCCAGGTCATGCTGCGCTATCACACGTGTCAGAGCGCAGTTTTCTCCCCCCTCCCCCTTCCCCCCACACGCTTCACTATTAATAATTTTGTTGAAAATCTATGAAAGTTTGAGTGTTTAAACGAGAGACAAATGTGAGAAAAGTTTAAATCCAGTCTGAGAAAAGCGTATAATGTGTGTGGCTGAGCGCGCATTATTTGAATTTTTGAGATTTCGCGTTTCGTAACTTGAATTTTCTTTCGTATCTAGAGACCAAAATTTAACGTGAAGGCGTTTCGTAACTTGAAATTTTCGTTTGTTGGGTCTTTCGTAAGGTGAGGTACCACTGTATCTTTTTTGTTATTTTGACCATTTGTCATTTTCTGCAAATAAATGCTCTAAACGATAATATTTTTATTTGGAATTTGGGGGTAATGTTGTCAGTAGTTTATAGACTCAAACAAAAATGTTCATTTTACCCAAACACATACGTATAAGTAATAAAATCAGAAAAACTGATAATTTTGCTGTAGTCTAGTCAGAGCTGTACATTACTATTCAGCTCTGTGGAGAGTGGCCTCTATTCATAGAAGGAATGTGTTTTTGAGTAAAAGAAACACCTGTAATGAATAAATGCTTCTTGGTTTACATAAGCTAGTTCTAGAAAGACCTTAAAGGGATATGCCACCCCCAGGTCAAATTTGGGCATCTCCCCACAGTCCAGAGACTAAAATAAGTGGTGGAAAGCGTTTTCCTGCTCACCCAGCCATTGTCCGAGTCTGTCGCCACTGACCGCCGCGGTATCTGCAGCTACTCCGCGTTAGACTGGAGTCTAACGTCGCCAGAGAAAGATTTCGGCCAAAAGGAATTAATTTTCTCGATGCTTTTCCCAATTACTTTGTGTGTAGTGCGCATTCATATCGAGTGCAAATAAATGTACAAATCAACACGGAGAGCTTGCCTTGGTCATTTTGGGTGGGAACTATTTTTCAGTGCGGAAAAACATAGCCGAAGCACGCACCACGCTGGCAACAGGGGAACTCCCTTCCTGGTGCGTAACAGGGATTCCCCTTTCTCTGGCGACGTTAGACTCCAGTCTAAGGCGGAGTAGCTGCAGATACCGCGGCGGTCAGTGGCGACAGACTCGGACAATGGCTGGGTGAGCAGGAAAACGCTTTCCACCACTTATTTTAGTCTCTGGATTGTGGGGAGATGCCCAAATTTGACCTGGGGGTGGCATATCCCTTTAAAGGGCTTACAGCTACCATCTGTGATTAGACTATTTGTAATCCCACATATCACCACTAGTTGCTATCGACAGACTGCTGTCTGATAGTGTACCAGCTTTGGCCTGACAGAAGAAGAGCAGAGAGCACAGGTGAGTCTGAACAAGGACCTGGTGAGGGGAACAGGTTTCACAACTACAATCTACTATAGTGGAAGAAATTCAGTTAAAATTAAAATTGCTTACATGAGAACCTTTACAGGTAAATACGACAAAATATTTTATCGGAAGTGTCTTTTGTTTAGATGGTGACGGCGTTTGGGCTTAAAGGTCCCATGGCATGAAATTTTCACTTTCTGAGGCTTTTGAACATTAATGTGAGCTTCCCTACCCTGTTTAGGGCCCCCGTTCATGGCTAAAAGTTGCGAAATGTGTAAACTGAGCATTTGCTATCCTTTTCCGAAAAAAAGACAGCCCAAACGGGTGATTCTGAACAAGGGAAGTTTCTGACATCACACTCGGGAAAACATTTCCACCCCCCGCCTGGATGTCCACCCTGTCTCTGGAAATCACACCCAGAGAATTTGGACCGCAAACGAGCTACGAAATGCGAGATGCGTTTTTTTATTTGCCAGGAGACAGGTGAGAGTGTTTCCAGGCTCGGATGTCCTTTATCCGAGCCTCCAAACCTCTGAAAAAGCAGTGGTTTAATTTTATTTTCTGTGGAATTTTTTTTTTTTTTTTAATGCAAAGCGTCTCATATCTTCCTCCGCTCAGAAGCGGGGCACAGCGCACAGCGCACCGTTAATCCAGGAAACAGCGGTGTATTTGGCCACAACCCACCCGCTGCACTGGCCTGTCTCTGTCCTCCTCATTTGCATTCAAGCAACAACACCCAGAATAAAGCGTTTCAGAGACATATTTATGTCTCTGACTGTCTTCATGAGGCTTTCACATGCACTGAGTCTTGATTTTGAAGGATTCATTTACAGTATTAGGGAACCACTAAGGCGCCATATAAAAGCATCAAGAAGTACCATGTCATGGGATCTTTAAAAACGTAAAAAAAAAACAAAAACCTGAAACCCCCCTCCAAAGTGGAAAACTTGAGTGCGCTCCGCCGTAGCGTTTTCGTCAACACTGCCCAAGACGCAAAACTCACATCGGTCCATATATCGGTGTGCTTTGTTTGGCAGGACTCCACAGTCCACACCTTGTTGCGCCTTCGTTGCTTTGTAGTCTAACGTGGTCTGAAGCAATAGTTGAACTTCTTCGTCTGACCATACAATTTTTTTTTTGCTACCAGTAGCCATGTTTTGTTTTGCTTTTCGCAGCGCAGATGTGAAGAAGGAAGATTCTACACATGCGCGCGGACATACTGATAATGTATCACAGCACCACCTAGCCGCCTGGCATGCATACCCAATCGAATTCCACACACTTTTGCGTCACCGTATGTATGCAGATTTCCTCCCGAAAACGCTCATTTAAACGCGGAATGAAAAGTGAAGACGCCACTTTTGCATCTTCTGTTCAGACTGTTATCATATAAACCTAGCCTAAATTGTCATGTATAAAACGCTAAGAGAATGTGTGGTTAAAAATGTTTAATATTCAATATTTCCTGCAAATCAACAAGCTGTCTACATAGAGTGAAAAAGAATATATCGAATTATATTGAAGTCATGTCTTAAGACTGTGTAATTGTTTTCTAAGGGAGTCATCTGGAAATGTTTTGGAAATTGAGACTTTTCGACCTCCATCTGGAAGTCGATCTGAAGCAGTAATCAATAATTTGTATTAAAATAATGATGTGGTTTTGCCCTTGTGTAGCTCAGTGGTAGAGCTGTAGTACATGTCCAGGACAATTCAGCTGCCTCTGCATCACTACATAATGGATCATTTTCTTGTTCTTTTCTTGATTTTCATCTGTATTTGAAGCAGATTATGACCAAAATGACCAAAAACCTTGAATAAACCTTGAGCTGATTATTAGCAGATGGCTGAAAGAAGCCCTATTCATTTTAAGCATTCATGACAAGAAATCGATCGCAGCCATTTGAGTTTAAAGAACACGTGTTATGCATTCATGTGGCTTTAATTCCCTTTTATGCATGCTTTTGGTCACCTTGAGATAAGTATTTCACATTAACTTGCATCATGTCTGTCTATTTTAAAATAATGCTTAATAAACTTCACCTCTGGAGCTCCCTCTGCTGTCAGCCACATTTAGAAAGTAAAACAAATGAGGTTGTTTTCCTCAGAGAATGCTGTACTAATAGAGGCATGCTTTTGTCATAAACACGATTTCACTGCATAATGTGCCCAGTGATGTGTATGAGCTTTAAAACTGCGTAACTCTGGAGTTTTATCTACGATGCAACTAAACAGCCAATATGCAAACGGAGTATTTTTTAGTGCTCGGAGACGACTTTGGATTTAGTGGATTAAAGAATTAAAATGTATAAAATGTAAATATTTCCATCTTGAATCCTAAAGGTGCATTGTGTAACTTTTTGAGTAGAGGGACAGGTGTGGTGGACTGTAATGTTTCACAGTGTGGCATTAAACGTATCCATCTACCCTTTGTTCAATTCACTGGTCTACACATTTTTGGACTCGATCTGCTTCTGAGATAAAAGTGGCTAAATCTCATTTATATTGATAAGATGAACTGAAAATCAATTGATAACTGTGCTGGTTAGCTAATGTATTCAAGATATTTAATGATATTGTTTTACATCAAAATCACATCTGTTTATACAATAGATTTAGACATTTTTGCTTAAAAATAATATTTATATTTTGAAAATATTTAACTTGCACTCCTGTATCTGTCAATAAATAAACAAGAAATATCTTAAAGGAAAATTAACGTTATTTTACAATCTGAGCCTTCTTTCGGTAATAAAACAAGTCGTTTGACTCACCCATATCACGTTCGTGTCATTTGGAGCTGTTTGAAGAAAGTTATGTTGTAGCGTATCCGTTAGCATTTGTATTCGGGGCATTACTTTGCGGTCTCCAAATAACACAAACTTTAGCACTTTTCAAATCATAGAAGCCCGATGTCTTAATGTAAGATTTCGTTTGAAGCAAAAGTGGCCTGTAATCCGAGATTTATCCATAGTTTTCAGCTTTGCGTTTCATGTTTGGGTCCCGGGAGCTGATAGCACAATCCGCGCATGCGCACTGGCGTCCTCATCTACTCGAAACTATGGCTAAATCTCGGATTACAGGCCACTTTTGCTTTAAACGAAATCTTACATTAAGACATCGGGCTTCTATGATTTGAAAAGTGCTAAAGTTTGTGTTATTTGGACACCGCAAAGTAATGCCCCGAGCATATGATACAGCACCATGTTAACGGATACGGGATCATTACTAGAACAGAACGGCTCAACATAAGTTCTGCGATACTGCTCCAATTGACAGAAAAATGCTATGGGTGAGTAAAACTACTTGTTTTATTGCCGAAAGAAGGCTCAGATTGTAAAAAAACGTTAATTTGCCTTTAAGACATCAGGTACACACAATTTCGAGGCATCTCTCTTATGTGAAATAAAAAATATTTGATGTTAAAACTCTAGACATATTAAAATGAATGTATTGGAATGTGCAGACAGGCTTTCAGATAGAACTGGTGCTTGTAGACACACTGTACCTTCTGATAAACTACCGTTTTTGCCTTATTTTGCATATCTTGGAAACTATAGCCAATCAGCACTTCTGACTTACTTTTTCTTTATTAGTGACCTAAACCAAGAAAAATGTCACTACTTTTGTTCCAGAAGCATTTTGCTTGTAGACCAGTAATGTGTGTTTTTCTTGCTCAAGGAATGTGCACACCTACAGTCAGTGGGACCTCCTTTGCACAGATTGGACCGGTATCTTGGTCTGGTGATGTGCCAGTTTCCATGGAGATACTTAAGTTTAATACCATTCTGTGAAACATTCCAAGCAAAAATGTAAGCAGACCGTCCACCAGAAAAGTTAAATAGTGCAACTTACTTTTATACATAGTGGACCTTTACATTTTTTGGTTGGGGGTCTGTCACCTGCTTGTTTCTATGGATATGTCATTGCTCTACCTGCAATGTTCCACAATATGACATTAACCCTGGAACACTTTCGCTATAAAAAGTAACACCATCACTTTTGCTGGGTAATTTTTACCCGATATAATATACCCAACAAAAAGATCAAAATATGACAACACATTGTTTTCTTTTATTTTCAACCGTGGTATGTGTAACAAAGTGGAGAAAAAAAACAAAGACCCGAAAAACATGCTCCAAAATGACTGAAAAATTAAGAATTTGAGAACAAAAAATTTCTTTAAAAAAAAAAAAAAAAAAAAAAAAAAAAAAAAAATACTGGAAACTTTTTTGGTCCACCCATTCCTGGGACATGTGAGACTTCCCTGGTGAAGCACAGACTCCTTGACACACGAACAGCTGCAGGAGAGAGGAACATTATTACAACATATTTTTTCAGTGGGTAAAATGACCAGTTGACTAAAATATTATTTTCACCATAAGAATTCCCTTTGAAATCACCACTTTGTGATATTTATTCATAACCACTGCACTAAAGGATAGATACACATTCCAGGACCACTCTTACTTACCTATTCCTTACATCCTCTTACATTAAATCAGTGCTTCTCAATTATTTTGTGTGACGCCCCCCCTAGTAAGAAGAAAAAAATTCACGCCCCCCTCCCTGCGCGCGACTATAAATAGTATTATTTGTCTAGAAAATTGTTATTAGTACGCCTCTGCATAACATTGTATCCTTTTATTAACATTAAAAACAAAAAATAAATATACTTCCAACAAAGACTGCACTGTCTTTTAGCACTGAGGACTCAAATATTAATGTGCTTTTAATGCAGCTTTGCACACATTTGTTTACGTTTTACAGAAACGAAACTTAAAAACCACATGGCCCATTTGCATAAACTAAAAAAAAACATGTCTGTCCTTGTGCCGCTGATGCGTCAGCTTCTGTCGGACTAAAGGACACGACTCAGTGGAATATACGTGTTTTTTCTGTGACAGAGGATGTTCTGCTGATGGTGAGTCTGTTCTGTATATCGCGTATTTAAGGTTGCCGACCCCTGCCCCAGAGCGACAATGAGAGCGCCACTGCCAACTACTGTTGTTGATGTGCAATTACACTGAGTTCTAGTACAGTACGGCAAAAAAGCATGTTTCCCAGGGTCACACGCAGCCCCCCCCTGGCATCACACCGCACCCCCCCCCCCCCCCAGGGGGGCCCGCCCCACTATTTGAGAAGCACTGCATTAAATTCATTACATTCTTACATTCCTCTTTCACTGTTGCCGGGTGAAAATCACCCGAAAGCCTGTAGGAAAAAGTGGGCTTTGGGGTAGGGGAAACACCTACACCATGAAAATCACCCGGCGATAGTGCTTTAGGGTTAAACAGCTGTACCTTACATTTATTCAATTACTGGTGGTTTTATAGCTCAAAAATGCGTAAAAAAAATACTCATACATTCTGACTGTGACTGGGGTTGCTTCTCCACAGATCTGACTTGTAATTTGGTTTCCATGAAGATAGAAATGTTTAATGCCATCCTGTGAAACATTCTAGATAAAGCAATTACATCTCTATGGAAAAAAAGCATTTAACGGATCCTCCACCAGAAAAGTTACACAATACACCTTTAAATCCAGCCAGTTCACTTGAGGGTAGAAAAACCAACCTTGAGGCACAAACCTACATTATGAGTCTGACACACCGCCATGAGAGAACGGCCACAGGGAGTACGAGACACCGGCCCATTTGTGCTCATGGAAAAGAACAGGGGGCACTGCTCTCTCTACAGCTGGCACTTTCACACAATCATTTATTTAATGGAATAGTTTGGACCCGAGAATGTCATTTTTATTGGACTATACTAAACGTCTCTTTGAGCAGACACCTTTTTCTCCTGATATCGGCAGATTCCTCACATACCGTCTCCCTGTATTATTCAAAGGATGTATCTAATATTCATACCTAAATGAAAGCTGTTCTATAATGTAGTGTGAAAGAGGAAGGATGTGGCATTGCAGGTCAAGAGCTGCGGAGGTGTGGGTGCACCAGACATACTTAGTGGAATGAAATGTGGAACTTGGTGAGATCTATGAGAAAAAGAAGGGGAATTATGTTATCTTGTATTACATTTTGTCTTGTTTCAACTGTGGTTTTCAAATTGTGGTGCAAGGACTAATACGTGTATGCAGGGTCCTTGGGCTGTCTATAACAGTTCAAATTTATTTAATCATATTTTTGTCCTGGTTTTGTCATGGTTTATGCTTATTTCAGACTTAGTCCCACTACATAAAATTCAAATATTTTCTAGGTGGTGCTGTGAAAAGTTTGAGGATCATTGGTGCAGTATCTATCTATTATTAAATGTTCCTTTCAACATAATATGAATATATGTTTGGTCTTTAAAAGAAATCGAAAACTGTAACGATGTCAGCTACCATGTTTTTACTTTTGTTCCAAAAAGTAAATTCCAGAGGAGTGAGTGTGAGACAGCCCAGACAGGCAGCTGAGGTCACATGAAGAGAAGAAGGCAGTCCCAACATGGTGTTTCATTTCTGGGTCATATTCTCACAGTCCTCCCCACGCCCCAGTGATTTAATCAGCTCTCCTCCGCCTCCTCATCATCTGGCTCTGTCCATCCTGTCTTTGTAAATCCCCCATATTATATTTTCTGTGGCATTTTTGTTAATCTTGTTTTGCTTTTTTTTTCTTTCTGAAAAGACACACTTTTATAACAGCTCACTTGGCTTAATATACACTCAACAAAAATATAAACGCAACACTTTTGTTTTTGCTCCCATTTTTCCTGAGATGGACCCAAAGATCCAAAATTCACTCCAGATACACAACACTACCATTTCTCTCAAACATTGTTCACAAATCTGTCCAAATGTGTGACAGCGAGCACCTCTGCCCCGCTGAGACAATCCACCCCACCTCACAGGTGCGCCACATCAAGATGCCGATCCGACATCATGACCAGCGCACAGGTGCACCCCAGACTGCCCACAATAAAAGGCCACCCCGAAATGTGCATTTTTTTTTGCTTTATTGGGGGTCTGGGGACTCAGAACCAGTCAGTATCTGGTGTGACCACTATTTGCCTCATGCAGTGCAACACATCTTCTTCGCATAGAGTTTATCAGATTGTCAATTGTGGCCTGTGGAATGCTGGTCCACTCCTCTTCAATGGCTGTTATGGACGAAGAACACAGGTGCATTTTATTGATGGCATTTTGAATGCACAGAGATACCGTGATGAGATCCTGAGGCCCATTGTTGTGCCATACATCCATGAACATAACCTCATGTTTCAGCAAGATAATGCACGGCCCCATGTTGCAAGGATCTGTACACAATTCTTGGAAGCTGAAAATGTCCCAGTTCTTGCATGGCCAGCATACTCACCGGACATGTCACCCATTGAGCATGTTTGGGATGTGCTTGACCGGCGTATACGACAGCGTGTACCAGCTCCCACTAATATCCAGCAACTTCGCACAGCCATTGAAGAGGAGTGGACCAACATTCCACAGGCCACAACTGACAATCTGATAAACTCTATGCAAAGAAGATGTGTTGCACTGCATGAGGCAAATGGTGGTCACACCAGATACTGACTGGTTCTGAGTCCCCAGACCCCCAATAAAGAAAAAAAAAAAAAAAATGCACATTTCGGGGTGGCCTTTTATTGTGGGCAGTCTGGGGCGCACCTGTGCACTGGTCATGATGTCGGATCGGCATCTTGATGTGGAGCACCTGTGAGGTGAGGTGGATTGTCTCGGCGGGGCAGAGGTGCTCGCTGTCACACATTTGGACAGATTTGTGAACAATGTTTGAGAGAAGTGGTAGTGTTGTGTATCTGGAGTGAATTTTGGATCTTTGGGTCCATCTCAGGAAAAATGGGAGCAAAAACAAAAGTGTTGCGTTTATATTTTTGTTGAGTATAATTACTCCACCCTAATTACATCATGCCATGTGCTCTTCATGGTGCCAGCTGTAGTAAATGGAAAACAGGGCTTAGTTTGAAAGTCTTCACTGGCGTACAATATAGATTTCTATATCTGTAGACATCATAAACAACTTTCATTAAAAGGAGTTGAAGTAATGCACATGATTCATTCTATGTACTACATGATCACATAATTTAAAAGATTCAGTTTTACTATTTTCTGCATCAACAGATAATATAATTAAATGATATATTATGTAAAATGTTCTTTTTTGAGCCTTTAACCACATCATATAATATTGTTGTCCCCTCATCAAATGTGTATTTGTAAATGCTTGTTTCATGAATCCATCAATCCAAATTCCATATTCTTCTGAACATTCAAAAATGCTGTTTGCATGTTGTCACAGGTAAAAATCTGAACTTCTCCTGCAGGTTTTCATGTTCTGTCTCCATATCCTGTGCTCAAGTTATGTGAACAATGAATGCATGTCTCTATTAGCAGAAGATTTGGGGCCTAGGATTTTCATTTGTTTTTTTTTAAATTGTTCATTCCCATTGCTAACAACAGAGGGAGCTCCAAGGGTGTTTTCCAATTGTAGACATTATTTTAAGTTAGAAAATGTGAAATACTTATCACAAGGAGTCTAAAAGCCTGCTCAAAAGGGAATTACAGCCACCCGATTCAATGTTCTTTAAGAGGCTGTTAAATAAAACAGTGAAATTTCTTCATTCTGTATAATATATTTTATATTTTATAATGTAGAATTCCAAAATAGACCTGGTACAGTAGCCGGCAGAGAATGGAAGCCTGTTCTATGGCACACGACTAGACTGAAAATGACCAGTTCTTTTGACACCTCTTTCCCATCTGCACTTAAACTTTAAAGAAACAGCATAGGAGGCAGATTGGAGAAGTGACCCGTATATAAATGTCTCCATGTAGGGCAGACAGTGAAGTATTGACTTTTTGAATAAAAGGCAGTTTAATATGTTTGGTCTTTTAAGGTTTCATTTCCTGCTCTCTCCAGCACTATAGGGTGCTGATTTTTTTTTTTTTCTCAGAAAAAGGTGAAGCCAATAAAGAGGTGATAATGGAAGTCTATATAATCCAAAGTATAGCAGAAAAAGATGGAGTGGTGTTATCTTGAGGCCAGGCGGTCTCATGGTTTCATTTAAAGGTGCAGTACACGACAGAATTACTTTAAGTATTTAGTTCAGAAGAGCATCTCAACTTTCAGAGGCTAGAACGGAGATTTGTTTTCACAGTAATGCTAACAACAACTAGCATGCTAACAGCTACAGCTATAAGCTTTATAATTAAATGTTGACAGCACACAGTGGTCTCATTTTGACCCTAAGAGCTGATTTTACAATACACCTATACATAAAAATAAAATTATATAATAATAATAATAATAATAATAATAATAATAATAATAATAATAATAATAATAATAATAATAATAATAATAATAATAATAAAAAACAATTATGGTACAGCACTTTTCAAGGTATCACTGTGTAACTTTTTGTTTGGAGGTCCGTCACCTGCTTGTTTCTATGGAGATGTCATTCCACTTCCTAGAATGTTCCACAGTATGACATTAAACAGCTCTACCTTATATTTATTCAATTACAGGTGGTTTTATAGCTCAAAAAATACCTAGAAAAATAAACATTCTGACTGTGAATGAGGTCGCCTCTCCACAGATCTGAGCTGTAGCTTGGTCTGGTTTGATGTCCATGTAGACAGAAAGGCTTAATACCATAATGTGAAACATTCCAGACAAAGCAATAACATCTCCATGGAGAGAAATATTTGCTAGACCATCCACCAGAAAAGTTACACAATACACATTTAAGCTTAATTTGTAAAGTCATTCACGTACCGTATTTTTGGGACTATAAAGCGCATTATAGATTTTTGAGAAAATTAAAGGATTTTAAGTGCGCCTTATAGTCCGAAAAATACGGCATGTGTGTGAGTGTGCTTATAAGGGTTAGTTGAGAAGCTGCTGACAAACACAAAAACAGCCTTGTACCAGTGACTCTTTCAAATAACTGGTGCCCTGCCTGACCTTCGTTCACTCAGCTTTACAACCCTATATTTAATCCCAGTCACTGTTTCACAAAATGTACCCTTCTGTCTTTGGTGTCAACGAAGGCCAGACCGCCCTTTGTTAAAGTGTAATTAGAGACGTGTCTAGACTGACCACAGCAGTACGTGAATTGAAGGAAAAGATCGATATAAAGGTTTTTTTTTAGGATACTACAACATATATTTTGAATGTTGAATGACTTTAAGGTGCGACTGATTTGACAGTACTTAAATAATAGCAGTTTACGGTATCAATAGCTACACGACCTGTCAAAGGTTTGGACACACATTTTTATTTATTTTTCTTATTTATGTACAGGATGATTGTAGTTTCTCACTGAAGGCATCAGAACTATGATCAGACACATATGGAATGTAGTAAACAAAATTCAAAATAACTCCAAACTTGTTTTAGATTAAAAACAATAATAAGAAGAAGAAGAAGGAGAAGAAGGAGAAGGAGAAGAAGGAGAAGGAGAAGGAGAAGAAGGAGAAGGAGAAGGAGAAGAAGGAGAAGAAGGAGAAGAAGGAGAAGGAGAAGAAGGAGAAGGAGGAGAAGGAGGAGAAGAAGAAGGAGAAGGAGGAGAAGGAGAAGAAGGAGGAGAAGGAGGAGAAGGAGAAAAAGGAGAAGAAGGAGGAGAAGAAGAAGGTGAAGGAGAAGGAGAAGAAGGAGAAGGCGGAGAAGGAGAAGAAGGAGAAGGAGAAGAAGAAGAAGAAGAAGAAGAAGAAGAAGGAGAAGAAGGAGAAGAAGAAGGAGGAGAAGAAGAAGAAGAAGGAGGAGGAGGAGAAGGAGAAGGAGAAGAAGAACCCTTTGCTTTCACCTCTGGTTTACACTTGACCCTGATGTGTACACCTGTGAAGTGAAAACCATTTCAGGAGACTATCTGCTCTGTCGACAAAACAATGTTTAAATAGAAAATATAAAAAACATTTAGTTTCATGATTTAACTTATTTTTCTTTGCTGCACGATTCCATCTTACATCATATATTTGATGTCTTCTGTATGTAGAAGGTAATAAACGTAAAGAAAAAAACAAAACAACATTAAATGAGTGGTAGTGTATGTTGCGTTGATCTTTAACCAGTGATTTCTATGTACGTGTGATCTGAATTGCCTGGTAGCTATATGGTGCAGCAGCAGGAAGATCCAAGTTTAAAGCTAGATTAAAACAGGAAAACAAAAAAATCTGTATTTGCACTTGGGGGAGCTCGCATAAGATTCACTCGTACAAAAATGCTGGCTCATAGAGGTATCTTTACCCAAGCGTAATTATTTTCGAGCTAACTGAAACATTTAAGACATACACAATGACATACAATCCTTATAAACGGATGAAGAGTTCGTGCCATTTGAAAAAGTCATCGGAGGCTTGAAGTTTACTCTTAGTGTAGTAATATATTTTAAAAAACTGCTATCAAAGTATAGTCCCATCCCTTGATAAAATCCACTACACTTTATTGGCATTGCTTTTTTTGCAATCAATTAATCTCTATGGAAGCCCATTCCTGCCAGTAAAAAAAAAAAAAGTTGGTTACACTAAGTCATAATTATGAGATAAAAAGTCAAAATTATGAGATAAAGTCAAAATTATGAGATAAGAAAGTTGAAATTATGAGATAAAAAGTCAAAATTTTGAGATAAAAAGTCAAAATTATGAGAAGAAAGTCAAAATTATGAGATAAAAAGTCAAAATTATGAGATAAAAAGTCAAAATTATGAGATACGCAGTGCGCATGTCTCTGGTGCATCCAGCGATACCCATGACACTGTCCAGAAGTCTGTCAATGAAAGTTGCTACATCTGTCATGTCCGCTTTGTCTTTCCTGCGCCACAGTCCTTTCATTCTCATTGCCCGTTCCAAAGTTCGTCGGCTCAACACTACGCTGTGCTCTTCATTTAATACTTCCAGAATTTCATCATTTGAGTACATCCTTCTGAAATAGTCCTCAATGTAGTGTATCCACTCCATGTTAAGTTTGGATGTCGTGCCTTCGTTCACGTGCTTGAGACATGCACACTGCCTATCTCATAATTTCGACTTTTTATCTCATAATTTCGACTTTTTATCTCATAATTTCGACTTTTTATCTCAAAATTTTGACTTTTTATCTCATAATTTTGACTTTCTTTTCTCAAAATTTTGACTTTTTATCTAAAAATTTTGACTTTATCTCATAATTTTGACTTTCTTTTCTCATAATTTTGTTACCTGGCCAGCCAAATGATATCTCTCTGTATTTCCTATACAGCGCGATACCATTTGGACACCCTCGCTCCACCCTTGCTCCTCCGGTTAAAAACGGACTCCGCGATTCTGATTCGTTCAAAGATGGTGACGTCAGTGCACCCGACTTTGCCCGCAAAGTCACTCTTAGGCAGCGGAAGTTCCTCCTCAGTTTTGAATCAAGATGGCGCATTGATTGGTTCACTTAGCTGTCTGTCTACGCGCAACCGCAGCGCATTTTGGACCAAGCGTTACCAGACTCACCGCTGTTACAGCGATGAGTCATGGATTCTTCCAGGCAAATAATTTTGACTTTTTATCTCAATTTTGACTTTCTTTTCTCAAAATTTTGACTTTTTATCTCATAATTTTGACTTTTTATCTCAAAATGTTGACTTTTTATCTCATAATTTTGACTTTTGATCTCATAATTATGACTTGGTGTAACCAACTTTTTTTTTTTTTTACTGGCGGGAATGGGCTTCCACAGGTAATCAGACAAAAAAAAAAAAAAAAAAGCTCATGGTGACCAAAAAAAATAAAAATAAATACATGCATATGTGTGTGTGTGTGTGTACACCCACATACACACACAGGTCTTTTTTCTTTTCTTTTCTTTTCCTACATTATTGTCATTGCTCATAAATCCAGAAGATGGTAACAAAAAGGAACAAAACATTTTGGCGATCTGTTTTTGCTATTGAACTCTTGACCAATCATATTACCATTTGACGAAAGTATGTTTGAGTGATCTGATAAAAAACATTGATTTTATATTGTCTGTGTAATCTCTGAGGTTTTTTCCACAAAAGAAACAAAATTCAATTGAATCCAGTCAGCTGTACACAAGTTCTTCCAGTTGACATAATTTATTTTTCTTCTACTCTTTTATATTATATTGGCTCTCAAATTTGGCGGCTCATCCAAGATTCGGTTTTACAAAAATGGGGGCCGGTCCAACTTCCAAGCTTAGATCTATTTGTGATTTGAAACTTTGAGCTGTATCTCGTATAATAAATACCATGGCATCTGGCTCTACATCACATGTAATCGAAGCCAGACAAACAGCCCCGTGATGCTCTCTGTATCTGGGAGCTCATCAGTGACTCACACAATGGATGTCCCTGGAGCCTGGTGATTGTGAAAAGCTGTAATTATGTGACCTCTCCTCACCTGATTACTAATGCATAGCTCCGCTGTTTTCAGTGGTGACCAGTGGTTGACTCCTGGCTTATAGCTCCAAATAAAATCAAGCTGTAATCACTCCTAAGCCTGTCGCAATAACATGTTCAAGTGTGATGTATCGATGAAGAAACTATAGCAGATAAAGGATAATATTGGAACTAAGGTCACATGATCTCATGGTTTTCATTTAATTTTAATATTATGCTGTTTTCTGATCTGTTATGCTTTTTTTTTTTTTCACATAAAAAAACTTGGAGTTGTGTTTTGCTTCATTCTTACATGTTTAATACACAAACCCTGCATAGGCTGAGTACTGACCTCTCTCAAACAGAATTCAGAATTCCTTGTGATGTCATGTGGTGATACAGGAAGTGTTTTTAAACTCCATACGCCTTCACTAGAATCATTTGGATAATTTCAGCCTTGGAAGGTAAAAGGTATCTGTTAACTTGAAAACTAAGGTGGAACAGAGCAGGTTGAGCTCTGGATATGTAGACGGACTAATAATAAAGGGTTACAAAACAAGAGTTAATGAAAAAAAAACCAACTCCGGGTATGTTTTTGAGGAGGTAACAATATTATAACATGGCTTAAAGCTCACAAAAGTCACGTTTGCCTAATTATAGGAGCTTTAAAAGTGCAGCAGGCTAAATTTTCCTCTTTTAAAAACATGAAAAACAGAATTAGCTTCTTAATTATTCACAGTATTGGGTTTATAAGCATGTTTCAAAACTTTGTGAGGCCAGAGGAGTTTTGCTGTTACAGTAATGCTAAAAACTAGCAGGCGAACAGCTATAAATGCTAAGCTCTACAATTAAGTGTGAACGATAAGATTGAACTGATTCACTGTCGCTGACACAAGACCCATAAAACTGGATTATCCCCAAACTATCCTATAAACTATTATAGGAGAGGATTTACTATATATAAATAAATAAAGTGAATGGAAGTGATTTAGTCAACCCTCTACAGCTCAAAAAAGTGCAGAAAAATAAGTTACCCATTAGTACAAAGAAAAGTACCCAAGATAAATAGAAGTAAGACATACAGACTAAAAATTTACAAATCTACAGTATCTGATCTGTTTATTAAAACCACTATATTTGATGCTTTATAAGACCTCAAAATATGCATGAAAAATGTTTTTCTTTACACTTTTAAAGGCTTCTGCTGAATTTTGTAAGTTTTTTTGTTAGTTTGTTTTTATTTGTATATTGTCGATTGATCAACCCTTTCAGCAGGTCTCAGACAATTATAAAAAAAAAAAAACCTTCTACTTCTCAGTCCAGTTAAAAAAATGTTGTGGAGTAGAGAGTACAGATCAGGTCTGGACTGGGACAAAAAAATGGCCCTGGCATTTTGGCTTAGACCGGCCCCTCATAATTAGTCCTGGTTTAGTCCTGGTTCAGATCTGATTTAGTCCTGATTTAGTCCTGGTTCAAACCTGATTTAGTCCTGATTTAGACCTGATTAGTCCTGGTTTAGTCCTGGTTCAGACCTGATTTAGTCCTGGTTTAGTCCTGGTTCAATCCTGATTTAGTCCTGATTTAGACCTGATTAGTCCTGGTTTAGTCCTGGTTTAGTCCTGGTTCAGACCTGATTTAGTCCTGGTTTAGTCCTGGTTCAATCCTGATTTAGTCCTGATTTAGACCTGATTAGTCCTGGTTTAGTCCTGGTTTAGTCCTGGTTCAGACCTGATTTAGTCCTGGTTTAGTCCTGGTTCAATCCTGATTTAGTCCTGATTTAGTCCTGATTTAGACCTGATTAGTCCTGGTTTAGTCCTGGTTCAGTCCTAAATTGTGGGCCGGTCTCTAAGTAAAAAAAAAAGAAAAAAGAAGGGCATCGGCCCCTAGGACTGTCGGCCCACCGGGAAAATGCCCGGTATGCCCGATTACCAGTCCAGGCCTGGTACAGATACTTTCTGTCTAATGTAGTGAAGTAAAAGTAAAGCACATCAACTTAAAAATATACTTAAGTAAGTTAAGTACATAAAATTTATTCTTAAGTACATTACTTTACTACTTTTACTACATTTGGTTCCACCACTAGACAACCCTAATCCCCCCCAACGACTAGTAAAAGAACAATGAAAGCACTAGAAAGAGAAGTGCGAGAAATACTTTTATGAAAAACAACCAGCTGATAGTTAAACAAAAAACAAGAACAATGACAATAAATTATTAAAAGAAAGCATACACAGTTGTGAAAATCTTTCTCCTGGACACAGCGCAAGCAGCCGAAACATTTTTTTGATCTGACGAGCATCACAACTTTTCTGCAAAATAACTGATCAAAGCGAACACTTTCAAAGGACCTGGAGGAGTCTGACGCTCTGCTGGATCCTGGTAAAAAGCAGGCTACAGGTTTAAATGAGCGCTGAAATGAATGCGGATGTGAGAAACGGAATAGTTATGAGGAAAAAGGGGAGTGACGTTTTAGGGCTTACAACAATGGAATGTTCTGATAACAGTAACAACACAGGATATGCACGGTACAGGCAAAGCCATTCAATACAATACAGTGGCAGGAAAATACAGTGAGAATGGCATATACTGACCCAGTTCAGAAAAGTAGCGATGGTAGGCCTATATAAATCTCACTGTCTTCATTAAAAGGCCAATATTACAGCATTTTTTGATCTACAGCTCTGGAAAAAAATAAGACACCACTGCATTGTTTCTGAAATCAGCATCTCTACATGTATTACAGCCATTCCATTCCAGCGTCTGTTGAATTCCAACACAAACACAAAGCGGAGCGACTTCAGTTCTTGCAGCAGGAGTGGAATAAAGTCACCCAAGAACAATGTGAAAGAAGATGTGCCAAGACACATGAAAGCTGTGATTAAAAATAAGGGTTATTGCACCAAATATTGATTTCTGAACTCTTCATAAGTGTAAACATTAGTATTATGTTGTTTTAAAATGAATTTGATCTTGTTTCTTTGCATTGTTTGAGGTCAGAAAACATGTATCTTTTTTGTTATTTTGACCATTTGTCAACTTCTGCAAATAAATGCTCTAAACGATAATATTTTGATTGGAAATTGGGGGAAATGTTGTCAGTAGTTTATAGACAAACACATACCTATAAGTAGTAAAATCAGAAAAACTGATAATCTTGCAGTGGTCTCTTATTTTTTTCCCCCCAGAGCTGTATATTCTAATGTTGCTTTCTCATCAAAACTGGAGTTGTGTTTTCTTTCATTCACACATGTTTAACACACAATTCCTGCATATTTTTAAGCTGAGTTCTTCTCTCAAACTGCACTGTGTTTTAAACTCCATACACCTTCACCAAAATCATTTGGACGATTTCAGCCCTGGAATTTCCGATCTCTACTGAACGAAAGGTAAAAGGTAGCTGTTAACTTTGAAGCTTTGGACATGCAGACAGACCAATAATGCAGCGCCACTCAAACATGTGTGAATGAAACAAAACACAGCTCTTGGTATATACGTTTTTGAGGAGGTAAGAACATTATAACAAGGCGAAAACCTCACAGAAGTCAATTTTACATAATATAGGACCTTTAAAACATACCAACATAATCTAAGGTATTTTTTACACTGTAGAATTCACAGGAGTGACACATATGCGTGGGGGAATGTCAGAACCTGAGTTTATGTGAAGGTGCTGTACAGCCGGTGGATAAGTCCCATGACGTTCAATACACACACGCACTGGCTGAAAGACTACACCGCTGCATTTCACTGTGACCAAAGAATCATCTCTGTGTCAGAATCTACAGTCTCAATTCTCTGGAACAAAAGCTTCCATTTTTCACTGCAGCATCTGTCTTTATGTAGAGGAGATTGAGGGACGCAAGAAAGATGGCAGGTCTTATTTCTTATCACCTGGTCATGGCTGTGAACATTTAAAGGAACTGCAGCTTTTTTCATGTAATAAGGTACAGGTTGTTTTGCCACAGTACTCCCCTAAAAGCTTGTTGTGTGCTGTTCAATCAAAGCATTTTTATCATCCTCAAACCAAGGTTAATTTTGCTAGATGTTGCTACAGTGATGTATTAAGAAAGTGAGGAAATTACTTTGGACCACAGCAAACTGTTTATACTGAACTAGTTTTACATGTTTTCAAAGCTGTAAAAAGGCCAACAATTTAACCCTAGAGCACTATCGCCGGGTGATTTTCACCTGAGCAAAAGTATTATATTATAGTAGCAGTATTATTATAGTAGCACATTGTTTTCAATATGTTGCATTTTTCTGAGTGTCATGGGTCCCTGGGGAGCTTCACCATTGTTTTTGACATGTTTGAAGGTGTAGGTGTTTCCCTACCCCAAAGCCCTAGCCTGGGAATTCCCAGGCCGCTTCCGTTCGTTTCGAACTGGAAGACGGCCTGGAAACTCGTCCAAGCGAGAGTCCCAGATTTAGGGCCCCAATCAGAGAGCGGGGGAGGTGTGGCAAGACGGTGACGCGTACTACATGACAAACGGAAGCTTGTAGTTTGAACTGACAACTGACATGATTGGCTATGGACTTACGTATACGCTCAATGATAGACATTCATAACGCCCAATAAACGGCCGTTGGCAATCGCTAACCACACCTCCGCTACGGGATTTTTCGAAGCGAGTTTCCAGACCCATATCTCACTTGTGATATGGTCAGGTGTTAACCAGACTACCCAAAGCCCACTTTTTCCTACAGACTTTCAGGTTATTTTCACCCAGCAATAATGAAAGAGGAATGTAAGAATGTAATGAATTTAATGTAAGAGGATGTAAAAATAGGTAAGAGTGGTCCAAGAATGTGTATTTATCCTTATTTAGAGCAGTGGTTATGAATAAATATCACAAACTGGTGATTTCAAAGGGAATTCTTATGGTGAAAACAATATTTTAGTCAACTGGTCATTTTACCCTCTCTTTTGTTCCTCTCTCCTGCAATTGTTCGTGTGTTGAGGAGACTGTGCTTCACCAGGGAAGTCTCAGATGTCCCAGGAATGGGTGGACCACAGACCAAGTTCATCTTTTTTTTTAATTTAGAAATTTTTTGGGTTTTTAGGGTCTTCCTATGTTTTTTCCCCCATTTTGTTACACATACCACAGTTGAAAATTAAAGAAAACCACTCTAATTGATCATGTGTTGTCATATTTTGATCTATTTTTCATGACAAGTACTTTTTTTGGGTATATTATATTGGGTAAAAATTACTCAGCAAAAGTGATGGTGTTACTTTTTATAGCGAAAGTGTTCTAGGGTTAAGAGTAGACTGTTCAGTATTGCTAGCTCAAAGTTACTGCCACTACACCTTTGAATACAAAAACTAACTGTACTTTTGAGTTTACTTTTGTGTAATTATTTTTATTTTGGAAGCTGGAAGCAAAATGAATGGATTGCGAGTTATTACTGTGTCGTATAAAAGAACAGTTTGTCCTGGTGATTACTGGCTGTTATCCCTGAGAGTACAGGGCCTATCCACAGGGAACACAAGTGGCAGGTTTGGCGTCTTCTCTGGCTCAGTGTTCACTTGAAATTACTTTAAACCAACTGTTAACATTCTTAAAAACAGGGAAGTGCCTAACAGACATTATCACACAAAATGTTCAACTCGAGGGTCTGTCACATGCTTGTTTACATAGAGATACTATTGCTTTGTGTGAAATGTTCCACAATAAGGCGTTAAATGTATCTCCATGCAAAATAGCTAGATGCATTTAAAGGGCCCATATCCTCTTTTTGATCTCCACTCCTCTCAAACTTAAAACACTCTGTTCCAGCTTATGATGTCATGTGGTACTGTATTTTTCGGACTATAAGTTTCACTTTTTTCATGGTTTGGGTGGTCCTGCGACTTATATTCTGGAGCGACTTATATATTAAAATTTTCACAACCCTTGAGGGCTCTCTCATGGCTTGACTTGAAAACTACCGCTATATATTAAAATGGCGCCCTCTTGTGACAGCCCAGCCATGAGAGGGCGCTGTAGGCTTGTGTGCCAGTATCTGCTACTACTATTACTTCTGTACCACTGAAAATGTTTACCTCCGGAGTTCGCGGAGTTGCTCCGAAGTGACACCGAGGATGAATTCAGTGGATTTAGAGATTTGGAGTGATATGGAGAGTTTGGTAAATTTGTTACGGTATGTTATTTATTTTATAGTTATCTGTTAACGTAACATATTAATACAGGGCTCTCAAGTCTCACGCATTGAGAGTGTGACACACGCAATTTGACGTGTTCACACGCAACACATGGTATTTCTCACGCTGAAATTTAGTTATGTAATTCAAGCGCAGCGCTTCTGTGCCCAGAAAATCGGTTCAGGCACCACGCGGTTTCAGCGCCATTCGTCCCCCTCCCTCCCACCCCCCGCTCCTCGCAGAAAAAAAATAGTCACTCGCAACCCCTCCCCCCGGAAATTACGCAGTCACACGCACGACCCCGCTCGAAAGTTGAGAGCCCTGTATTAATATGTTACGTTTACAGGCTGTTGTTCTCTATTCCGTTGTTGTTATTATTACTATTGCCTTTCAAATTGAAATACATGCCTTTCAAGATGAAATCCTGGTTCCTGGTCTCTGATTTTATAAAATAAATGTCCAAGAATGAGAACTTCGCACTTCAATTTCTTCAAACGGGTGTGTTGGAGGTGAGGGAGCAGACCCAGAACATACAAGGAGAAAATAATCCCGCACTCCCTCTTACTTGCAAAATGTGAGATTTATTGAGATATGCAACATTTCGGCCCTTGGCATTTCAGGCAAAATGCCTGATGAAGGCCTAGGGCCGAAACGTTGCATATCTCAATAAATCTCACATTTTGCAAGTAAGATGGAGTGCGGGATTATTTTCTCCTCATAAAATAAATTTCCCCCAAAAAGTGCGATTTATATTGTTTTTTTGTTTTTTTGTTGTTGTCTTCTTCATTACACATTTTTTAGCTGGTTCGACTTATAGTCCGAAAAATACAGTAACACAGGAAGTGCTCCACAGTGTTTGTAAACTCCATTCACTGGAATCACGTGGATGATTTCAGACCAAGAATTCTTCAATCTCTACTGGACACAAGGTAGCTGTTAACTACATAACATCACAAGGTGGAGCAGAGCATTTTGAGCTTTGGAGATGTAAAAATACTAATAATAAAGATTACTCAAACATGTGTGAATGAAACACTACTTCGTATGTTTTTGAAACATAAAAATAAAAATTGTTTTCAAATTTAAACAATATCACACCAATTTGTGTAATATAGGAGCTTTAATCCCATACTGTGAGACACTCCAAACAAAGCAATAACATCTCCATGAAGACAAACAGGTGGCATGTCCCCCACTAGATGTGCATATTGTTACATTTGATCAAATTTGTCTCACATACGGCCTTACTGCCATAAACCCAAGCCACGACCTTAAAAAGCAGATGTAGATGTATTTATTGCTCCCTCTTGTGTCATTTCCCACCTCTCCAGTGTGTTAGCAAAATTCCCGTTAGCCTGGAATGCCTGGAACGCTGAGGGCCCTGGGCACAGAGGCACGGCACTCTTATCTGACATGGGCTTTGATGTATTGGAGACTGAGAGGGGAGCAGGCCAAAAACTAACACAGAGCTGAGAGACAAAAGACTAGAGACGGGAAGGGAAGGGAGAGTTCAGAGGGACAGCCTGGAATGTGGACAAAACAAAGACAGAGGGAAAACCTATGTCCTCCAGGGCTGTAGTCGACAAATTAAATACTTTGCTGACTAAAGACATATACCGTGCATCACTTAAAGGATCCATACTGCGCTGTTTTCTGATCTGTTATGTTTTCTCATCACAAACATACCTAGAGTTGTGTTTTCTTTCATTCACACATGTTTAACACCCAAACCAGCATGTTTAAGATGACAAAAAAATGACAAAATATTTTATCCGAAGTGCCTTTTGTTTAGACGGTGACAACGTTTTGGGGGCTTAAAAACACAAAAAACTGAAACCGCCATCCAAAGTGGAAAACTTGAATACGCTACGCCAGCAATACGTCTACACTGCCCAAGACACAAAACTCTGGTCAAATCTGCTGACGTCGCGTACGCATTTACGTCACATCGGTCCATATATCAGTGTACAGTGGTACCTCACCTTACGAAAGACTCTACAAACGAAAAATCCAAGTTACCAAACGCCTTCACGTTAAATTTTGGTCTCTAGATACGAAAGAAAATTCAAGTTACGAAACGCGAAATCTCAAAAATTCAATTAATGCGCGCTCAGATGCGCTCCCCGAAATGTAAATACACTTTATCAACACACACTGGGTTAGGTTTCAGAGGTGGCCCGCGGTGGGAGAGGTCCACGAGGTAGGACAACTTTGTATTTTGCAATTGTTCTACATGTTTTAGAACTGTAAATGCCTCACCACACACATTCTACGCTTTTCTCAGACTGGAGTTGGGCTTTCCTCGCATTTCTCTCTCGTTTGAACACTCGAACTTTCATAGATTTTCAACGGAATGTGTTGATAGTGAAGCGTGGGGGGGAGCGGAGACACAACAACACATCATCAGTAGGGTAAAACTAACCTGTCTCACGACGGTCTAAACCCCGCTCACGTTCGCTTAGTGAACAATCCAACGCTTGGTGAATTCTGCTTCACAATGATAGGAAGAGCCGACATCGAAGGATCAAAAAGTGACGTTGACACGGCGCAAGGGCGCGGGAAGGGGCCGCGCCGCCCGTGCCGTGCCTCTCCCTCGGGGCCGAGCACGCGCGGGTGAGCGCAGGAGCCGCGCGGGGTGATTTAATCCTGGTCTGGTCCCGGTTTGGTCCGGGTCTGGACCTGGTCCGGTCCTGGTTTAGTCCAGGTCCAGTCCAGGTTTAGACCTGGTCTAGACCTGGTTTTGTTCTGGTCTGGACCTGGTTTATTCCACGTTTAGTCATGGCTCTACAGTCTCTTAGCCAATCAGGAAGCAGAACACAATGTTACTCTATAAAACATTTTTTTACACTATTAAAAAAAAAAACTACTACCACTATAAAAAACCTTGGAACGGATCAGGCCTTTTCCATTGAAATAGCTATTCAACTTACGAAAAATTCATGTTACGAAACCACTTCTGGAACGAATTAATTTCGTAAGGTGAGGTACCACTGTACTTTGTTTGGCAAGACTCCCAGTTCACACCTTGTTGCGCCTTCGTTGCTTTGTAGTCTAACGTGGTCTGAAGCAATAGTTAAACTTCTTCATCTGACCACATGAATTTTTTTTTTTGCTACCAGTAGCCATGTTTTGTTTTGTTTTTCACGGCGCAGATGAGAAGGAAGATTCTATGCATGCATAGAATAGCAGCATAGCATAGCATGCAAGACATAGTGATAATGTATCACAGCACCACCTAGCCACCTAACATGCATACCCAATCAACGTATGCATGCAGATTTCCTCCCGAATACGTTCGTCTAAACGCGGAATAAAAAGTGAAGACGCGACGCCACTTTTGCATCTTCTGTTCAGACTGTTATCATATAAACGTAGCCTTAAACTGAAAATACTTGCTTCCAAATTATGATGTCATGCGGTAATACAGGAAGTGCTCCACAGTATTTTAAACTCCATACGCCTTCACCAGAATCACTTTGATGATTTCTCAGTTTTGTGTAATACAGGACCTTCTGAGGGTTAAACCATTTTACTCATAGTTGTGTTTTGTTTCATTTACAAATGTTTGAGTAATCCTTTTAGTGTTCATCTGCATCTCAAGTTAACAGTTTCCCTTTACGTTTAGTTCAGTAGAGATTGGATAATTTAAATCATGGAATTTCCTATGATTCTAGTGAAGGTGTATGGAGTTTAAAAACACAATGGAGCACTTCCTGTATTGCCACATGACATACAAGGTGAAACAGCGTGTTTTCTGAGAAGAACTCTAAATAAGAACGCCTAAATATGCAGACTTTGAGTGTTAAACCTGTGCGAATGAAACAAAATGCAACTTCAGGTATGTTTGTGATGAGGAAACAAATGTATAACATAGATCAGAAAGTGGTCTAATACAAGCCCTTTAAAGAGTTTGGGGATAGTGGAACCATGGGGTAGAAGAATACTGAAATTCTCCATGTAGATTCAATTTGTTTTTTTAGTTTATTTTATTATGATTATTTTTTAATCCAATTTTAATGTGCGAATCCGTGGCTGATGGATATAGGAAAGTGGATGAGGTGCCAAAACAACATGGCTATAGCTTAAAAGTTGTGTCTTGTTTGAAATCCTCTTGGTCCTTTTGTAGCTTCTGGTTCACTTGCATTCGTGCTGTTCCATAGTCTGTTGGAGTATTATATGCGAGCGGGGGTATGCGCAGTTCTTCAGCGTGGCGGTTGGTTTGGACACGAGCATTCGCACTCTTCATGATGTGTGAGGAAGATCTCCCCGATGACCCAGCGCACCCTCGACCGGTGATGGCGCTGGGAGGACATGTCTGGAGAGTATTTGAGCACCTGCAAAACACAGCAGAAATCAGGTTCAGTTATGGTTTTCCATTTGATTTTACTGTCTTCTTAACGGTGTGTGTGTTAAACAAACCCTGAATGAAACAAAACACAACTCCACATACATTTTTGATAAGGAAACAACATTATAACAGATCAGGAAACAGTGTAGTATGGGCCCTTTAAGTGACGCACAATGTATGTCTTTAGTCAGCAAAGTATTTTATTCGTCGATTACAGCCCTAGACATACGTAGGTTTTGCCCTTTAAAAACAAATTAAAATTTTCTATACTATAATTCCCATATTACACTATAACACTCTAGTTTTTATTGCCATTTAACACAAAAAAAGTCAAATTCCACTAAAGGCTGAGAGAGGATTGGCTGTGATTAAAAGTGCCAAGCGTATATCACTGATGATTAGAAATAACTGAATCTCAATCTCCATAAAAATTGGATTAATTGCATATTAAGTAGCTACAAAACTTCATTACAATTTATATTATCTCTTTTGTCCTCTAGGCAATATGATAGAATAGAAAATCAAACTATAATCTGATAAGAGTTAGATTATATCATGCTTTGATTACCTCTTAAAGGAAAAGTAACGTTTTTTTTTTTTTACAATCTGAGCCTTATTTTGGTAATAAAACAAGTTGTTTTACTCACCCATAGCACTTTGGTGTCATTTGGAGCAGTTTCGTAGAAGTTGTGTTGTAGCCGGATCCGTGAACGTGAGTGCTCGGGGCATAGCTTTGCGGTCTCCAAATAACACAAACTTTAGCACTTCTCAAATCACAGAAGATCCCTTTGTCAGCGTAGACTTTAAGTGGATTCCAAAGCGGCCTGAAACCCGATATCCAGCTATAGTTTCATTTGATGACGTCATCAGAGAGGACAGCGAGCATGCATGAACTCAGCTGTTTAGCAGGTAAACACCGCTAGTCCGAAAGAAGCTAACACCGCTCTGAACTTTACTTTTCTGTTGCGAGACATGGCTGAAGATTCGGACTTTGAGACTGAAGAGGACTTATTTTAGTATGATGTCCGTCCCTACCTTTTTGAGCTTGAGTTTACGGAGGAAGAGATATTAGAAAGAAGGAAGCGAAGAGAGCTTGAGGAGCAGCACACAAGAGAACAGCAAGAGACGGCCCATCTACGAAAAGACAGTACCTTGTGGTGTTTATGTGGACATTGTATGTCAATGGCAACAGAGGAAGAATGCCTTTGCTGTGTCGAGTGGGATTTGCGGCCAGGAGATGAACGTCTGGGTGATGATAACAGAAATCTGTGTTTGTGTTTGTGTTATTTGGAGACCGCAAAGCTATGCCCCGAGCACTCACGTTCACGGATCCCGCTACAACATGACTTCTACGAAACTGCTCCAAATGACACCAAAGTGCTATGGGTGAGTAAAACAACTTGTTTTATTACTGAAATAAGGCTCAGATTGTAAAAAAAACATTACTTTTCCTTTAAAAATACAAGACTAATACAATTTTTTACCGGAAAATTCTGTTATTGTAATCTCATATTGTTTATTGACTTAAGTTTGTATAATTATTATTACTGTAATAATAATAATAATAATAATAATAATAATAATAATAATAATAATAATAATAATAATAATAATAATTATTATTATTATTATTATTATTATTATTATTATTATTATTATTATTATTATTATTATTATTATTATTATTATTATTATTATTATTATTATTTCTACCCAGTTCTTGCATATTCATTAAAGAGGGGCTATTAATTGCTAACACATAAGATATTTAGATCAACCTGTTACCTTTTATTGTTGCTATATTTGCCTAAAACAAGGTACTAAAATGTTTTATAAACTACAGTTTCATTTTTGACCATCCTTAGCTCTCCTTTCGCGCTAAGTCACTCCTCCATCAGAGCATTATCACAATCGGTGTGCATTCCGCTAATGAAACTACTGCACATCGTATCAGGTTTGAGAAGTTGTCGTGCGTTGTTTTGTATCATGCTTTTGTATATTTCTGGAAAAAACATGGGTGGTGTAGGCTCGTTGGCTCAGCATCAGTTATAATCGTACTGCTAATCTGCCGATAAGCTCCTAAAGGTCGATTTCACATAATATCCCCTCTTGAACTGCTGTGAGATGGTCCTTTAAAGGTGCACTGTGTAACTTTTTGGTTGAGGGTCCGTCACCTGCTTGTTGCTATGGCTATTTCAAAGTTCAAATTCAGCTTTATTGTCAAAAAACATATACATATAGGTTGCACACACAGGATTTGAAATTGTAGCGCTCCCTAGGCCCACAGTGAACATAAAACATCTGATAAACAAGACAATAAACACAATGACTAAAACATCACATATACCCCTAGCAGAAGTACAGTAAACTTGTATATAAAACAAATAGGTAAAACACAATGCGTGGTGTAATAAAGCTCAAATGGTGTCATTTAAGCAGCAGAGTTCAGTGTCATTTAAGCAGTAGTGTCAGTGTGTAATTGCTCTGCCTGAAATGTTCCACAGTATGACATTAAACAACTTACATTTAGCTTACATTACATTACAGCTTACATTTATTCAATTACAGGTGGTTCTATAGCTCAAATCCGTAGAAAAACAGGCTGAGTGGGGACTCGCCTCTCCACAGATCTGACCTGTAACTTGGTCTGGTTTGTTCTCCATGATGATAAAAAGGTTCAATACCATACTGTGAAACATTCCAGACAAAGCAATAACATCTCCATGAAAAAAAAAACAATCAAACAAAACAAAACAAAAAACATTTGATGGACGCACCTGAAAAGTTACACACTTTACCTGTAAGTAGATTCTGATTCACTCTGCTGTAACCATGGGGATATCTACAGTACATGAGGTTTACATATTCAGATAGTTTTGCATTACAATACAATAAAAACATAAAAATGCATGGAAACCCCACAGGGAGAATATGCAGATTTAACAATAAGCCGACAGCACTCCCCCAACATGCACCATTTATCAATAACCCAATTTTGAGTCACTTTTGTGCAAATACAGGTTTTCGCAAATAGCTTACATGAGTACAAATTGTTCTAAAATTGATATAGTGAACTCTCTCTTCTCCTTGCTGCACATGATTTATGAGCGAGGAGAGCCCCAGCACTGGAACAATACAGGCTCCCTTATAAAAGATCCAAAAGCGTTGAGTTTAAACCCTATGGCTGTCATGCCGTCACACACTACTTCATGCATTTCCAGCATAAACGCCCTCAGATACACGAGGAGGAATTACTACCCAAATCCCACTTTTGTCTCCGGTCCCATTGTACGACTTCTTAACAGGCAGCGCAACACAAGAGCTGATTTTTAATATTGAAGCTGCATTAGAACAAAACCGCATTGAGATACCGGAAAGCAGGACAAAGCGCTGAATGACTGGCTTAAAATGGCGTAGTGAAAAAGAACAAATTGAAAATGGGAATTGGGATGGGGTTGATGGATAGATAAGGAAGAGTGGGAGAATTTTGGGAATACTACATGGCGTAGAAATCAGTGGAGGCCAGAAATGAGAGAGAATGAGAGAGAGAGAGAGAGAGAGAGAGAGAGGGAGATGGTGAGAGAGAAAAAAGAAATGACAAGAGGGAGATGATGAGAGGGAGATGACGAGAGAGATGATAACGAGAGAAAGAGATGACAAGAGAGGGATGTTGAGAGATATGACGAAAGAGAGAGAAACATAGCAAGCAATAGTGAGATGACGAGAGAGAGATGACGAGAGAGATGACGAGAGATGAGAGAGAGATGAGAGAGAGATGATAAGAGAGATGACGAGAGAGAGAGATGACAAGAAAGAGAAATAACGAGAGAGATGACAAGAGAGAGAGATATGACTAGAGAGAAATGATGACGAGAGAAAGAGATGACGAGAGAGACACACACACAGAGAGAGAGAGGTGACGAGGGAGAGATGACGAGAGAGGGATGAAAAAAGAGATGACGAAAGAGAGAGAAACATGGCAAGCAAGAGTGAGATGAGGAGAGAGAGATGACGAGAGAGAGATGACGAGAGAGGGATGATGAAAGAAAGAGAAACATGGCAAGCAAGAGTGAGATGAGGAGAGATGAGGAGAGAAATGATGAGAGATGATGAGGAAATGATGAGAGAGAGATGACAAGAGAGATGATGAGAGAGAAATGACGAGGGAGAGATGACAAGAAAGGGATGACAAGAAAGAGATAACGAGAGATGACAAGAGAGATATGACTAGAGAGAAATGATGACGAGAAAAGAGATGACGAGAGAGACGCAGAGAGAGAGGTGATGAAGGAGAGATGACAAGAGAGAGAGGGATGATGAGAGAGAGATGATGAGAGAGAGAGAGAGCATGAGATATGACGAGAGAGAAATGATGACGCGAGAAAGAGATGACAAGAGAGACACAGATGATGAGGGAGAAATAACAAAAGAGACAGGGATGATGAAAGATAAAGAGATGATGAGAGAGATGGATGACGAGAGAGAGATATGATGATAGACAGAGATGGCAAGCAAGAGAGAGATGACTAGAGATAGAGAGATGATGAGAGAGATGAGAGAGAAAGGGACGATGAGACGATGAGAGAGAGATGATGAGAGAGATGATGAGAGAGAGATGACAAGAGAGATGGCAAGCAAAAGAGATAGATGACGAGAGATAGAGAGATGACAAGAGAGATGGATGACGAGAGAGAGATATGACGAGAGACAGAGATGGCAAGCAAGAGAGAGATGATGAGAGAGATGAGAGAGAAAGGGATGATGAGAGAGAGCGAGATGACAAGAGAGCGAGACGATGAGAGAGCGATGATGAGAGAGAGATGACGAGAGAGAGATGGCAAGCAAAAGAGATGGATGACGAGAGATAGAGAGATGACAAGAGAGATGGATGACGAGAGAGATATGACGAGAGACAGATGGCAAGCAAGAGAGAGATGACAAGAGATAAAGAGATGATGAGAGAGGGATGACAAGAAAGATGATGAGAGAGAGATGGCAAGCAAGAGAGAGGGATAACGGGAGATAGAGAGATGACAAAAGAGATGGATGATGAGAGAGAGATATGACTAGAGACAGAGATGGCAAGCAAGAAAGAGGGATGATGAGAGATAGAGGGATGACAAGAGAGAGATGGATGACGAGAGAGAGATATGACGAGAGACAGAGATGGCAAGTAAGAGAGAGATGACAAGAGATAGAGAGATGATGAGAGAGGGATAACGAGAGAGAGATGATGAGAGAGAGATGACAAGAGAGAGAGATGGCAAGCAAGAGAGAGGGATAACGGGAGATGGAGATGACAAAAGAGATGGATGATGAGAGAGATATGACTAGAGACAGAGATGGCAAGCCAGAAAGAGGGATGATGAGAGATGGAGGGATGACAAGAGAGATGAATGACGAGAGAGAGATATGACAAGAGACAGAGATGGCAAGTAAGAGAGAGATGACGAGAGATAGAGAGATGATGAGAGAGGGATAACGAGAGAGAGATGATGAGAGAGAGATGACAAGAGAGAGAGATGGCAAGCAAGAGAGAGGGATAACGGGAGATAGAGATGACAAAAGAGGTGGATGATGAGAGAGAGATATGACTAGAGAGAGAGATGGCAAGCAAGAAAGAGGGATGACAAGAGATAAAGAGATGATGAGAGAGGGATGACAATAGAGATGATGAGAGAGATGGCAAGCAAGAAAGAGGGATAACGGGAGATAGAGAGATGACAAAAGAGATGGATGATGAGAGAGAGATATGACTAGAGACAGAGATGGCAAGCAGGAAAGAGAGATGGAGGGATGACAAGAGAGATGGATGACGAGAGAGATATGACGAGAGACAGAGATGGCAAGTAAGAGAGAGATGACAAGAGAGAGAGATGATGAGAGAGGGATAACGAGAGAGAGATGATGAGAGAGATGACAAGAGAGAGAGATGGCAAGCAAGAGAGAGAGATAACGGGAGATAGAGAGATGACAAAAGAGATGGATGATGAGAGAGAGATATGACTAGAGACAGAGATGGCAAGCAAGAAAGAGGGATGATGAGAGATGGAGGGATGACAAGAGAGATGGATGACGAGAGAGAGAGAGATATGACGAGAGACAGAGATGGCAAGTAAGAGAGAGATGACGAGAGATAAAGAGATGATGAGAGAGGGATGACGAGAGAGAGATGATGAGAGATGACAAGAGAGTGATGGCAAGCAAGAGAGAGAGATGGCGAGCAAGAGAGAGGGATGACGAGAGATAGAGAGATGACAATAGAGATGGATGATGAGAGAGAGATATGACTAGAGACAGAGATGGCAAGCAAGAAAGAGGGATGATGAGAGATGGAGGGATGAGAAGAGAGAGATGGATGACGAGAGACAGATATGACTAGAGACAGAGATGGCAAGCAAGAAAGAGGGATGATGAGAGATGGAGGGATGACAAGAGAGAGGGATAACAAGAGAGAGATGATGAGAGAGAGATGACAAGAGAGAGCAAGAGAGAGCAAGAGAGAGATGGCGAGCAAGAGAGAGGGATAACGGGAGATAGAGAGATGACAATAGAGATGGATGATGAGAGAGAGATATGACTAGAGACAGAGATGGCAAGCAAGAAAGAGGGATGATGAGAGATGGAGGGATGAGAAGAGAGAGATGGATGACGAGAGACAGAGATGGCAAGTAAGAGAGAGATGACGAGAGATAGAGAGATGATGAGAGAGGGATACCGAGAGAGAGATGATGAGAGAGAGATGACAAGAGAGAGAGATGGCAAGCAAGAGAGAGAGATGGCGAGCAAGAGAGAGGGATTATGAGAGATAGAGGGATGACAAGAGAGAGATGGATGATGAGAGAGAGATATGACTAGAGACAGAGATAGCAAGCAAGAAAGAGGGATGATGAGAGATAGAATGATGACAAGAGAGAGATGGATGACGAGAGAGAGAGATATGACGAGAGACAGAGATGGCAAGTAAGAGAGAGATGACGAGAGATAGAGAGATGATGAGAGAGGGATAACGAGAGAGAGATGATGAGAGAGAGATGATGAGAGAGAGAGATGGCAAGAGAGAGAGATGGCAAGCAAGAGAGAGAGATGGCGAGCAAGAGAGATGGATGACGAGAGACAGAGATGGCAAGCAAGAAAGAGGGATGACGAGAGAGATGGATGACGAGAGAGAGAGACAAAGAGACAGAGAGAGTGGGAGGTTATATCTTGCCAGTGGTGCATTGCTGCTTCATTGTGAATGCAGGGGCTCTCTCTCGCACGGCCAATTTCCCCCCACTCCCCTGTGCTCCCTAACCGACTGTCACAAGCCATCTCCGAGTTCACGTCAGGCCAATGCCGAGCTGTCCAACTCAAATCATTTAAGAGGCTATACATTGGGGCCAACTAAGTTTTTCCATTTTATTTTTTATATTTTGAGCTGTTCTGGATTTTCAGTTTTTCATTGCAGTTGTGGTAGAAGTGGGATGAATACTGAAAACCTGAGAAAATGCTGTTTTGGAAATTTTTAGGGAACGTTTTAGTTGATTAATGTGTCCAAACAACCTGGATTTTCCAGAGCCGAGATCATGAAACACAAAACCGCTTTATACCACATTTAAAAGGGGACTACTGTCTCCCACTGCACTCTGATTGGTCCAATTCTCCACAGACTGGCCAATAAGAGTGTAGGAAAAGTGTTTGTGTTTGAGTATATATCTGCATTATACGATATCAAACTTCACAGGAATCACATCAAGGTCAAAACTTGGTGCCAAGTCAAACAAGGGTATTGAAGTGGGACAAAACACGTAAACGCCACCCAAGAGCATTCAAATAGAGGTGATGATTTGGTGACACTTAAATGACACTGACACTGCTGCTTAAAGGGATAGTGCGTTTTTTTTAAAAATGTTGATCTGTATGGCTTCCCCTTCAACAGTGTCTTGAGATTAACAGGGACTTACCCATGACAGCGTGCTCTGGTCCCGGTTCTCCTCCGGTAACGTAGCTCGTGAACGTAGTTTCTGTAAGTTAGCCAGGACAGTTAATAAAGCTTGTTTTTCTTCTCAAAACAAAACATTTGTCCGAAAGGTGATATATTTGCGTCCCAAACAGTTGTCCATAAAAAATCCAGCATCCTATTTCGCATTCGCATATTTTCTCTCTAGATTCATATCAATGCGCCCACGTTAGCTCTATCAGCCTTTTCACTTGTAAACTTTCGCTTACGGCGGACCGCATCCGTTGTTCACTTCCGCTAAAGGTTAACAGGCTAATAATAAGTAATAGGCGCGCAGTGATATGAATCGAGACGAGATATGTGAATGCTAACTACGCTGCTGGATTTTTCGTTGACAACTGTTTGGGACGCAAATATATCACCTTTTGGACAAATGTTTTGTTTTGAGAAGAATAACAAACTTTATTAACTGTCCTGGCTAACTTAAAGGAACTATGTTCACGAGCTACGTTACCGGAGGAGAACCGGGACCAGAGCATGCTGTCATGGGTAAGTCAGTGTTACCGCAAGAAACTTTTAGAAGGCAACCCATACAGATTAACATAAAAACAAACAAAATAAAAAAAAAAACGCACTATCCCTTTAAATGACACAATTTGAGCTGTATTACATTACAGTTTTACCTATTTATATTATACAGCTCTGAAAAAAAAATAAGACCACTGCATTTTCTTCTGAAATCAGCATCTCTACATGTATTACAGCCATTCCATTCCAGCGTCTGTTGAATTCCAACACAAACACAAAGCTGAGCTACTTCAGTTCTTGCACCAGGAGTGGAATAAAGTCACCCAAGAACAATGCGAAAGACTTGTGGAGAGCATGCCAAGACGCATGAAAGCTGTGATTAAAAATAAGGGTTATTGCACCAAATATTGATTTCTGAACTCTTCTTAAGTGTAAACATTAGTATTATGTTGTTTTAAAATGAATTTGATCTTGTTTCTTTGCATTGTTTGAGGTCTGAAAACATGTATCTTTTTTGTTATTTTGACCATTTGTCATTTTCTACAAATAAATGCTCTAAACGATAATATTTTTATTTGGAACTTAGGGGAAGTGTTGTCAGTAGTTTATAGACTTAAACAAAAATGTTCCTTTTGCCCAAACACATACCTATAAGTAGTAAAATCAGAAAAACTGATCATTTTGCAGTGGTCTCTTATTTTTTCCAGAGCTGTATATAAGTTTACTGTGCTTTTGCTATGGGTATATGTGATATTTTAGTCATTGTGTTTATTGTCTTGTTTATCAGATGTTTTATGTTCACTGTGGGCCTACGGAGTGCTGCAATTTCAAATCCTATGTGTGCAACCTGGACATATGGTTTTTGACAATAAAGCTGACTTTGAACTTTGGACTAATGGAGAGAATGAAGGGAAAGGAGGGGCCAGGTTTGGAGGTATAAGGAACAGTAATTGGGCTAATAGTAGCCTGGGAATTCCCAGGCCGCTTCCGTTCGTTTCGAACTGGAAGGCGGCCTGGAAACTCGTCCAAGCGAGAGTCCCAGATTTAGGGCCCCAATCAGAGAGCGGGGGAGGTGTGGCAAGACGGTGACGCGTACTACATGACAAACGGAAGCTTGTAGTTTGAACTGACAACTGACATGATTGGCTATGGACTTACGTATACGCTCAATGATAGACATTCATAACGCCCAATAAACGGCCGTTAGCAATCGCTAACCACACCTCCGCTACGGGATTTTTCGAAGCGAGTTTCCAGACCCATATCTCACTTGTGATATGGTCAGGTGTTAACCAGACTAGGCTAATAGGTCTCCGCACTTCAAACAAGGGCAGTCTTACGTGATGTCATGTAGTACTTGAAGTTGCAGTGCCCACTAGAGGCAGCGTACACTCAGTTTTTCATTGTTGCTGCAAATCAACCTAGTTTGCGCTAAAAATGTAAAAACGGAAGGAACCATAGATTATATTGTTATAGAATTTAGTAGCAAAAATGTTGATTTTGTGTTTCCACAGTGATATTTCTGCATTTTTGTTTGCAATACTGAAAACGAGCATGTGTGGTTTTGGCATATTTATGATAGTTTTGATCAATTAACTGGGACCAATTAACAGTCATTATTATAGCTACAGTTCAGCCTTCAGTTCTGATAAAAAGTCAAATTCCATAATGTAATGTTGGGCCATGAAACCCGCTTGAGATATTGGGTACACTCTATATTTTATCAGCCGTGAAACACTGCTCTATGCCTTCTAAACTCCCCCCTAACTCTTGTCAGTTTTCTTCTGGCTTCATAAACTCAGAAGACCGATACCCCGGCCAAAAAGCTTTTTGACATTTTATATGTTCCACAAAATCTATGGCACAAGCCTTCCCTTATTGTCTCTGTCCTGGCACTTAAAGACAGAGTAAGGCGTTTTAGGTATTGCCTGGACAACAGTATAAAGAGCTAATACGTGATATTCTGCTCAAGTCTAATAGAAAATAGGTGCCAGTTTCAGAGCCTGTTTGAGCTTGGCCCTGTGCAGTTTTTCTTCTTGAAGAGCCCTTAGTAAAAGTTGATATATCTGATAATAGAAAAGAGATGCATTATTTATTGATGTTGTAAAACAAGTCCTTGACAGGATTTTCGGGATTTTCTGGACACCAGGATAGATGAACTGCTCTCATGATTACAAACGGAGTGAAGTGCTAAGACTAAATTTACTCTTTAGGACAAAATGGAAGAAATAACTTTATTAAACCAGCACTCAAATACCCCAAAAGCCCAGAAATGTTTCTGTCACAATACTAAACTGAAACTCAAACTTGAATTTGATTTTCAACAAAGAAAAAAGCTACTCAATATTAAATCCCAATGTCAATACTCTTTTAAATAACACATATTGTGCATTTTGTGGCTTTAATTCCATTTTTAATCCTTATAAATGTGAACAATGGGAAAATAAGCAAATGAAGCCCTGTGAATGTTAGTCTAATTCAAGATTCAAAGCTTTTATTGTCATATGCACAGAAACACGGTTCCCTGTACAATTCAATTTTTACTTTGCTGCCCACACTGGATGCCAAGAGTATACAAAAAATTTAAAATAGATAAATAAGATAAAGAGAAGCATGTAAAAAAAAAAATATATATATATATAATCAGACTAAAAAAGCTAAAAAATTACCATGCAGAAGCGGAGCTAACATGGTTTATGTGCTTTAAAATTACATAGGAGAAGTCTGGATTTTTACCTATGATGCAACAAATTGGGCAAAATACAACCTGGTCACTTTTGAGTGCTCAGAGAAAACAACTTTCCATTAATAGATTATATGAAAATAAAACTCTAAGTATTTGATGAGGGGGAAAAAAATACAACTTCAGCATTGATTTTGTGCTCTTTTCAGGGCGCATTGTGTAACTTTTCTGGTGGAGGGTCTGTCATCTTATTTTTTCCATGAAGATTGCTTTTCCTGAAATGTTCCACAGTAGCATTAAACTTATCTATCTGACATTTATTCAATTACAGGTGTTTTTAATGTATAAAAACACGAGCAGCTGTAACTTCCATTGCACATTTTTGATGCACACTGCACATTTTGGACATCTGTAAATAGGTATTTATTTATTCTTTTGCACTGATTTTAGATTTTAGATTTTTGTCTTAGAAGTTTTGTTTTGTCTTCATATTGTATTTTGTACACTGTCTTTTGCACCGCTTGGCCAGAGAGAAATGAAATTTCGATTCACTGTATGTTGAACACATCAACATCTCCATGGAGACGAGGAGATAACGGATCCTCCAACAGAAAAGTTACACAGTGCATCTTTAAGCATTAGTTAGTACCTTGTTTTTGGATTTTTTTTTTTCAAAACAACCCACCTCGTGCAGTTTTTGCGTGGACTTGGAGGGCTGGCAGGTACATCCGGTGTTCCAGTTTGCTGTACCACACGCGCAGTTCCCCCCGCAACGTTTGACCAGCAGACAGCGAGGAAAGAACACGGCACTGGTCACCCTCAACTCCTCGCGAAGATTCACCGTGAAGTTCCGTGGCGTGCAACTGTATCGCTTAACGTCGTCGTAGAGCCGGTTCAGATCAACTTTAGATGGAGAGAGATAAAAGAAAAGCATTAATCATTTTGCACAACCCTCTAAAAATATTCTCTATTGAGATTCGAGCATAGGACAATTTGCATAGTTATTACTTTGGGCCATTCTTATGTCTGTCAGCAAAAATTGGTGGCATATGCAGGAGCCCAAATCGTTTAAGTGAAGAGTGAGAGGCGAATTGTGCAAAGTGGCTCAGATTCAAACCAAAAATCTGTCATATTGATTGACTAAATGACAAAAATGTGGGGAGACTATTGTACGGCAACAATTGATGAGATGGCTGGGTACGTGTGCGAGGAGAAATGATACTGAGATTCAAAAGTGCACAAAAGAATAGAAAGGATGCAGAATTGATTGAAGACTGACTAAAGTGGCTAATTCTATTCTCTATGGAGGAAACCGCATCTCCCATTGGCACACTTAGCCCCTTAAATATGACTCAGAGACAGGTTAAAAATAATTTCACAAGCATTAAAGAGGATTAAGATATAAATGAAATAAATGCCAGCTTTGTTGCCTGCAATGACACACTCTATCAAATAGCATGTCCCCAAAGTGTTTTAATTGGTTTTGAATATGCTTCAAAGAAGAATAAATCAATTTACACAAGCAACTGGAAAGAAAAATGTGATGGTTAAAAAATTGTGACACTGAAATTTCCATTTGTGTTAAAGGAGCTGTATCTAAATCTTTAAAAGTAACTTTTAAATTTTTGCAGTGGTCTGGAGTTATTTCTCACTTTCATGGCTTTTTAAACGCTTTTCGTGTCATTCAGAGGCCAGCGCATGCCAACAGTGCTACTTCCTGGTTCACAAAGGATAAAAACAGTCAGATGGAGACGGGTGAACAGAATTATTATAATTATTATTATTATTATTATTATTATTATTATTATTATTATTATTTTGAAACAGCCCCAGATTCAGCGCACCATAAAATATGACTCCAAGCTACATTTCATGGCAATTTTATTGTGCATACTATATAGTCGATGTAAAGTTCCTCTAAGTTCCGAAATGACAAGTGCTGAGTTTCATAAATCATTTTGTACCTTCTAACCTTGACTGATTAATTCTAAACTGGCTTGTGTTTAGACCTGGACACTTGGTTTAGGTCACTAATAAAGATAAAGTAAGTCAGAAGTGCTGATTGGCTATAGTTTCCAAGATATAGTATAGACCCCTTTACAATTAGTAAACAAACGTGACGTCACTGGCATGCGCGCGCAGTTCCGAGGCAGAAAAACCATGGCGGAACATAGCGGATTATCTAATTATTGCAAATCATTGAATATTAACGATAGGGAGAGCTACATTCAAAAGCTCACGTTGAGCAACGGGGTTCGACTACCAGATCCTTATGCGATCACGGAGTGGCAGTACGATTGTAGCCAGATATCCACTGTTATTTAGTGGAGAAGCCCAGTGTATATACGAGAGAAAGTGCGCTGGATTCCTACCAGTTTGCCGTATGTGGCCATGTACAGGAGGTAAAATACCACGATATCGATGGGGAGTTTCTCCGTAGTATCTTCCTTCCTACTATTCTCCGCCGTGACGCCCGGGGGTGAGCAAAACTCGCGGGGAAAAGAGAAAGCGTCCCCCTCCTCAGCCGGGATACCGGGAGGAGGTGAACTGACAACCGAAAGGAGGGGAAAAGCCAAAATAATCTAAAAAGTTCAAAGAAAAAATGAAAAAAACAAAAACAAAGACAGCCCTAGCGGAGCTCACCACACATACGACCGTGTACAATGCTTGGGCTATCATCAACAAGCTACGTTCTGACGCCAACTGCACTTGTGTTGCGAGGTAAGTAACATACTACGACTTAATTCACGAGTCACAGATGTGATCTCAGTCATGTCAAATGCCATTTATGATGGTCATGCGAAAACTTATCATGCATTTTATCAAAATTATTCGTGCTCGTTTTCATGTGTCTGTCGTAGAGGTTACCCGGTTAATGTCTTTGCGGTGTCCTGTGCTTGCTAGTTAATCAGCATGATTAAACACCATTCAACACCTGGGCAAATTACCCTAAACAAGCAGCAGGTGTTCACTTGTGTGTATGTCGCTTGAACGGTATGAACTATCATTTATTCCATCTGTTTCTCTTTATTCAAGTTCTTCTCTTCTATATCTTCGCTGGGGTTTTATGGCAGCGGTGGCTTTGTTTTGAGACGGAACTGTGCACGCATTCAGTGATGACGTAGCTTTGAAACTGGTCTATTGGGTCAAAATAGGAAATTTATGCAAAATAACACAAAAACAGTAGTTAATCAGAAGGTACAGTGTGTCTACAAGAAACCAGTTCTATCTGAAAGCCTGTCTGCACATTCCAATACATTCATTTTAATATGTCTAGAGTTTTAACATCAAATATTTTTTTATTTCACATAAGAGAGATGCCTCGAAATTGTGTGCACCTGATGTCTTAAAGGTCCCATGACATGGTACTTCTTGATGCTTTTATATGGCTCCTTAATGGTTCCCTAATACTGTAAATGAATCCTTCTTCAAAATCAACACTCAGTGCATGAGAAAGACACATGTACACAGTCAGAGTCAGAAAGTCTCTCTCTGAACAACTCATTCTGGGCCTTGTTGCTTGAATGCAAATGAGAAGGACAGAGATAGGTTAGAGGAGCGGGTGGGGGCGGGGGGGGCAAATGCACCGCTGGTTCTTTGTTACTGTGCGCTGTCTCCCACTTCCGCGTTTTAAGTGCGGAGGAAGAAAGGAGAGGAATTTCAATGAAAAAAACACATTTTCACAGAAAATAAAATTAAACCACTGCTGTTTCAGAGGTCCAGAGGGTCGGGTAAAGGACTTCCGAGCCTGGAAACACTCGCATGTGCCTCCAGGCAAATTAAAAAACGCATTTCGCATTGCGTAGCTCCTTCACAGTCCAAACTCTCTGGGCGTGATTTCCAGAGACAGGGGGTGGAGATCCAGACGGTGGTGGAACTGCATTTGCATTTCTTTTTTCGATGTGACGTAACATAGTTGCCTTGTTCAGAATCGCCCGTTTGAGCTGTGTTTTTTTCTAACGCAGAAAAGGACCGCAAATGCTCAGTTTAGACATTTCGCAACTTTTAGCCCATGGGGGGGGGGGGGGGCTAAACAGGGTCAGGGAGCTCACATTAACGTTCAAAAACCTCAGAAAGTGAAAATTTCATGCCATGGGACCTTTAAGATATTACTTGTTTATTTCTTGACGGATAAAGAAGTGCAAGTTAAATATTATTTTTAAGCAAAAATGCCTAAATCTATTGTACAAACAGATGCGATTTTTTTAATGAATACATTAGCTAACCAACACAGTTATCAATTGATTTTCAGTTCATCTTATCAATATAAATGAGATTTAGCCACTTTTATCTCGGAAGCAGATCGAGTCTAAAAATTTGTAGACCAGTGTTATCATTAAAGGTCCTATATTACACAAAATTAACTCTTGTGAGCTTTAAGCCATGTTAGATTGTTGTTACCTCATCGAAAACATACTTGGAGTTGTGTTTTGTTTCATTCACATGTTTGAGTAATTTATTATTAATCCGTCTACATCTCCAGTGCTCAAAATGCTCAGTTGCACCTTGTGATGTCGTGAAGCGGTAGTTTTCAATTTAACAGCTACCTTTTACCTTTGGTTCAGTACACACTGGAAATTCCAGGGCTGAAATGATCCAAACGATTCTAGTGACAGTTTATGGATTTTAAAAACACATGTGGATCACTTCTTGTATTACCACATGACATTACAATGTGGAAAAGAGTGTTTTTTGATTGAGAGAAGAACTAAATTCCAGCGCATAGTGTTCATACTACACCTAAAATCTTGGTAATATGAAACGAGAATAAGAAATGAAATCACAGGCTAAGAGCAGAGGACACAAGAGGACCAATCAGGCGTAATCGTGACACTGTCCGTACCATGGGTGCAAATTACTGCCGACCTGTGGGACTGTTGTACTATTGATTTAGACTCCTTCCAATCATCCTCATACAGGGAACTCCACTGGGAACAGAGTTTAGGATATGCAGCCCACTGGGTTCAATTAGGAAGGGGGAAAAAATCAAAGAAATTATACAAAAACATGCAAACAAAATCATAAAGAGAAATGTAGATGTTATAAAGTTCTTATTATGCGTGGAATCTGCTCACCCTGGGGCTGAGATCTCTACAAACATGTTGTAAATCCATGGGGGTCTTGAATTAGTTTAGCAGTTCATAGTTGATAGATTTTTGTATGTGCTTAGGCATGTTTAAAATGTGAACTGATTATAAAATGAATGTAGCATTTTTGTATGGATTTGTTGTTTTTGAGTTTGACTAATCGTCCTGGGTATTTTTTTCTTACAAATTAATTTTTATCAGTAACTCTGCAACAGCAATGTATGGACTAAACTATACTACTACTATACGTAACTGTATTAATAACTACAGCTCTGGAAAAAAAAATAAGAGACCACTACATTTTTTTCTGAAATCAGCATCTCTACATGTATTACAGCCATTCCATTCCAGCGTCTGTTGAATTCCAACACAAACACAAAGCTGAGCTACTTCAGTTCTTGCACCAGGAGTGGAATAAAGTCACCCAAGAACAATGTGAAAGACTTGTGGAGAGCATGCCAAGACGCATGAAAGCTGTGATTAAAAATAAGGGTTTTTGCACCAAATATTGATTTCTGAACTCTTCTTAAGTGTAAACATTAGTATTATGTTGTTTTAAAATGAATTTGATCTTGTTTATTTGCATTGTTTGAGGCCTGAAAACATATAACCATTTGTCATTTTATGCAAATAAATGCTCTAAACCAGAGTTCTTCAACAGGGGGGTCGCGACCCCCCTAGGGGTCGCGGAGGTACTGCAGGGGGGTCGCGAAATCTTTTGATTTCACTTTAAAATAATATAATTTTATAGTGTAAAATACAGTATTAACCTGTGTATTATTTCCTTGTATTGGATGTACCATAACAGAGTAGCAATGTTTATACATGACACTAAGCTCAATTTAATATAAAACACAATTCTATGCCGTATATATAGTAGGGGGTCCCTGGCCCAGTTCGCCATCTGTTTGGGGGTCCCTAGCCAGAAAAACGTTGAAGAGCCCTGCTCTAAACGATAATATTTTTATTTGGAATTTGGGGGAAATGTTGTCAGTAGTTTATAGACTCAAACAAAAATGTTCCCAAACACATACCTATAAGTAGTAAAATCAGAAAAAACTGATCATTTTGCAGTGGTCTCTTATTTTTTTTCCAGAGGTGTATATTTTGAGAAGTTCAGTATCAACAGAGGCTGGTAATGAAAACCTTTTAGCGTTACTTGATTGGCTTAACCCTTAAAGGTCTTACTCAAAAGCAGCTGCTAAACTGGGCGTCTGGAGGTGTAATGAACAGTATGATTTGTCTAACAAGTATCCACACGTCAAACTCCAAACTAAATTGACAAAGAAGCACTAAGAACAATAGACAACGCTATAAAAATGCCATATACACAGTTAATTAGTAGAAAAAAGCTGATTTGAGTGAGACTAAATTAACTGTATTAATAACTAGGGGTGTAAAGATTAACCGATTTGGATCGGTTATCGGTCTGTGACCTCTGCGATCTGAGTGTACCGATCAGCGGAGCCCGGATCGGTCCAAATTCACTGCAAAAGGTCCGATGCACCGGATTTACGGCCAAGAATCGGTTCTCGGCTCCTGAGCGGTCTCTGTCATGGCGCAGAAGCCGCCTGTGTGTGTTTGCGTTCTTTAGCGAATGGTGGGTGGTTCACTTACCTGGGATTGAAGCTTATTGGCTGGTTAACTGCCAATCATGCGAGCGGCACGGGCTGTATGCAGAAGCGAACAATGTTTGTGTCTCGTCAGGACAGCGTAGGACAGATCGCCTTGTTTGACAAGGTAGGAAGATTCGACAGAACACCGGTAAGATACGCTTTTTCCATTTATTGAGCTGTTGTTTAAGTTAATTTGGTGCGCTACCTCTATTTATGGACATGGTTCGTATGCGTGGTTAACTTTTGTGCCAGTGTTGTGTCGCGTTGATATCAGTCTGATGTTTCACTGTCAGCTTGATAGTTTCCATGGCAGCTATAGACCATAACAATTGTATGATACTAGCGTTTTTATTGTCACGGTTAGTGGATTGGGTGATTTATTTAGACAACATTCTTGTATTGGCAATGTATATTTGATTTGGGCTAAAATTGACTTGGCTAATTTACTTTTGTGTGGAAAATACAATGTATAATCAGAATTGGTGCATTTCTGTATTTAGATGATTTGATATGATTTGTGTGTATAGAAATGTACTTCACACACACAGATGATTTTTGTCTCAAAGGAGACTCAGGAAATGTTATAAGATGGAGAGAAAGTATTAGTTATTCAGTGGATTTAACATGCTAGTGTTTCCTATAACTGCCTAGTAATATCTATCTTCTTGTCAGTGATATGTTACACTTTTACAGTTACTGAAACTCATGAGAGACTGAAGCACTAATTACTAACTAATTCTGATTCATTCTGATTTTTGACTTTAATAGGCAACTTGCTTGTTTTATAAGGTCTTTTTTTTTATTTTTGATATCTAACCTTATTGTTTTGTGTTGCTTGAGGGAAGGAATGTGTTGTATTTTAAGTATGAGCAGAGTTTTGCAAACCGGATTGCCAGTTTTTCAGTAGGCCTGGTGTATTGTCTGTTGGACACTAAATAAACAAAAGGATACTATTTTGAAATTTAATTTCTGTTTCTCTCTTTTTCTTCTCAATAACTTTAAAGCACTTGGGAGTAAAGTTGTCAATTTGTATTGAATCGAAATGAACCGAACCGGATCGGATCGGATCGAATCGAATCGTACCGGATCGTTTACTAATTTTATTAATCGTCCCTGAATCGAATCGTAGCCTGTGAATCGAGATTCGAATCGAACCGTTTTGTGAGTGAAAGATTCACACCCCTATTAATAACTTATGTAGTTGTTTCTGGAGCCAGCATCATATTTTTGCATCTTTGTTCCCTTTTCAGTCATATTCGTAAAAAAAGAGAGTCAAGACTTGCTCGTAGCCAACCTCAACACAGCCCCAAAGCATTTGACGCATTGAACTGGACGGCAATTTGGACAATTACGTTTGAAACATTAAAGATCATTAAAGTCTTTAGTCGGCACCTCTTCATGTGTTCATAATGCAGCGTTTAATTAATGACGGGTGTAAAAGGGGCTGATGACTTGGTTAATGAGCTCTTAAGGTGAAGAGCAGCACCGGCTCACAGCGGACTACAAAGTGCTGATGCGGTGTCTTCACGGTTCACTGGGACTCTGTTGGACTGTGCATTGTAACAGTCATATAATCACTACGTTTCAAGGGACCTTATGTAAGATTTTGATGCGTCTCTAATTTTGGTGGAATTATAACTATTGTAAATATAAATGATGATGATTTGTTTTACACAAATCAATAAGCAATTTGAAAAATGTTGAAAAACTTTCCAAAAGTTCAGCACAATTTACACTTAAGAAACTTTTTTTTTCATTAATTCAGCAAAAGTAAAGTTTTTATCTTAGATTTGTCAGATAATTTCTATGTACATTAGTGGAGTTTTTCTAAGTAACAGTTCTACAAGAATGAGAACTTCAATTAAAGGGGTGCGTTGGAGGAGAGAGAGCAGCCCCAGAACATACGAGAAGAAAATAATCCCACACTCCGTCTTACTTGCACAATGTAAGATTTATTAGGACATGCAACGTTTCGGCGGGAGTGCGGGATTATTTCCTTCTCCTAAGTAACAGTTCTGAATTCCTTATTGTGATATCACAATTTCCCATCAGGAAGTGAAATTTTAAACCTAAAATGGCCAAATTGGGAACATTATTGCAATTTTTTCTTTCCTTCAAAAATCTTTATTATCATGATCTTCACTGTTTTAGTAATATGAGAAGTCTAGCCATATTAATTTTTCAGTGGTACAGTATGAGATAGACTTTCAAATCAGATATTTTTACAGGTAAGAAATGCAATATTCTTCAAAAATTTCAAAAACATTGTCTGTTATAAGTTGATGTTTTGCTTTTCAAGACAGCAGAGTGACCCTTACACGAGTCTCTAATATGCCAAAATTCAGTTGGTTTGAACTTTAAAAGCACTCTTTTTGATCTGAATCCTCACTTCTTAAACCCCAGCACCTGTGAGTGAATTCTGGAGGTTCTTGAGGAGGGGTTGTATATTTAGAATGAGAAAAACTTGTATCTGTCCTCAGGTTAACTGGCACCCCAGGCTCAGTTGTGAGTGTTGTGATTGTAATACCTTTTGTAAGAGCGCAAGCTACAAACAGTTCCTTTAAACCTGATCTGCACAGACGGCAAAGATGCAAGTGAAGAATGCAGAGGTAGTGGTGTTTTTGTAGGGATGCTGAGAGCTGCTTTATTTTGTGTAAACACCCCATACAATTTAAATGTGATTCTTGAATTAATGTAGCCATTTATAGTTTAACATTTTACAATTTTGAATGCACTTGGAGATGATTCAAATGAGATCAAATTTAGACATTTCGAAAGTAATGTGCTCTTGCTGAAGACAAAATATGTGTCCCGCCACGAAACAACGAGGCAAACGGAGGTGGCTGTGTTCCCTTTCTTATGGGGTGAGTAAAGTGCTTCTAAACTTTGACACTACAGACTTTTAGGACATGTTTAAATACTTCAGCTTTCGTGTGGTCATATTATTTCTGCATCGAAGGGAGATATTTAGCTGAAACGTGAACGTGAAGCGATTAACATGAACAGAAAACATCCAGAGTGTATGTGTACGTATGTGTACAGGACTAAACCAGGACTAAACCAGGACTAACAGGACTAAACCAGGACTAAACCAGGACTAACAGGACTAAAACAGGACTAAACCAGGACTAAACTAGGACTAAAGCAGGACTAAAACAGGACTAAACCAGGATTATACCAGGACTAAAACAGGATTAAAACAGGACCAAACCAGGACTAAAACACAACTAAACCAGAACTAAACCAGTATTTAATCTAACTAAACCAGTATAATACATTTCACATTGTATTGTATTAAACTGACAATACAGGGGACTTTGACTTAACATATTATCCCGTGTATTATTGAATGATTATATGGACTTGTTATAAAAGCATTTCCATTTTATCAAAGTACCTTCTAATTCTGACCTGCCCCGAAACACCACACCACACCACACCACAGTGATGTCAGTGATGGGGGAGGGCTTAGCTTAATGTCATGCAAATGAGCCCAGAAGGCCTGGACTTATATTTAGAGAAGCTTTTCTCAGCTCGTCGTTTTTAGATGTGCTGCTTTCAAATGGTCACAAATTCTTCAAATGTTCTCAGATTGTGTAAGGCATCATTAGAAAGCTTAGAATCTACACTTTCAGAATCTGTGAATAACTCAAAACACTTCCAGGACGACTCGTGTCTGTTTTTTTCCCGTGGCCGGGCACATATTTGTTAACATGGCTGCTAATATGACTACTAATCATTCACTAACACACACCCCATTCAGTGAAGTGTTTTGCCTGAAGACACAACATCAGTTTGAGCTAGAAGAAGGAATTCAAACACCAAACATACAAGCCGACCTATCTACAGCAGGACGCACTGAGGTCTTCATCCACGCCTCATTTACATTTCCTGCTTAAGATTACAACCGGGCATCTGATATAAAAGTCATTTCAGTATCACTTTGCAAATGATTTACGGCAGCTACTGTATGTAGGCATATTCTCAAAAAAAAAAACTATTGTATTTCATATAAGCAACGTTTGGGATTATGAACTGTGCAGTCGCATTCACACTATTTTCTCTGCACTAAAAAATGAGTGAATCTGAACTCTATTCTTATCGCTCCATTGTCCCCGAGCATGAGTCTTTTAAAGCCAAACACAGTAACATATTCGCTGTAGTCAATATTAGCTGTGTGTTCCAGCGTGGACACAGTGTGACTCTGTGAGAAGGCTATTGATTGTGGCGCATTCGACAATTTTCTCCAGCCTCTCCACCAAAAGTTAACAAGAGATCATTCATGTGATCCAAGTGTCTGTGGAACACTGTGCTTCTGAGGATGGAATGTGCTGGTGGTGCAGGCCTGGGTCTGTGAGAGAAGCTGGAGCTATTTGGGAGAAAGGTCAAGAAAAAACCCTTGTATCAGAGATCAATAAGCAATTGTTTGGCAAAGGAAAATCTCTGTCATGAATCCATGCTACAAATCATGAAGGAACTCAAAGCAATAGAGATGGTTGGGGGAAGGGGGGCTTTGCCAGGAGGCGGAGCTGAAAAAAACTTGCTCTGACCACAGAATCTATTTGTTCATCAAATTTTAGACTGCTATCCAATTTCACCCCCAAATCTTTGACAACTTGGTTATATTTTAATCTTAAAATAAGCCAAGCAAACTGTACTGCACTTAAACACTCTGTGTCCTTTTTTGGTCCTTTTTGGACCCTCACCCACAGTTTGAGGACCCCTTCTTCCTGCCTGGAGTCACATTCTCTTACTGGTTTTGCAGTGGTATTTACCTCTGCACATTTACCAAATGCATGTCGTGACAAACAGATGCATTTGTGCACTTTTATTAGGCAAAATTCAAGCACATGTAGCGTTAGACCTGCTCTGTGCTGTAGACCTGCTCTGTACTGTAGGCCTGTGCTGTAGGCCTGCTCTGTGCTGTAGACCTGCTCTGTGCTGTACACCTGCTCTGTGCTGTAGGCCTGCTCTGTACTGTAGGCCTGCTCAGTGCTGTAGGCCTGTGCTGTAGGCCTGCTCTGTGCTGTAGGCCAGCTCTGTGCTGTAGGCCTGCTCTGTGCTGTAGGCCAGCTCTGTGCTGTAGGCTTGTGCTGTAGGCCTGCTCTGTGCTGTAGGCCAGCTCTGTGCTGTAGGCTTGTGCTGTAGGCCTGCTCTGTGCTGTAGGCCAGCTCTGTGCTGTAGGCTTGTGCTGTAGGCCTGCTCTGTGCTGTAGGCCAGCTCTGTGCTGTAGGCCTGTGCTGTAGGCCTGCTCTGTGCCAACACTGTAACATAAATTTAGATTAGTTTTTGCTTTGCACTTAGTCTTGCACTTCTAATCAGAGCGCATTGAGGAGGGAGCCTGTGCGCTGTGAGCAGGAGGAGCGAGAGCGTGAAAAGGCGAGGAGTGGCAAGCTGACATGAGGTGGACGGACAGGTAGAATGTTTTATAAAGTTTAACCTGCTCTGTGATACACAGACACACTACGATCTACCCACACTACCTTGGCGATCGACTGGTAGATTCATGGGGGCTGGTGCATTGTGTTCTGGGCAGCAGATCTGCTTGGACTGCTGCCCTCGCGACCCAGAAATGGAGAAGCAGAAGAAGATGGATGGATGGATGTTTTAGACACTATTTTTGATTCACACGGTAATACGGGACAAAGTGCATCCCTAATCAGCTCAATACGGGACTCGTACTTTTGTTTCTGAATACGGGACGATTCCGTTTTTCAAGGGACAGTTGGCAACCCTAAACACAACTATACATGTATATACACCCAAAATTTTTCTCAACTGATTTGCACTGATATAAAAAAATATTTAAAAAAGCGGAAATCCGCCAAAAAGCAGAAATTTGCCTGCCTATTTTTCAGTAGAGATTGGCAATTCCAGGGCTGATATCATCCTAATGATTCTAGTGAAGGTGTATGGAGTTAAAAAACACAGTGCAGCACTTATTGTCTTACCCAGGACTGGTAATCGGGCATACCGGGCATTTTCCCGGTGGGCCGAGAGTCCTAAGGGCCGATGCTGTTTTTTTGTTTTTTTTTTACTTACAGACCAGGCCTACAATTTAGAGGAGGCTTCCCATTGGTCCATCTTCAATACAGACAGTGGACTAAACCAATCAGGATATAGAAGCTTATGAGAGCGGTCCCACCCCTTTCTCTGCGCTGATCCCCGCCAGTTTCAGTGTTGAGCGTGGAAACATGGAGAAGCGGCAGAAAGGTGGCGTGGAGTTACAGGCTAAAGGATTAAAAAATCTCACTATAGACGCTGCAAAATGTTCTAAAATAACAGACATATTCTCTGGAGGAGCTGCTGGAGCCTCCACATCCTCTGCAGCCCAGGGTGAAGGTGGACAGGGAACCCGAGGGAACCCGAGGGACAGAGTGACCAGGGAAGTGTCGCACAGGCACAGCAGGTTAGCAGGTAGTAATGTTATGATAATACCGGGACTTTTAGGTGATGGACAGGCATGAAAATCACCTTTCTGCGAAATTCGCCGCTTTGAAGCCAAAACAGGGGACCTATGTGAGTCGTGTAGATTTGATGAGAAAAGTTTTGTTTATTTTTTTACTCTTTGTTTCCACAGGAATTTCGCCTTGGGTGCCAGCCAATGTGCTCCTGACCTTGTGTGCAAGATGCATTTTAAATAAACCATTGAAGGTGTAGTTACTGTGAGTTTGCTGGTGGTTTTTGGGATCTGGGATTTTTCTTTTAAATGTTGCGCCCTGGTTTCCCCTCGGCCAAGACGTAACAATTGTAAAATACATACATAAATTAGTCCGTTGTGCTCCACTAATTATGAGGGGTCCGGTCTAAGACAAAAATGCCAGGGCCGATTTTTTGTCCCAGTCCAGCCCTGGTATTACCCCATGAGGTGGAACAGGGAGTTTTCTGTTTGAGAGAAGAACTCACAGCTCAACTTAAACATAAGTGAACGAAACAAAACACACCAGGTATGTTTGTGATGAGGAAACAACATTACAACTCTAAATAGGAAAATAGCATAATACGGGCCCTTTAAAGCATATTCATTTGGTATAATACTGCACAAAGACAGTGATCTACTGTTTTAATGATACATTTTCAGATGCAAAAATTACAGATGTGAGCTGTGACAATGAAAAGCTATTAATCCAACATTGATGGCTTGAGTAGATGGGAGTACACTGACAGTTTTAGAGCAAATACACCTCACATGAATCTATAATTCATATTCTTTTGTGAAACATCCAAACTTTTCTGAATGTTTCTGCTGCTGTAACTGCACTGCTCTTTGTCTTCGGGGAAACACAATGAGTTCTGCCTCAGATGTCCCGACACAAAGACTGAGTTTAGTGCATGACAGACAATGTGCAATATCCCAAACAATACAGAAAGAAGGAGGCCCCATGTCGCCTGCATATGGGAGATATGTGTGCGTGTGTGCGTGTGTGTGAATGTAGGGGCATGTATTCGTCACATTGTGGGCTCTGTAACATACAGCTCTGGAAAAAAATAAGAGACCACTGCAAAATTATCAGTTTTTATGATTTTACTACTTATAGGTATGTGTTTGGGCAAAAGGAACATTTTTGTTTGAGTCTATAAACTACTGACAACATTTCCCCCAAATTCCAAATAAAATATTATCGTTTATAACATTTATTTGCAGAAAATGACAAATGGTCAAAATAACAAAAAAGATGCATGTTTTCAGACCTCAAACAATGCAAAGAAACAATATCAAATTCATTTTAAAACAATATAATACTAATGTTTACACTTAAGAAGAGTTCAGAAATCAATATTTGGTGCAATAACCCTTATTTTTAATCACAGCTTTCATGCGTCTTGGCATGCTCTCCACAAGTCTTTCACATTGTTCTTGGGTGACTTTATTCCACTCCTGGTGCAAGAACTGAAGTAGCTCAGCTTTGTGTTTGTGTTGGAATTCAACAGACGCTGGAATGGAATGGCTGTAATACATGTAGAGATGCTGATTTCAGAAAAAAAATGCAGTGGTCTCTTATTTTTTTCCAGACCTGTAGGTTAAAATGTGGCTAAGGTTTGGGTTTAGGAGGACTGTTCATCTGTTTGCCTCCACAGACATAGTTATTGTTATTGTGTTGGCTGGAATGTTCCACAGTATGGCATTAAACTAATCTATTTCCGTGGTGTAGAGAGGTGACTCCAAGTTATAATACAGAATAAATAATACAGACAGTGCAGTGCTTTAACGTTATGATTAATGTTAAAGAACTCTCCAGGAACTTTATGTAAGTCTATGTAATATCCTCACAAATCCTGTAAACCCTGCGAGTATATGCCCGTGCGTGTGTGTGTGTGTGTGTGTGTGTGTGTGTGTGCGCGTGCCTGAGGGCTGAGCTTGTATCTGTTAAAGGGGAATAAATGTAATCTCACAAAGGCAGTGGTGTGGAACCTGGGGGGACAGACAGAACCGCTGTATGACTGCAGAATGGCCACGTCACTCACAACCTCACGATCGCGGAGGGAGAGAGAGGGAGAAAGAGAAAGAGGGGAAGAGAGAGAAGGCTGGAATAGAGCAGGAGAGAAAGGGAAAAGGAGGGTAGCTCTGGCAAAATGCGCCAAATGTGGAAACTAGTATAGCTGGTCAGTTTTGATGCCTGTTATGGATCCTAAAGCATGCTATATTTACAGATTTTAACGGCTCATCTTAAGACTTATAACTTGTAACACCGTGGGAGGGTTGTATAGTTATTTTATGATTTCACGCTTTTATTCATTGGTATTATAGAGCTTATTTAGCTTTATTGTCTTAATGAGGAATAGTGGAGTTAAATAAAGCTTTATTCTTTAAATACATCTACATACTCCAGTATAATGTTGAAAAGGTGTGCTGTATACCAAAAAAATCCTATCACAATTCTACGAGCCAGATCACAATTTCAATTAAGTTACGATTTGTGCAGTTACTACAGTATCTATAACAATTTACCAGTATTTGAATTTGAACATTTTCATATTTATGGTTGTAACAATCATGATACAAAGCAGCAGATGAAGACTAAACACATTTTTGGCACTATACAATTAAACTGTAAAACTAAATTAGTAGTCAAATTTGTTTCAATTTAAAATGTATTACAAAATATTATACAGTGGTACCTCACCTTACGAAATTAATTCGTTCCAGAAGTGGTTTCGTAACGTGAAAAATTTGTAAGTTGAGTAGCTATTTCAATGGAAAAAGCCTGATTCGTTCCAAGGCCCCGATCCAAGTTTTTTTTTTTTAAATAGTGTAACTTTTTTTATAGTGTAACAATGTGTTCTGTCCTGATTGGTTTCTCAGACTGGATTTAAACTTTTCTCACGTTTGTCTCTCGTTTAAACACTCAAACTTTCATAGATTTTCAACAAAACGTATCAATATTGAAGTGTGGGGGGAAGCGGGAGGGGGGAGAAAACTGCGCGGTCACGTGTGCGCAGCATGACCCGGCGCAGAGCTGACAGCAGGACTAGACCAAGATCTAAACCTGGACTAGACCAGGACTAGACCAGATGGATTAAAGCGCAGCGTGCGGGTCTATTTCCTGGTTTCTCACGAGTCCGCAGGGAGGAGGGGACCGCAGGGAGGAGGGGACCGCAGGCGCATGTGAGCGCGGCTCCTCCTGGTTTAGTCCAGGTTTAGTCCTGGTTTAGTCCAGACCACCGCGGCTCCTCTAGACCTCCTCTAGACCTGACCAGGTCTAGACCTGACCAGGTCTAGAGGAGGTCTAGAGGAGCCGCGGCTCTTGCATGGCTCTTGCTCACATGCGCTCAGACTGCCTGTGGTCCCCTCCTCCCTGCGGTCCCCTCCTCCCTGTGGTCCCCTCCTCCCTGCGGACTCGTGAGAAACCAGGAAATAGACCCGCACGCGGCGCTTTAATCCATCTGGTCTAGTCCAGGTTTAGTCCTGGTTTAGTCCAGGTTTAGTCCTGGTCTAGTCCAGGTTTAGATCTTGGTCTAGTCCTGCTGTCAGCTCTGCGCCGGGTCATGCTGCGCACACGTGTCCGCGCAGTTTTCTCCCCCCTCCCGCTTCCCCCCACACTTCAATATTGATACGTTTTGTTGAAAATCTATGAAAGTTTGAGTGTTTAAACGAGAGACAAATGTGAGAAAAGTTTAAATCCAGTCTGAGAAAAGCGTATAATGTGTGTGGCTGAGCGCGCATTATTTTAATTTTTGAGATTTTGCGTTTCGTAACTTGAAATTTCATTCGTATCTAGAGACAAAAATTTACCGTGAAGGCGTTTGGTAACTTGAAATTTTCGTTTGTTGGGTCATTCGTAAGGTGAGGTACCACTGTATTTCATAATAACAGGAGCAGTTCAATTTGTCAACTGGACCAAGTTTGTTTGGTTGAAAACGTTTCGCCGCTCATCCGAGAGGCTTCGTCAGCTCTAATAAGAATACTGGTAAGACACTTGCTTATATCTTGCTGTAGGGAGGAGCTACCTAGCTAACTACTTTCCGGAACTATCTCATTGGTTTCGGTCTTTTGTTTCTCTGGCGTCTAGCTTAACGATCCCTATTCATCCCTACACGCCTGCTTTTTCACACCTCTGGCCCTGACCTGGCTAGCCCCATTGTTTCCCTGTTTGTTTGATCTAGGCTTAATAATGGAATTGTAGATGGGATGTAAATTATATCTTACGCCACCATTTCTGTTCAGAGAAGGATTCTCTTTTTTGACAAAAATAGCCTCTTTAACTCCCCTCTCAAACCAATTCTTTTCCCTGGCTAAGATCTGAACCTCACTGTCCTCAAAAGAATGTCCCGTGGCTTCTAGGTGAAGATATACGGCAGAAGACGGTCCACTCTGGCACGCCCGTCTGTGTTGGTACATCCTCTTGTGAAGTGGCTGCTTGGTTTCTCCAATATAGCGCTCACTGCAGTCTTCACTACACTGAATGGAGTAGACCACATTGCTTTGTTTGTGGCTCGGTGTTTTGTCCTTTGGGTGGACGAGTTTTTGTCTTAAAGTGTTTGTGGGTTTGAAATAAACTGGGATTTCATATTGTCTGAAAATCCTCTGTAGTTTTTCCGACACGCCGGCCAGGTACGGAATCGCTACCCCTTTCCTCCTGGGTTCGGATTCTCTATTATCTTGTTTCTTGCCCTTGTCTCTCTTGGTTTTGTTAACAGCCCATTTGGGATAACCACAAACAGAGAGGGCTTCCTGCACATGTTGTTCTTCTTTTTCCTTACCCTCTGTGCTTGTGGGAACCACTTGGAACCACTGTATTTCATAGTTCTGTCTGTTATTCATACATATCACAAGGTCAGACTTCCACATGGAGTACTGTGATATCAGGACGTGCATCTGGCATAAAGATCCACCCAACTAATCTTTTAAATAATTGTCTATAATATAAGGCAGTATTTGAGATTGGGCTGTGCTGAAATGAACGGTTTCTCTGTAGACTTTCCACGGTAATTACCTTATTTCTGAACTGTATGTATTATTCACAAGTTTCTGACAGAACTATAGCTCCCAAAATTCCAATTAATATCTCTATATGACTTGGTGTCCTTGCTGTTCCAGAGGTGGGCAGGAGCCTTGAACGCGTTAATGAAAACAAAGCTAAGCTGCTGACGGATGCACATTTCTGCTTGGCCGCACAGGTTGAATTTCCAATTAGAGAGAAGTGCAGTGCGGAGTGGATCATGGACGTCCCTGTACAGAGCCTCTAGCTGTGTGTAGCATCAGACCTGATACAGATGGATGTGCAGTCCAACGACGAAGAGCAGAACAGGTGAGGGAGGCAGGGAGCGTCTTCACCGGAATTGCCAAGTTTGCTTTGTTATTGCAACTTTGGGCTTTTAAGCTTAAGCTTAAGCCTTTATTGGTCTCACACACAATGACACACAGTGACACGGGAGAAATTTGACTTCTGCATTTGACCCATCCTTTTTTTCAGGAGCAGTGAGCAGCCATCTTTTTTTGGCGCCCGGGGGGCAGTACCGTGAAGGGTCTTGCCCAAGGACCCACACTGGTTAGCTCATTGCCCAGGGGGGATTTGAACCCACAACCCCCAGGGGGAAAGTCCATGACTTACCAGTTGAGCTAACCAGCCGGTGAAGTCCAGCTTTTGGGAAGTCGCTTGTAAATTTTGACCTTTCTAAAGTTGTGTTCTTGTACACTTCTTTTACACATGAAAGCTGTGTTTAAAAAATAAGGGTTATTGCACCAAATATTGATTTCTGAACTTTTCTTAATTGTAAACATTAGTATTTTAGTTGTTTTAAAATGAATTTGATCTTGTTTCTTTGCATTGTTTGAGGTCTGAAAACATGTATGTTTTTTTGTTATTTTGGCCATTTGTCATTTTCTGCAAATAAATGATATACAGTATATATATATATTTTTTTAAATTTGGGGGAAATGTTGTCAGTAGTTTATAGAAAATGTTCCTTTTGCCCAAACACATACCTATAAGTAGTAAAATCAGAAAAACTGATAATTTTGCAGTGGTCTCTTATTTTTTTCCAGAGCTGTATGTTAAATATGCAACCTTTCTAGTATAGGGTCAGTTACCTGCTTGTCTCCATGGTGATGTTATTGCTTTGCAATAAATGTTCCACAGAATGGCATTTAACTGTACATCTTGCACTTAGCAAGCAAGTGTCTTACCAGTATTCTTATTAGAGCTGACGAAGCCTCTCGGATGAGCGGCGAAACGTTTTCAACCAAACAAACTTTGTCCAGTTGACAAATTGAACTTCTCCTTTTATCATGGATTCTACCTGGACGACTGAGGGACTTTTCACGCATCTTGCACTTACTTGCACTTAGTATGAAAGTGGTGTCTGCGTGAGTGTTGGAGGTGGTCGGAGGGGCCGATGGCGCAGATTGACAGCCTCGCTTCCGTCAGTCTGCCCCAGGGCAGCTGTGGCTACAGAAAGTAGCTTACAACCACCAAGTGTGGAGTGAATGAACTATGAACTGTAAAGCGCTTTGAGTGGCATGAAAGGCGCTATATAAATCCAATGAATTATTATTATTATTATTATTACTTCATTAGTTGTTTTATTAAGAAGAATAAAAATAATAAAATAAAATTAAAACATGCATTCTTACTGGACAGGGTCACCTCTCAACCTCTCCACAGAGATAGTCATGTTTAATGCCATACTGTGGAACATTCAAGCAAAGCAAATACATCACAGGGAGATAAGTTTGTGATGGACGCTCCACTAGAAATTGTCCCTTTAAACCTGAAACTGAAAATAACAGATTTTAACTAGTTGCTTCTTTTTTTTGGGGGCTTATATTTGTGAGGCTGGCGTTGATTCTTTTAGGCATTTTTCTCTCAGGCTTTGTCTTAAGATTAAGCTTGGGCTTTTAGCCTTTATTGGTCTCACACACAATGACACACAGTGACACACGGGAGAAATTTGACTTCTGCATTTGACCCATCCTTTTTCAGGAGCAGTGAGCAGCCATCTCTGCTTTAATCTCTGAAAATCTGGCGACCCTGCCCTTCACACATGTGTATTATATAGAGTTAGTGTGTGAGGATACATGCACTGAACCAGGTTAAAGGGATATGCCACCCCCAGGTCAAATTTGGGCATCTCCCCACAGTCCAGAGACTAAAATAAGTGGTGGAAAGCGTTTTCCTGGTCACCCAGCCATTGTCCGAGTCTGTCAGCACTGACCGCCGCGGTATCTGCTGCTCCTCCGCCTTAGACTGGAGTCTAACGTCGCCAGAGAAAGATTTCGGCCAAAAGGAATTAATTTGCTTGATGCGTTTCCCAATTACTTTCTGTGTAGTGCGCATTCATATCGAGTGCAAATAAATGTGCAAATCAACACGGAGAGCTTGCGTTGGTCATTTTGGGTGGGAACTATTTTTCAGTGCGGAAAAAAAAGTAATTGGGAAACGCATCGAGCAAATTAATTGCTTTTGGCCGAAATCTTTCTCTGGCGCCGTTAGACTCCAGTCTAACGCGGAGTAGCTGCAGATACTGCGGTGGTCAGTGGCGACAGACTCAGACAATGGCTGGGTGAGCAGGAAAACGCTTTCCACCACTTATTTTAGTCTCTGGACTGTGGGGAGATGCCCAAGTTTGACCTGGGGGTGGCATATCCCTTTAAGATGTCCATGGGGACTGCAGACTGCTGGAGTGTTAAATCCAAGGGAATCCCACACTACTTTAATGTCACTGGATTAAAGGTGTGGTGCATTGTAGCAGATAGAAATGATACTCTGCTGGTTGTTGAGTAACGGTTGTCAAGGAAATTAAAAGTCAAATACTGATTTTGTCAGATGTTTACAATCTGGAGTCTATTAAAATGAATGTCTTTCAAAATGGTGTCAGTGCTTCTATTGTGGAGTGAACACAAAATCCTATAATGCAGCTGCAACAAACTGTGATTTTGTGATGCCAGTAAGGCCCAGTTTGTATTTATTTACAAGGAAGAAATGTACACTATTAGACTATAGACCAGGCACGGGTAAACTACGGCCTGGGGGCCATATGCGGCCCGTTAAGCTTTTTAATCCGGCCCGCCAAACTTGAAATTATAATAATAAACCTTGTAAATGTTTTAATGTTTTAATTTCCCTGCAGTTCTGGCGTTTTCCAATAGCTGGCGCACTAAATACATTGACCTTTGTTGAGGTGCGGCGTTTTGCTCCACATTTGTGCTTTACTCTTTGACCCCTCAGCCCTCCTGTAAAGATGAGCGGAGCTAAGAAAAGAAAAGTGCACAGAGAATGTCGAGTGTTTAATAAGGAGTGGAGAAGTAAATATTTTTTAATCGAATACTGAACAACTGCTGTATGCCTGATTTGCCAAGAGACTGTAGCGGTTTTAAAGAATATAATATCAGCCGTCACTTTGCCACAAAACATGCTAACTATGCTAGCAAGCAGTCAACGAAAGAACGAAAGAACCTGAAGGAGAACAGGACTTTCAGTGCTTTAAAATCGTAACTGTTAGTAATAAAAAAGAAGTCATTTCAATAAATAGCTAAATACTGTGGAACTTGAAAGATGGACATTTTGTTGTAATACTTTGGTTAATTTTTATTTGAAATAAAGCACATGTTTTCTACATATCCCATGTTATTTTTTGCTCTTATGAGGTAGATTACCAAAACATTAAATCCACCTGCTCCTGGTCCAACCCTTCTGTCAAATTTTAATTAATAATGGGCCAAGAGTCACTATGTTTACATGCACAGAGAAATCTAAGTGTAAGTCAAACTTTTTGAGGCCAGGGACCCCTTATCAGCACGATGGGACCTCCCTATTGTCCTCTACAATGGCATCACAATAAAATTTAGATGTTCAAACCTTGTTTATAACCAAATTTGGGTGGAAAATGTATTTATCATAGTCCTTATTTTGTTGGTGTGGTTCTTTCCGTCAGAAAAAAGATCCCACTTTGAGAACCACTGCACTAGACAGTCAAATTCAAATATTATTTACCCCAAAACAATGAAGAAATGCTTGTCAGCGGTGAAGTACTTTGTCATCTCTGCTGATCTAAAATGATGCACACATCCAAACGCATGTCTCTTATTTCCCAGGCTCTTTTTTTTTTCCTCATGCAGAATCCTTCTCCTCGTCTGTGCCTAATGTAGCGTGACCCTTTTGGAAGATAAGAAGGTGAAAAGCATACCAGATGTACAGCTATTGCAGCTACTGAGTACTCTTTAAAATCACCGTACCAGGTAAGGGTCACTCATGTTTAATCCTATAAGTTTTAAGTTAAATTATTGTCTGGTAGGGTTGGACAATGCCCCCCTAATTGAATGGACGATGTTTCTTGTATCGGCTCAGCACTTGCTCTATAGTTTGGTTTGATTTGGATCTGTACAAAAGCTGCTCATTCACATGAGGCCATTTACAGTTTTCTTACCCTGTCTGTGGTTCTAATGCTACAATGTCGGATTTCCTCACATTCTTGTACCTTTTCTGTCACCAGCTCTATTTAACTTTGCGACCAAATTATTCCCATTGTGCCACTTTGGTTAGTTTATAAAGTTAGTGGTCACTAGGTAGGCTACCATCAGAACCGTAGATAACTGCACGGAGCTGACACCTGACTCAGAGATCAGCGCATTGATTGACAGCTCAGGGTTGTGACAGCGGAGAAGACGCACGTCTCGTACGTGCTGCTCTCTTGGCGGCAGTGGTCTGTAGAACGTTGCACAGTGGCTCAAGAGACGTATAGTGCACATGAGCACTGCTCTGTTCAGGCACCTGCACATCCTGCTCTGTGCTCTCATCAGTCACTTGTGTGGGGCAAATCCAGGTCGTGCAGTCATTCTTCTTGTGCGTGCATGTAAACATAGTGACTGAGAGAGGACCCCTCACCTCATGTGTCAATAACAGTACATTATCAACCATAAACTATAACACTCAAAAGTGGTAATATTAAACTTAAATTCACACTAAAAAGGCCACATTACATACTTTTCGAAGCCAAATACTCCATAGACAATGGAGTTGTATATTTAGCTCAGTGGCGGTGCACAATGGAGCTCAGTCTACAGTCTAATGCAGGTAAATAGAGGTCCTGCTGAGTGTGCACTGAGTGACAGAGAGCTGCTGCCCTTTTTGCCTCTGCCCCTTTTTACTGTACCTGTGAACAGCTCCACAGCGCTGCACTGAAAATCTAACCACATTTTATTATAGAACAAGATTTTTTTATTTATTTTTTCCGTTTTGAACTTAAACTGGATTTTCCAATGTTAAATGGTCTGTAGCCTATCAAGTTTTTCCTGAAACCTGAAAAAAAAAGTCTCAAAATATTACTATATTGTCAAAGCTGCTCTTGAGGTCAATAAGTCAGCTGTTTCCTCTACGCATCTAATTATAAAGTATTTATATTCTCCGTGAACCAGGAAGTAAGGCTGATGGATAGCATACTAGTTACACTTAGAGTGAGACAAAATGTACTGATCCTCAAGGAAAATGATTTGGACAATATAACAAAGAGCAAAAATATAAATGGTTTATAAAGTTTGTCAAAGTCAATAATGTCAGTTGTTAGTTGTTGTCAGCATTACCATGACACCAAACTCCGCTCTGGCCTCTGAAAGTTGTGAAACACTTTTATAAACTCAAAGTCTCACCTTTGTTATGTCTGCTGGCCAGGTGGTAGGCTCTGGAGCGGTACAGGATGTGAGCGTCTGTTGTGTAGATACTGTCTAGATCTTGTCTCCATGTGTCTGGGCTGAGGGACTTGAGCAGATCTTCTATTGTGTCAAAGGCAGCGATGGTCCTGTCCAGATCCTCCAGAGAGAAGGGCACCCCAGGGACAGGCACCTGGCCCACCCCGAAGTCCTGTGTGGAGCATGGAGCACATGAACAGAGGCAGAGCAGTGTATTATAGGATTATGTTCAGGTCAAGTCACTCTTCCATGCACTTGGTAGATTGTAAAGTCAAACTTCTCCACAAACTCCTGAGTCAACACATTTCTACTTTAATGAAATCTCTATTCTGTTGTGAGACTCTGTTCAAAATGTTATCTGGCACACTGGCACTTTTATTGTTTAGGAATATTAGGAATAGTTCTCCAGTGCTGTTTCTCACACCTTGACATTTTTTATTTATTTGAAGTACAAATAGTTTAGTTTGGGGTTGGCTATGAAGCTTTAAAGATATTCTCACCCTAGTTTAGCACTCAAAATGGAAAAATATGTCAGTGCTACAGCCGCTATCTTATATTTTTGTGTCTGGCGACTTGTATCACAGAGCGCATATCAGCTGAATTAGCCTGATCACTTGTAAACTTCCCCTTGCGGAGGACCGCATCTGCGGTACACTTCCGGTAAAGGTGAACAGGCTGATACAGCTGATATGCGCGCTGTGATACAAGTCGTCAGACACAATACGCGATCGCTTAGTTCGCTGCTGGATGTTTCGTTGACAACTGTTTGGGACGCAACTATATCACCTTTCGGACAAATGTTTTGTTTTGAGAAGAAAAAACAGCTTTATTTAATGTTTTAAAGAAGTTACCGGACCTAATTACCTGAGCTCCAGAAAGCGAGCCGAACCGGGATCAGCTGAGACTGTCAGAGGTAAGCCGGTGTCAATACACGTAACTTTTAGAAGGAAACCCATACAGATTAACATAAAAAAAACCTGCACTATCCATTTAAACCACAAAAACGTTTCTAAATCTACAAAATTGTAAATAAATAAATAAATAAATATGCAATAAATAAACAGTTGAATGAAGCATGTTAGAAAAATTACTGACCCTCAAAAAATATTGTTCCACCTTTCATATATTGAACGATAAGTCAATATAATAATTATCATGACAGGCCTAGATACGATACCAAGTAATACTACAAAATATCACGATATCAGTCCGACATGATACCAACTGCATTTTTATATATACTTTTGCCGAGGTGTCATTATTGTTGATCCATCCCAGCTTGGACTGATCCTAATTTGGAATAAATGGCCTGTTGGAATGTTGTTACCTCCTCAAAAACATACCCGGAGTTGTTTGTGTCATTCACACGTTTGAGTAACCCTGCGTTATTAGTCCGTCTCCAAAGCTCAAAATGCTCTGTTCCACCTTGTGATGTCATGAAGCGGTAGTTTTGAAGTGAACAGCTACCTTATACCATTTGTTCAGTAGAGGTCGGCAGTTCCAGGGCTGAAATCGTCCAAATGATTCTAGTGAATGTGTAAGGAGTTTAAAAACACTGTGGAGCACTTCCTGTATTACCACATGATGTCAGAAGGTGGAACAGAGTGTTTTCCGTTTAAGAGAACTCAACCTAAATATGCAGATATGCAGGACTTGTGTGTTAAAGGGACAGTGTGTAGGATTTGTGGCGCATAGGTGGTTACTAGCTATTCCACTTCCTCTTTTGGCTATGGCAGACCTCGAGGGTCACCCGGACGCGACGTAGCGCCGACATCGCGCGTGCCCGCGCACGAACCGCGCACCGCTGTATACATAAACCGCGGTCCCCCGTTCACTTTTTTTTTTTCTTTTCGCATGAAAACACACAATCCCGATCATGATTCATGACAATCTACACATCAAATGAAACCTTACAGTCTCCTCTTTTTGACTATGCAATTCATTTCCCTGCAAAACAATCACTCCCCGAGCACATGGGGCTTTTATACAGAAAAGCACAAAACTTAGCTTACTTAGCTTACCTTTGAAGGCTCTGCACAGGTCAAACTCTGTATTTCATCATAAACTTGGTCTCAATCTGTCCATAAGGATCCAGCGAATAAAATCCAGTAAAACAATTTAGTCCAAAATACGTGTTATATCCATTACGATGTGTGATCCGGCAGCATGCTCCCCCCTCCCCCCCTCCCCTTCCCCTTCTCTCCTTCGCTCCTGGCTGCATATGGGAGCAGAGGAGCGAAGGAGAGAAGGGGAAGGGGAGGGGGGAAGGGGGGAGCCATATGCAGCGCGGCTGTGCAGCTGTTAGCAGGAGCCGAGGCAAAGGATGAGCCCAAATGTCCTTCTGCGGCTCTCGTATTCAAAATGGCTGCCTCTATATGGGGAAGATCCCCCTTTTATGTGACTATATCTAAGTCCAAAAGAATACTTTGATTTCATGATGGAAGTGAAAAGGCTTGGAAAACAATGTATTTTTGAATGGGTATCTTCAATTTCAGTAATTAACAGGTAAAAATCTTACACACTGTCCCTTTAAACATGTGTGAATGAAACAAAACACAACTTTATAACGTACAGCTCTGGAAAAAAAAATGAGACCACTGCATTTTTTTCTGAAATCAGCATTTCTACATGTATTACAGCCATTCCATTCCAGCGTCTGTTGAATTCCAACACAAACACAAAGCTGAGCTACTTCAGTTCTTGCACCAGGAGTGGAATAAAGTCACCCAAGAACAATGTGAAAGACTTGTGGAGAGCATGCCAAGACGCATGAAAGCTGTGATTAAAAATAAAGGTTATTGCAGCAAATATTGATTTCTGAACTCTTCTTAAGCGTAAACATTAGTATTATGTTGTTTTAAAATGAATTTGATCTTGTTTCTTTGCATTGTTTGAGGTCTGAAAACATGTATCTTTTTTTGTTATTTTGACCATTTGTCATTTTCTGCAAATAAATGCTCTAAACGATAATATTTTTATTTGGAATTTGGGGGAAATGTTGTTAGTAGTTTATAGACTCAAACAAAAATGTTCCTTTTGCACAAACACATCAAGTAAAATCAGAAAAACTGACAATTTTGCAGTGGTCTCTTATTTTTTTCCAAAGCTGTAGATCACAAAATATGGGCCCTTTAACTATATATGTAAAAACGTATGTACTGATATTTTCTGCTTGAGAATCGATACACAAGCTGTCCTGCTATTTTTACTATTATTACACCACGAATGCCAAAAATCAACATAGCACTTAAAATTCAAATCCCATGAGCAAACTTATTGAAAACTGTGATTAACAACTCGGTGATGTGCTGCTGTATTTCATGGCCTTTTGGTCAGATAATTCAAGGCCGACAGTATCAGCGGGCGTACACTAGTGCTGTATATAAGAAGACAAAACCTCCACCCACGCATATGCATTACCAGCCCATGCAGAAAGCCCACAGTGCCACAGTCCAGCGCCCAATAATTATTATCATCATCACAAATGTCAGAGCAGGCTGCAAGCGTACACCCTTTACAATCGCAACATTTTCTGTGGAAACATGAGTCTGAGGGAGCGTGTCATTGGACATCAGGCGTGTGGATAATATGAAATTACTATGTGCATGTTGGAGTTTGGGCTGAGCATCTGTCACTGTTAATATTATAGGCATTGTTAAAGAGGAAAAAAAAAAACTGCCCCCGTTTAGCATATTGTAGTAAACATTGACTGGACCTGATGGATAGCTTGTGATCAGGTCAGAGTTAAGGAACACATTATGCTAAATTTACTTTGTGACCTTTTGACCATGTTATATCATTATCATAAAACATACTTAGAGTTGTGTTTTGTTTCATTCGCTCATGTTTTGTTCATGATCCATTAATCTAATGTTGCTTTCTCAAAAATAGTCCTTTTGCATACTGCCCGTTTTGTTATGTCATAGATAAAACTCAAACATAATTGGATGCTGGACTGGATTCTGCAGTCAAATTGCTTTCACGGTGACAGCATGGCTCTGCTCGGATAGCATTCACAATTATTGTATTGTTTACGTTCTAAATGTTAATTCCCGCTGCTGATAACAGAGAGAGCTCAGGCGCCTAAATACCTCACTAGAAACAAAGGCGAAGTTTGAAGTTAGTGAAGTATTTTTTCCAAATGTAGTAATTAGAATGTGTAAAACTTTGTGACAACAATCAGATTGCCACACACTGTCTTCATCTTAGGCTACGTTCAGACCCAAATCTGATTTTTTTTGCTTCTATGCGACCTGTATCTGATCTTTTAATGACAGTCTGAATGACACAGATCCGATTTTTTCAAATGCGACCCAGGCCACTTGGATATGTGGTCCTAAAACCGACACATTTTGGCATGCAACTTCAGTCTGAGCGGCCAGGTCGCATTCATCTGACCATCAACAAGTGAGAGTGGTACAAGTAGGCGCTCACACGGATTTCACTAAAAAAATCAGAATTGAGCTTTAACCCCTGCAGTCTGAATGTAGTTTTAAACCAGTTGTGTATTTGATGATGGTTAATGCATGTGTATGTTGATGGTTAATGCATGTGTATGGGACTCACCGACATGAGCATTCTTTCCTCAGAGTTTGGTCTTGCAACTGGAGGATCATACTGCGGAGAGACAATAAAGACACATTAAAGCTCCTATATTAAGCAAAATTGACTTTTGTGAGCTTTTCTCTACGTTATAATGCTGTTACCTTCCCAAAAACATATCTGGAGTTGTGTTTTGTTTCATTCACACATGTTTGAGTTATTATTAGTCTGTCTACTAGTACTGTATATATCTGTATATGTGTACTATACTAAATATACTGGATCTGCGTGCAAAAATAAGTGCATGAAACAAAATGTGGAATTATATATTGATTACATAGTTTGAAGGACTTGAACCCTGCAGTACTTCCTATATTTTTTTTCTATCTTTTTTGTGAGCCTTTCTTCACAAACTGTACCTTGACTGGTATAGAACTATGTTACACATATATGCCCGACCACGGAAAAGCCAGACACAAGTCGTCCCGGAGGCGTTTTGAGTTACTCACAGATTCTGAAAGTATAGATTCTAAGCTTTCCAATGATGCCTTACACAGGGAAATCTGAAAACATTTGAAGAATTTGTGGCCATTTGAAAGCAGCACATCTGAAAACGACAAGCTGAGAAAAGCTTCTCGAAAGATTCTCTAACTCCAGGCCTTCAGAGCTTATTTGCATAAGCCCTCCCCCATCACTGACATTGCTATGGTGTGGTGTTTCAGGACAGGTCAGAATTAGAAGGTACTTTGTTAAAATGGAAATGCTTTTATAACAAAAATCCATATAATCATTCAATATTTCAATAATACACAGGATGTTAAGTCAAAGTCACCTGTATTGTCAATTTAATACGATACAAACTATAGTATAGGACACTACACACACACGCACACGTACACACATACACACACACTCTGGACACACACAGGATATACACAGGATAATTCATGTTTGCGTATAGGTGAAATCAGCTAATATTAGGTATATGCAAACTAACCTTGATCTTGGTTACAAAGGTTATACACACAAACCAAATAAACTCCTTTGGATTGTCTTTTGAAATGCAGCTTCTTGCGTCTGTTTTGCCCCTCTAAATCTCCTTGAAAACTCTTAAGTACCCAGGCTGCTTGTGTAGAACAGCAAATCTGTGTAAATACTTCAGAGATGCTTTGTGTGGCTGTGCGAGTGCAGAGACAGGATAGAGCTGACATCAAAGGTGGAGGGTGCAAGCTGGTTTTTGTTTAACACTGTCTCACATGTGGCTTTTAGATAAACACACTATCACACACACGTCTCCCCTAACAGCTGTGAATGAGGTCAAAAAGTGCATGTTTACAAACCCCTTGGATCTTTCCCTTTTAAGGACAAATATCTGAGTAAACAATGTCTTAGTACGAGAATGGGAATAGTGGAGTTTGAAGATACGAGAGAAAAATTAGCTCAACTTCAACATTAGCGGTTTTATCCTTGAAACTAGCAATGCATACTGATGTTGTGTCCTTAGGCAAAACATGTTTGTGTTGTCTCAATGCATAATGGTATAGGCCTATATGAATGCAGACTTATTGGAAGGGCATTTAGCTTTTATGCCATTTTGGTAACACTTTTATTACATTTTTAATAGCCTTAATTACGAATGAACAAAGCATGAACAAAATGAAAAATAATTATGCTTCAGGCTTAGTAAAAATTAAAAATGTTTTTCTTTATATTTTCTATTATCTCACAGTATGGCATAAATATTCATGGAGAATATTCCACAGTATGATTTTAACTTTCTGTTTCCATTGAACCATACAAGTAAAATAATTACTAAGTCTCAGTATATATACATTTTTTTAATTGAAATCATTTAAGGCTATTTACGTTGTAGTTAATATAAAGCTGTACCCTTTTGAACTCCTTTTTACATGTTTTTTTTTTTGTATAAACAACTTGTTTGAAACTTATTTGAAAGTATGACTAAACATCTCAACAAGATAATTCTATTGTTTGTTGTAGGATAAACTGTCTTTTCTGTGAAAGACTCAATAAGCCGTGATACATGATTAGACCATACAGTCTGATCATACCAAAGGTTCCAGTTGCCCATGGTTACGTCACGATTCTTCCACAAACACGTATCATCTCACACTCAAGGCCATCTCTACTCTGAAATCACACAGGATAACAGGGTCTTGTTTGGTACTCCGTATTTTCCTCAGTGAAATAGATGCTATAGCCTACCTATAATAAACTCCAACAATAATGCACTATAAAATAGAAGATAATATACAGGATCTGATGTCTTGTTAATCATTTCATCTAGTAGTACCTACCTACAATACCTACACTCTGAGATGTTATATAAAAGTTCTGATGTGACTTGTGAAGCATCATGGAATTAAAATGTGTTTAAAAAATAAGTGAGAGTGATTGGACTGAGCTCATCCAGTGTGTTAATTTGTACTATAAATTTATTTTCTATTTAACTTCGCCATTTTAATTATGTTTTTATTCAAAATCGCTAAATTTCCACTTTTACCATTCAAATACTGGTGCAGAGAGGCACCAGCCGTTCGTGCCTCACATGGACTGACTGTGCTGTAGCTCAGCAGTGACAGATTCTGCGCTAAAGCGGCTCTGAAAAGGCGTCGGGTGAGGCACGTAGTTACCTGGCCTCATGGTAGAGGCACTCGTGAGCCCAGGAGTTCTTCTGCAACTCCTGGAGCAGCGGATTAGAATAAGTGACACAAGCTACAATTTAGAGTTAGAAAGTCAAGTTTAATAATCCATTCATCTTCACGTTTTTCTTCTTGTCTGGCCCTACTTTTTAAATGAGGAGGATTTCATATTAAAGCTCAAGCAGTTTTCTAAAGTGGACTTTCGGTCCAAGCAGGAGGTTATAATTAAAGGAAGACCAACGCAGGAGCTAAAGGGTTTGCTCCAGACTACGGGATGAAAGACTCGCGCTTTTCACACGAAAAGGCTGACTGTGTGGATGTCCAATAAGAAATCGTCTTTTCTGCTTTTCCTGTCTTTTCTCAACCTGCTGTGACAATGTCTGGACTCAGATGGGATATTGTGACCTGAAAAATTTACAAAGAAGCCTCATTAAACATGAGCGGTCCACCGCTCAAATTCAGAGCTACTCAGTGCACTTTGGAAAATGCACTGAACAATAATATTTAATTTTCAGCTTCACATCAAAAATATTACAAGCTTCAGTCACTTAAAGGGAGAGAAATTGGCCTGGGGCCAAATTTATTTGTAAATCTGATTGTGATGACCTCAGTGCCTCACCAGCTGCACGTCACTGAGCTCATTATAGTATAATAATAACTATAATAATGTAGCTCTTTGAAAATAAAACCAAGATGTCTTTGTAGAAACACTTTCCACACATGTTTCCTAAATGTAAAACAATAGTTAACTAATGGTGACAAATTATCAACTTAATGAATATGACTCTTAATAATAACTTTTGGCCATTAGTGTCCACTACAATTTTTGCAAACAGTATTTCATGTCTCTTAACCCTCCTGTCGTGTTCGGGTCAAATCTGACCGTTTTACAACTTATAATATTCATAAATATTATGTTTTTCATCTGATTACCTCAAGACCTTATGATATCCTCCACACTGTGTACTTGAACATATAAAAGTGATGATCACCTGTTTCGTTCAATTTTGAGTGTTTTAATCAATCTTGTTACACCTGTGGTGTTCCCGGTCAAAAGTGACCGCCATAGGAAATTAATGGGTATCCAGAGTAAATTCATTCAACATACAGAAAACATCCCCATACACACTGCCCCAGCTCTCTCACACTCACACACACACACACACACACACACACACCTACACACACACACACACACAAACCAGGACATGCGTGTTGTGCTGGACATGACAACCGGTCTCCAAGGGCATAACATCACATGTGACAACTTCTTCACATCACATGCTCTTGGTCAGGAGCTACTGAAAAGAAAGCTCACCATGGTAGGGACAGTGAGGAAGAACAAGCCCGAACTTCCCCCTGCACTGGTATCGACCAGAGGAAGACAGGCACTCTCATCACAATTTACATTCATTGACACTCACACTCTTGTGTCATACGTTCCCAAGAAGAACAGAAATGTCATCCTGATGAGCACAGTACACAAAGACGCCGCTGTCAGCACCACAGAGGACAGGAAGCCCCTGATGATCCAGGACTACAACAAGAACAAGGGAGGTGTTGACTGCCTTGATAAGGTAATGTAAAGTCTCATCATGCATTTTATTTTATTTTTATCTAGGTGAATCATAGCATTTTGTGTACGACAGATTGAATATTGTTCCTAATCTCTTATTATTTATTGTTCCTTTACTGAAGCTTACTAGTACATACACCTGTAAGCGGATGACGGCTCTCTGGCTGTGGCACTGTTCCACAACATCCTCGATGTGTCAGCTTTCAACACGTATGTGGTGTGGACAGCAATCGACCTAACCTGGAATCAGGGGAAAAGTTTCAAGAGGAGACTTTTCCTCGCTTTGGTGACTCCTCTTATACAGCGACGCCAGCACATTCCCCGCACACCAGCCTCCGCCAGTCTGGTTAGGAGCATGCAAGCTCCAGCCCCAGCCCTGGCTGCTCTCCCCTAACAAGGACATGGGCAGAAAAGGAAGCGTTGTGGCCTCTGTGCCCCTAGAGACATCAAAACGAGCCTGACATTCTGCAAATGACATGCTTACACACACACGCACACACGCACGCACGGACACACACACACAGACACACATAACACACACACCCTGTTGAGTTTGGTGTTTGGTTTTCCATTTATTTTTTGTATTATATGTTCATTTTGTAGTTCATTTTCAGTGCCCAATTGTACTTTCACTGATGTTATTTAATGTTTACTTCTATAAATTGTTGTTAGACACTACTTTGAAACATTGTTCTCAACTAAAAAATGTTTAATAAAAAAAATTGGTCTTGAAAAAAAAAAAAAGTGCTAATTTAAGAGGAGTTAAAACAGACCGGTCAATTTTGACCGGGAACACTACAGTAGGGGGCTGGAGGCGAACACAACCGGAGGGTTAATGTGCTTCTATATTTAATGCAGCGTGACCAGTGAAGGCTCTTATTTACAGTAGCAGTGGAGTGGAGGGGACTAGAGGGAGCTGGCCTTTTCAACCTCCATTTTGTAGCGGGGACAGTGGAACATGCAGGATTAAATGTGAGCGAGCCTGTCCACATTCACCCAGCCTGAGCGCTTATCTGTATCCCTCCATCCAAGGACAGACAAGTTAGCCCATAGATCACCTCTACCACAACCCTACACAGCCCTTCTCCTCCCTGTCACCTAGTTCTTATGTACACAGTGGAATGTACACAGTGTATGCACCAGTTAGCATTTTCAAGACTGATGCGTAAATGTACAGTAGCTTTCATGTCGTCTCCAGTTGTTATGTACAAGCTTGTATTTCCAGGAATGCCCTTGAGTCACTCCTATAGAAAACACAGAATGACTGTCTTGACCTGAAGGATTGTGGGAAGACACTTGACTCAAGTTACTAGTCAATAGTCTTACTACGCCAATACATTATCTTTGGTCTATATAAGGAAATCAGATAGCGTTGGAGTGGGCTAGCGTCTGACCATCAACAGGAGGGTCGCCAGTTCAAATCTATATAGGTTCAAATCCCAATTCAGAGAAATGCATGCTATTGTTGTGTCCTTCATCAAAGCACTTTCTACATGCCTATTCATGTTTATAGCTTCCTGTTGTTTGAAAAGATATAATAATCCGTTTTTAATTGATCATCACTAATAGTCTTTCAGTTTTTCATAATTTTGAAACCCATGGATATGAATGTGGTAAGTCATAAATAAGGGCCTACTGATGACAACGCTGGTGGGGGATCTGCATGTACAGCTCTGGCAAAAAAAAAAAAAAAAGAGACCACTGCATTTTTTTCTGAAATCAGCATCTCTACATGTATTACGGCCATTCCATTCCAGCGTCTGTTGAATTCCAACATAAACACAAAGCTGAACTACTTCAGTTCTTGCACCAGGAGTGGAATAAAGTCACCCAAGAACAATGTGAAAGACTTGTGCAGAGCATGCCAAGACGCATGAAAGCTGTGATTAAAAAAAGGGTTATTGCACCAAATATTGATTTCTGAACTCTTAGTAGGTGTAAACATTAGTATTATGTTGTTTTAAAATGAATTTGATCTTGTTTCTTTGCATTGTTTGAGATCTGAAAACATGTATCTTTTTTTGTTATTTTGACCGTTTGTCATTTTCTGCAAATAAATGCTCTAAATGATAATATTTTTATTTGGAATTTGGGGGAAATGTTGTCAGTAGTTTATAGATTCAAACAAAAAATGTTCCTTTTACCCAAACACATACCTATAAGTAGCAAAATCAGAAAAAAATGATCATTTTGCAGTGATCTCTTTTTTCCCCCCAGAGCTGTATGTCTATGCCTGAGAAAATAGTCTGAAACACACAAAAAAATACAAAATACATTTAAACAAAACACTTTCTGGAGCCAAATAAGTGTTCATGGTGCAGTTTAGGAGTTTGAAACAAAGCTCAGATTAAAGTCTAATTTGAGGAACTTCAGACAGAGCAGTGCCTCTAGTTAGCATCACAGTGAACATTGATGACATCAACTGTAAAGTATCAAGCTCTGCTCTAACCTACATAAAATGGGCTATTGTCATCCCTTATATGAAGTATGTATAAAATAGTGGAGATCGAGTTTGCACGAGCTGATTTCCGAGACTGAAAGAGCTCATTAGGCTGAGAACTGGCGAGACACAAACTCAACATTTGAAAAAGGATCAAAGATGCGGTATTTTGGGAACACTCACATAAATAATGAGTAGTGTAGTGTCTGAAAGAGTACAGTCTGGAGATGGAGGTTTTTATTCTTCTTATGAGTCAATTAAGGAACTTCTCTGGGATGAGAAACTTGCCTTATCTCCTGCTTTTATAACACGTATAAAAGCAAGATTATATACAGCAGCAAATAACAACTTCACCAAGCAACTTTTTTCAGCTTGAAATGTCAGCAAATGTTATTACCACAGACAAAAACAAATCAGGTACTGAAAATATAATAATAAGATTTAAGTTTGTGTAAAGTTTGGACTCATGCGCACACCACAATCATAAAAAGGCAAAGTGTGTGAAGTGTCTTTCCAAGGAGACAATAACAATATGCACTGCTGGAGCTGAGTTTGAAACACACACACGCACGCACGCACGCATGCACACACACACACACACACACACACACACACACACACACACACACACACACACACACACACACACACACACACACACACACACATATAATATGATAAAAGGAGAAATTCAGTTTGTCAACTGGACAAAGTTTATTTGGTCGAAAACGTTTCGCCACTCATCCGAGAGGCTTCGTCACTGATGAGTTTGAACCACACCACACACACACACTCACTCACACAGACACACACACACACACACACACACATATATAATTTCTCCTTTTATCATGGATTCTACCTGGACGACTGAGGGATTCTTCACACACACACACACACACACACACATATATATATATATATATATATATATATATATATATATATATATATATATATATATATATATATAATTAGGGCTGTCAAATGATTCATTTTTTTGATCGCAACTAATCTCAGAAATTTCATAGTTAATCGCGATTAATCGTGATTTATTTTGCATGTTTAAAATTGATATCTTGCAGTAAGACCGTTCGAATCTAAAGTTAAACTCACAATGCAATGGTAGAATTGCGGAAAATGCTGGCAAACTCTGATCGCGATTTAAAAAATTGTTCGCGATCATAACTTACATTAATCTAATCGCGATTAACGCGTTAATATTCCCAGCCCTAATATATATATATATATATATAAGTCATAAACTGTAGCACTATCACCCGAAGCCCCTTTTTGGGATTGCTTCATTATAGACTCTTATAGACCGACCTTCTCTTCCCACCCTCACTGTCAGTATTTTGATTTTAGCTTTAAATGCACTAGATTTCAGCACAGAAACTGGCAATCCTCACGTGAAGCTGCTTTCTGATTGGATAATTGTCTTGAAAAGCAAAACCCAAATAACTTTTGATTGGATCATGCCTGCCTCATATCTCGGAAAACAGCTCTGGAAAAAAATAAGAGACCACTGCATTTTTTTCCCTGAAATCAGCATCTCTACATGTACTACAGCCATTCCATTCCAGCGTCTGTTGAATTCCAACACAAACACAAAGCTGAGCTACTTCAGTTCTTGCACCAGGAGTGGAATAAAGTCACCCAAGAACAATGTGAAAGACTTGTGGAGAGCATGCCAAGACACATGAAAGCTGTGATTAAAAATAAGGGTTATTACACCAAATATTGATTTCTGAACTCTTCTTAAGTGTAAACATTAGTATTGTTTAGTTTAGTTTTTTGTCATTGTCGTACCAACCAACCTGTGGGTCAGTGGATCTGACCCCTCAACCACTGATGTTTCTTATGTCAAGAGCGGGATTTGGAACCGCCAACCTCTGGATCAGTGGACAAATGCTCTACCAACTGAGCTACTGCCGTCAAATTCAAATGACTTTGATCTTGTTTCTAAATTGCATTGTTTGAGGTCTGAAAACATGTATCTTTGTTGTTATTTTGACCATTTATCATTTTCTGCAGATAAATGCTCTAAACCAGGCATGTCCAAACTATGACCCGTGGACCAAATGTGGCCCTCAGACAAATTTTTCTTGGCCCTCAGGCTTTCAAGTTAATTGGCCCAAATTACCTTGAGCAGAACTTTTGACTGCAAGTTTTTTTGAAAATCTACCTTGATAAGACAATATTTAATATTTATTGTGTGGTTTTGAGAATCTTAGCATGAATAAAGGACTGATCGCTCATTCTAACGTGTTAAACATGCATATATTTCAATTATTGACTGTACTGAGCACCAGTCTATGACCCTCGATCGGCCCTCTGCTTTGTCTGTGTTTAGATATGTGGCCCTTGATGAAAAAAGTTTGGACACCCCTGCTCTAAACGATATTTTATTTGGAATTTGGGGGAAATGTTGTAGTTTATAGACTCAAACAAAAATGTTCCTTTTGCCCAAAAATCAGAAAAAAAATGATAATTTTGCAGTGGTCTCTTATTTGTTTTTTTCCAGAGCTGTACATAGGATCCAATGAAAAAACGCTTTTGGCTGCACCTGAGAGGCTTGTATCAGTTTGATGCAGCCCCTATGAAGTATCAAAAGTACTACAGATGACGCATTTGTATTGGTCTTCCCTGCTCTTTTGACCCCAATTTGCCTGTCTGTCTCTGGGGGCACCTAGTTTATCTCCTCCCTCCTCCCTCCCCTCCTCTCCTCCCTGCCTTCCTTCCTTTCCCGAGCCCGGCACAGATCTGGCAGCGCCGGTCTCTCCATGCAGGTTGTCTCAGTCATTAGCTGACATGTTGATACCATCACAGACACCTGTTCTTTCCCTCCATTTCTCCTCCCTCTCATCCCTTCTCGTCCACCGCCTCTCCTCCTGCGTCTTATCAGTCCGGCAAGTCTACAGAGAGCAAATTAGACCGGCTAAATTAAGCCACGCGCACACAAACACACACGCGAGGAAGGCGAAATGCACCAAAACTCAGGGAGAGCTTTGAAAAACGGCGATTAAATAAAGTGATAAGAGTCGGATTCTGTTGTGGATGTACACGCGTGATTATTTGACCAGAGGAGATACAGTGCACCATGAGGAGAGGATCTGAGAGCTGGAGATAAGAAGGGGGATGTCTGTACTTTAAACTCAACATTGGAAATAATGAGCAAAATGAACCCGAGTATTGCACTTAATCCAGCTATGTGGACCATTCTGAAGAAGACGGCGTGTATCAGAGTTTAGATAAGTGCTGGGAAAGTACAGGTACACAAGTTTTAATGCATGGAATTCAATCAAAAAACATGGAGATTGAATTGGGACTAGTGTTGTTGCAATACTTAAATTTCAAACTCAGGCATACCCGGGCGCAGTAATGTGCAGCCCAGTGTTCCTAATAACAGGATGGGTTAAATGCAGAGGACAAATTTCTCCCAAGGGAGACAATAAAGGCTTATCTTATCAGACCCCCCAGGATTTCGCGGGCATTTTTTGTGATTGTTGCGGGCTAAAATGCCTGAATTTGCGGGAGCTTCTCCAAAAAGTTGCGATGAAAGTTGCGGTGTTTTTAAGGTTTTTGTTGCGGGAGGAAGTGAAAGTTGCGATAAATAGTTGCGATTTTCGCTTTTTGTCATTAAAATTGAGTAATATTTTGAATACTGAGTTATTACTGACAAAGAATAATACAAAGACACAGAGATCACAGATATGGTCCTAAAACAACCTTACCAACATCGAAAATAAATTACTACTAGGAGGGGAACTGTTTGGCGCGGCCTTTTGCTGTTATTTTTGTGGGCAAATGGCGCTGCAGACATGTTTCTTTGCCATTAGAAGCCGTGTCTCAATTCCCAGAGCGCGCGGCTCGGGGCGTGGCCCGAAGGGCATGTGCGTCACACATTTCGACAGTACACCGGCGCGACGACTGCTGTCCCACTTCTTTTTTGTCCCATGCGCAGTTAACACGCGGTCCGAAGACTGCAGTTGTTAAGCGGTCCGCGGACTGCAGTCGGGGCTGAGCAAGTGTGCACCTCCTTGACTGCAGTCTGAGCCCCCTTCGGGCCGCGCTCCGAGCTGTGCGCTCTGGGAACTGGGACACGGCCGCAGTTTCGTTTGTCACATGGAAGTAAAGCAGAATGTTACGGCTTCCAAACTCAAACCTTTTAGCCGCTGAGAATATGAGGTTGGATCCTATGGCTCGCAGATTTGTGACGCGCAAAGAGGAGGCTATGGTGACAGATACGCTGAGATCCAGATATGCGTTTTGTGCATTTATAACAAAAAGAGCGCGCACAGTTATGACAGCGCAGCAGGATGAAATGGAACTCATGAAAACCAGCAGGATGAACAGATTCACGTGAAAGATGAATGAATGGTTTGCGGTCAACAAAAAATACGGCTACACCCCAACCCTGACTCTCTCCTGTGTGACAGGTGAGCGCGCGCTTTTACACGTACACACTTCCGTACGTGCACACACCCACACTCACGTGACCCACCGCCTCTGCCGCACACACACACAAACGCACCGTGCACCTCATCTCAGTTATGTCTCCTACACAGAAGGAAGTTGGTCGGCGGTCAATACGTCGCCGATGATTGGTCAAAATTAGTAAAAATTGCGGAAAAGTTGCGGTGATTGGTCAGAATTGCAACACCGCCCTGAATTTGCGGGGATTGGCTGAAGTTGCGTTGAAGTTGCAAATCGCAACATCGCGAATTCCTGGAGGGTCTGTCTTATAAACTCAATTCTGATACACAATATTGATTCCACAATGACAATAAAAACACATGTTATTTACACAATATAGAATGTCATTTTCAACATTAAATCATAGCACTTTTTTTCTATTACAGTGCAGACTTATCTTTGTAATCTCACCGTGTACTAGTATACTGCATACTAGTCTACACTTCTGGCAAAAAATAAGAGACAACTGGATTTTTTTTTTCTGAAATCAGCATCTCTACATGTATTACAGCCATTCCATTCCAGCATCTGTTGAATTCCAACACAAACACAAAGATGAGCCTCTTCAGTTCTTGCACCAGGAGTGGAATAAAGTCACCCAAGAACAATGTGAAAGACTTGTGGAGAGCATGCCATGAAAGCTGTGATGAAAAATATTACACCAAATATTGATTTCTGAACTCTTCTTAAGTGTAAACATTAGTATTATGTTGTTTTAAAATGAATTTGATCTTGTTTCTTTGCATTGTTTGAGGTCTGAAAACATGTATCTTTTTTGTTATTTTGACCATTTGTCATTTTCTGCAAATAAATGCTCTAAATGATAATATTTTATTTGGAATTTGGGGGAAATGTTGTCAGTAGTTTATAGACTCAAACAAAAATGTTCCTTTTGCCCAAACACATACCTATAAGTAGTAAAATCTGAAAAAAAAAAGATAATTTTGCCATGGTCTCTTATTTTTTTTCCACAGCTGTATGTTGTCTCATACTTGTTCTGATACAGCTCAAGATCATTCTAAAGCTGTTCAGTAAAGGTTAATTTCTATCCTTTGACTTTTTTTTAGAATTGATAATTGATCAAATGAGTATCTAGTTTCAATACTAGTTTTAGTAGATTTTTTATACTTTTGACAACCCTAATTGGGCCAAAAAATGTAAATATATTGTGTGACATCATAACAGTTCAAATAAACATGCAAGTTCAAATGTATTAGTAAATAGATAGGAAACTTCGACTTAGACTTGATCCACAAGGGAAATTGTTTTGGGTACAGTAGCTCACTCATCGAATATAATATATAACAGAGAGTAAAAGTGGAATATCAACCAAAGAGCAATAGACCAGTCAGATAAGACATAATTATTAAAATAATGATAATAAATATATACACTCAACAAAAATATAAACGCAACACTTTTGTTTTTGCTCCCATTTTTCCTGAGATGGACCCAAAGATCCAAAATTCACTCCAGATACACAACATTACCATTTCTCTCAAACATTGTTCACAAATCTGTCCAAATGTGTGACAGCGAGCACCTCTGCCCCGCCGAGACAATCCACCCCACCTCACAGGTGCGCCACATCAAGATGCCGATCCGACATCATGACCAGTGCACAGGTGCGCCCCAGACTGCCCACAATAAAAGGCCACCCCGAAATGTGCATTTTTTTTTTGCTTTATTGGGGGTCTGGGGACTCAGAACCAGTCAGTATCTGGTGTGACCACCATTTGCCTCATGCAGTGCAACACATGACTTCGCATAGAGTTTATCAGATTGTCAATTGTGGCCTGTGGAATGTTGGTCCACTCCTCTTCAAAGGCTGTTATGGACGAAGAACACAGGTGCATTTTATTGATGGCATTTTGAATGCACAGAGATACCGTGATGAGATCCTGAGGCCCATTGTTGTGCCATACATCCATGAACATCACCTCATGTTTCAGCAAGATAATGCACGGCCCCATGTTGCAAGGATCTGTACACAATTCTTGGAAGCTAAAAATGTCCCAGTTCTTGCAAGGCCAGCATACTCACCGGACATGTCACCCATTGAGCATGTTTGGGATGTGCTTGACCGGCGTATACGACAGTGTGTACCAGCTCCCACTAATATCCAGCAACTTCGCACAGCCATTGAAGAGGAGTGGACCAACATTCCACAGGCCACAATTGACAATCTGATAAACTCTATGCGAAGAAGATGTGTTGCACTGCATGAGGCAAATGGTGGTCACACCAGATACTGACTGGTTCTGAGTCCCCAGACCCCCAATAAAGCAAAAAAAAAAAAAAATGCACATTTCGGGGTGGCCTTTTATTGTGGGCAGTCTGGGGCGCACCTGTGCACTGGTCATGATGTCAGATCGGCATCTTGATGTGGCGCACCTGTGAGGTGGGATGGATTATCTCAGCAAAGCAGAAGTGCTCACTATCACACATTTAGACAGATTTGTGAACAATGTTTGAGAGAAATGGTAATATTGTGTGTCTGGAATGAATTTTAGATCTTTAAGTCCATCTCATGAAAAATGGGAGCAAAAACAAAAGTGTTGCGTTTATATTTTTGTTGAGTATATGTACAAATCAAAATTAAATAGAAAAGTAGTAATAAAATTTAAAATACAATAAGATGTCTAATCCCAGCTATATACAGTTGTAAGGAGTATTATCTGATTTTTTTTTTTTTTTTTTAATTGGATTTTATTATCGGATTGTACCCGTGGATTCACCCGTCCTCTGACATACAGCTCCTACATGATCATTACATTGTTAACGGTGCACTGTGTACCTTTTCAGGTAAGTCTGCTTGACTCCACGGAGATGTTATTGCTTAGTTATTGCCCAAAAGCACCTTAAAAACATGGCTTCTTACTGAGCAGGGTTGCCTCTGCACAGATCTGACCTGTAACTTGTCCTGGTGGTGCCATCCGCTTGTCTCCATGGTGATAGACAGATTTATTGCTATAACTGTGGATACAAGCAGGTGGTTGACCCTTTGATTTAATAAAGGTCAAACAATTCCTCAACAGACTGCAAAGGGCAATGCATTTATCTACAGCTTGTGACCACTTTCTGAACTCTCAACATGTTACACCGAGCTCTATCATAGACAAAAAAACGCGTCTTTTCAGTTTTCAGACTACAGCGAACATCAATACTACTTATTGATTTTGATACTTTGCAGCTGATGTTGATGTAATGCCAACAAAAGCACTGCTCTGTCTGAAGCTCTGTCACAAAAGTTAGACTAAGCTTTGTTTTAACACAGTATGACCAGAAAGAGCTGACTTGGTTGGTGAGCGGATTTGTGCTTTGCCCTAACACATACCTATAAGTAGTAAAATCAGAAAAACTGATCATTTTGCAGTGGTCTCTTATTCTCTTTCCAGAGTTGGAGAACACCCCCAGCATGATGTAACTGCAAAGTAAATGCATTCTCACTATACCCTGAAGGTGTACTTTGAGAACTTATAGAATAAACCATGTATTTGTACAATTGGTCTCACATGTTCATTTTGCCAGTGAACATTAAGCTGTGCAAGAAGTAAATACTCGCTATGGACCACTGGATTCAAGTGAAGTCATTATTCCAGCGCTAAATCACCTTGTAAATGAATGGATGTGTCAGAAGCTCTCGCTGCAGTGTGAGGGGAGCCTAAAGAGCTATGAGCCAATCAACAGCTCCAAATGAAGTAAGGTGAGTTGTTGTGGGCTCAAATTTCCTAAGGGGCCTGGTTCATTCTGTCTAAATACCTGCAGACAAACTTATGACTGTGATAGGAACCTTGCTAGTTCTGATTGAGTTTTAAAGGCAAATTAACGTTTTTTTACAATCTGAGCCTTCTTTCAGCAATAAAACAAGTAGTTTTACTCACCCATAGCATTTTTCTGTCAATTGGAGCAGTATCGCAGAACTTATGTTGAGCCGTTCTGTTCTAGTAATGATCCCGTATCCGTTAACGGGGCTCGTATCATATGCTCGGGGCATTACCTTGCGGTGTCCAAATAACACAAACTTTAGCACTTTTCAAATCATAGAAGCCCGATGTCTTAATGTAAGATTTCGTTTGAAGCAAAAGTGGCCTGTAATCCGAGATTTAGCCATAGTTTCGAGTAGATGAGGACGCCAGTGCGCATGCGCGGACTGCTCCCGGGACCCAAACATGAAACGCAAAGCTGAAAACTATGGATAAATCTCGGATTACAGGCCACTTTTGCTTCAAACGAAATCTTACATTAAGACATCGGGCTTCTATGATTTGAAAAGTGCTAAAGTTTGTGTTATTTGGAGACCGCAAAGTAATGCCCCGAATACTCATGCTAACGGATACGCTACAACATAACTTTCTTCAAACAGCTCCAAATGACACCAACGTGATATGGGTGAGTCAAACGACTTGTTTTATTACCGAAAGAAGGCTCAGATTGTAAAATAACGTTACTTTTCCTTTAAGTAAGCATCAAAGAAATAAAATGTGATGGGACTAAAGTATTGCTGTCGTGACTAAGAAGGGGTCAATGTGTAACACTTTGTAATAAGTATTAGCCTTAAATGTGTGTAGAATCCCTCAGTCGTCCAGGTAGAATCCATGGCATCCATCGTCCAGGTAGAAATTAAATTTGTCAACTGGACAAAAGTTTATTTGGTGGACCAAATAAACGTATGTCCAGCTGACAAATTGAGTTTCTTCTTTTGCTTTTAGCCTTAAAGGAACATTGGGTCCATCAAATGCTTTTCTCCATAGAGATGTTATTGGTTTATCCAGAATGTTTCAAAGTATGGCATTAAAGCATTGTATTATCATGAAGACCAAACCAGAGCAAGTTACGAGTCAGATCTGTGGAGAACCAACTCCTTGAGCTGTAAAACCACCTGAATAAATGTAAGACAACACTGTTAAATGTCATACCATGGAACATTCCAGGCAATAACATATCCATAGAAACAAGCAGGTGCAAAACACACAACCAAAAAGTTACACAGTGCACCTTTAATAAAGCATGAAGAAAGACTTAAAGGAAAAGTAACGTTATTTTACAATCTGAGCCTTCTTTCGGTAATAAAGCAAGTCGTTTGACTCACCCATATCACGTTCGTGTCATTTGGAGCTGTTTGAAGAAAGTTATGTTGTAGCGTATCCGTTAGCATTTGTATTCGGGGCATTACTTTGCGGTGTCCAAATAACACAAACTTTAGCACTTTTCAAATCATAGAAGCCCGATGTCTTAATGTAAGATTTCGTTTGAAGCAAAAGTGGCCTGTAATCCGAGATTTATCCATAGTTTTCAGCTTTGCGTTTCATGTTTGGGTCCCGGGAGCAGTCCGCGCATGCGCACTGGCGTCGTCATCTACTCGAAACTATGGCTAAATCTCGGATTACAGGCCACTTTTGACCACACGAAATCGTAGACTAAAGACATCGGGCTTCTATGATTTGAAAAGTGCTAAAGTTTGTGTTATTTGGACACCGCAAAGTAATGCCCCGAGCATATGATACAGCACCATGTTAACGGATACGGGATCATTACTAGAACAGAACGGCTCAACATAAGTTCTGCGATACTGCTCCAATTGACAGAAAAATGCTATGGGTGAGTAAAACTACTTGTTTTATTGCCGAAAGAAGGCTCAGATTGTAAAAAAACGTTAATTTGCCTTTAAAGAGGAGTATGCAAAAATAAACTTTGTGGAGCTTTCTACCACGTTATAATGTTATTCCTTTCTCCAAAATGCCTGAAGAGGGTTTTGTAAACAATGCATGCTTGACTAATCTAGCGATCTCTCTCTCACCCTATTCGTATCCTCCTTATGGTTAGCTGTTCGATTGTGTCCAATGTTCAAGTGATGTATAATGGCTTATAAGCCTACGCCACCCGTGCTCCCACATGACAATTCTCCAGTCTCCATAAATATATAAAACAGGATATAAAACAATGCACTACAATGAAATGGATGCTGATTGTGTTGTGATAGCACGAGAGAGGACTATAGCATTTTCAAAACAATAAAAGGTAACATGGTGATCTAAATATGTTATGTTATCATTTAATACCCCCTTTTTAATAAGACGATGAATTAATACCATGACCCTAATAAAGTAGTTACTAAGTCTGAATCATTCATAATGAACTATGGACTTATTTCTTCTCGCTTTATTAAAAAGGGGTATTACATTTTGCATGGGGTTTTAACTGCTAACACATGACATACAGCTCTGGAAAAAAAATAAGACACACTGCAAAATTATCACTTTTTCTGATTTTACGACTTATAGGTATGTGTTTGGGCAAAAGGAACATTTTTGTCTATAAACTACTAACATTTCCTCCAAATTCCAAAAGTAAAAATAAAAATGTATTTGCAGAAAATGACAAATGGTCAAAATAACAAAAAAGATACATGTTTTCAGGCCTCAAACAATGCAAAGAAACAAGATCAAATTCATTTTAAAACAACATAATACTAATGTTTACACTTAAGAAGAGTTCAGAAATCAATATTTGGTGCAAAAACCCTTATTTTTAATCACAGCTTTCATGCGTCTTGTCATGCTCTCCACAAGTCTTTCACATTGTTCTTGGGTGACTTTATTCCACTCCTGGTGCACGAACTGAAGTAGCTCAGCTTTGTGTTTGTGTTGGAATTCAACAGACGCTGGAATGGAATGGCTGTAATACATGTAGAGATGCTGATTTCAGAAAAAAATGCTGTGGTTTCTTATTTTTTTCCACAGCTGTATATATTCTTCTCCATTCATTCTCATATTCTTCTCCACTCATACTGGGTCCATGTCTAAAAGTACCTCCAACGTCAATAAAGGTTTGATCTGATATATACCCTTTGTTTGGTTTCTCAGTATCTATAAGCAACAGTTCTATTTAAGCGAGTGAAGTAGTGTGTCCTGACAAGCTCTACAGCAGATGCCATTATAACATCCTTCCATATGTTTTCTATACGTGCTTTGATGCTACCCTTTTCACATAAATGAAGGTTGACATTTTAAAGCAATGGCATAATCAAATTCTTATTCAGTGACTTGTTCCTCACTGGATCCAAGCATGTATTGAAAACAGCCCTAGTATGAATCATATGACTGGAAATAGATCCCAATATGTGTCTGATTCTCTATCCCACCCTATATTACACTGTTGTTCTGTCTTTTCCCCAGTACAAGAGAATGTTAAGGCTGCATTTAGACTTTAAAGGTCCTATATTATGCAAAATTGACTCTTGTGAGGTTTAACCCGTGTTTTAATGTTATTTATTACCTCTTCAGAAACATGCCTGGAGTTGTGTTTTGTTTCATTCACACATGTTTGAGTCATTTATTAGTTTATCTCCAAAACCTGTCTACATCTCCAAAGCTCAAAATGCTCTTTTCAACCTTGCGATATCATGGAGCGGTAGTTTTCAAGTTGGCCCTTTGTTCAGTAGATTGGCAATTCCAACTGATATTGTCCAAACGATTATAGTGAAGGTGTATTGTACTGGCGGCACGGTAGTGTGACGCACACAAAATGTGCTGTCACATTTTATGTTATTTTGTAATTTGGCTATTTGTATTTTTTTCTGAGCTCCTTGCTGATAAATGCACTGAATCATTTCTGTTTACTGTTGAGGTAATCTTGCACTTCCGGGGTGTGCCAGAAGGTGGCAGTGTAGTGAGTGAGTCGCGGGTCTCCCAGCCAGAGCCCTTCTTGAAAAGTTCAGGGCCGCTCCTCTTCATACAATGAAGCGAGGCTGCACTGAACCAAGCTCACTGCCTGTCGTGTCTTTATTTTTCCTGTTTATTCAGGTAATCTAATGTAAAACACTTACAAAATCGTTACAAGTGAACTGTATATTATTTTGGTTGTTTGGAGCCGATGATAACGTGGGTTTTATAAAAACGGTAGCTGTTAAAAGTTCTGCTAGTCTCCGCAAGGAAAGCACGAGGTTTTGTAATGGCGGCACACCTCCACAACTTGAACTCTCATGTGTGATAAGTATCAGGGCTCTCAAGTTTTGAGCGGGGTCGTGCGTGTGACTGTAATTTCCGAGGACGGGGGGGGGGGTGTGTGTGTGCGAGTGAACAATTTTTGGCGCTTGAATTGCGTGAGAAATGCCGTGTGAGCGTGTGAACACGTCGAATTGCGTGTTGAGAGCCCTGTTGGTCTAAAGAGCAAACTTAAACTACAAAGCAACTAATGAGAGTTCTATAAATGAAGTTATTACCTGATGGTTCTCAGTTTGTTTTATCATCACCACACTGAGAGGGGCGGGGAGGAGGGAGCGGGACATTTTTAACGGATTCATGTAAGAGTCTGGTCAATGCACCGGGCCCGCGGCTCACCGCGACTCACCATGGGCAGTTCGGCTCTGGGCCGCGCGTATTCCGCGCGTAAGCCGTCGGGGGGGACACGTTAAGCACAGACGGAGACACCGGGACCGGAGTCGGTGCGTCTCAGAGGAGACGTGGCACCGGGACTGAGGCTCAGGACGTGCCCGGGGGACGGCGAGCAGACGCGCCGTCCCCCCCTCCCCCTGTTCCCCCTGCTCGGGGGAGCAGGGGGAGGGGGCGGCGCTGAAAACGCGCGGAGCCTGCATAAACTAAGCCACACAGACCGATTTTCTGGGCACAAAAAAACAAACACTAATCAGCGTGAGAAATGCCATGTGTGGCGTGTGCGCGTGTGAATACGTCGAATTGCGTGTGTCACACTCTCAATGCGTGAGCCTTGAGAGCCCTGAGTATGTAGCATCCCGGACTGTACTGTATTGTATTGTTTGGATATCAGTTTTTGATTCATAGTTGAGGTAAATTAGTTATGTACAAGACAGTTAATCTTATTTTTGCAAATATAAAATGTGTACATGTGCAAGCCAAACTCTACCAAAGTGAATATTACTTCATATTTAAGTAACAAACTTAGCTTGCTTATTGTATGGAAATATACAGATGTGCATGTGTTTCGGTGATTAGACGGTACATGAACTAAAACCAAATGCGATCAGATTATAGCAAAGTTGTGGTAAAATTGATTGTAATTAGTAGGCCAAAGTGGAATATTGAAATCAATTGTAAAATGTAAATTTTATTATTTTGTAATTATATACAATGAAGCGAGGCTGCACTGAACCAAGCTCACTGCCTGTCGTGTCTTTATTTTTCCTGTTTGTTCAGGGTTTTCTTCTGTGCGGGTCTGCCCCCTAGACCGGACCCGTAACAGTAGCAGAGTGGTTAGCGCTCTTGCTTCACAGCAAGAAGGTTCCGGGTTCGATCCCCGGGTCGCCCAGGCCTTTCTGTGTGTGTTCTGGGTGGAGTTTGCATGCATGGTCTGGGTTCGATCCCCGGGTCGCCCGAGCCTTTCTGTGTGGAGTTTGCATGTTCTCCCCGTGTCTGGGTGGGTTTTCTCCGGGCACTCCGGTTTCCCCCACCAACCCAAAAAACATGCACCATAGGTACCTCCAGCTTAGGTCCTGACCAAGCCGAAGCAAGAAGATCATGGAGATGGTCCCCGGGCGCAGAAATGTGCTGCCCACTTCTCCTAATATATGTATATATATATATATATAGGATGGGTTAAAATGCAGAGAAGAATTTCTCCAGTGTGAGATCAATAAAGTTCACTTCTTCTTCTTCTTCTTAAAAACACAGTGGAATATTATCACATGACATCACGAGGTGGAACAGAATATTTTTCTATTGGGCCTAAAATGCAGGGTTTGTGTGAATGGGAAAAAAAACAAAAAAACACTCCGGTTATATTTTCAATGACAAAACGGCATTATAACATAGATATTAGGGCTGGGCGGTATACCGGTTCATATCGAATACCGGTGTTTTTTTTTGTTTGTTTGTTTGTTTTTTTTAGGATAGGAATTTTTCATATACCCCAAAACCGTTGAGTGTGTGCGCGTACAAAACTACCCTCCACGGACTGCAAGGCTGTTGCGGAAATGGGACAGGTCCAGCCCACGAAGCCGCTCCCAAGACACGCTGCTAACGCTAATGCTAACAATACGCACCATGCAAATTACGCACACGGATAAATAACCCTCGAATTGGGACACGGCTACAGTGTGTGTTGAGCGGTAAACAACATGGACGTTGTTGTTAGAAACAGAATACCGAAAAGAGGAGCCGTGTCAGTCTTGTGGAAGTACTTCAGCTTTAAAAAATTGCCACTAATCAAACAACCATATTCTGTAAATGTTGTCGGGCTTAAAGTTGTAGCCGCAGGAGGAGACACAAGCAATTTGCTTCACCACCTCCGTCACAAACATGTCCTGGAATATGAAGAATGCATGAAACTATGATCTGCATCCTCTTCCACGTCTGCAGGGAACGTTCAAGTTGGCACTGCAACACAAAACGCCACTCAGGCGTCACTCAAAGACGCGTTTGCTAAGGGGACTGCCTACGACAAGAAAAGCAAACGGTGGAACGATATTACCAGCATTATTACTGTCCACTTCACCAAAGACATGGTACCACTTAGTCCTGTTGAGAAAGAGCTTCAAGGAGATGATTAAAGCACTTGATCCAGATATGTTTTACCAAGTCAAATTTACTGCAGCAATTATTAAGTAATAGTTTAGAGAATAATTATAGTAAAGTAATTATTCTCTAAATTATTAGAAAATGGGGTTAACACCTAGTCATGGATGAAAAAAAAAACAAACATTAAATACTGTGACACTGATATAATTTTGAAAAATAATGTGATATAAATTTTTGGTCATACCACCCAGCTCTAATAGATATATATAGCATATTCTTTTCTTAAATCATATTTATTCATTTATTTTATTTATTATTTTTATTTATTTGTTTATTTGGAAGGGACAATGCATATTAATGAACGCACAATTTGTATAAGATCACACAAACCGACATAAATATGCCGGATTTAGCACAGTGCTAATTTCCATCCGCAGTCCCAGACATAAAGATATAGCATACAATAGAAAATATGTTGCAGTTGCAGACATTAAACAATTTAGTACATGTGTTATGATCACAAACATAAAAACGATTTAGTATCTATACAATAGTAGCATATATTTGACAGTGTGTGCGTTATGTCTCCATGGTAACTGATTAACTTTCCACTTATAAATACATGCACAGCACCCCCATCGTGATGTCAAGTATCAATCCCAAAGAACCCGCAGTGATCCAAATACTAGTGGCTACTCTTTTAGCTTTATTTATCTCCTTTTATATTGTGGAATGGAGGAAACATCTTAAAATCTGAATCTGTCTTTCTTTTTTGTACTTTCAGACAGAATGACAAAGCTAATCTTCATATCAGTTCCTCTGACAGCTTTGGAAGAGGACTTGCATGCTTCCTCCCTCCTTTCTCCTGCTTCCTCATCTCTTCCTCCATTGTCTCCTTCTTCCTCATCTCCTCTATTGTCAAATGGACATGTGAGAACAACACCGCTGCATAATACATTTTGGCATCTCCTGACAGTGTTGCTAGATTCAACCTTTTTTTCCCTATTCTGTTATCTACCGCTATCTCTTTGTTATGCTAAGTCTTCTACCTTTGGGTATTCTCCTTCAACCTATTAAAAATACATTACCAGTCATCAAATACTGTATATGAAGCAACATGTATGGAATTATGTAGCAAAGAAAAAAGTTTAAAGGGCCCATGGGTCATTCCAGAATTAGAGGACATTTTGGCTTTAAAATTCTTGAAAAATAAACCTTCACTTTTCTGATTTTCTGCTACATATTCATCAATAATAGGTAATAAACTTAAATTAAATGCTTGATTAGCTCAGCTGACGGTCAATGGTAAATTTTTTATTATATGATTTATTTGGTTTATTTATTTATTTACTCTAATCACAGTAACAGGGTTGCAGGTAACAGGGTTGCAAAATTGCACTAATGTTAGCTTTATCTCAGGAATAGAAGCTAGCTGTTTAGCTAGCTGTTATTACTAATCAAGAGGAAAAACTTATTTATGCAAATACGTAAAGGAAAAAAATTATAAAAATTGTCTTATTCTGATCATTTGCATAACAGGGTTGCATGAGGTAGAGTGAGACATTCAAGGCTAACTATGTTATAAAAATATGAAAAATAGAAGAGAAGATAAACCTTTGCTCTACCTATTCTTTTGGAAAACTGTTTGATGATGTCAAGTCCAGGGCATCATGTGGTTCTGCTTTCTTCTTCTTCTACCAGACTAAAAATGTTCTGGTAACAGGGTTGCGTGCATGTTGTGGGACACATGTTCCATGAATAATAATTATTATTTGAAATATTATGTCTATTAAAACAAATGTTCCCACAGTTACAAGAGATGGCAATGAAACAAATTATAGAAAAAAACAAGAAATTTCAATTCAATTTTAACTGTTTTATTTGAGATTCAATTTGGCCATTAGAGGGGTGGTACAAGTGGAAAATGGCATTTTGGGGGATACTCTAGACTTATTTGGTATTTTAAACAATATTTTCAAGCATTCTTTTCTCTTAGTTTTTTTAGATTTGGTCTCAGGACAAGTAAATTCACTCAGAAACTGTATGTTTTAGTATTTTGTATGTGGATTATTTAATATTTGATGGGTGGGACGTAAAATGTCCTCCAATTCTGGAATGACCCCCATATTATGCTATATTCTGATCTGTTATAATGTTTTTACTCATCACAAACATACCTGGAATTGTGTTTTGTTTCATTCACACATATGAATGCATATTTAACTTGAAAACTATACACATCACAAGGTAGAACAGAGCATTTTGAGCTTTGGAGATGTAGACAGGCTAATAAGAAAGGATTACTCAAACGTGTGAACTAAACAAAACAAAACACAACTGTAGTTATGTTTTTGAGGAGGTAACAATGTTCTAATGTGACTTACAGCTCACAAGAGGCAATTTTGCATAATACAGGACCTTTAACAACTCGTTTAGATTTTGATTTTAAAGTCCCCAGAGTGTCCACCCTTTCATTAGTGAGGTTCATGATTCAGTCACTTCAAATGGTTTTCACTTCAGAGTTGTATTCAGAGTTGTATGCCTTGTCAGGGTTCATTAGTGCAGTGTTTCCAAACCTTTTTTGTCTTGTGTACCCCCTGAGCCTTTTTGTCATACCTCGAGTACCCCCTCACTCATACGTGTTGATAATTCTCCAAAAGTAGAACGTGACACAACGGATTATTAAATGAAAATCATTTTATTTCATCTCCTTAATCTCCTCAGGCATTTTCTCTCTTTTCTTTAACTCAAATTTACTCAAATTAGAATTTAAAAATTCAAAAAAAATCTCCCCCTACGCCTGGCAGCGAGTGCCGAGTACCCCCTGCAGTGTGCTTGCGTACCCCTAGGGGTACTTGTACCCCTGGTTGGGAAACACTGCATTAGTGCGTGTGCAAAGCAGCAATTAAACCAAAGGGTGGCCATTTTGAAGAATCTAAAATATAAAACATATTATGGTAACTACATTTCATATGGGTTAATTAATCATAAATCATTACCACAATTTCTTTCACTAACATACTCTGTTTTAATCTGCATAAAAACTGCTAATCCCATAGTTTGGATCTGTACACACATGTTCTGAAATGTGATTCTTGTATTCATGTTCCAGCCTTTGTGTCAATTTTTTTTAGATGTGTTTAAAATGTGAATCCTTTGGGGAAATAAACAACAACCATAAATCACAAATTTAATCACAAATCGCAATGCTTGTCAGAAAAATCGCTATCTGAAAAAACATTAAAGGTGCATTTTCTGGTGGAAGGTCCATCAGATGCTTTTATTCATTGTTTTGTCTGGAATGTTTCACAGTATGTTATTATTTATTTATTTGTTTGGTTGTTTGTTTGTTTAAAACAAGGACGGTGCACAGAAAGTCCTTGGGCAGGTACATAATAGAAAACACAAGAAACTGTTTACATGAGACCAACTCGAACAACATTTGATCAGTAACTGTGTCTCCTTAAAATAACCACTATCCAAAACCTTAAACTTTTCTAGCTTCATGGAGCCACGCTTTTTTTTTTTTTTTTTTTTTTTTAAGGTATTTTAAGCAATAAAACCACCGGTAATTTAATAAATGTAATGTAGAGCTGTTTAATGTTCCAGGTAGAACTATGTAAATGTATGTATGGATAGAGGGGGGACTTACCAGTATGGAGTAGCTGATTTTGAAGCCAGGTTTAGCCACAAAGTAGTCATTGGACTTGAAGGTGACTCTCAGGACGTTGCTCTTGGAGTTGAGAGTAGACGGAGATCTTTGTCCACACCAGCGCCCCCAGATGATGGAGGCCGCCTTGGTCACGTCCTCAACCTCCACGTAGTCGTTACTGTAATCACGCACAAGGGGAAAAGTTATGGCTTTGTTATTAGATTTTATTTATACTAAAATAGCTGTATGCGTGAAAAGTCCCTCAGTCGTCCAGGTAGAATCCATGATAAAATAGCTGTAGTTGCCTTGGGGCAGACTGCAGAGACATGGCTGCAATTATGTGCAAAATGGTATCTCCGACAAGCACAGTAAAGCATCATGACTGGGCATGTTGAGATCATGTTAGACTTTAATGAGTGTGTGAAACTAAATAACGAGGTGGGCAATATTATTATATACCTCTGCATTATTAGTCTGTCTACATCTCCAAAGCTCAAAATGCTCTCTTCCACCTTGTGATGTCAGCTACCTTTTACCTTTAGCTCAGCAGAGATTGGCAGTTATACAAGTGAAGGTGTATAGAGTTTAAAAGCACAGTGGAGCACTTTCTGTATTACCACGTAACATCACAATAACTCTCAAAATAACTCTCAAAAAGAATCATATGGGCCCTTTAAATACTGCTCTGGAAAAAAATAAGAGACCACTGCGAAATGATCTTTTTTTTTTATTTTATTTTACTACTTATAGGTATGTGTTTGGGCAAAAGGAACATTTTTGTTTGAGTCTATAAACTACTGACAACATTTCCCCTAAATTCCAAATAAAAATATTATTGTTTAGAGCATTTATTTGCAGAAAATGACAAATGGTCAAAATAACAAAAAAGATACATGTTTTCAGGCCTCAAACAATGCAAAGAAACAAGATCAAATTCATTTTAAAACAACATAATACTAATGTTTACACTTAAGAAGAGTTCAGAAATCGATATTTGGTGCAATAACCAATATTTTTAATCACAGCTTTCATGCGTCTTGGCATGCTCTCCACAAGTCTTTCACATTGTCCTTGGGGGATTTTATTCCACTCCTGGTGCAAGAACTGAAGTAGCTCAGCTTTGTGTTTGTGTTGGAATTCAACAGACGCTGGAATGGAATGGCTGTAATACATGTAGAGATGCTGATTTCAGAAAAAAATGCAGTGGTCTCTTATTTTTTTCCGGAGCTGTCATTCGTTGATGCCTCTATTTGGTTTGCACGCCTTCAAAACAAGATTCACGATATTCTGTTTTTTTGATAATCTGCACATGCTAGTAACTAACGACGTTCATAAATCAACCTTCATTTTCACACTTTATTCAAATATTTTTCTTGCTTTGTTTCCCACAATAGATAATGACATACTGTAGATCTGCTTCATTCTCACAGCTTTTCAAACTTCTTCATTTTTGCTGCGGCCCTAACAGAAAACATATTGTTTCTGGCTAATGATGTTTTCTCACATACACTCACACCTTTGGTCACTCTTAAGACACTGTTTTGTTTAATTGGACTCTAAATGTATCCAAGGCTGGTCTGCTGTTTACACATTTTGCATATTATTAAAACACAGTGATTTCAATTAGTGGTGACAGTGCCACAGAGAAGTACCAAGCCGTAAACTGACAGGAGACAGAATTTAAAAACCTGCTGTGTGGTACTAAAGCATGTACAAAAGTGTTTTACAAGGATGTATAAGCAAACATTTTCAGGATACAAATGTTAAAATGAGTTAAAAGTGGGACTAACCTATAACTTTTATGAAACTGCGTACATTATGTTGTAATAGCATTTGCTGTTCTGTAGTCAGTTTGTTAATCTATTTTGGTGTAAGTAATTAGCAGATTGTCGTCTTAAAGTGGAACTAAACAATAACAATTTTTCTCTCTTTTTAACTCAACTGTGAAAATGGTGTTTTAGTAACATCGTCTACTGTTCTTAGTCATTTTGTTGGTGGGGATTTCAGTGCAAACTAGATAAATTTGCAGCTTTCTCGTCATAATAATCTAAATCAAAGTGTGCAACATTAGGGAGCCACTGTGATTTCAAGTAGTTGGTGACATCACGTAAACCCTGATTACAAACACCTGACTGCAGGGACGGAGTTTGAAGGGTAGATACTTGTGAGACCAATCACTCTGTTCTTACATCTCCAAACCCCACCTTTCTCACTCTTTTCTTTTGTCCTTCAGGTACTGCCCAGTTTAGCGTTTCTACTTGAAATGTGATTTTGGGCGGAGTTGATGTGTTTAGGCTGCATCCCATTACTCTGTCTTACCCCTTCTTCTTCCCCTACCCCTTTATCTACATCTTTGTCTTTCCCCTCGATACCGAGCTGAGAGGGCTCAGGGTACAAATGTTCACCTAAGAGATGGGACGCCACTCGATTACCGTTTGCTTCATCATCCCTCGCCTCTACCTGAGCTGCTACGTCTACAGAGGCGACAACAAGTGACGCAAACAAACGTAAACAAATGTCATCGGGTACCTCGACAGAAAAACAAGCTTGTTTATACATGAAAGTTTGATGAAAAACGATAACGTTGGCTAAACAAACATCACTACAATTAAAACCGCAACAACAGTTCACTAAATATAACGTAGAACATAAGCATCATAATTGTAAACCTGCTAAACTGTTAATCAATAATTACAACTGCTGAAAATACATTTATGAGACTCCTTGGCTGGTCGATGTGACGCTGCCATCCTGATCCCAAAACCTGCCTGAGCTTGTAGGTGTACCCCTTTGTTTAAGTCTGGTCGAGATTTTACTTCGTTTCAAGGGGTATGTAGCCCTCGGTCGTGGCTCTAGCCCTTGATCAAAATTAGAATCGGGACACCCCTTGCCCTCACGTGAACACGGAAAACCAAGGGGTAGGGGTAAGATGAAGGGGTAAGACAGAGAAATGGGACGCAGCCTTAGTCCCACTTTAAATTGTGGGCTGCCAACCTCCACCTCCATGTTTCAAGGGGTCACCCACCTCTGGTCTGAAACTACACTCAACAAAAATATAAACGCAACACTTTTGTTTTTGCTCCCATTTTTCATGAGATGGACTTAAAGATCTAAAATTCATTCCAGACACACAATATTACCATTTCTCTCAAACATTGTTCACAAATCTGTCTAAATATGTGACAGTGAGCACTTTTGCGTTGCTGAGATAATCCATCCCACCTCACAGGTGTGCCACATCAAGATGCTGATCTGACATCATGATTAGTGCACAGGTGTACCGTATACTGCCCACAATAAAAGGCCACTCTGAAATGTGCAGTTTTGTCTCACAGCAAAATGCCACAGATGTCACAAGCATTGAGGGAGCGTGCAATTGGCATGCTGACAGCAGGAATGTCAACCAGATCTGTTGCTCGTGCATTGAACGTTCATTTCTCCACCATAAGCCGTCTCCAAAGGCGTTTCAGAGAATATGGCAGTACATCCAACCGGCCTCACAACCGCAGACCACGTGTAACCACACCAGCCCAGGACCTCCACATCCAGCAGGTTCACCTCCAAGATCGTCTGAGACCAGCCACTCGGACAGCTGCTGAAACAATTGGTTTGCATAACCAAACAATTTCTGCACAAACTGTCAGAAACCGTCTCAGGGAAGCTCAACTGCATGCTCGTCGTCCTCATCGGGGACTTAACCTGACTCCAGATCGTAGCCGTAACAGACTTGAGAGGGCAAATGCTCACATTCGATGGCGTCTGGCTCGTTGGAGAGGTGTTCTCTTCACGGATGAATCTCGGTTTACATTGTTCAGGGCAGATGGCAGACAGCGTGTGTGGCGTCGTGTGGGTGAGCGCTTTGCTGATGTCAATGTTGTGGATCGAGTGGCCCATGGTGGTGGTGGGGTTATAGTATGGGCAGGCATCTGTTATGGACGAAGAACACAGGTGCATTTTATTGATGGCATTTTGAATGCACAGAGATACTGTGATGAGATCCTGAGGCCCATTGTTGTGCCATACATCCATGAACATCACCTCATGAGTCAGCAAGATAATGCACGGCCCCATGTTGCAAGGATCTGTACACAATTCTTGGAAGCTGAAAATGTCCCAGTTCTTGCATGGCCAGCATACTCACCGGACATGTCACCCATTGAGCATGTTTGGGATGTGCTTGACCGGCGTATACGACAGCGTGTACCAGCTCCCACTAATATCCAGCAACTTCGCACAGCCATTGAAGAGGAGTGGACCAACATTCCACAGGCCACAATTGACAATCTGATAAACTCTATGCGAAGAAGATGTGTTGCACTGCATGAGGCAAATGGTGGTCACACCAGATACTGACTGGTTCTGAGTCCCCAGACCCCCAATAAAGCAAAAAAAAAGAAATGCAAATTTCAGATTGGCCTTTTATTGTGGGCAGTCTAAGGTACACCTGTGCACTAATCATGATGTCAGATCAGCATCTTGATGTGGCACACCTGTGAGGTGGGATGGATTATCTCAGCAAAGCAGAAGTGCTCACTATCACACATTTAGACAGATTTGTGAACAATGTTTGAGAGAAATGGTAATATTGTGTATCTGGAATTAATTATAGATCTTTAAGTCCATCTCATGAAAAATGGGAGCAAAAACAAAAGTGTTGCGTTTATATTTTTGTTGAGTGTATTAGAGGTACCAGTCTGAGGGGGTGGAGTTTTAACTGTTTTTAACTGTTAGACCAATCACACAGTTTGTCATACGTCCAGATCCCCGCCCCCCTCAAGCTCTCCTTTAGTCCTCCAGGCACTGCCCACTTTAACAGCTTGTTTTGATGGACTTTTGGTATTTAGTCCCACTTTAAACTGAAATGTTGCTAATAAAGATGCATGCTTAAAGGCCCAATATTACAGACTCTTCTGAGCTTTAAAGATCCCATGACATGGTACTTCTTGATGCTTTTATATGGCTCCTTAATGGTTCCCTAATACTGTAAATGAATCCTTCTTCAAAATCAAGACTCAGTGCATGAGAAACAGAGATAAGATGAGAAAGAGTCATAAATATCTCTCTCAAACTCTTTATTCTGGGCGTTGTTGCTTGAATGCAAATGAGGAGAAAACAGCTGGCCAATAGTAGAGGGTGGGGGCGTGGCCAAACGCTCCGCTCAGAGCTCAGAGCCCACAGCTGATCCATTTCCTTGTTTTTGCACGGGGGAGAGATTTGAAGCGTTCCATTGAAAAATAAACACATTTCCACATAAAATAAAATTAAACCACTGCTGTTTAAAGGTCCAGAGGCTCAGATAAAGGACTTCCGAGCCTAGAAACACTCGGACGTGCCTCCAGGCAAATAAAAAAACGCATTTCGCATTGCCTAGCGCATTCGCAGTCCAAACTCTCTGGGCGTGATTTACAGAGACGCTGAGTACAGACAGACGGGGGTGGAACTGCATTTGCATTTCTTTTTTCGATCTGACGTCAAGACGTCAGATCGTCAGATCTGACGTCAGGTGCCTTGTTCAAACTCGCCCGTTTGAGCTCTGATTTTTTGTAACGCAGAAAAGGATCGCAAATGCTCAGTTTAGACATTTCACAACTTTTAACCATGGGGGGGCCTAAACAGGGTAGGGGAGCTCACATTAACGTTCAAAAACCTCAGAAAGTGAAAATTTCATGCCATGGGACCTTTAAGCTTTTTATACCTCAAAAACATACCTGGACTTGTTTTGTTTCATTCACACATGTTTGAGTAACCCTTTTGTATTAGTCCTTGTACATCTCGAAAGCTCAAAATGCTTTGTTCCACCTTGTGATGTCATGAGTCATGAGTTTAAAAACACAGTGGAGCACTTCCTGTATTGACTGAAAAAAGAAAAACACAACTCCAGGTATATTTGTGATGAAGAAACAACATTATAATAGAGATCAGAAATTAGCATATGGGCCCTGCAATAGTATTTTTTTATTAGCCTTTAGCTGTGTAGGTCTAAACCAAACTCAAATCAATAATTAATTTGATTATAATTAATAATCAATAATCAATAATAATAATAATAATAATAATAATAATAATAATAATAATAATAATAATAATAATAATCTAATCAAGCCCAAATGATGACAACTTTGAAAATACCCCTAGTCCTAACCTTTATGTAACGGTCATGAAAATGTAAAACAGATATTGACATGCCCACAGAGTACATCCAGTTCTATAAATATTGAAAACCCTCGTCTGCCTCGTCTTAAATGAAGTCCAAGTATCATACACTTGCGATACGCCAAACTAATGAGCAGCATTTGAAGCAGTGTCCAGAGCGGTGGATCTCTCTCCCACTCACACCTCTACCTCCTGCTGCTCCTGCTTTCTACAAAGTGCTTACAAAGTCGCTACAGTTTCATACAGGGATTAAAACGTCTGTTTTTCTCCTCCCCCAACCCTCAAGGACAAACTCCTTCTGATTCTCGCCAAGAAAGCGAACTCCGAGCATCCGTCTTAGTGAAAGTGAGTCCCCCCCTCTGTCTTTATGTGCCTCGTTCAGCTGCTATATAACTGTGTTCTAATGGGCTGAGGAATACACACTACTACAAGACTACTGCACAGTAATGCTGTCAAGATACTAAAGCTTCAAACTCTACTTCAGCACTTAAGAAAAGGCTTGATACTCAATACCAATTTCGATACCTAAATAGTGACAAAAAATAATAAAACCCTTAAAGAAAGCAGTAGTATTTTGTGCTAAAAATTACATTCTGTTCTCTAAGTTATCATGTGGTTCTATACTGGTGTTGATAAAGCTTTTCAAGAAAGGTCAAATTTTGGCTTATTTATTGGATTTTTTAAAATCTATTTACGATACTGGTTTTAGTATTGATTTAGTATGTTTTTTTGTTTGGTTTTGTTTTTAAATACGTTTGACAGTCCTACCGCACAGGGGAAGGAGGACTACCAGCAAATGTAGTAGAACTTTGTAGTACCAGAGCAATATTTACTACAAATACTAGTACTATTACAACTTAAGTTACTCCTGAGCACATTATACTGGAGGATCTTTAGAGCAAAATTAAGAAAAAAACAAAAAACAGAACATACAGGACAAAGGGATTGTTCAAAAGTTGATTTCCCTGTAATGTTCCAGAGTATGGTATTAAACTTCTTTGTCTCTATGAAGCTGTTAATGCCACCAGGTTAAGTTACAGGTCAGATCTGTGTAGTAGAGGCAACTCCACACACAGTAAGAAATCATGTTTTTGTTTTTTCTTTTTTTTTTCTAGCAATAAAAACAAATGTAACTGAATAAATGCAAGATGACCATGTGTAATAGCATTTACATGGAGACAAGAATATGCCAGACCCTTCACCAGAAAAGTTCCATAGTACCTCTTTAGAGAAGAATTGATTTGGTCCTGTTATAGTCCTGGTTTATTTAGGTTTTTTTTAAATTCTTCCATCTGTATCCTTTGTCTGTTACCTGCAAACTCCTTTGGCTGGCCCCTCTAAACTGAAGTTTTTGTCAAACACCAGGTGGATGCGGCTCCCTGGCGGAGACATCAGTTTCCATGACAACAGCAGGTTGCGAGGGTAGGCTTCGGGATAGCGTGGGCTGAAGATGACTCCGGTGAGCTGCGTCACGTTGATGATCTCCTCTCTGCGGTACAAGTCTGTGGTGAGGTGATTGTCTGTTAGTGGCCACAAAGTTAGTCAGTACAAAGTCATAAAAGACATACCAAGAACTAGCACAGGACAATATTTAGTATTTAAAGGTGCACTGTGTAACCTTCTGGTTGGGAGTCTGTCACCTGCTTGTTTTTATGGATATGTCATTCCTCTGCCTAGAATGTTCCACAGTATGAGACAACTCTACCTTAAATGTATTCAATTACAGGTGGTTTTATAGCTCAAAAATACAGATAAAAACAGGCATTCAGCCTCTCCACAGATCTGACCTGAAACTTGGTCTGGTTTGGTCTCTGTGAGAATAAAAAGATTTAATACCCTGCTGTGAAACATTCGAGAGAAAGCATCTCCATGGAGAAAAGAATTTGACAGACCCTCCACCAGAAAAGCTACTTTGTAGTATTTGATGCGCTCAATTAAATTGTGTTGTGTTCTTCTAACAATGACACTACTGCATCAGAAGCTACACCATAGGTGGAAGATAATTGTTGTTGCAGTTCCCTACTTGTATGAAGTGCTGTTATACCTCATTATATTTGAAAACATAATTTAACATGAGGAGTGGAAACTGAAAGTGTTTTTGCCAACATTTCTAAGCCAGTGGATTCATTTAACTCTCTGATTTTCCGGTTTGATGGCCCCTGCCCAGTAACTGCAAGGGCTCAGGAGGAAACATCAAATCAATGCTTTCTCTTGACAGCTGACAGACTTGGTTGCGTATAGGGTTATCAAAAGTCAATCAAAAATCTAGATCGTCATTTGATCATGTGTCGATATTCACATTCAACAGGGATGAAAGTGGCCAAACATGAAAAAAGCGGAAAGTCCTGTCCATATGCTATATGTTAGCAATAAAGTAAAACTGTACATAAAAGTACAAAAAAACCCACATTTTATTAACAGGTAGGCCTACTACTATATATTGGATTTGTTTTTGCTTTGCACTTCGTCTAATCAGAGCGCATTGAGGAGGAGCTTACGCGCGCTAAAAGGCGCAGGTGAAAAAGCGAGGAGCGACGCGTTAAGTGAGGCACGGGCAGGTAGGATGAGGTATATAGGATGTTTTATAAAGTTTAACCTGTGTACACGCAATGGTACACGCTATTACGAAAGAGCTGCGCTCACTCGCTCGGTCCGCGGCTCCAGACACGGGCTCGCGCGGCCCGCAGTTTAACCCTCCTGTCGTGTTCGGGTCAAATCTGACCGTTTTACAACTTATAATACTCATAAATATTATGTTTTTCATCTGATTACCTCAAGACCTTATGATATCCTCCACACTGTGGACTTGAACATATAAAAGTGATGATCACCTCTTTCATTCAATTTTGGGTGTTTTAATCAACCTTGTTACACCTGTGGTGTTCCCGGTCAAAAGTGACCGCCATAAGAAATGAATGGGTATCCAGAGTAAATTAATTCAACATACAGAATACATCCCCATACACACTGCCCCAGCACACTCACTCTCTCTCTCTCTCACACACACACACACACACGCACACACACACACACACACACACACACACACACACACACACACACACACACACACACACACACACACACACAGGAGCAGTTATGCCTGGAATATGCAAGTGTACATGGGGAAACCCAGTACTGGAAGGGCCAAAAAAAAACCAGGGTATGCGTGTTGTGCTAGACATGATAACCGGTCTCCAAGGGCATAATATCACAAGTGACAACTTCTTCACATCACATGCTCTTGGTCAGGAGCTACTGAAAAGAAAGTTCACCATGGTAGGGACAGTGAGGAAGAACAAGCCTGAACTTCCCCCTGCGCTGGTATCGACCAGAGGAAGACAGGCACTCTCATCACAATTTGCATCCACTGACACTCACACTCTTGTGTCATACGTTCCCAAGAAGAACAGAAATGTCATCCTGATGAGCACAGTACACAAAGACGCCGCTGTCAGCACCACAGAGGACAGGAAGCCCCTGATGATCCAGGACTACAACAAGAACAAGGGAGGCGTTGACTGCCTTGATAAGGTAATGTAAAGTCTCATCATGCATTTTATTTTTATCTAAGTGAATCATAGCATTTTGTGTACGACAGATTGAATATTGTTCCTAATCTCTTATTAATTGTTCCTTTATTGCAGCTCACTGGTACATACACCTGTAAGCGGATGACGGCTCGCTGGCCTGTGGCACTGTTCCACAACATCCTGGATGTGTCAGCTTTCAACGCGTATGTGGTGTGGACAGCAATCGACCCAACCTGGAATCAAGGGAAAAGTTTCAAGAGGAGACTTTTCCTCGCAGAGCTGGGGAAAGCTTTGGTGACTCTTCTTATACAGCGACGCCAGCACATTCCCCGCACACCAGCCTCCGCCAGTCTGGTTAGGAGCATGCAAGCTCCAGCCCCAGCCGCTGCCCTGGCTGCTCTCCCCCAACAAGGACATGGGCAGAAAAGGAAGCGCTGTGGCCTCTGTGCCCCTAGAGACATCAAAACGACCCCGACATGCTGCTAATGTCATGCTTATGTTTGCAAGGCCCACTCTGACCTGAGTGTCACATGCCACTCATGTGCATGAACACACACACACACGCACACACACACACACACACACACACACGCACACACACACACACACACACACACACACACACACACCCTGTTGAGTTTGGTGTTTGATTTTCCATTTATTTTTTGTATTATATGTTCATTTTGTAGTTCATTTTCAGTGCCCAATTGTATTTTCACTGATGTTATTTAATGTTTACTTCTATAAATTGTTGTTAGATACTACTTTGAAACATTGTTCTCAACTAAAGAATGTTTAATAAAAAAATTGGTGGTGAAAAAAAAAAAAAATTGCTAATTTAAGAGCAGTTAAAACAGACCGGTCAATTTTGACCGGGAACACTAAAGTAGGGGTCTGGAGGCGAACACGACCGGAGGGTTAATACAAAGTTTAATACGAGACACACGTACTTTTGTTCTGAATACGGGACGATTCTGTTTTTCAAGAGACTGTTGGCGACCCTAAACACAACTATATATATATATATATACACACCCAAAATCTTTCTTAACGAATTTGCACAGATATTTAAAAAAAAAAAAAAAATTACCCCACAGCTGAAAAAAAAGCTGAGATCCGCTAAAAAACGGAACTCTTTCATCCCTGATTCAAAGGACAGAAATGAACCTTTACAGAATACTTTTAGAATGGTCTTGAGCTGGATCAGAACAAGTATATGAGCGCATAGACTAGTATACGCACATGGACCACTATGGAACCTACCTGGACCACAGAGGGATTACACAGATATGGTGTTTTTGGAATTGGTATCAAGTATTAAGGCTGCATCCCATTACTCTGTCTTACGCCTTCCCCTACCCCTTTATCTACGTCTTTGTCTTGCCCCTCGATACTGAGAATGCTCCCCTAAGAAATGGGACGCCACTCGATTTCCGTTTGCGTCATCATCCCTTGCCTCTACCTGAGCTGCTACGTCTACAGAGGCGACAACAATTGACGCAAACAAACGTAAACAAATGTTAAGGATTATCGGGTACCTCAGATCGACAAAAAAACTAGTTTGTTTACACATGAAAGTTCGATGAAACAGACATCACTACAATTAAAACCGCAAAACAGTTCACTAAAAGTAACGTAGAACATAAGCGTCATAATTGTAAACCTGCTAAACTGTTAATCGATAATTACAACTGCTGAAAATACATTTATGAGACTCCTTGGCTGGTCGATGTGACGCTGCCATCCTGATCCCAAAACCTGCCTGAGCTTGTAGGTGTACCCCTTCCTTCCAATTCTGGTCGAGAGCTTACTTCATTTCAAGGGGTATGTAGCCCTCGGTCGTGGCCTTCGCCCTTGATCAAAATTAGAATCGGGACACCCCTTGCCCTCACATGAACGCGCAAAAACAAGGGGTAGGGGTAAAACGACGGGGTAAGTCCGAGAAATGGGACGCAGCCCAAGTCTAATCCTAGACAAGTATAATTTTTTGTTTTTGCTTTAGGGCATGCACGAGAAGAGTTTTTAAATACACATTTTTACAACAACAGTCTGCAGTGATGTTTGCGTTACTTTCAACAATAAAACAAATGCAATGCTCAAAGTTGCTGTGCGGATAACGTGAATCAAGGAGTATTGATTAATGATCACAGAACAACAAGAAAAGAAAAGTAAATTAAGTCTCTGCATGCGGAAGTACAGCATAGTAGAAGAAATATTGCGCTCAATGATGCAAATTAGATTATATTTTAGTTATTTTGGTAAAACATCTCTTCACAACAATGAAAAGTCCAATTGATACAGAACATTGCTTTTTTTTTTAGCTATGTTAGAATATTGTTACCTCATCAAAACGATACCTGAAATTGTGTTTTGTTTCATTCACACATGTTTGTGTAATCATGCATTTTTAGTCCGTTTACATCTCCAAAACTCAAAATGCTCCATGTTCCAACTTGAGATGTCATGAAGATGTCGTTTTTTTTAGTTACCTTTTACCTTTGTTCAGGATAGGGAATCCCAAGGCTGAAATTATCAAAATGATTGTAGTGAAGGTGTGGAGTTTAAAAACACAGTGAAGCACTTCCTGTAAGACATGACATCACAAAGTGGAACTGAGTGTTTTTTGTTCGAGAGAAGAACTCGATATGCAGGATATGTGTGTTAAACATATGTGAATGAAACAAAACACAACTTGCAGGGCTCTCAAGTCTCACGCATTGAGAGTGTGACACACGCAATTCGACGTGTTCACACGCTCACACGCCACACATGGCATTTCTCACGCTGATTTCTTTTTTTTTGTGTGTGTGTGCCCAGAAAATCGGTCTGTGTGGCTTAGTTTATGCAGGCTCCGCGCGTTTTCAGCGAAAAAAACTCCCCCTGCTCCGGGCGCACGGTCCGAGCGGAGGCCGGAGCAAACGCGCCATCCCCCGGGCACGTCCTGAGCCTCAGTCCCGGTGCCACGTTCCTCTGAGACGCACCGACTCCGGTCCCGGTGTGTCCGTCTGTGCGTAACGTGTCCCCCCGACGGCTTACGCGTGGAATACGCGCGGCCCAGAGCCAAACTGAGACGCGGTGAGACGTGGGCCCGGTGCATTAACCAGACTCTTACATGAATCCGTTAAAAATGTCCCGCTCCCCCCTGCCCCGCTCCCTCCTCCCCGCCCCTCTCAGCGCGCACTGACAAAGTGCGGGGATGATAAAACAAACTGAGAACCATCAGGTAATAACTTCATTTATATAACTCTCATTAGTTGCTTTGTAGTTTAAGTTTGCTCTTTAGACAAACAGGGCTCTCAACACCCAATTCGACGCCCCCCCCCTCCCCCCCGCTCCAGTCTCACGCACGACCCCGCTCAAAACTTGAGAGGCCTGCAACTTGATCAGAAAATAGTGTAATATGTGCCCTTTAAAAATGTGATTACTGAAAAAAAGATGCACACAATCCATTTTCTACCAAATTTCACAATACAGTTTTGCATTAGAAACCTGAAAGTTGATATCAATTTTAGATATTGAGAGTTCCAGCACATCCAACATCCGAATTTCCTTTTCAATTTATTTTTAGACTTCCTGAACCAAAATGGCGCCTGCATTCAGATTTCGCTGCACTTTTAAACAAGACCACATCATATAATCAGCCAACTGCTGAAAAAAAATGTAAAACCCAAAGAATCCAACGGCTGACCTGGCTATCGAACATTGCCCAAACTACGACAAATGCTTATTTACTTGAGCAGCTCAGAGTTGCTGAATTACATGGCAGCGGAGGCTCACGCACTGAAGGTCAGGCTGTGCTGAAGTAGGCTGACAGAGCTGTATTTTGTGAGCGCTGGCTGCTTTTTGTGGGAAAGCTGAATGCATAATCAAGGCTCCATAGTCTCCCCGGGGATGTGCTGCTGATGAGGAGGAGGTCTGGCCTTTCCCTCCACCTTTTTACTGCACAACCCTCTCTCCTCCCACTGCCAGCCCATCCTGTCTGTCCTCTCAATACAGCAGCCTGCCTTTAGTCACTCATTCATTTGCTGTGTTTTTTAATGGACCGCCACTGATCAAGCATACCTTTTTCCTGCTATGCATTAGCCTGGCTAGTCAATTGATATTTTGAAGCTAATGCTATCAACATTCCCTAAGAGTGTGATTTTTATTTTTATTTTTATAATTAAGTCTCATTTGACACCGGTCTCTTGCTATACCATCTATTTTTGTTACCCTCTGTTATATAATTGTGAAGAGTGAGCTACTGCATCCAAATAATTTCCCTTGTGGATCAATAAAGTTTGTCTAAGTCTAAGGCTGTGTCCCATTATTCTGTCTTACCCCTTCATCTTACCCCTACCCTTGGTTTTGCACGTTCATGTGAGGGCAAGGTGTGTCCCGATTCTAATTTTGATCAACGACCGAGGGCTACATAACCCTTGAAATGAAGTAAGCTCTCGACGAGACTTGAAACGAAGGGGTACGCCTACAAGCTCAGGCATGTTTTGGGATCAGGATGGCAGCGTCACATCGACCAGCCAAGGAGTCTCATAGATGTATTTTCAGCAGTTGTAATTATCAATTAACAGTTTAGCAGGTTTAGAATTATGACGCTTATGTTCTACGTTACTTTTAGTGAACTGTTGTTGCAGTTTTAATTGTAGTGATGTCTGTTTAGCCGACATTATCGTTTTCATCAAACTTTCATGTATAAACAAGCTAGTTTTTCTGTCGAGGTACCGATAATCCTTGACATTTGTTTACGTTTGTTTGCGTCAATTGTTGTCGCCTCTGTAGACGTAGCAGCCAGGTAGAGGCAAGGGATGATGACGCAAACGGTAATCGAGTGGTGTCCCATTTCTTAGGGGAACATTCGTACCCCGAGCCCTCTCAGCTCGGTATCGAGGGGCAAGTCAAGACGTAGATAAAGGGGAAGGAGTAAGACAGAGTAATGGGACGCAGCCTAAATCTAAGTCTAACTGAAAGCTCGTCTCTGTTAAGATCACTTACTCAATTCTAAGATTTGTTTTAACACCATCTGACCAGAAAGAGATGACTTAGCTGGAACTACAACAGGTGAGATGATCTGTGTTGTTAAACAAGTATCTTACATGTACAATTACACATATTAATTAGCCACTTTTTTGTTGAAACTCCTAAACATGGCCATGAATGCTCATACTGATCACAGGATCCTGAAAATGTAAATCCATCTTAAAACTGTTTTGGCAGCGTTTGCTAATGTGTGCGCCATGGTAACTGATGGACATTCTGCCAATAGAGATACATGTAGACCACGCCCAGTGTGATGTCACTGCAAAGTATCAATAGACAAAGTCCAGAATTGTATCGTTTGTAATTTTTATGCAGCGAAAGAACAAAGTTTAGTGCAGCCATATTTGTTTTGATATGGACTGACCATGCGTGTCCCTGATTGGCTAATCTACCTGTCAATCACTCCTATCTGCACTCAGATTCACTGACCAGATGCAGATCTTCTTTAAGTACACTGGTCTACAAGCAAAATGCTTCCGGAACAAAAGTTGTGAAATTTTTCTTGGTTTCACTAATAAAGAAAAAGTAAGTCAGAAGTGCTGATTGGTTATAGTTTCCAAGATATAGTATTGGGTCAAAATAGGAAATTTATGCAAAATAACGCAAAAACAGTAGTTTATCAGAAGGTACAGTGTGTCTACAAGAAACCAGTTCTATCTGAAAGCCTGTCTGCACATTCCAATACATTCATTTTAATATGTCTAGAGTTTTAACATCAAATATTTTTTTATTTCAATGCTTCAAATTTGTGTCCACCTGATGTCTTTAAGATATCTTATTTATTTCTTGACGGATAAAGAAGTGCAAGTTAAATATTGTCAAAATATAAATATTATTTTTAAGCAAAAATGCCTAAATCTATTGTATAAACAGATGTGATTTTGATGTAAAACAATATCATTAAATATTTTGAATACATTAGCTAAACAGTGATTTTCAGTTCATCTTATCAATATAAATGAGATTTAACCACTTTTATCTCAGAAGCAGATTAAGTCCAAAAATCTGTAGACCAGTGATATTGAAGGAGTGTGTATTCTGGATCTAAAGCAAGTCTGGTACTGCTTTGACTGAATTTCAAGGCATAACTCATAAATGCAGAGTAACCCATTCTGCAGAGTGTGATACATGTAGCTATAATATCCCCTGCTTGTTCCGGTTGCCTCAAAAGTGCACGGTAACTTGTGGTTGAATTTCCACTGCTCCTGACGATGGCACTGAAGGATGCATCAAATACTGGGATCAAATTTTCCTATGGCGCAATACAGTACAAGCTACCTTATCCTTGAAGGTGCTATAGGCTACTTTTCTGTCTTCAAATGTGAAAAACAGAATTAGTGCATCTGAAACAGTTTACAGTGGTTTTAAATTATTCCTCACTTACCAACTAGTATGCTAACACGAACTTCCTGTTAATCGGACAATGAAATGCTTTAGATGCAGACCACACGCAGCTGACTTCTTTTGACCTGAATAGCTGCTGTTACAATAAATCTGTACTGAGCCAATACAAGTTTTGCTCAAATACATGGGGGAAAAAATCGTGTACAGGGCCTTTAACCTTTATTCTGATTGGATGTTAGGCGAGTCTCGCTAAAATAAATTGATATTTAAAGAAAATGCGGCAAATAACTGGCAGCATGTTAAAACTTTTAGATACGCTATATATACTTCACTGGAGAAATGTTTGTTTTTAAAAGTATGTGTTTTGGTCTTACAGCTAAAGGCTAACATACATTAACATAAAATTTAAATTGAAGAACTTGATAAAAAATACAGTTAATGGATAGTTTATAGTTTTCGTATGCAGATGAGTTCAGTTTGTGGGGTATTTTAACATGAATTATTCAGTTTAATTTGAGTTGGCATTAGCTTCGAGACAGAACTTCAGACCTTATATACCCACACAGTTTTCCAGTGAAGTATTTACATAGCATAAGGTATGCATATCATGTTCATAGTGTTAATCTTTAAAGTTCATGTGTGCGTGTGTGTGTGTGTGTGTGTGTGTGTGTGCATGTGTGCGCAGTAGCATAAGATCGGTCTGATGCTGCCTCCATTTTTAATGTTTTGGTTTAATAAATTCTGCAGCTGGACAGATGCTCACATGAACATTCACTCAAACAGCGGCTCCCTCTTTTCTGCATCACTCCAGGAAAAATGAAAACTAAAATTAAAAGTCTGCCCACGCCAGTCCATCTTTTCCACAATCAGGGAATAATTAAGATTCAGAAAATGATTCTTTTTTGAAAGAAAAAAATACATACGGACATTTACATAACTGTACGCTGCATCTATACAGCGTATAGGGGCATGGTTTGATGGGAGATCCTTAGACTACGTTTATACGGCGACGATCAAAACAGAAGACGCAAAAGTGGCGTCTCGTCTTCAATTTTTTATCCGCGTTTATACGAAGACGCAAAAGTGGACGCAAAAGCCAGCGAAGGGAGGCGCTGGACTGAAAAAAACAAAAACAAAAAACAAAAAAAAAAACATCACAACAGCGTCAAGTTACATTTCTAACCACGACTGTACCGGCTGTGGGGTCTCCCCTTACACAAGTGTGGAAGTCTAACGCATGACATTAGCGGACTATGTAGCCCGCTTAAAGAGCTCGAACGATGGGCATACGTGACCCGCCATCTCAGGGCCCCTGTCTGGTTCTACCCACGTCAGACGGCTCCTGGGCACTGCGGGTCCGAGTGCTGGTAGCTCGGTGCGGCGCGGGCCGCTCGCGCTCGACCCCTCGGAGGTGAGACCGAGACAAACCGTATCCTCCCCAGTGGCCTCACACGGAGCCCCTCCGCGGGGGTACGGCAGGCGACCGTACCCCCTAATCCCACGGACCGAGCGGGGGCCGGCTATCGTCAGACACTATTTCTCAAAGCTGCCCGTAAGAGACTTCTCCCGCCCCGGGGTCTCGAACCAAGTATACCGGAGCCGGGGCAACTTCCCCGTCCGGTCCGTGCGCGAGGCGCGGCGGCACGCAACTACCGGTGCTCACGACCCGCTGGAGCCGGTAGTGGTGGTCCACCGGTGCTCAGGACCCGCTGGAGCCGGGATAAGGGGCCGGCTCCTGCCCCTTATCCCGGCTCCAGCGGCTCCAGGACCCGCTGGAGCCGGACCCTTATACCGGCTCCAGCGGGTCCTGGGCACCGGTGGAGCCGCTGGAGCCGGGATAAGGGGCCGGCTCCAGCGGCCACCGGTGCGCTGGAGCCGGGATAAGGGGCCGGTGGTGGTCCTCCTCATTGTATTGCCGCATCTATGTGACGTAAACGTGTACTGACGTGAGCAGATCTGACCAGTTTTGCGTCTTGGGCACTTTACACGGAGACGCTACAGCGGAGTGTATTTAACTTTTCCACTCTGGAGGGTGGTTTCAGATTTTTGCGTTTTTAGGCCCCAAAAACGCCGTCACCGTCTAAACGAAAGGCACTTCCGATAAAATATTTTGTCGTTTTTACCCGTAAGCGTCCTCGTGTAAACGGGCCCTTAGATTCTTTAGACTCTGGCTAACCACACCTCCTCTGGTTACTCTGGACCTTTATTGCCTGGGATCCAGAATACACACTTCTCCAATACTTTGGAAGTGAGTCCAAGTACAGATGGACATGATTGACAGGTGGAATAGCCAATGAGCGAGTCTGCGTCAGAACAATTATGGCTGCTTTAAAAATGAAATAAACAAATCTCATTACACAATCATGTTTGGTTGTGGCTCGAGATGAGACGGAGGGAGTGGTAACCAGAATAATTTCCCTTTGAATTAAAAAAATGACCAGTTTAGGTTCTTATTTAGGCAACACCAGGTGAGCTTCCTCTCTTGGCTATCATACAGAACATAGAGAAAATCAGGTGGCTACAATTGCACCTGTCGAATTGGACCAAACCAGTTTTTGCTCTCACATGCATCACCTGCCACTTTCTTCTACGGAAAGTTTGTGATAGAAACAGACAAACCCAGGCAGACACAAAACATCACACGCAAGCTACAATTTTGGAGAAGCCCAGACCAAGTCATTGTGCCATCACAATTTCCCCCTGTCAACCTCACTTAAATCATTCCACAGTTCTGAAATGACATGCTTCTGAAACATCAGCTTTGAGGCAAAAATGTGGCAAATTCAACCCAGTCTGTTACTATATACAAAGATACTTTAACTTTAAAGGTGCTTGAATGATATGATCAGACAAGTACGTACATGAGTGTATGGGGTGAGTGGAGTTGGTTAGAAATAGACGTGTTCCACTCTGCTGATCACAAAGCTGACGGCGTAGGTTCATTGACTAAAAAAAATGTGCTTGTGTCAGAGTCAGGAACTTTCACCTAAAAAGCCCAGGGGAACACATTAATGCTTGCAAAGGATTGATACATCTTGAATAGTCATCAAAATTGTTAAATGCAGTTAGATCAGTAGGCACACACTGGCTTTTAAAACTTGCTGAATTTGCTGTGATTCCTCTAAACAGATCTTGTGCTGGTTGGAATGAATCCCCTGTTATATTTGAAGTTACTTTATGCTTAATCACAAACTAATGGCACTATTTTACTGTACACCTAATATATTGGAATGACTTTATGTAACAGCCTGTAGTAGAATTTAAGAAAATATATTTGAGACTGTACATGTGCCTGAGTTAGCTGATTTGAGCCAATTGTCACTGTAAACGTAAAAACTAATACAAAATTGCACACCAGAATTACAATATGAACAGTGAGAAGGGATACACACAGTGTGCATTACATTCATGTATTATATGATGGGCTATTCAATGTCTCAAATCATTCTGAAGTATGATTTTTGCTGACATATAGATGATAAACAATACTATTGAAACCTAACATGCATTAACACACAATAGGTAACAAGCTACGTACAGCAACATGTAACACCAGGCCCGTCGACAGATATTTGGGGGCCCGGGGCAAGAAATGTTACATTGGCCCCCCTCTAATATAAATTCTGATAACCTACAGTAACATGTAACACTCAGCAAACAGCCTGTTCAAAATTGTGGTCTAAAAACTGCTGCAGATGCCTCCATGTTTGATTTATTGCGGCTTTTTTCTTGGCATTTTTAAAATTATTTAGCACTTTTGGAGCTTATGGATCTGTTTACATACAAAATTGAAGCATAAAGGTGTTTTCCCTAAGACCATCCTTAAGTCATGTCCTTAACACCATCCTTAAAGGCAAATTAACGTTTTTTTACAATCTGAGCCTTCTTTCGGCAATAAAACAAGTAGTTTTACTCACCCATAGCAGTTTGCTGTCAATTGGAGCAGTATCGCAGAACTTATGTTGAGCCGTTCTGTTCTACTAATGATCCCGTATCCGTTAACATGGTGCTCGTATCATATGCTCGGGGCATTACTTTGTGGTGTCCAAATAACACAAACTTTAGCACTTTTCAAATCACAGAAGATCGCTGTGCCAGGGTAGACTTTGAGTGGAATCCAAAACGGCCTGAAACCCGATATCCAGCTATAGTTTCATTTGATGACGTCATCAGAGAGGACAGTGCGCATGCGTGAACTCAGCTGTTTTGTAAACACAGCTAGTCCGAAAGAGGCTAACACCGCTCTGAACTGTTGCGATATCGGGTTTCAGGCCGTTTTGGAATCCACTCAAAGTCTACTCTGGCACAGCGATCTTCTGTGATTTGAAAAGTGCTAAAGTTTGTGTTATTTGGACACCGCAAATCAGTGCCCCGAGCACTCACGCTAACGGATACGGGATCAGTGGTAGAACAGAACGGCTCAACATAAGTTCTGCGATACTGCTCCAATTGACAGCAAACTGCTATGGGTGACTAAAACTACTTGTTTTATTGCCGAAAGAAGGCTCAGATTGTAAAAAAATGTTCATTTGCCTTGAAGTCATGTATATCAAGCGCTATTCTGAGGCAGAGGAGAGGTGCAAATGAATGTATATTTATGCTAGCTCTGGGTGATAATGTGACTGCTATAGACTTGCATTTGAATCCTGTAAGTGCAAAAGTCCCACAGAGCAGAGGACATAGAGGTCTTTGGGGTTTTCAGAGTCACATCACTGACCTTAACATGAATCATGCAGTGATGTCACTGCTATAATGGACATGCAAATGTTTTAACTAGAACAGCAAAGAGAACTCAACCACTGGACAGTACAGTAGTCAGTTTAGAACAGATGATGATAGAAAAAAGTCCTCATTCTTCAATCAAATTCAGGATAATGAAGAAAACTCATTACAGTAAAGCCAGTAATATTGCCAGCATATCTTAAAGGTGCTGTACCTGACTCTTACAATCTGAAAAATGTTAAAAACAGAACTCAGTCCAAATGTACTGCTCACTTACCTAATGCATTCCAAGCATCCTAATCATTCAGCGTGATGAGTTTATAAATGCTTTCACAACTCAGAGATCAAAGTGGAGTTTTGCAGTAAAAGCTGACAAACATTAGCATGCTAACAGTGCACCTCCTTTTTTACAGAAAATATAATACTCCATAATTAGATGTAGAAAGCAGACATTGGTGTCAATTAGTGGGGCAAAACAGATTTTATTAACATGTACACTATTACACATCTATGGCATGTTAATTGCTAACACTATTTTCATCATTATTATCATAATTTTTATTTTTATAATTATGTCATCTGACACTGGTCTATTGCTCTTTGGTTGCTATTTCCATCTATTTTTTTTTACCCTCTGTTATATATTATATATTATATTTGATGAGTGAGCTACTGTACCCAAGCAATTTCCCTTGTGGATCAATAAAGTTTGTCTAAGTCTAAGACTACATTTTAGATCCCAATGTTACCTTTTATTGATTTGTCGAAAACAACATATTGACATTTAGTAAGTTTCACTTTTGTATTTGAAACTTTAAAGGAAAAGTAAAGTTTTTTACAATTTGAGCCTTATTTCGGTAATAAAACGAGTTGTTTTACTCACCCATAGCACTTTGGTGTCATATGGAGCATTTCCGGACATGTTTTAGATTAGCGTTAGCCTATCGCGACTTCTAGCCATAGCTCGGGGCATATAATATATTCCCCGAGCATGTAATATGCCCCGTGCGGTCTCCAAATAACACAAACTTTAGCACTTTTCAAATCATAGAAGCTCGATGTCTTAGTCTACGATTTCATTTGAGTCAAAAGTGGCCTGTAATCCGAGATTTATCCATAGTTTACAGTTTTGCGTTTCATGTTTGGGTCCCAGGAGCTGAGAGCACACTCCGCACATGCGCACTGGCCTCCTCATCTACTCGAAACTATGGCTAAATCTCAGGCCACTTTTGACCAAACGAAATCGTAGGCCAAGACATCGAGCTTCTATGATTTGAAAAGTGCTAAAGTTTGTGTTATTTGGAGACCGCAAACATGTGCTCCGAGAACTCACATTATGGAGATCGCAAATCTAAAACATCTCTGGAAGTGCTCCATATGACACCAAAGTGCTATGGGTGAGTAAAACAACTTGTTTTATTACCGAAATAAGGCTCAGATTGTAAAAAACGTTACTTTTCCTTTAAGTGCTCTTCATGTGCTCTCCATGTATTGTTTTGTATCATATTTTGGTACATTTATGGAAATGGTACGTATGGGATGAAGTACGTACAGCTAACCTTTAAGGACAGTTTGAATAGGGCCTAGAAGAGCTTGCTAGATTACTCAAACATGCATGACATCTAAAACCTCTTGTGAGAGAATGTTATAACACGGTAAAAAGCTCCAAAAAGTTCATTTAGTGTAATATCCCCTCTTGAATTACTTGAAGATAGGGTACAGAAAATACCTCTAACTCTTAATTCGAAGCCGCCAGATCAAGCATGCTTTAGCTCTGATGATGTCAGTAGTGTTGCTGATATGGCTCTGAGTCACTTTCTCCATTTAAACTCACTTTAACACACCAACGCTGATGTCTGACACCAGCAATTAGGCCTTCAGTCTGCCCCGACAGTTAGATAACCCTGACAATGTGTGTGGGTCCTGCAAAAGTGCACATATAAAATCAAGTGTATTTTCCAGGAACTGTGTAAGTTTGAAGAGATGTCTGTAATGTATGTGGGCACATTATTAGTTCTCCCACCTCCAGACTGAGCAGGGTGTGATGTTCTTCGTGGCTCTGCGATCTATTTCGGATCCAAGTGCCAATCATGGTGCTAATTGCCCGGCAACTACATGCATCTGTGACTAAAATATAACTATGAAATACAGTGCTCGTGATTGGGGAGGAGAGCATGACTAACTGTAATAAAAAAAAGTTTATACTGTTTATTCAAACTTTCTCTTTGTGATTTTACAGGTGTGCTAGCTGGTTTCTATGCACCGTTGCGTTTAGGGCTGGGTACCGTTAGATTTCTTTTCCAAATACCAGTACCTTTTCAGTGCCTGTATTTTTAAAGTACACAAATGACTATTATGATTTAAAAAAATACTTTTCGTCACGTGAATTATGCACTGCTATCAAATAAATCAGTGTGATGTATATACTGGCTAATTGACAAGCATGTTAAGCCAAAGAACCGGAAGCTGGCACCAAATAAACCAATAAATAAATTAATTAATTCATGATTTCTTCCCTGCCGGTACTTTTCGGTCAGTTTCTACTCAAACACTAGTTTGGATACCCAGCCAATTGTGATGCTGATAGGGAAGAAAAGTTAAGGACGCTGAGTAGATGGAAGATGAGTGAAAGTGTTGAATCACAAAAGACACACACATACATTATGCTAATTTGAAAGTGCAGAGCTTGTAGGTTTTGCTGACTCTGCAGTTAGCCGAGGCCCTCAACACATGCATCTTAATCAGTTTTGCATGACCAGAGAACTTAATGAAGGGAAGTGTAACAATAGTGTTCCTAATAAATATGTAACCTTTAATGAAGACACTAATTTAATGCTGCAATAATCCAGTCTTAAATGGCCTGTACCTAATTTGAATGTCTTTTAAGATCTATGTTCTTTACATCATGCTGTGGTATATGGTAACTGCAGACAACTGAAAGAAAATGTGAGACTGAAAATCATAACCTGTGCATTTTGCAAAGCATTTTGTTGTGTAATCAATCAGTAAGAAGCCACTGACAGGAGCATATCTTTTGTCCAATCAGGCCCATTGTTCATCAGGTACCACATGGAGTCACCTGCCTAATACTATCCCAGACATTATGAAGAATGTGAAAACAAAAACAAACCTGGGGGCATACTGATGAGAACTGCCTGGAAAAAAACTGCGTAAGACTATTCCAGACAGTTGTTTCTGTGCCGTAGGGCTATCTCGGAGTTCCATAAGGACCAAGTGGGCGGGGCTAATCGTTCAAACTCAAACACATCAGGTAGAGGCCCTTTAGGGTAACTCTAGTCTGACAGTGATCCTATGATGCCTCCTCAATCCTTCCCACAGGACACTTCTGTAACAAGCTAAAGCCGCCTCACTCTTGTTATCTTATTCTGAACTGCTCAGATGAATTGTGCAGTTTGAACACCTCTAACAGAAACGCATAATAATAAATTAAGCATAATAATTAAGCAGAGGAGCTCTTGTTCTATTTGAGTTCCTTCTTCAATACATCCCCGTAATGCACAGAAAGTGGATGCGTTTTAATGCTGTGAAACTCAACTACCCATTTTGTACTGCTCCGATCTACAGACTCTTCTAAATTATTTTCACTATTATCATGTCACTGATGTCAAGACAATTCCAACCACCACAAGTATACTTAATTGTCCCTGTAGGCAAATGTACCCTCTAATGGCGGCACGGTAGCTGAGTGGTTAGTGCTCATGCTTCACAGCAAGAAGGTTCTGGGTTCGATCCCCGGGTCACCCAGACCTTTCTGTGTGTGTTCTGTGTGGAGTTTGCATGCATGGTCTGGGTTCGATCCCCAGAGTCGCCTGGGGCCTTTCTGTGTGGAGTTTGCATGTTCTCCCCGTGTCTGGGTGGGTTTCCTCTGGGCACTCCGGTTTCCCTCACCAACCCAAAACATGCACCATAGGTAAATCCTCCAGCTTAGGTCCTGACCAAACCGAAGCAAGAACATCATGGAGATGGTCCCCGGGCGCAGTAATGTGCTGCCCACTGCTCCTAATAACAGGATGGGTTAAATGCAGAACTGGAATTTCCCCACTGTGGGACTAATAAAGGCATAGCTTTCTTTCTTTCTTATATTTGATCCAGCCTCAAATACTACTTGGTCAAACTTTCAGGACCAGCCATGCATGGGACCCATCTCCTGATTGTGGGCTAGGTTTAGCGGACCATCCAGCTGAAGGTTTAGCCTAGTTTGCCTGTTTGCAGTTGATATGGGAAGCCGATTCAGCTTGAGGAAACCCACAAAGACAAATACAAAAACCACACACAGAAAAACGCTGTCCAATCTGCAAACCAACCCCCAGAACCAATGCCTCATTACGTGAAATCTGACTTTAGGATATTTCCATGCCCCGTTGTATTCTCGCATAACACCACCAGAGGCTATCTATGTTACTGCTGTCCTGATAGAAGAAGACCAGAGAGGCCAGGTGAAAGGAAAAGATGCTACTAGAATAACTGGCAAACCATTTTCACTCTTAAAACTTTAATTTGGTTGACAGAAGGGACGACCTTATGCCATTTTCTTGTGTGTATGTTATAATGTTGTTTCCTCATTAAATAATACCTGGAGTTGTATTTTGTTTCATTCACACTCAATTCCTATATATATTTAGGCTCTTTTCTTAGACTGAAAACATGTACCACTTTGTGATGTCATGTGGTAATACAGGACATGCTCTACTGTGTTTTTAAACACCGTATACCATCATTTGGTTAATTGCAGTCCTGGAATTGCCAGTCTCTACTAAACAAAAAGTAAAAGGTACAGTAGCTGCTAACATGAAGTTTTTTGAGCTTTGGTGATGTAGACAGACTAATAATAAAAGTTACTCCAACATGTGTGAATGAAACAATACACAACTCTAGGTATGTTTTTGAGGATGTTACAAGTCAATTGTGCGTTATATCGGACCTTGAAATTCTGCAATGGACTGTATCTGGATGGTCGACGGATTACACAGACAAATTCTCTTCATTTCTGTTTTAATTTTTCAATTTTGTTCAAATTCTGAAGCAGCCTTCCCTCCCTGTTTATCCGTGTAGCTGTTTACACATCTGTATTTGGTCGGTGTTAAACATTGCCCATTAGCAGTACGAGCACATTAGAAAAACATTGGCTCCTGTCATTGGTTGTGTGTATCCTCCACATCTGCTTACATGCACATCTGTCGCTATGGCAAATGCATTACCACTTGCTAATATGGCCATCCACTCCCAGCAAATACACACCCCTGTGAAATATGCCAAGTTTTCTCCATCTGGCTAAATGCTTTAGCTCAAAGCCTTATGGGTTTTGAGGGGTGTGGGTTTTTTTGTCTTTTGCTCGTCTCTTATGACAAATTAGATCTAAACGTTGGCTCTTGTGTCCTGGTCACGCTTGCTCAGGCGTACAGGCATGAAAAAGTCACACATGATGGCCTTGGCGTGGAGGCTGCATGACAGGGGTGGTCAGTATATGCCCCAGACTCATCCGTTCCCTTCCCTCCTCCATACTCCTCCTCCTTCTGATCTCTCCATCCTGCGTCAGGACTCTTCTAATAGTCTAAAAATGTTCGATTGGACTTTGCTGCTGGTTTGTTTAGAGAAGGCATATTATGTTTTTTGGCTAGTTAGAATTAAAGTAGAACTTATTGGATTCTCATTTATCATTTGTTTATTGTAAATAAGATAAGACTTTATTGATCTCACAAATAGCAATTTTAATCTAAAACAACGCAATAGAAACACATCTATTGACTTTCTGTTTAAAACTGCAAAACTTAGCTCCCCAGTATTTTCAGAGTGCCATTTCACAATAGGTTATAGTCTTAGGGTAATATATAAGTAGTTTCTAAGCCTGCATCTTTCTTAAAGGAAAAGTAACGTTATTTTACAATCTGAGCCTTCTTTCGGTAATAAAACAAGTCGTTTGACTCACCCATATCACGTTCGTGTCATTTGAAGCTGTTTGGTGAAAGTTATGTTGTAGCGTATCCGTTAACATGAGTATTCGGGGCATTACTTTGCGGTCTCCAAATAACACAAACTTTAGCACTTTTCAAATCATAGAAGCCCAATGTCTAAATGTAAGATTTCGTTTGAAGCAAAAGTGGCCTGTAATCCGAGATTTATCCATAGTTTTCAGCTTTGCGTTTCATGTTTGGGTCCCGGGAGCTGAGAGCACACTCCACACATGCGCACTGGCGTCCTCATCAACTCGAAACTATGGCTAAATCTCGGATTACAGGCCACTTTTGCTTCAAACGAAATCTTACATTAAGACATTGGGCTTCTATGATTTGAAAAGTGCTAAAGTTTGTGTTATTTGGAGACCGCAAAGTAATGCCCCGAATACTCATGTTAACGGATACGCTACAACATAACTTTCACCAAACAGCTCCAAATGACACGAACGTGCTATGGGTGAGTCAAACGACTTGTTTTATTACCGAAAGAAGGCTCAGATTGTAAAATAACGTTACTTTTCCTTTAATGAAGTGTTTGTTTATTATATGAATTAAGTCTGTCTTTATCCTTTATTATGGCTAAAGGAGGTTAACAATGGCCACCCCCTGCTTGGTTCTCGATGTAAACAAATGTTTTCCATAGACTTTCTGGAAAAAAAAAAAAAAGTTAGAAAGTTTACCTTAAGCTAGTCGGCAATGTGGTAACTAATGACAATGAGACCTATATTTGTGACCAACCATGGTAAAACCTGCCACAAGTTGCTCAGAGCGAACAGGAGAAAAATCACTTTAGAAGCATTTTTATTTATTTATTTTTTTCAAAATGTGTGTTTGTTTTTTTTGCCAAATGTGCTAGTTGAGATCATGAAGAAGCAACTCCATGTTTCAGATAACAGCACTGGTTGCTTTAAAAACATACATTTTGTCTTTGAAATTGGCTAGTTTTTCGGAAAAAATCGGGGCATGTGTAAATTACCATAATTACCATACTGGCGCTACTGGCCGTTCACCTGACAATTAGCGCTCTTTTGTTTTCTTTTTCTGTCAGTCAGCTGTATGCTAGAAGCAAACCTTGTGGTTACTTAAGCTGCGTAGTTGCATGTAATTTCATCATTGAATGAAGACGGACCAAGCAAAATGTATTGCGGATGAGCTGAATCGTGGCTGTTTTAGTGCAGATGTATGGCAATACTTCTTTGACAAACCGCCGATCTCACCTCCGTAACTTTGCCTGTAAATACTACGTAAGAAGGAAGGAGAACTCTCTCCTCGGGACACGTTCATGTAGCTTATGTACAGAATGTGATCGGATTCTTTAGCTGCCGAAAGACTCTGTGAATAACTCAAAACCCCTCTGGGATGACTTGTGACTGGTTTTGCCATCACAAAATTGCTGTATTTAAAATCTATTTTTGAAGCCATGCAAACCGTTATTACAACATTTTTACATGTGGACTGAAAACAGCTACCACATAGCTGGTTAGTGCTGTTGTGCCTTTAAACTCTTAATAATTGAATTTTACGAATAAAATCTGAATATGAAATTTCCTTCTAGTGGTAGGACGGACTTGGGTGGAACTGTTGAGCTCCATTAAGGTGTAGTTATTATAAAGTTATTGAGCGCTGAAATAGTTTTTAAAAAGTTACCTTAATAGTGCTGATTTTATATTGGATATGCTTCCTGACACTGTTCTCCATTGATCCAGGCTTTGGGATGACACAAGGACTAAACTACACTTTGCAACCACATGTAGCTAGATTTGTATAAGAAAGAATTATCCAAACCAATACAGGCTTTACTTTTTTTTTTTTTTTTACTGACTAATGCTCAAAGACATATGGGGAAACAGGTCAAATTGTCAAAGGAAAGACATTTTATAGCTATCATGAGACTGCAGTTGTGCTGAAGCCCATAATGTAACCTAAAGGAGATAAGGACACACTTGTGGACTTGCTGTGAGGGAGTGTCCAGTACATTAGGCAAGCCACAGATGCATTCATGTGCAAATCTCATCCATACTTCAGCCACTGGAGCGTAGAAACCATGAATTATGAAAACTATGAAGACTATAGAAAATTTACCACGCTTTATTGTGTACATAGGAACACTGTACATAGTGCACATTACGCCTCTTGTATTTCATAATGGCATGGCAAGTAGCTGCAGCTTCTTGGTTGCTTTGGTAACATTCTAAAGGTGTTCTTAAAGGGATTTTTCAAACTTGAGTGGCACATTTGGATGACTCATGACCAGCCTCCCACCTTCTACACATTCTGTACACTTCAATCACTTACCAGACGCTTATTTGCAACTATTTTAGCCCAGTCAGGTGGGAACATGCATTTTTACTGTGAGTGGGCTTGCCTCTCCGCAGGACTAACCTGTAACTTGGCCTGGTGTTATCACGTGCATGTTTCCATGGAGATAGACGCATTAAATGTTGTAAATACTGCGTAATATTCCAGGCAAAACATCTCTATGAAGGTACATCAACAACTAGGGCTGAATGATTTGAGAAAAATATTAAAGAATTTCTTTGCGATTTATGCTTTAAAAGTAGGATTCTGTTCAAAGTTCACATTTCAAAGACAGGCTGAAAAATTGCCAAAAAGCCTGAGATATGAACTCACTAATATAAGAATCACATTTCAAAACATGTTTATACAGATCTAAACTACAGGGTTAGCGGTTTTTATGCAGGATAAGACGATATTTTGTTGTTTGTGGAGGAAATGTTGGTACTTAAATTTCAGCCTTTGCTTTTTGCATCCATTCAAATTGTGATTAAGAGTGGACATAGTAGGTCCTATAGACACAAAATGGATTCATGTGAGTTTTAAGTTAAGTTGTAATGCTGTTGCCTCATCAAAAACATACCTGGAGTTGTGTTTGTTTCATTCACACATGTTTGAGTAATCCTTAATTATTACTCTGTCTACATCTCCAAAGCTCAAAATTCTGTTCCAACTTGTGATGTCATGAAGAGGTAGTTTTGAATTCAACAACTCAAGAAACAAGTTTCCAATTATCCAAATGATTCTAGTGAAGGTGTATGGAGTTTAAAACACAGTGGAGCACTTCCTGTATTTCCACATGACATCATAAGGTAGGTATTATTCTTTGCACTGCTCTTAGATAGTTTTTGTATTGTCTTTATATTGTATTTTGTCTTTTTTGCACTGCTTGGCCAGGGAGAAATGGAATTTTGATTCATTGTATGTCGACCAAATATGGCAGAATTGACAATAAAGTTGACTTTGACTCTGACAAGGTGGAACAGAGTGTTTTCTGTTTGAGAGAAGAACTCAGCCTAAATATTTACATTACTAAATATTTACATTTACTTTACAAATTGCACCTTCACTTATTGCACATTTCATTCTACCTCAAACTTTCCTTCTTGTTGGAAGCGTCTATGTTTACCTGTATGTCTTATGTCTATTTATTGTTGATATCTGTATACACTTCATGTCCGTGAGTGTGTGTGTGTGTGTGTGTGTGTGCGTGTGTGTGTGAGTGTTTTTAGTTTAAATTGCACATTTGGTGTCTGGTGAAACACAATTTCAGTCCTCTGTGTAATGCCTGTTACATCGTGAATTGACAATAAAGTACACTTTGACTTTGACTTTAACTAATCCCTACTAATTTACATGTGTTGTTACTTCCATTAATTACTTCCATTCATTGTACAATACTATAACTTGACATTTCTTTGTGCTATTGTATGAGACCACCTCTACACAACCGTAAGCCCTGTAGTGAGCTGTAGCAGACCTCCTCTCCTCACCACATGTTCACGTCCCATTGAAATGCACACAGAGACATGTCAGGGGTTACACAAACAATAATAGCCGACAAGAGCCAAACAGCCAGTCCCCCAGTCCACCGGGTCTCACAGTGTGGGGTGGAGAAAGATCAAATGAGCTCCATCCACAGAGGGTTTACTTCAGTATGGCACAGTTTGGAATGACAACAGCTCATATCTTCAGTTTACACACTGTACTCTGTGGGGGGCAAGTCCACAGCAAAGTCATGTTGTCAGAGTCTATGTAACCAGAGCAGAGGCTGGTATTACAAATTATTACACTGACACTATTAGAATTATATTATATCTTCCCTTAAAAATGAGCATAGTAAACGGCAATTTTGTGATTGTTACCAGACTGTTGCATCACAAGCAAAAAAACGTTTCTTTTGCAGTTTTTAAGTTCATAAACCATCGCTGAACTTTTAAGGTCAAATTGTGTTTACAACAGACTTTCCTCTATTAGTATAGCAGTCACATTGCTTAATGGATTTGTTTATTTTCTCATTATTCATTGCTCTTGCTGACAGAGCAATAAATTGATTGTTTTTGGAATTTGGAAATAAAAGAAAATGTGGAATGCTTATCCCAAGGTGATCAAAGGCATGTGTGAAAGGAAAGTTAAAGCCACGAGATTGTGTCTACTTTAAAATTTTGCTCAAAATCATGGAAAAAAAAGAGATTGAGATCAAAACATAGGTCAAATTCAAAGATTAGGTCATGTTTTTAAAATGTAAAAACTTTTTTCCTATTAAATCTTAGTGCCATGCCTAAAATGTTCCATAATCTGGTATTATATTGAATTATTATTATTATTGTTATTGTTATTGTTATTGTTATTGTTATTGTTATTATTATTATTATTATTATGAAAACAAACAAGCCCTGCACCTAAAAGTTACATAATGTTCTATATGCGTTATGAAGTTGAATTTTAATTGTGACAGCAATTATTCCACCAATCAATAACACAAATGTGTAATAAAAACAATAAAACTGGTACATTCTACAATGATATTGTTCTCGAAATATTAAAAATAAATGAATTCTCCCATAACAGGATATTTTGGACTATATTTGTAGGTTCTTGTTATAGCCAACATTTTGAGGATTATTTCCTATTCAAAGGTACAGTATTTAGTTGAACATTGTTAATCTCCGTGCCAATTGGCCTAACCTCTTCACTCTCAAACCCATAGCGTAATAGTTCTAGGTCATCATGATTTCAGTTAACCAAACAATTAGGATTAGCTTGCTCCTTTAATTTCAGCAGCAGTTAAATTCACGGCAGTTTTATTCGAACCTGATCGAGTTCGAGAAATATGGAGAAATTATACTGGCAATGATTGAAATTACAAATGCTGGAGCAGGAGTGAAAGCATGGCCCGGAGAGTGTAGCAAAAAAGAACAAGAAAGTCCAGCGAGCCCCCTGACGCCTCAACACATCAAACACACAAGAGCCAAAGAGCCTGCTTCAGTTCCACTCATGAATAACTCTGCAGCTCTATGGACTGTGCACTGGGGCTATGGACTCACTACCAGTGTTGGGCAAGTTACTCAAAAACTGTAATGCACTACTTATTATTTGTTACTGTCATTTTAAAGGGATATGCCACCCCCAGGTCAAATTTGGGCATCTCCCCACAGTCCAGAGACTAAAATAAGTGGTGGAAAGCGTTTTCTTGCTCACCCAGCCATTGTCCGAATCTGTCGCCACTGACCGCCGCGGTATCTGGTGCTCCTCCGCCTTAGACTGGAGTCTAACGTCGCCAGAGAAAGATTTCGGCCAAAAGGAATTAATTTGCTCGATGCGTTTCCCAATTACTTTCTGTGTAGTGCGCATTCATATCGAGTGCAAATAAATGTGCAAATCAACACGGAGAGCTTGCCTTGGTCATTTTGGGTGGGAACTATTTTCCAGTGCGTAAGAATACAGCCGTATCACGCACCACGTTGTGCAACAGGGGAACTCCCTTCCCGGTGCGTAACTGGGATTCCCCTGGCAGCGTGCTGCGTGATACGGCTGTATTCTTACGCACTGGAAAATAGTTCCCACCCAAAATGACCAAGGCAAGCTCTCCGTGTTGATTTGCACATTTATTTGCACTCGATATGAATGCGCACTACACACAAAGTAATTGGGAAACGCATTGAGCAAATTAATTCCTTTTGGCCGAAATCTTTCTCTGGCGACGTTAGACTCCAGTCTAAGGCGGAGGAGCACCAGATACCGCGGCGGTCAGTGGCGACAGACTCGGACAATGGCTGGGTGAGCAGGAAAACGCTTTCCACCACTTATTTTAGTCTCTGGACTGTGGGGAGATGCCCAAATTTGACCTGGGGGTGGCATATCCCTTTAAAGTAATGCCTTACATTACAATATTACTCTCAATAAAAAGTAGTAACTACTTTTGCATTACTTTAGTTACTCTCGCCAAAATGACTGGAAATAAGGATTTGGCAATCTACAGTGCAAATCTCTCATGTGTCATGACTTTCACCTGGGTTGTATCGTTCCCTGTCCCATCCCCTCCTTTCCTGACTAATTTCGTGGTGCTATGGCACCTCTGCAAGTGCTTCGTCAAATTGCTTGTACTGCATTTCGACGTGGAAAGAGGTTTGGGATTCACACACAGTGTGCATTTAACTAAAATGTTCTTGGAGTCCTTATTTTGAACGAAGTGAAAGTAGTGGGCGTATGCCCATCTTGAAAAGGAGCTAGCACTGTCCGATTCTTCTGGTTCTGTCATCCTTTGTCAGTCTGCCAGTTCGAGACGAAGTAAAAGCAAATGGAATGGTCTGCGCGGACTTTTATATCACTAGCTGATCTCGCGGAACTTTGTATGAAATGTAATGTTCTGCGCGGACTTATCAGATTCAGTAGCTGATCTTGCCGTGATCTGCAAACTTTATATGAAGAAAACGCAAAACCCACAAAAACAAAGCAGGTTAAAAATGCATTGTAATGTGCGTTACTGGCATTGTAACGAGTAATATATTACAGATTTTCTTCCCTGTAATGCGTTACATTACTGCGTTACACCAAAAAGTAATGCATTACAGTAATTAATTACTTTTGTAACGAGTTACTCCCAACACTGCTCACTACTATGTACTTGCTTAATGTTTGGACCATTTTATTTGGTTAACTGGTAATTGAGATAGTTCAGGTAAATATTTAGGCTACCGAGTACTAAGGCTGAACAATTTTGGAAAATATGTAGGGATACCGATACTGGTATCCATGGTTTCATGTTCAATCGATATCCTGGTTGGGCCTTTATTTGGATATAATAAGGCTGTGTCCCATTACTATGTCTTACCCCTTCCCCTGCCCCTTTATCTACATCTTTGTCTTGCCCCTCAATAACGAGCTGAGAGGGCGAGGGGTACGAATGTTCCCCCTAGACCTGCGCGATTAATCGATTAAACCGATTAATTCGACTTTACAGTTCAGGACGATGTGTTTTTATGAAAATCGATTTTTTTTTAGTTATTTTTTACATGCGAGCGGAACTAATGCGCGGCCACGTTTTACACGGGTAAGTTAGCGGGGCGTACCAAAACATTGTACGAGCTAGCGCGGCTAGTGAGTGAGCTAAAGCCGGAGCTTGTACCAAACAAAGGTGTTTACATCTGTTATATGGAACTGGTTCAGTTTTCTTGTGTCAGACTTAGAACAAACGAGTGCTCGCTGTAAAGTCTGTTCAAAAGCTGTTGCAGCACGAAAAAAATGTATCCTAGCGCCGAAAAGCCGAAAAAGGCACGCAGCGGAGTGGGACAAGTGCAGGTCCGAACGGAATGAAAATAACCACCGTCCAGTCCCTAAAACATTTTCGAACTGTTTGCAGTATGATAAGCACAGCCCACGACGGAAGGCAATCACACACGCTGTTGTATGTTTTACCAAAAACATGATGTATATTGTAAAAGACATGGTGCCCATATATACTGTGGAAAAGCCCGGATTCATTAACATGGTGAAAGTTTTGGACCCGAAGTATGTGCTACCAATATATTTCTTGTGTTGCCACAGCTGTATACAGCCTGCACAAGCTAACATACATGGACAGTGGCTTTTCTGCATCACTCGAGGAAAAACTAAAACACAACACTACCCACTCCAGTCCATCTTTTCCACAATCAGGGAATAATTTAGCTCCATAAAATGCTTCTTTATAAAAGAAAGATATTTATATAACTGTTATTATTGTTATATATATTTTGTTGTAATATAATTTTGAGTTGATAAGGGGCAAATATCATAAGCTTATGCTCTGTTCCCTTTTCATTCATATTTAAGTTATAATTGTATAGATGCAATTCTGTTGCATCTGTTATTTTTGTTTTGTTTTAACGAATGAAATAAATAAATAAATGAAAATGAAATTATATATATATATATTTTTTTTAAAACAATAACAGCTTAATTGATGCTAGGTGTAATTTATTTGTTTTATAAAAGAACATTGCATTGTTTTGAGCCATTTGTCTGTGATCTGTTATTTGTTTTTGAGTAGGGCAGAGAAAAATCGATTAAAATCGGAAATCTGATTTATTTTTTTATTTTTTTAATCGGAGATTTTATTTTTAGGCCATATCGCCCAGCTCTAGTTCCCCCTAAGAAATGGGACGCCACTCGATTACCGTTTGCGTCATCATCCCTTGCCTCTACCTGGGTGCTACATCTACAGAGGCGACAACAATTGACACAAACAAACATTAAGTAAATAAATGTCAGGGATTATTGGGTACCTCAGCTCGACAAAAAAACTAGCTTGTTTACACATAAAAGTTCAATGAAAACGATAGTGTGAGTGCGGCAATGCGCCCCAATAGCCTCGGCCTCGGTGTTTCTTGAAGTTTCTTTCCAACGCGTCGGAAGAGTCTTGAATCCAAGTTTGGCTTTTCTATCTTTACTAAAGTGAAAGGTCATACAGAGCGGGTACAAATAAGGTGAATAAAGAGGGAAATGGAAAGATGAATTTCTGAGGCTTGTGGTTTTCCTATGTGTGTTGTGTTAGGCTCTGTATGTGTGGTGATGTCCTTCTTGACGTCTTTGCGTGTCGTATAGCGATGAGCTCCTGCCTGTCACTGGGAGACCGGGCTTCCTTGTACTCCGTGGCTCCCGACAGGACTCGCCCTACGTTGCGTTGTCGACGGTGCTACTGGTTCTTCTTTGCTGTCCGTACGTGCCTTGTAGCGTCGCGTTTTCCCGTCTGTCACTCGGGAGACCGTGCTTCTTCGCTTCTCGGCTCCCGACGGGAATCCGTCTTATTTGCTACCTGCGGCTGTTACGTGACGTTTCACGTGACCTCCTTGTTACGTGACGTCCCACGTGACGTTCGTCCGTACGTGCCTTGTAACGGTGCGCCTTCCCGTCTGTCACCCGGGAGCCGGCCAATGTTACACTCTTGCGTGGTTATTATGCGACGGTCAAAAGACTGTGTAGCTTCTGTGGTCCAGGACGTCCTAATACCCCGTCAACCCTTGACTCGAGGTAACCTCCTGGCCACCAGACCGTGGCTTCTATCCACACTACCTATGTAGCGTGGGCTCTTTCTTCGTGTGTGTGTGTGTGTGTGTGTGTGTTATGTGTCTTGGTGTGGTGTGTCTTCTGTGGAGTCTGTGTCCTCTCTGGCTAGTGTGGTCCCTACCTCTGTATTTTATAGTAGGTGAGATCAAAGATAAAAGAACAAGGAATAAAGATAGATCAAAGTGGTCCAATCACAATGCATTTCCTGAACCTGAAGGCGGGACAGGAAGTGCTGTTATAAACAGAATATTCCAGAACACAGAATGTACGAAATGGCTCCTACAGATAGCGTTGGCTAAACAGACATCACTACAATTAAAACCACAGCAACAGTTCACTAAAAGTAACATAGAATATAAGCGTCATAATTGTAAAGCTGCTAAACTGTTAATCAATAATTACAACTCCTGAAAATACATTTATGAGACTCCTTGGCTGGTCGATGTGACGCTGCCATCCTGATCCCAAAACCTGCCTGAGCTTGTAGGCGTACCCCTTCATCCCAAGTCTGGTCGAGAACTTACTTCATTTCAAGCGGTATGTAGCCCTCGGTCGTGGCCCTAGCCCTTGAGCAAAATTAGAATCGGGACACCCCTTGCCCTCACATGAACGCGCAAAACCAAGGGGTAGGGGTAAGACGAAGGGGTAAGACAGAGAAATGGGACACAGCTTAAGTCTATTTACAGGCTGATTTTAGGCTGAAACGTCTCATTTTGTAGCTTTGTAACTACTTATTTTGGTAGTTATGGTTACGGCTGGAATATTAAGTAATGGAATCATTCTTCATAAACCATTTCTTCATTATGAGTTTGTTCATGCTTTTTTAAAGGGACAGTGTGTAAGATTTTTACCCGTTAATTACTGAAATTGAAGATACTCATTCAAAAATATATTGTTTTCCAAGCCTTTTCACTTCCATCATGAAATCAAAGTATTCTTTTGGACTTAGATATAGTCACATAAAAGGGGGATCTTCCCCATGCAGAGGCAGCCATTTTGAATACGAGAGCCGCAGAAGGACATTTGGGCTCCGCCTTCGCCTTCGGCAAGGCTCGTGGTTTTGGGTAAACAACGACACGCATGCTGCCGGATCAGACTCGTAATGGATCTAACACGTGTTTTGGACTAAATTGTTTTACTGGATTGTATTCGCTGGATCCTTACAGACAAACTGAGAGCAAGTTTATGGTGAAATACAGAGTTTGACCTGTGCAAAGCATTCTAAGGTAAGCTAACCTCGTTTTGTGCTTTTCCGTATAAAAGCCCCATGTGCTTGGGGAGTGATTGTTGTGCCGGGAAATGAATTGCATAGTCAAAAAGAGGAGACTGTAAGGTTTCATTTGATGTGTAGAGTGTCATGGTACATGATCGGGAATGTGTGTTTTCATGAGAAAAGAAAAAAAAAAAAACGGGACCATGCGGCACTTGCACGCGTCCGGGTGACCCTCCAGGTCTGCCGCAGCTAAAACAGAAAGTGCAATAGCACCATCCACCTATGCGCCACGAATCCCACACACTGGGGCTTTAAGGCTAATTAAGATTTTGAAAAATATGTAGGGATACCGATACTGGTATCTATGGTTACATGATACTGGTTGGTCAGTTGATATCCTAGTTGGGCCTTTATTTGGCTATAATAAGTCTATTTACAGGCTGATTTTAGCCTGGAACGTCTCATTTTGTTTGAACGTTTATTAAAACAAAACTGTTTACTAGTGAGCTGAAGGATAAACAGTTACAGAACACCATTGGATCTGTGTTTTAAGGAAATAAGCATAATTTTCCGTCCCTACACTGGTTTCTGCATGATTTATTTATAATGAACACACAGTTTTGAGCAAAGTTTCAAACTTTGTAACTACTTATTTTGGTAGTTATGGTTACGGCTGGAATATGAAGTAGTGGAATCACTCTTAATAAACCATTTCTTCATTTTGAGTTTCTTCAGGCTTTCTTAAGGTTAATTAAGTTAGGAGTAGTTATTATACAGTGTTAACCAAGATCAGAATTTGAGAAATACTGAACTAAAAATAATCCTGGCAATTTTAGAAGCAAAATGAACTCATTTGACCACAGTCTGTATACAAAAAAGAGGCAACTGTCAAAATCGAAGTGTTTCTTCTCACAGTATTCGTAACATTCCAATTTGGTATTGTGACACATTTTGCCAAACAGCAGTAGGTATCTTCCTTGTCATCCCCTTCAAAAGCAAAAACAGACTCCAAAATCGGTAAGCTGTATACCACATGCACCATTAGCTTTCTTCTTTTCACCCAGTCCTCACATCTTTCCCAGTGTCTCTTTATGGTCTCTGGAGCATAGTGGATGTTGGAGCATCCACTCTGCTTCAGTGAGTGGCTCTCAGGTCTGTACGACACCTGCTGATGGGCTCAAATTATTCTAATGGCCGAAAGAAGAGGGGAGAACCAGCACTTCCACCATTTTGGGGTAAAAAGAGATAGTGCTTTTTATTTTTGGGTATGATTGGATTTTATGATAGTCCACAAAGAGCAACATAATCTCAGGATGACTGTGAAAACTGTGTGGGTATTTTGAAAGCAAGGAAGACAAGGTAGGATATTTGAAAGTAGTCTGTGATATTACTGTGATCTTGTTGCCATAACTACTACTGTATCTTCTACAACCAGATATGTAAAATCATTCAGCTAAGGTAGTCCTGACCAAGCCTAGCTCATTGTCTCTAGCTGATGTCCCGGGTTGTAGCACAGTAATGTAATGGGTTCACTGTAGTCCTGACAGGTTGCTCCAGCAGCACTGAAGGATGGGGTCAATTTGTTTTTGTTTTTTTTTAAGTTAATCTGTATGGATTTCCTTCTAAAAGTTACGTGTGTTGACACAGGCTTACCTCTGACAGTCTCAGCTGATCCCGGTTCTGCTCGCTTTCTGGAGCCCACGTAGGTAGGTCCGGTAACTTCCCTGGAACATGAAATAAAGCTTGTTTTTCTTCTCAAAATAAAACATTTGTCCGAAAGGTGATATATTTGCGTCCCAAACAGTTGTCCACGAAACATCCAGCAGCGTACGTAGCGATCGCATATTGTGTCTGTCGATTCGTATCACTGCGCGCATATTAGCTGTATTAGCCTTTCACCTTTAGGACAAATGTTTTGTTTTGAGAAGAAAAACAAGCTTTATTTCATGTTCCAGGGAAGTTACCGGAGCTACTTACGTGGGCTCCAGAAAGCGAGCCGAACCGGGATCAGCTGAGACTGTCAGAGGTAAGCCGGTGTCAACACGCGTAACTTTTAGAATGAAACCCATACAGATTAACATAAAAAAACGCACTATCCCTTTAATCCTGACTACTGCAACTAAAACGCACTCAAGTCTGTGCTATTATGTAGCTCAGCTGTCTGTATAGTCTCATTAAAATCAGTTATTTAAAGAATATTATTACCGCCTCAAAAAACATAGCTGGAGTTGTGTTCCGTTTCATTCACACGTTGAGTAATCCTTTTGAGTAATTATTAGTCTGTCTACATCCCCAAAGCTCAAAATGCTCTGTTCAGCCTTGCGATTTCAAGTTAACAGCTACCTTTTTACCTTTTTGTTCAGTACAGATTGGCAATTCCAGGGCTGAAACCATTCAAATGATTCTAGTAAAGGTGTATGGAGCTTAAAAACACACCACATATTTCCACATGACATCACAAGGTGGAACAGGAGTGTGCAGTGTTTGAAAAAAGAGCTATAAAGCCTAAATATGCTGGCTTTGTGCGTTAAACGTGCGTATGAAACAAAACACAACTCCGGGTATGTTTGTGATGAGGAAACAATATAACATGGATCCGAAAACAGCCTAATATGAGAAGAACACTATGCAAAATAATGTTGTCTCCTCATTAAAAACATACTTGAGGTTTTGCTTCATTGACATTTGTTTCCTTAATCCATTAATCCTAAATGAACTTCTCTATGCTCTGTTTGCATTTTGCCCAGATTGTTGTGTCCCAGGTAAAAATCCAAAACTTTTCCTGTGTAGTTTTTAAGTCCATCAGTGGTTCTGCATTCAAAGTGTGTTCAGAACAAAAGGATGCTCCTATTAGCAAAACAGTCACGTTGGCCTAATGGATTCATTTGTTTATTGTCTCATTATTCATTCCCATTGCTGACAGCAGAGCGGCATTATTTTAAGATAGAAAATATGAAATACTTATCACATGGAGACCACAAAGGGGAACTAAGGCCAGAGGAATGCATTATGTGTTCTTTATAGGCCTGTATTTATTGTGTGTGTACAATTTCTGTGCTTTGGTTAACATTTTGGTTATTTTAGTTGTAATACAATCAGATTTGAGTGGTAGAAAGTTGAATATAATAACTGCTTCATTCTGTTATTTATTTGTTGCAGCCTCTTAATGATATAGTCTGTTTAAAAAGGTTCACTGGAATGATCTTGTGTTATTGATATTGTATCCGTGGCATAAAGTAGTTAAAATATTATGGTTTATCACAGTATATCTCTGCCGATAAAAAAATAGATTGCGATCAGAACATTGGTCAAACATTAGCCACTAATGCAAATGCCACATTAGCCACAAATGCGCCGCTGGTTCCTTGTGTTAGCGGTGCGCTGTGTGCTGGCCCCACTTCCGCGTGTGTAAGCGCGAAGGAGAGGAGAGCCTTTTCAATGAAAAAAAACACATTTGTACAGAAAATAAAATTAAACCACTGCTGTTTCAGAGGTCCAGAGGGTCGGGTAAAGGACTTCCAAGCCTAGAAACACTCGCACGTGCCTCCAGGCAAATAAAAAAAACGCATTTCGCATTGCGTAGCTCCTCCGCGGTCCAAACTCTCTGGGTGTGATTTCCAGAGACAGGGGGTGGAGATCCAGACGATGGTGGAACTGCATTTGCATTTATTTTTTCGATCTGACGTCAATAAGGTGCCTTGTCCAGAATCGCCCATTTGAGCTGTGTTTTTTTCAAACGCAGAAAAGGATCGCAAATGCTCAGTTTAGACATTACGCAACTTTTAGCCATTGGGGGGGGGGCTAAACAGGGTAGGGGAGCTCACATTAACGTTCAAAAAAACCTCAGAAAGTGAAAATTTCATGCCATGGGACCTTTAAAGGTCCTCTTGTGAGCTTCATGCCATGTTAGAATGCTTTTACCTTCTCAAAAATATACCTGGAGTTGTGTTTTGTTTCATTCACACATGTTTGAGTAACTGTCTGCATCTCCAAAGCTCAAAATGCTGTGTTCTATTTCTACAATTCCAGGGCTGAAATCATCCAAATGATTCTAGTGAAGGTGTAATGAGTTTAAAAACACAGTGGAGCACTTCCTGTATTACCACATGACATCACAAGGTGGAACAGAGTGCTTTATGTGTGAGAGAAGAACTAAGCCTAAAATGTGTGAATGAAACAAAACAAAACTCCGGGGATGTTTGTGATGAAGAAACAACATTGAATTGCAATGACTTCAAGGTTCTCACTTGTTTTGTTTTTTTCTTCTTACAAGTTCTTACAATTATAACCAATTATGACTCATTATTCTTGCCATTCCTACAGTGCTGGAGCCTGTTCCAGGTTGCAGCTCTGCGCTCGTGGTGTGCCAGCCCACTTAGCCCTCCACTGTCCTCTTCTGTGATGCCCCTGGTTAACACCTCCGCCTTAGCTCCCTGAATAATGCACGCCTGGGCTGACTCAGCTCCAGCACAGGCCAGTGCAGATGCAGTCTGGCAGCTACAGCACAGGCCTATAGAAACCCCCCAATACACACACATACAGCTATACACATGTGCACACAGACGCACACACATGCACAGATATAAGCCTGCGCACACACATATACATGCGCACACAATCGCACAACTGAATGAAGAAGCAGCCACAGGGACCTGCTCTGGAGAGATAGGCGAAATGCATAATCAATGTACATTAAAGCACAGCCCACACACCTGCCTATAGAACGCGCTAGAACTCTGATTAGCAGAACTATATTAGGGAATCATCAGTCACGGTGTGATTGGTTGAGATTATGCAAAGTAGATTTTTTTTTTTTAAAGTTCACTTTTATGATTAAAGTTAAAAGCAGACACTAAGAAAAGAAAGAAGAAGATTCAACGTGGTGGATCATAGACATTTAGACTTTTTCATGTCATGGCACCAGTGATATTATCCAGTGAAGCTAAACAGTGACCGCTCAGCACTTCCACAATTAGATTTCACATAGACTTGTTGAAAAGGTAATAGTACAAGGTTTTAAAAACTTGCTAGGGCTAAACCGCTAAATGGTACACACAGATCTGGAAAAAAATAAGAGACCACTGCATTTTTTTCTGAAATCAGCATCTCTACATGTATTACAGCCATTCCATTCCAGCATCTGTTGAATTCTAACACAAACAACAAAGCTGAGCTACTTCAGTTCTTGCACCAGGAGTGGAATAAAGTCACCCAAGAACAATGTGAAAGACTTGTGGAGAGCATGCCAAGACGCATGAATGCTGTGATTAAAATATTGGTTATTGCACCAAATATTGATTTCTGAACTCTTCTTAAAGGAAAAGTAACATTTTTTTTTACAATCTGAGCCTTCTTTCGGCAATAAAACAAGTAGTTTTACTCACCCATAGCAGTTTGGTGTCAATTGGAGTGGTATCGCAGAAGTTATGTTGGAGCCGTTCTGTTCTACTCATGATCCCGTTAACATGGTGCTCGTATCATATGCTCGGGGCATTACTTTGCGCTCTCCAAATAACACAAACTTTAGCACTTTTCAAATCACAGAAGATCGCTGTGCCAGGGTAGACTTTTAGTGGATTCCAAAACGGTCTGAAACCCGATATGCAGCTATAGTTTCATTTGATGACATCATCAGAGAGGACAGTGCGCATGCGTGAACTCAGCTGTTTTGTAAACACTGCTAGTCCGAAAGAAGCTAACACCGCTCTGAACTTTACTTTTCTGTTGCGATATCGGGTTTCAGGCCGTTTTGGAATCTACTAAAAGTCTACCCTGACACAGCGATCTTCTGTGATTTGAAAAGTGCTAAAGTTTGTGTTATTTGGACACCGTAAATCAGTGCCCCGAGCACTCACGCTAACCTATACGGGATCATAGGTAGAACAGAACGGCTCAACATAAGTTCTGCGATACTGCTCCAATTGACACCAAACTGCTATGGGTGAGTAAAACTAGTTGTTTTAATGCCGAAAGAAGGCTCAGATTGTAAAAAAACGTTAATTTTCCTTTAAGTGTAAAAATGAGTATTACATTGTTTGGAAAACATGAATTTGATCTTGTTTCTTTGCATTGTTTGAGGTCTGAAAACATGTACCTTTTTTGTTATTTTGACCATTTGTCATTTTCCTGCAAATAAATGCTCTAAACGATAATATTTTTATTTGGAATTTGGGGGAAATGTTGTCAGTAGTTTATAGACAAAACAAAACTGTTCCTTTTGCCCAAACACACACCTATAAGTAATAAAATCAGGAAAAATGTATAATTTTTTTCCTTTTTTTTCCATAGCTGTATTTAAAATATGTTTTAAACCTTTCTAAACTGCTCAGTGATATTTAAAGTTTTCAAAATGTCTATGGAAAAAAATCATGAAAAACTGAAAAAAATTGTAAAACAATTTTTTTTTACTGTAGATTGCAAATGCTGATGTTGATGCTCATGATTTATTTATTTATTTTTAAGAATTTCGCATTTTGGACACAATTTAACAGGCACTTTGGACAAAAAGAGTAAGCCACACTTTAAAGAAATAATGTTTGATTTCCAGATATATTGATTTTTCGTGCATCTCCGTAAAGTGCGTTCCATATTTTAGGGGTTAAACTGGAGACAGTGGGACAGCTGGCCACTGGATGATGCCAACTCACAACTGCAAATGAAATGCCTCTTTATGAAAATGTGTGAGCTTTGATTGACAGCTGTGGCCATTTGCAGTCGTCAAGGAAATTGCACATCTTCTGAGCAAACGGTCTGGTATTTTTTATAACTTTTCTTTCGTGCAGGAAATGAGAAGATTACATAATTGTAGGTGTGATATCCTTTGGCAGTGGTGTGGGTGACAAACTGGGCTTCATCAGAACTAAGCACATAATTACTACAACCACAGAGCAGACGCTTGTCCTGTTTGTTAGTTAGTTGTTTTGTGAAGACGTTTCACAATAAATAATGGCTGGGTTTGGTTGCACTGGATGTAGGGTTATAGTCCTTTAGTCAATAAATCTGTAGATGGTGCCTTATGCCTGCCACACACTACAGGATGATTTGGCCCCGATTTAGGCCCGGATTTAGCTTCTCCCAGACAACCATAAAATATAATGATTTACCACATAGCTTAGGTTAGGTTTCTTTATTATTCTCCACCAGGGAAAAATTTGTCTGAGAGGTAAGGTACAATATACAATATAAGACATCAGATAAAAAGATAGCGGTGTCGGCACAGACATAGACGTATTGAGTGTTCCCACCCCTGCCCCTGACCATCCCCCCAAACCATTACCTACTCCAAGCATTCCAGCTAACATCCACATCATTCCCCATCCCCACTATCATTACCCTTCTCCCAAACCAAGCACCATCACTCTATAATAATACATACAGGGAGTCCTCGAGTTACGACGTTGATCCGTTCTTAAGACGCGTCGTAACCCGAATTTCGTCGTAAACCGGATTTTGCCTTTGATCTTCCAACCAAAGCACCAATAACCTTTCCATCTCAATAATTAGACCACTACGCTGCTTGGTTATCACTGCCGCTTTCATAGGAGCAGATCAGAGCCCACATCAGGTACTTCCGCCCACATTGGGCACGCACATGAGGCTGTCTTCTTCTCCCTACAACCACAACAGAGCGTATTCTTCCGCCGTGCGCCGCGCGCCGCGTGCGTTTGTTTACATCTCTTACCACGCTAAACCGTGTAAGACGGAATGACGCGTAATATATACATATTTTTTTTAATGGGGGCGCGTTCGTAACCACGAAACGTCGTAACCCGAGACCGTCGTAACCCGAGGACCCCCTGTATACACATTTATCCTGTCATAAATAAATATAAGATCAGTCCCCCCTTCTACACCCCATCACCAAGCCAAACCTCAAGGTTGCCTGCTCAAAAAGATCCTGAGGACTGAGAGCTTGCTAGCTTCTGCCATACCCTTTAAACATTTTAAATTTTAAAATGTTTGAAATAGGGATGTCAACAATTAATCGACTTACGATTAATTGTCGATCAAGACATTGGTCGAACAAAATGCATTCATTGCAATTAATCGCTAATCGCGGACACGCGCACCCGCGTGGTCACGAAACAAGGCAATCGCGCACCGCGCTGCGCCAAGCTCGACTCACAGCCGGCCGCAGGCGCCAACGGCACTGCCGCGGTTTGATCTCGTGCTCAGCAGCCCCGGTGTACGCCCGGAATGCGTAGTCTCAGCCCTAGCCACAAACCAGCCGCACGAAACCAGCAGAGGCACGTGGTGGTTTAATCCTGGTTTAGTCCAGGTCTAGACCTGGTCCAGTCCTGGTTTAGTCCAGGCCCAGTCCAGGTTTAGACCTAGTTTAGACCTGGTTTAGTTCTGGTCTAGACCTGGTTTAGTCCACGTTTAGTCCTGGTCTAGTCTCTTAGCCATCAGGATGCAGAACACAATGTTACACTATAAAAAAATGTTACACTATTTAAAAAAAAAATTGGGGAAAAAAAATAAATCTGCGAACCGCGATAGAGTGAGGGATTACTGTATTTTGTTATTCAGCATCAATACATTTGTCTGCTTTTTACTAAGGAATAATTAATTGAGGAATATACAATATAATATATAATACTATGATATATTTATGACTCAGTGTTATGTATACTATAGCTTATATTCTTAAAGACCCTATTGAAACACTAAAATTCAGGTGAAAAATGCCGCTTATCAATTAATCGTAAGTCGATCGATAAAGTCAATCAACTATAGATTAATGAATTAATCGATAATTTGCATCCCTAGTTTGAAATGTCTATGGAAAAAATGAATGAAAAAAGTATAACATTTTGAGGTACAACTTTCTCTAGTTTCAGTTGATGATTTATTTATTTATTCATTTTAATTTTTTTAAGAATAGTGAACCTTGGAAGATGTGACCCAACTTTGGATCATCCTTGTGTGGAATTAAATTTTGAAGCCACTGCACTCTGTAACTTTGAGCTACTCTGTCATATCATGACAGTAAAATATAAAGAGGAGCTCACTCTGGAGCTCATTCTCTAACAGGCTCTTACACCGCTCAAACGGTGAGAGATACAGGACTACATTCATAACATACTCCATACAACTGTACAACAACTCACCCTTATGTTACAGATAACCCTATGTCCTGTCAGTCATCATCTCATCTCTGTTTTTCCTTACAACCTCGTGTATATAGCTGAGATAATGTATATGGCTGTGATGTGTGAGCTACTGTGTCCAAATCATTTCTCTTGTGGATCAATAAAGTTTGTCCAAGTCTAAAACATCACCATCACTGCACCAGCCCATAAAACAGCATCAGGGGCAGAAGAAGCCACTGACACAGAGGCGCAAGATACAAACAAACTGGAAATAAAAATGGCAAAAAGGACAATGATTTCTTTATTACACACCGTAAAGCACCGTAAAGAAGTTATAGTGTAGAGTTCATCCATTTCCTTCCAGCTTCTGCAAATCCATGGCACTCAGGTCATTGGTAATAATCTTTTTTGTTGTTGTTGTTGTTGTTGTTGTTGTTGTTTTTTGTTGTTTAAATAAATCAAAACTGAGAAAAAGGCAAGAGTAGTTCCACACGCTTCCACGCTTCCACAAAGACAATTTTTGATTTTTGTCATTAAGGGCCAGTAATTACAGAGATATTAACCATAAACCAGGTCAACAAATCTGCATTTTGACAATTAAAGTGATCACAGAATAGACCTGGACTTAGCCTGCACTGCATTGCTACTCAGACACAATCACACTTTAAGCAGGATGTGTGTGGATTCCCTCAGTTGTCCAGGTAGAATCCATGGCAAAAGGAGAAATCCGTCCAGTTGACAAATTGAATTTCCCCTTTTGCCGCTTTAAGCAGGAGCTCTTCCAGTCACTGAGAGGCCCACCTGCCCACCTCCTGCTATGCCAAAGGAAGGAAGGAACACAACAGAATGTCTCACAGGACAAGAAATATCCATATAGAGGAGGCAGATTCCTAAAAAGTGAGAGCAGATTGATAGAAAGAAAAAAAGAGCGGAGAGAAAATGAAATGGGCATGGAGAGATGTAGAAGAGGAGATTGTCTTATAGAACAGATTGTGAGGAGCTTTCATGGGAATTGTGAAGATAGAAACAAGCAATGAGTGATAAGAGGGCCTTGTCCTGGTCTCACCTCCTCCTCTGTAATAGAGTGTATTCACCATTACTGTAGCAACACAGTCCTCCTACTAAACGACCAATACTTCTGTTTCTTCATTATATGCTAACTTTAATCAATACACTCTCCAATGCAGCAAAGCCAGGTTCTGTTAGAAAGTTAAGACACAGTAAACAATTAAAGACAGACATGTATGTACTGAATATAATACTGGACTGTCAATAATACTGCACTAAACTACTTTTCATAATGCATAATATGTTTACTGCTGCTGCTCTAAATGAATGTATCATGTATGTCACTACCTCACTGTAAATGCTACTGTTACCTGGGCAATAACCTGTGCAATACTTATACTATTATATTATGTGCAATACGAAATTCTTTTGAGCAGTATTACTACTTACCCCTTATTTAATCCTAGCTGTACCTTGAATTTTATATTTTATTACATTTTTTTAAATTACAGTGGTACCTCACCTTACGAAAGACCCAACAAACGAAAATTCCAAGTTACGAAACGCCTTCACGTTAAATTTTGGTCTCTAGATACGAAAGAAAATTCAAGTTACGAAACGCGAAATCTCAAAAATTCAAATAATGCGCGCTCAGCCACACACATTATACGCTTTTCTCAGACTGGATTTAAACTTTTCTCACATTTGTCTCTGTTTAAACACTCAAACTTTCATAGATTTTCAACAAAATGTATTAATAGTGAAGCGTGGGGGAAGGGGGAGGGTGGAGAAGTGTGCGCGCGGACACATGTGTGATAGCGCAGCATGACCCGGCGCGGGGCTGCGAGCACGAGACCCGTGCTCAAATCGTGCCTCCTCTAAAACAGGATTAAACCAGGTCTGAACCAGGTCTAAACCAGGATTAAACCACCGCGGCTCTTACCTGCGTTCGTTCATGCGCTCAGACTGTGTGCGGTCCCCTCCTCGCTGCGGTCCCCTTCTCGCTGCTCGCCTCAGCTGTGACTCGTGAGAAACAAGGAAATAGACCCGCACGCGGCGCTTTAATCCACCTGGTCTAGTCCTGGTTTAGTCCAGGTTTAGTCCTGGCCCAGTCCAGGTATAGACCTTGTTTAGACCTGGTTTAGTCCACGTTTAGTCCTGGGTCTACAGTCTCTTAGCCAATCAGGACCCAGAACACAGAGTTACACTATAAAAAAAAGTTACACTATAAAAAAAAAAACTTGGATCGGGGCCTTGGAACGGATCAGGCTTTTTCCATTGAAATAGCTACTCAACTTACGAAAAATTCACGTTACGAAACCACTTCTGGAACGAATTAATTTCGTAAGGTGAGGTACCACTGTAATATTGTTTACTTTTTTCCTTTGTGTTTTTATTGCATGCTGTTACAGTAGTACTTCTTGACTATCTTTGCGAGTCAACGGTTCTTCTGATCCTAAGCATTTCAATGCATTGTTGATCTTGTGTTGATCCTGCATACAACAAATCTTGAATCTTGAATATATTGGCGTACTGATATACTGGACCGATATTTTCACTTTTTTGCAGATATTTTTAGCGATCTCCTGCATTGATCGATATTTGGTTTGGACTCACCAATTGCTGCATATTGAGTATTTAACACTTTAGTGTCATTATGGCCTTGCACAAAGACAATGAGCAATGAAATGCACCATTATGGGTTAGTAGAAAAATACGGTTGTGGAATTAATTTCTATTGAGATCATTTTTCATTATGCAGAGCAGTAAAATGTATAGACAATATTAATGGTAATTTCAAATCTATATCACCCTGACCAATATCGGTCGAATGTGTCTCACTTAAAAACAAAAAAATAAAAAGCACTTACATTTTCACAGTCACACATAAAAGGAAATTGCATAATTGCTTATTGCTCTCTGAAATTTCAAAGTAATCCATCATAAAATACTAGTACTAATACATAACTGGTAATGCTAGCTTTGTGTATGTTCTAATACTCTTTGATTGTCGCCTTTCTGTGTGGAGTTTGCATGTTCTCCCCGTGTCTGGGTGGGTTTCCTCCGGGCATTCCGGTTTCCCCCACCAACCCAAAACATGCACCATAGGTACCTCCAGCTTTGGTCCTGACCAACCCGAAGCAAGAAGATCATGGAGATGGTCCCCGGGCGCAGTAATGTGCTGCTCACTGCTCCTGATAACAGGATGGGTTAAATGCAGAACTGGAATTTCCCCACTGTGGGACTAATAAAGGCATAGCTTTCTTTCTTTCTTTCTAGAAGGTTTGGCTTGTAGATTATGTAGAATGCATTTCTTTTAGTGTTCTCTCACCGCTTAATCTCTGGGAGTATATTTGACACTTCAACCCTCTTACTGTGTCAGCTCTGTATATCTCCATTGTTACTGGAATAAGCTCCAAACATCCACAACCAGTACTCGAGTTGAGGGGGGATATTTTGGGGGGGGGTCAGGCATGAAAATCCCTCCCCTTTTGGCAAAATTCACCATTTTGAAGTCAAAATAGGTGACCTACGTGAATCATGGCTAATGCCAAGAGCCAATCATAGGCCAAACTGCCCTCCAGCTTCCAGTCATGTTGCAGCATAATTACCCACTGATTGCGCTCTCACCAATCATGACGATTAGCACTGTTGCGTTTCCGCCTGTTCGCCTGTTCACTTGTAAACTTTGGCATAGACATCCGCTGAAGGTGAACAGGCTGATAGAGTTAACATGGGCGTAGTGATACGAGTGGAGAGAGACAATACGCAAATGTGAAATACGCTGCTGGATGTTTCGTGGACAACTGTTTCTGACGCAAATATATCACTTTTCTAACAAATGTTTTGTTTTGAGAAGAAAAACAAGCTTTATTTCATGTTCCAGGGAAGTTACCGGACCTACTTACGTGGGCTCCAGAAAGCGAGCCGAACCGGGATCAGCTGAGAGTGTCAGTGGTAAGCCGGTGTCAACACACGTAACTTTTAGAAGGAAATCCATACAGATTAACATTAAAAAAAACAAAAACGCACTATCCCTTTAATGTAAGAAGGAACTCTCGCCTCAGGACACGGAACTCAGGATACATCAGTTTCTCCGGAGCTCCGAATAATTTAGCTCAGAAAGTCCGTGGATATACGCGATATGCGCATACACGTGGTTACGCTGATTATCGGACAACACAACGGAGCTGATGCGAGTCATATTATCATATTATTTCTGCATCAAAGGGACATATTAGCTGAAAGCAGGAGCCATGTGTCAGCGTGTGGGTACAGGACTAAACCGGGACTAAACCGGGACTAAACCAGGACTAAACCGGGACTAAACCAGGTCTAAACCAGGACTAAACCGGTACTAAGCCAGGTCTAAACCAGGTCTATACCGGGTCTAAACCGGGAATAAACCAGGTCTAAACCGGGACTAAATTGGGACTAAACCGAGACTAAACCAAGACTAAACCGGGTCTAAACCAGGTCTAAACCAGGTCTAAACCAGGTCTAAACCAGGTCTAAACCAGGGCTAAAACAGGACTATACCAAGACTAAAACAGGACTAGAAGAGGAACAAACCAAGTCTACACCGAGACTAAACTGGGGCCAGATTAGGACCGACTAGATAAATGTGAACTAAGCATAGAAATACAGACTTTGAATCAGCGCAATTTAACACAACTAAAAGTCAAATGTATTCCTCCAGTGTGTGAACTCTGGCAGCTGAACATCTCTAAAGGAAAAGGCCAAAAAAGATCATTGATTATTTAAATTCATTGGATTCCATTAAAATTCGATTCATTTCACACTGTTGCAGGATTCCTCTGAGTACGCCATTTTCATGAATTTAAGATCCAAAATCCTCCTGCAGGCTCCAGCAAAGAAACTGTCAGGACTTCTTTGCTGAACTTGGCCCTATAACCAAGTTATTGCCAAGTTGCCTCAGTGGATTTGAAGTATGAAATGCTGCAGACAGTGGGAAGCATAACACATAACTATAACTCACCAAATATTCCTGGTAACACTTTATAATAACTTGAACAAATGAGAAAATAGTTTATTAAGAACATTTTAGGCTTAGTAACTACTTACCCTAATCCATCTCCTACCCCCAACTCCTTTATTAAGTAATTACTCTGAAATTGTTCATTGTGAATTAAAGGTTCTATATTAAGGAAAAATTACTCTTTAAGCCATGTTAGAATGTCCTCTAAAACATTCCCGGTGTTGTGTTTTGCTTCATTCACACTTTTGAGTAATTTGAGAATTATTATTATCTGTCTACACCTCTAAAACTCCAAATTCTCTCTTCAACCTTGTGGTATCATGAAGTGGTAGTTTTCAAGTTAACGGCTCCTTTTACCTTTTGTTCAGTAGTGATTGGCAATTCCGCGTCTTGAAATGATAGTAGCGAAGGTGTATGGTATTTTAAAACACAGTGGAGTAACAAAAGGTGAGTGTTTTCTGTGTAAGAGATTCAGTCAAACATGTGAAAGAAACAAAAAAACACCTCCAGGTATGTTTTTGATGACGCAACAGCATTTTAACATGGCTTTAAATTCACCAGAGTCAATTTTGTGTAATATAAGACCTTTAAAGACAAGTATCAATAGCAATTTGTGGTTTAAAAAAAAAAAAAACTTTATAAATTACAAGACTAGAAGAATGAGCTTGGATTTTACATATAGCTGACCCTGGCAAAAGTAGAGGGGACTAAATAGGTTCATTTGGATAAAAAGAAATCTGAACAATAACACTGATACTTAATTTAACAGAGAATTTGCATTAACTCATATGCTTGAATGACAAATTTGTAGTCTGTTATTCCTGTAATTAAATTGGCAGCCGAAGACTGTATTTACATGAGCTCAATGGAACATGGCCATATGTTTCTCCACAACACCCACAAATCATACGCAGTGTACTACGAAGATTTCTGTACCACCTCACCAGCGTGCATGTTAACTAAACCTTTAATCTCCCTGGGACCAGTTTCTCAATGTCATAACAAAGTGATAAAATGCCTCCACATGTTCCTTCTATCATGTTCAACCACGATGCCTGGACTGCCTTTACATCGCACAACGCTAGATCTCTGCTTTAGTCTGCAGACCTCCTTATGAGAATCTCAATGTGAGTGTATGTGAGATGCAACGCTAATTGAATAATCCCCCTCTCCCTGTTTCTCACTTCAGTATCTGTCAGTCTTAACCACTGGTGGAACGTAACAAAGTAAAAGTAGTAAATTATTGTACTTAAAGGTGCACTCACCTGCTTGTTTCTGTAAATATGTCATTATTCTGCCTGGAATATTTCACACTATGACAGCTCTACCTTACATTTATTCAATCACAGGTGGTTTTATAGCTTAAAAATACCTAGAAAAACAAGTGTTCTGGCTGTGAGCGGGGTTGCCTCTCCACAGATCTGAGCTGTAACTTGGTCTGGTTTGGTCTCCATGAAGATAGAAAGGTTTAATGACATACAGCTCTGGAAAAAATAAGAGTCCACTGCGAAATGATCAGGTTTTCTGATTTTACTACTTTTAGGTATGTGTTTGGGCTAAAGGAACATTTTTGTTTGACTTAGAGTTAGACTTAGACAAACTTGATTGATCCACAAGTGAAATTGTTTTGGGTACGGTAGCTCACTCATCAAATATAATATACAATATAAAACAGAGGGTAAAAGAACAAAAAGAAAAATAGATGGAATAGCAACCAAAGAGCAATAGACATTGTGTCAGATGAGACACAATTATATCCATAAGATAATGGTAATACATATATATGTACAATCAGATTGTTTGAGCCTATAAACTAGTGACAACATTTCCCCCAAATTCCAAATATATTATCGTTTAGAGCATTTAGAGCATTTAAAATATTGTTTAGAGCATATATTTGCAGAAAATGACAAATGGTCAAAATAACAAAAGAGATCCATGTTTTCAGACCTCAAACAATGCAAAGAAACAAGCTCAAATTCATTTTAAAACAACATAATACTAATGTTTACACTTAAGAAGAGTTCAGAAATCAATATTTGGTGCTACTGGCTGGTACCGGCTTGCTCATTGCCCCCCCTCCCCGGCAATGAGCAAGCCAGCAACCTTCACGGTACTGCCCCCTGGGTGCCGAAAAAGATGGCTGCTCACTGCTCCTGAAAAGAATGGGTCAAATGCAGAAGTCAGATTTATCCCGTGTGTCACTGTGTGTGAGACCAAATAAAGGCTTAATCTTAATCTTAATAACCCTTATTTTTAATCACAGCTTTCATGCGTCTTGGCATGCTCTCCACAAGTCTTTCACATTGTTCTTGGGTGACTTTATTCCACTCCTGGTGCAAGAACTGAAGTAGCTCAGCTTTGTGTTTGTGTTGGAATTCAACAGACGTTGGAATGGAATGGCTGTAATACATGTAGAGATGCTGATTTCAGAAAAAAATGCAGTGGTCTCTTATTTTTTTCCAGAGCTGTACATTCCAGAAAAAGCAATAACATCTCCAAAAGTATTTGACAGACCCTCCACTACCAAAGTTACACAATGCACCTTTAAGTAAGGGGAGCTGTGCAAGTGAAGAGAATTAGATATGGGCATATGGGTTTGTGATGAACATGTATGAGCTAGGTGGAAGTTATCTCCGAATAATGAAATATACTTAAAGGTCCCATGACATGGTACTTCTTGATGCTTTTATATGGTGCCTTAATGGTTCCCTAATACTGTAAATGAATCCTTCTTCAAAATCAAGACTCAGTGCATGAGAAAGACACATGTACACAGTCAGAGTCAGAAAATCTGACTCTGAGGACAGAGATAGGTTAGAGGAGCGGGTGGGGGGGACCAAATGTGCCGCTGGTTCCTTGTTTTAGCGGTGCGGTGTGTGCTGGCCCCACTTCTGCGTTTTAAGCACGGAGGAAGAAAGGAGAGGCATTTCAATGAAAAAAACACATTTTCACAGAAAATAAAATTAAACCACTGCTGTTTCAGAGGTCCAGAGGCTCAGATAAAGGACTTCCGAGCCTAGAAACACTTGCATGTGCCTCCAGGCAAATAAAAAAACGCATTTCGCATTGCGTAGCTCATTCGCGGTCCAAACTCTCTGGGCGTGATTTACAGAGACAGTGGGTAGACATCCAGACGGGGGGTGGAGCTGCATTTTTCGATGTGACGTAACATAGTTGCCTTGTTCAGAATCACCCGTTTGAGCTGTGTTTTTTTCAAACACAGAAAAGGACCGCAAATGCTCAGTTTAGACATTTCGCAACTTTTAGCCATGGGGGGGCCCTTGGGGAGCTCACAATAACATTCAAAAACCTCAGAAAGTGAAAATTTCATGCCATGGGACCTTTAAGAATATGCTTACACTTTATAATAAATAAACTTTGATTGGTCTTAATTACCACAAATTGCTATTGTCTCTTTAAAGGTCCTAAATTACGAAAATTTTACTTTTGTGAATTTAAAGCCTTGTTAAAATGCTGTCCTCATCAAAAACATACCTGGAGTTGTGTTTTGTTTCATTCACACGTTTGAGTAATCTCTTATTATTACTCTGTCTACATCTCCAAAGCTCAAAATCCTCTGAGCCACCTTGTGATGTCATGAAGCGGTACGTGCGTGAAGAGTCCCTCAGTCGTCCAGGTAGAATCCATGATAAATTAAGCGGTAGTTTTCAAGTTAACAGCTAACTTTTTTGTTCAGTAGAGTTTGGCAATTCCAGATCTGAAATCATCCAAATGATTCTAGTGAAGGTGTGTGGAGTTTAAAAACACAGTAGAGCACTTCCTGTATTACCGCTTGAGTGTTTTGACAAAAGAACTCAGCCTAAATATGCAGAATTTGTTGCCTGGAAGAATCCATGACTCATCGCTGTACCAGCGGCGAGTCTGGTAATGCTTGGTCCAGAATGCGCTGCCGTTGCGCTTAGACAGACAGCTAAGTGAACCAATCAGAGAACAGTTAACAGACAGCGACGTGAACCAATCAAACAAAAGAAACCAGCGGCGCATTTGCCCCCCCCCCCCCCCCCTTCCTCTTACCAATCTGTCTCCTTCTCATTTGCATTCAAGCAACAAGGCGCAGAATGAGGTGTTCAGAGCGTTATTCTTTGACTCTGACTCTGTACATGTGTCTTTCCCATGCACTGAGTGTTGATTTTGAAGAAGGATTCATTTACAGTATTAGGGAACCATTAAGGAGCCATATAAAAGCATCAAGAAGTACCATGTCATGGGATCTTTAAGGAATCGATGTGTTTTAAGTCATTTAAGACCAATTTTACAGCTGAATGGAAGGGACGTTCAGTTCTCCGATGCGCCATCTTGATTCAAAACTGAGGAGGAACTTCCGCTGCCTAAGAGTGACTTTGTGGGCAAAGGCGGGTGCACTGACGTCACCATCTTTGAACGAATCAGAATCGCAGAGTCCGTTGTTAACCGGGGGAGCGAGGGTGGAGTGAGGGTGTCCAAATGGTATCTCGCTGTATAGCAAATACAGACAGATATCATTTGACTGGCCAGGTAACAGAATTTGTGTGTTAAACATAAAATGTGACTGAAACAAAACACAACTCCAGGTATGTTTCTGATGAGGAAACATTATAACAGATCAGAAAATAGTGTAATATGAACCTTTTAAAGCTACAATAGGGAACTTTGCTGGTGTATGGTCCACTCCCTGCTTTATCGAGATATTATTTCTTTGCCTGGAATGTTCCCTGTTTCCATGGAGACAAGCAAGTGACAACACCAGGCCAAATTACAAGTCAGATCTGTGAAAAGGTGACCCAAATCATAGTAAGAATGCATGCTTTTTAATCAATGAAAACTCTTGTAATTTAATAAAAGCAAGATTTAGGCTGCATCCCATTACTCTGTCTTACCCCTTCCCCTTTATCTACACCTTTGTCTTGCCCCTGTATGAATGTTCCCCTAAGAAATGGGACGCCACTCGATTACCGTTTGCGTCATCATTCCTTGCCTCTATCTGGCTGCTACGTCTACAGAGGCGACAACAATTGACACAAACAAACGTAAACAAATGTCAAGGATTATCGGGTACCTCAGCTCACCAAAAAAACTAGCTTGTTTATACATGAAAGTTCGATGAAAACGATAACGTCGGCTAAACAGACATCACTACAATTAAAATCGCAACAACTGTTCACTAAAAGTAACGTAGAACATAAGTGTCATAATTGTAAACCATGATAAACTGTTAATCGATAATTACAACTGCTGAAAATACATTTATGAGACTCCTTGGCTGGTCGATGTGACGCTGCCATCCTGATCCCAAAACCTGCCTGAGCTTGTAGGCGTACCCCTTCGTTTCAAGTCTGGTCGAGAGCTTACTTCGTTTCAAGGGGTATGTAGCTCTCGGTCGTGGCCTTAGCCCTTGATCAAAATTAGAATCGGGACACCCCTTGTCCTCACATGAACGCCAAAACCAAGGGGTACGGGTAAGACGAAGGGGTAAGACAGAAAAATGGGACACAGCCTAAGTAGCCTAAGTATGTTTAATGCCATGTTGTGGAACATTTCTGGCAAAGCAATGACATTTCCATGGAGACAAGCATGGTCATGAGCATGGGAAATGACCGAAAGGACGAGATCACGGATACAAGCGGCCGAAATGAGTTTCCTCCGCAGAGTGGCTGGGCGCACCCTTAGAGATGGGGTGAGGAGCTCGGTCACACGGGAGGAGCTCGGAGTAGAGCCGCTGCTTCTCCACGTTGAGAGGAGACAGCTGAGGTGGCTTGGGCATCTGTTCCGATGCCTCCTGGACGCCTCCCTCGGGAGGTGTTCCGGGCATGTCCCACTGGAAGGAAGCCCCGGGGAAGACCCAGGACACGCTGGAGGGACTATGTCTCCCGGTTGGCCTGGGAACACCTTGGGGTCCCCCCGGAGGAGCTGGAGGAAGTGTCCGGGGTGAAGGAAGTCTGGGCGTCCCTGCTTAGACTGTTGCCCCCGCGACCCGGCCCCGGATAAGCGGAAGAAAATGGATGGATGGAGACAAGCAGTAACACATGCAAAGTTAACAACAAAGTTACACTTATAAGTAAATTATTCAAAAGTACTACATCTTCTGCTTCTGCCAGTGTTGTATAAGTTCTGTGTTTTTGCTAACCTGTTCGAAAAATAAAATCAAACATCATCACTGACTCTACTTAGCTTGAGAATTAATAGAGCATCTAACATTGGACTACCCATACGGACTCCCCCTTACGTAACAACTGCCCCAGCTCACCCCCAAATACGCCCCGAGAGATTGGACCCAGGAGCTATCATCCTGGTATTAGAGTGGGCAGGTTGGTCCAGTCACAGGGGACAGTGATAATGGTAGGTCAAAGCGGGGCCACAGCGATAGTACAGTGCGGAGCAGAGCGGGACGGGGGATCACTGTATTAAACCCTTAGGGAAATTCAACACGCACTTAACCCATCCATCACTGAGCGCCTCTGGGGGAGCATAAGGAGAAAGAGTGAGGAAGCAGCCCGGGGCCATGAGTACTCACATGCTAACAATACAAACACTGAATTTGTGAATTATATATTGGAGCGAAGGGAACGTAGCAAATGTATCTGTTAAAGATATGAGAATCTAAAATGTATTCTGTTGTTTAGATTGTCAGTACATAAATTTGACATTAAGGCTGCACGACATAAGAAAATATAGTGATTTTTTTTTTTCTTTTTCTTTTTTTTTTTGATGAATTGCAATATCTCAGTATACTAGTGTTGTCTATTTGACAACTATTTGACAATTTGTTTGTTTATTTCATTCATGAGCTACAGCAGTCCAATGTCTTTCTGAATGGGGAGGAACTCAGTCTCGTCAAAGAGTTTAAATACCTGGGACTGACATTGGACCCGACATTGTCATTTAAGAAACACATTAAGCATCTCACAAAAAATGTTAATTTTAACTTAATTTTAGACTCTTTATGACTCTATATGCGGCACAAATGTTTTTACACTCCATGATTCTGTCTCATATAGAGTCACTTGCTGTTGGCACAACCAGTTGAATCACTTTTTTACAAAGCTGTGAAAATATTGGACAAGAATCCATTCTCAGTTCACCACTGCACTATTATAGACAAGTACAACTTACTTAATTTTAATAATTTAGTTCATTTTAAATATATATAAAGTTTTGCATGGGCTCCTCCTCCATTACAGGATTTTATTAAAACAAAGACTGTCAGTGGGATGGGAACTAGGGCCCGCACAGATGCACTACATTCGGACAAAGTGTCTCTCAGTCAGAGGCACTACGATAAGAGAGACTCCAACACTGACTACTTTCAAATCACACTTGAAACAGTGGCTAAAGGAAAACCAGACTTGTGGACACTTTTAATGTTTAAATGCTTGTTGTTTTTGCTGTGGCATCACCTGCCCAGGGACTACAGATAGAAATGAGCATTTATGCTATAATCTGGCATATTTACACTGCAATGTGATGTTCATTAATATGCACTGTCCCTATTAAATAAAGAATAAATAAATACATATAATTCATAAAGTATAACAAGACATCAACAGTGTAATATCATTAAAAGAAATGAATGAAAGGGAGCAGAAAGAAGAGTAATCTTATGTTATCTGCCCTCTTTCCCTTTTCCACACATTAACACCGATAGTGACTATAAAACATTTCATCAATACATTCCATACGTTCCGTTTTCTTTTTGATACATACACATTACACTGGATTTTATGTATTTTTTAAATGCCATTATTGTACTTGCTCCTTTGATTTCTTTGTCAAGACTATTCCATAAATGAACTCCTTTCACAGTGACGCTTCGCTCCATAACCTTGGTTCTGAATCTGAATGTGGGTTTTTTTAAACATGCAGGTTCCTTTTAAACTGTAGTGGCTTGTTCTCATCTCAAACAGTCTTTGAATATTTACAGGTAATACTTGCACTTTGCTTTATACATGACTTTGAGGAGACTTAATTCAACAATATCACACATTTTCAACACTTTAAAGGAAAAGTAACGTTATTTTACAATCTGAGCCTTCTTTCGGTAATAAAACAAGTCGTTTGACTCACCCATATCACGTTCGTGTCATTTGGAGCTGTTTGAAGAAAGTTATGTTGTAGCATTTGTATTCGGGGCATTACTTTGCGGTCTCTAAATAACACAAACTTTAGCACTTTTCAAATCATAGAAGCCTGATGTCTTAATATATAATTTCGTTTGAAGCAAAAGTGGCCTGTAATCCGAGATTTATCCATAGTTTTCAGCTTTGCGTTTCATGTTTGGGTCCCGGGAGCACTCCGCGTATGCGCACTGGCGTCCTCATCTACTCGAAACTATGGCTAAATCTCGGATTACAGGCCACTTTTGCTTCAAACGAAATCCTAGATTAAGACATCGGGCTTCTATGATTTGAAAAGTGCTAAAGTTTGTGTTATTTGGACACCGCAAAGTAATGCCCCGAACATATGATACAGCACCATGTTAACGGATACCGGATCATTACTAGAACAGAGCGGCTCAACATAAGTTCTGCGATACTGCTCCAATTGACAGAAAAATGCTATGGGTGAGTAAATCTACTTGTTTTATTGCCGAAAGAAGGCTCAGATTGTAAAAAAAACGTTAATTTGCCTTTAAGTTTAAGAAATAATGGGTTGGATGGCTCTATAGATTCGATACTCAATGCAGATTCCATTGTATTATTATTATTATTATTAACAACAACAACAACAACAACAATAATAATAATGTAATTTTTAATATTTAATTTTAGTACTTTTGGTAACAGTAAATCTATAATGCAAGTTCAGTTCTAAATAAAACTTGAATGTAAATGACTGAATTTACTAGCTGATGGGGAAACTGAACTGCTGTGTTGTGTCAGCCCAACACTGCCAGTTCAGGGCTTGTTATCTTGGCTTACATCACCTGAGGTATAATACTCCCTACAATCGAAGCATAGCCAGGGTTGAATGGACAATACCGCAATGTGTTGAGTACGCAAATCTTCAAACTTTACACCTCTTCTTACAACTCTCAGGCTACCTCAGGTTACTTACTTGTCCTTACATTAAACTGTGCACATTTAATCTTCAAAGTCAGAGGCAGAATCAGGAATGTTTTTGGCCAAATTTGGTGCATTGTGTCAAAAGTGGTCCAAAAAAGGAACAGTGGTCAACTTCTAAAGAGCAAAAGGTCCCAAGAAATTGTACTATATCTCAAAGCTAATTAAAGTTAATGGTTAATAATAAAAGTTAATAAACTTTTTTTTTTTTTTTTTTTTGCTTATGGGGCTGCTACAAGGAAGACAGACATGATAGTACAACTGGCGGATATCTGTCGAATCCTGCTTGACAAACAACTCAAATCTGTCTACAAAAATTCAATATGTACCCAATGCTATATACCAGTCCACACACTATCATTTAATGGAACCACCTTATCATTATTGTCAATAGCATCACTGAAATACACTTAGCCCCAAAACTTGCTGTGTGGGAGCGTGCATGTTTTCGATAAGGCTGAAGCCGAGTAGCACTAGTTTATCAAATGGATCCCTCTGAGGGCTTCTCTTCAGTGCTGTGTTGCTTATGTTTTGACAGCCATCTTGGCCTGTCTGCCGGGTGTGTACTGTGCGTGTATTTTGGGTGTATTATATATTTTGTGTGGAGTGCCCGAGCGCAGTGCTGTAACAGAGCAGGTTTAAGTGCTGGCCTGCCTATCCAACTCATCTGACCTCTTTTTCACCGCTGGGATCACTTACCCTGCTCCAGGCTTCACACTACCCCACACACACACATACACACACACACACACACGCACACACACACACACACGCACACGCACACACACACACAGTATATATAACTTTTCTGTCTTGATGTTTTTTAATGTCTATAGTGAGTTTGCTGTGGCTGGTTGTTTGGTAAAGTGGTATTTCTGTACTGATCAAGCTTAAAGGTCCCATGGCATGAAAGTTGCAAAATGTGTAAACTGAGCATTTGCGATCCTTTTCTGCGTTTGAAAAAAAGACAGCCCAAACGGGCAATTCTGAACAAGGGAACTTTCTGACATCACACTCGGGGAAAGGTTCCCACCCCCCTCTGGATGTCTACCCACCGTCTCTGGAAATCACCCCCAGAGAGTTTGGACCGCGAACGAGCTACGCAATGCGAGATGCGTTTTTTTATTTGCCTGGAGACACGTGAGAATGTTTCCAGGCTCGGATGTCCTTTATCCGAGCCTCCGAACCTCTGAAACAGCAGTGGTTTAATTTTATTTTCTGTGGAAATGTGTTTTTTTTAATGGAAAGCGTCTCATATCTTCCTCCACGCTTACACACACGTTTAGCACCGCTAAACGAGGAAAGAGCGGAGAGTTTACCCCCCACCCCCCCACCCGCTGCACTGACCTGTCTCTGTCCTCCTCATTTGCATTCAAGCAACAACGGCGAGAATAAAGCGTTTCAGAGACATATTTATGACTCTGACTGTGTTCATGGGGCTTTCTCATGCACTGAGTCTTGATTTTGAAGAAGGATTCATTTACAGTATTAGGGAAACATTAAGGCGCCATATAAAAGCATCAAGAAGTACCATGTCATGGGACCTTTAACACTGTGACCACAGCTACAGTTTCTTTAATAATATTAAAGAAAGATTAAAGAGATTTTACACTGTATAATACATTTCATTTTATTGTATTAAACTGACAATACAGGTGACTTTGACTTAACACATTATCCTGTGTACAGTGGTCCCTCGTTTATCGCGGGGGTTAGGTTCCAGAAATAACCCGTAATGAGTGAAATCCACGAAGTAGGACAACTTTATATTTTACAATTATTATACATGTTTTGAGGCTGTAAACGCCTTAAAACACTGGAATTAACGTTTTCTCACATTTCTCTCTTGTTTAAACACTCAAACTTTCGTAGATTTTCAACAAAATGTATTAATAGTGAAGCGTGGGGGCTGCGCCGGGAGACCCGCCGGACGAGCGAGGGGAGCGGAGACATGAGTCACTGGACCCGCAGGAAGCACCGCGCTCACTGCGACGTCCTGGGACGTGCACCAACCCCTTGGAGAAGTGCACGTGGTCAAATCCGTGACAGAGCAGCACAACCGGTGCAAGGCCGGGGCTGCGAGCACGAGATCGAACCGCGGTGCCCGGACCATGCCTCCCCCTCAGGACCGCGTCCTTGCAGCCTGAGCCACAAACCAAACATGCACAAATGAACGCAAGAACCGCACGAAACCAGCAAAGAGACGCACGGGGTGATTTAATCCTGGTTTAGACCTGGTCTAGTCCCGGTTTAGTCGAGGTCTAGACCTGGTCCAGTCCTGGTTTAGTCCAGGACCAGTCCAGGTTTAGACCTGGTTTAGACCTGGTCTAGACCTGGTTTAGTTCTGGTCTAGACCTGGTTTAGTCCACGTTTAGTCCTGCTCTAGTCCTGGTCTAGTCCCGGTCCCCCCTGCATCCCCCATCTATCAATTGGCAAAGGTCTACAGTCTCTTAGCCAATCAGGACGCAGAACACAATGTTACATTATAAAAAAAAATGGTACACTATTAACTCATTCACTGCCGGCCTGTTTTCAGAATTCTAACCCCAGAGTGCCACAGGTTTCAGTAGAATTTCACTGATTTTCCAAGACCCACAGAATACTGAGTTCTTTGACTATATAAACATGGGACACATCAAAATAAAGTGTCGACTCTCTTCTTTCACCTGGAAAAAAATTATGTTTCTAACCTTTTCGGTTCTCAAATAACTGATAGTAGAACATAGGGAAGTTTCAGCAAAAACACTGGTTTTTGAGCAAGAAATGGAGAAAACGAGCGTTTAGTTCAGAGAAGGATTTCGAGCAGATCAGTGACTTTGACATCAATATTTATCGATTTAGTGACACCTCAAACATCTAAAATAACAGAGAAAGAGATTTTTGATGACAAAGTACATTTTTTATTTACAAATATAAGAATATAAGGCTCTGTGAATTGAAAATTCGTTCAAATCAATAGTGCCAAGAGATGTTTACAGGATATAATATCTTTTCCTATAAAATAGAACTTTGTTGAGGATTTGTCTGAGGCCCAGAGTACAGACCCATAATAAAAACTAATACACACACACACACACACACACACACACACACACACACACATATATATATGTACATACACACAAGCCCATGCATAAACCTTTACACACACACAGCTACACACGCGCACGCACACGCGCGCGCGCGCACGCACGCACGCACGCACGCACGCACACACACACACACACACACACACACACACACACAACTTCATTCATTACAATTACCATACACTGCTCACTGCTCCAAGTCAGTAAACTTCTTCTTTGGAGCTGTCGTAGTTCTGAGGAGACTCCCTGATCCGCGCAGCGCACACATGACACGCCCCCTCCTCAGGCACAGCAGATCTCTGCTCAGACCTCGCTGCTTGATCCGGCTTGTCTCTGCGATCCTCTGATCCAGGATCCTGGGTCCCAAGAGCGATCTGATCGCTCCATAGGCGCTGATCAACAGTTATCTGCTTTTCCGGGTTCTCTGGCCTCGCCATCTTACTACTCTGGCCAATACACCATAAACACGCTGCACTCCTCCTTTCTTCCCCGGCTCTGATCGGCTAATAATGATACAACATCGCCATCTACAGGTTGAGAGATGTGAATTACACCTCAAAAGTTGCTCCAGGCCGTAACCTAGCAACCCCCGCTGAAAAAAGCAATTGACGTCTATAGACGTCACGGCACTCAACGGTTGGATTCGAGGGGACGTCAATAGACGTCTCCGGCACTGAATGAGTTAAAAAAAAACAAAAAACCGCAAAACAGCGAGGCCACGAACAGTGAACTACAATAGAGCGAGGGACCACTGTATTACTGAATTATTGAATGATAATATGATATTTTTTTATAGATATTTTTTTTTATAGATAGATTTTTGTTATAAAAATATCCATTTGATCAAAGTACTTTCTAATTCTGGCCTGCCCTGAAACACCACACCACAGTGATGTCAGTGATGGGGGAGGGCTTAGCTTAATATAATGCAAATAAGCCCAGAAGGCCTGGATTTAGAGAACTTCACAAGCTGTTTTCACAGCTTTACAAAATCCCATGTGCATGCTTTCAAATGGCCACAAATTCTTCCGATGTTCTCAGATTTCCATGTGTAAGGCATCAAGCTAAGCTTAGAATCTACACTTTCAGAATCTGTGAATAACTCAAAACGCCTCCGGGACGACTTGTGACTGATTTTCCTGTGGCCGGTCACATATATTTCGGATATAGATCAAGACCATTCTAAAACTATCCAGTAAAAGGTCTAACTTGTCCTATAGTATGTCATTTCTTCAGTATCATTACTAAACGAGTATCTAGTTTCAATACTACATGTCGTATCAATTAGTATGTAGATTGTATATTTTAAAAAACATGTCTAATTATCAAAAAGCTAGTTCCCAGTTTTTCCTTTCCACAGCAGCTTTTGTTAGATGCTAACCACGCATACCAAGAATGACTCACGAAAATTAGACTTTTAAAAAAGAATCAGTTTGAAGTCTCTTAAATCAGCATCCTGGCTAATTTTCCACAGTTCTGAAACATTGACATTAGACCGCACAGCGAAATAATAGTTAGACTTTTCTCTCTTAAGGGCCTGCGCTTGAGCCCTGGAGCACACTATGGGGGCTTTCACTGAGCCCGCTGCATGTGCTCTCTATACTGCTGTTAATGCTGATACTAAGGCAAGACTTTAGAAAATAGAATGCTATTTTCAACTAGTGTTGGGAAGTTTGAATATTTGAATACTTGTATCGTTACTTTTCTAATATCAAAGGAATACATGGCGGTATTTGATCACACAATTTAGGCTTCAAAGTGCACAGAATTAGTGAGACAAATATAAAACACAGTTCTTCTGGTACATGTATGTGTGATTTTTCCCTTTTCTAATCAGTGATAAATAAATGTAGAACAACTAAAATATAAAGCTGTTTTTAATCCTATGTTGCGTATTTACACTATAATTTAAATGCAACTCTGCATTGCAGAATTCAGAATACATATTGGATTGGACCATGTATCAGAATGTGTTACAAAATACATTTTAATGCCAGTATTAACTAAATACATTTTTCCCATCAAAAGATCAAAGTCAACTTTATTGTCAATTCTGCCATATGTGTTCAACATACAATGAATCGAAATTTCATTTCTCTCTGGCCAAGTAGTGTAAAAAGACAGTGTGCAAAGTACAATATAAAGACAAAGCAAAAACTATCTAAGACAAAAATCTAAAAACTAAAAGCAGTGCAAAAGAATAAATAAATACCTATTTACAGATGTCCAAAATGTGCAGTGTGCCTCAAAAATGTGCAAAGGAAGATGCAGCAGTGAAATGTGCAGTAATGTGGAATAGAATGTGCATAAAATAAAAATAAAAATAATGTGCAACAGTAGTAATTCCAGTGCAATAACAGTAGTAAACAGTACAAACAGTACCACAGTAGTAAAATTCCAGTAGTAAATGTGCAACAGTGCAACAGTAGTCCTTAGCAGCAGTTTTTAAAGTGTCTAGAGTGCTATGTCTTTTATGGAATACAGGTTATGCCAATATTCCATGAGAGTTCAGCCTCCTGACAGCCTGGTGGATGAAGCTGTTTGACAGTCTGGTGGAGTGGGCCCGGAGACTCCGGTACCTTCTCCCCAAGGGCAGGAGGCTGAAGAGGCTTCTGTTTTCAACACAGAATAATAGTAGTTTCTTTCATATTAACATATTTGTTATGATCAAGACCACTCTATTCTGGAAAGATCCAATCTGGGTTTACTTATTGGATTATTTGTATCAGGACTTGTTCAAATTGATAATTTAGGATTTATACGTTTATTATTTGTTAGTATCTGGATAGTTTTTATTTATTTATTTATTTATTTTTTCAAATCCTGGTCTCCTTATGTCTCTTTAACTTTCAATGGCTTTAACTCAAGTTCTGAACAAGATTTCCCAGACATTGTTGTGCAGTTGCCTGAAGTCCTCTTGACATGTTTCTCCAAACATGGTCCTCCGGCTACCAGTCACCATAAAAAATTGTAAAAAATCACCAGACCAGTCCTTGTAGCTTCCTCAAACACTATATTCACACAATAAAAGTGTGCTCAGTGTTGATGACGGGATAGAGAGAGAAGGGCTAATGAAGACAGGATAAAACAGGGCAAAGTGGAGAAGACAGAAGGATTGTTGCTGAGGTACACAAACATGGAGGGAGACGAGGCACTGACAGTTGCGGTGGCACAGATAAAAGTGTTTGACAGAAAGAGGAAAATGGTTTCTTTTTAGCTTGTGTCTGGGCTCCATTGTGAGAGTAACAAAGACGCCCCCGCACACATAAAACCATGCCAGTGCTTAGGGACCAGTCTCTGCCACAGTTCATCACACTTAACCTGCACACAGCTGTCATGGCGGTGGTGAGTTGCAACAGCTCATTTCTGCACTTTTCCAAACTCTAAAATGTGACTGGTTTTAGAATTCTGTTGGCAGCTGCATTCATTGATGGGTAATAATTTGGGGAGTGGGTTATATGAGGTGTAATCCATGGTAGTACTCGATTTTGTTACACAAGTAAAAGTATAGAGACAGGACACAGGACACAGTAATAATAATAAGTCTCTACAATCAACGAAAAACACAACACTGTAAGGTTAAAAGGCACAGGAACGTTGCACAATAAATGTCTTTGGTTCTGAGCAGTGAATAAATGTATTTGGTTCTGAGCAGTGAGCAGTAAAACATGTGCTGTTTTATTCTTTAAATCAGGGGTGTCAAACTCATTTTGGTCCGGGGGCCGTATCCACCTACTTTGATTCCAAAGGGGCCGGATCAGAAAACTCATGGTATATATACCCCAAAAATAGCAATAAGTCCAAATATTTGTGCAGAGAAACGCAAATCTATTACAGAAGTCTTTTTTATTTGATGAACTCTATTACAAAATTATAATATTAGGAACAAAATAATAATAATATTAGGAGAAAAATGCAATTTCAACACATTCACCTCCATGAACAAATAGGAGTTAGTCAATTTTTCTTGGAAAATCTTGCACTCGGCGTCCACTTTTCAAATTTTTGACATTTTGCTGATGAGGGTGTCGCGGTCAACAGTCAAAACGACGGTCCTTTAAGAGCGTTTGGAAAGAGGCGAGTCTTCATTTGTGCTGCTCTGGTGCACAGAGGTGCTGGAGACGCTGCTGTGCTAAGATGTGCAGAGAAGAGGCGCAGAAAATTACCAATATTTTAATAGAAAATTAAAATATAATTAAAATATTTTAATAGAAAATCAGCCGAGGGCCAGATTAAAGGTCTTGGAGGGCCGGGCCGCATGTTTGACACCCCTGCTTTAAAGCTACTATCTGTATCTGTGTCTTGACTTTGGTTTAGCAGCAGATGGCAGATGTGAAACCTGTCCTCCCTCCCCTCACCTGGCTTTTCTCTGGCTCACCTGTCAGACCAAAGCTCGCACATGTCAGACAGAAATAATGTTGATGATAAAGAATACAATAGGGACAGGTCAGTCTAATTACAGAACATTAAAGCAACCATACGCCATAAACTTTTAACTTTAAATGCCACATGACCTAACCCAGATATGACGTAGACATGTTCACATCAAACCTATAGCTTTTACTGGTAATAGTTTTAATGTAGATTTAATCTTTATAACAGAAATATTGGACGTGATGGCCAGGTTGTTTATGTTATAATTTGGTGTTTTGGTTTTCCAGACTGTTATCTAATCAGAAAGCAGCATGAGCCTCATTTGGGTTGCCAGTTTCAGCGGTGAAATCCAGTTGATTAAAACCTAAAAGGACTCTCTCTGATCTGAATGGTCACTCTCTAAACCCCATCACCTCCATCAGTCATTGGTCTTCTTTGTGTTGTTTGTGTTCTATCTGCAGAGAGTGTTTTTATGATTCTAGTGCAATGAATTAGATGCAAACTGAACTTTTCCAATTTATTATAACTGAGAACAAGGGATGGGACATGGCACAATTTCCACTAGACGAGACAGTTTCTAATATAAAAATTGTGGGATTCAGTTCGGAATTTTGTATTTACAGTAGGGCTGTCAGTTTAACGCCTTAATTAGATTGATTAATTACACTGCAAATTAACACGTATAAAAATTAATGCAAGTGGCAATTCAATGCACGCGCATTTTAAATTTGTCCCATTAAAGGACCTGTAGGCGTCACTTCCACCTGCATCGCTAATCAAACAAATAAAGCCTGGAGGAAACTGACATGGACTCGACTCAGGGGGCGAGGCGAGCAAATCGCTGCCAGGGCCTTTGAACAGCAAGTTTATCTATAAAAAGAACAAAGGTGATTTGTAGCTTTTGTAAAAAACAATTTTCTGATCACCGAAGCTGCTCCAGCCTGACGGATCATTTGAACGATAAACACGTCCACGTTACCGGTGATAGAGCGAGCGTGAGCGAACTTCGCTAAACCATGCTTGTAGAATTTGGGAAATGATAACAAAGTGGGTTGCCTCTCTCTCTCTCTCTTTCTCTCTCTCTCGCTCTCGCTCTCTCTCTCTCCCTCTATCTATCTATCTCTATCTATCTCTCTATCTATCTCTCTTTCTCTCTCTCTCTCTCTCTGTGTCTATCTCTATCTAGCTATCTATCTCTATCTCTGTCTATCTATCTATCTATCTATCTATCTCTCTTTCTATCTCTCTCTGTCTCTCTCTCTCTATCTATCTATCTATCACTCTCTCTCTCTCTCTCTCTCTCTCTCTCTCTCTCTCTCTATCTATCTATCTGTCTATCTCAGGGACATGCACAGGGGGGTTGCTCAGGTTGCCCGGGCAACTGCCCCTGTGCCCTCCTGGACTGACGTTGTCCTTCCGAGTCGAAAACAAAAAATCGCCACTCAAAACATTTTTCCTAAAATAAAAGCAGCCTCATTCGCTCGCGAGCCGGACAGGTTAGCGAGTGGCGTTCACCGGAGCGCCATGAGCCTGCCTCCGCCTCCCCCCACCGGGATCCGGGGTTGTTTGGGAATGCAGCCCCAAAGCGGGTGGTATACTCCGTCTAAGGCTAAATACAGACACGAGACCGATAGTTGACAAGTACCGCAAGGGAAAGTTGAAAAGAACTTTGAAGAGAGAGTTCAAGAGGACGTGAAACCGTTTCGAGGTAAACAGGTGGGGTGCGCGCGGTCCGCCCAGGGGATTCGGTGGGCAAGGGATGGCCGCCCGGTGCGGGAGGATCCCCTCGCGGGACCTCTCCCCGGGTGTCGCTGGCCCCCGCCGAGTGCACTTCCTCTGCGGCACACCGGCTCTGGGTCGGCCAGGAAAGTCTCCAGGCGAAGGTGGCACTCCGCCCTGGCTGCGTGCTTTACAGCGCCTCCCGCCCGGACTTCGCCGCTTCCCGGGGCCGTGGGCTCAGTGCCCACTCCTGATACACACGACCGGCACCTGACCCAAGCCTGCGTGTGGAAAGACTGTCACGGTTGTCTTGACGTTGTCGTAAAAGCTGAGATTGAGATGTATAACAAATGATCACCATGAAGGTTTATGAAGTGAATAAAAATGTTCATAAATACATGTTCAGTTTGCCACGTTTAGCCTAAATAATCAGACAGCTAACTAGCTTACAAACAAGCAACACATTATTTAAAGAGGCTGCAAATTTTCTGGTAGGCAAACTAAGCTACATGTCTGCAGTTTCTAACTTTTGGTTTTAGCAAGCAGAATGAATGATGGAAGTAATGCATTACATGAATTATTTCATTCAAAATGGTTAAATGACTAAATCTTATCACTATTTTGGGTAATGTGTGTTATGTTAAGTGATGCCCACTGAAAAGAGGCGGTTGCAGGAGAGAGAGAGAAAACCCTCAGGGAGGCAGCAAAGGAGAGCACATGCAGGTTTGGCTAAGAAAACGCCAACCAGCAGGTGAGACAGAGACGTTGCATTGTGATAAAGATGAGATGATACTGTGTAGGCTAATTGATTAATTAATCAGACTCATATTTTAGCCTACTAATGGCAAATTTTCATAATTACATTACAGGTAATACAAGGAGCAGCCACAGCAGGGGGGGGGGGGGGGGTTGGTTGGTTTGCCCTTTCTTCAGGTCAGTGCAACTGCCCCTCAAAATTCCTGTGCACATCCCTGATCTCTCTCTCTCTCCCTCTCTATCTATCTATCTCTCTATCTATCTATAGGGGGTGTAACTAGGGGTGTAAAGATGAACCGATTTGGATCGGTTATCGGTCTGTGACCTCTGCGAGTGTACCGATCAGTGGAGCCCGGATCGGTCCAAATTCACTAGGAAAGGTCCGATGCACCGGATTTACGGCCAAGAATCGGTTCTCGGCTCCTGAGCGGTCTCTGTCATGGCGCAGAAGCCGCCTGTGTGTGTTTGCGTTCTTTAGCGAATGGTGGGTGGTTCACTTACCTGGGATTGAAGCTTATTGGCTGGTTAACTGCCAATCATGCGAGCGGCGCGGGCTGTATGCGGAAGCGAGCAATGTTTGTGTCTCGTCAGGACAGCGTAGGACAGATCGCCTTGTTTGACAAGGTAGGAAGATTCGACAGAACACCGGTAAGATACGTTGTTTCCATTTATTGAGCTGTTGTTTAAGTTAATTTGGTGCGCTACTGCTATTTATGGTTCGTATGGTTTATGGTCCGTATCCGTGGTTAACTTTTGTGCCAGTGTTGTGTCGCGGTGATATCAGTCTGATGTTTCACTGAGCTCAGTAGTTTCCATGGCTATAGACCATAACAATTGTGTGATACTAGCGTTTTTATTGTCACGGTTAGTGGATTGGGTGATTTATTTAGACAGCATTCATGTATTGGCAATGTATATTTGATTTGGGCTAAAATTGACTTGGCTAATTTCCACTTGTGTGGAAAATACAATGTATAATCAGAATTGGTGCATTTCTGTATTTAGATAGGTTACTTATGATTTGTGTGTATAGAAATGTACTTCACACACACACAGATGATTTTTGTCTCAAAGGAGACTAAGGAAATGTTATAAGATGGAGAGAAAGTATTAGTTATTCAGTGGATTTAACATGCTAGTGTTTTCTATAACTGCCTAGTAATATCTATCTTCTTGTCAGTGATATGTTACACTTTTACAGTTACTGAAACTCATGAGTGACTGAAGCACTAATTACTAACTAATTCTGATTCATTCTGATTTTTGACTTTAATAGGCAACTTGCTTGTTTTATAAAGTCTTTTTTTATTTTTGATATCTAACCTTATTGTTTTGTGTTGCTTGAGGGAAGGAATGTGTTGTATTTTAAGTATGAGCAGAGTTTTACAAACCGGACTGCCAGTTTTTCAGTAGGCCTGGTGTATTGTCTGTTGGACACTAAATAAACAAAAGGATACTATTTGGAAATTTAATTTATGTTTCTCTCTTTTTCTTCTCAATAACTTTAAAGCACTTGGGAGTAAAGTTGTCAATTTGTATTGAATCGAAATGAACCGAACCGGATAGGATCGAATCGAATCGTACCGGATCGTTTACTAATTTTATGAATCGTCCCTGAATCGAATCGTAGCCTGTGAATCGAGATTCGAATCGAACCGTTTTGTGAGTGAAAGATTCACACCCCTACTATCTCTTTCTCTCTCTCTCTCTCTCTATCTGTCTATCTCTCTCTCTCTATTTCTCTCTCGATTAAAATGTGATTAATTAGATTAATTAATGACAAATCCTGTAATGATTTAGATTAATTGTTTTAATCACCTGACAGCACTGATCTACAGTATATTATTTAATATTTTTCTTGTCAATCTTGCATTGTTTTTTCAAACTATTAGAGTAACTGTAGCGCTGTTTCCTCCACTCCAAATGTAAACGCGGGGGGAAAAAAATAGCAGATTTTAACAAGCTTTTTTCACAATTTTTGTGGTGAGACAATCCCCACTGAAATACACAGGAACGTGTAGTAGCAGTAGTGAGTGACACGCTATATAAAGTGTACACCAGGAGAGAGGGCAAACAGGGTGGAAAGAACGAGTGAAAAAGACTGTGTTACATATATAACCAGGAGAGAGAACATGATTAGACCGATGGGGAGAGTTAAAGCACATGATAAAAGTCAAAGAGAAGTGACAAAGGTGAGGAAGAGGAGGAGGAATACATGAATAGTAAAAGAAGTAACCCATGGGAGAAGGCTAAAATTCTAATTTAGAAAGTTATGGACTTAATCACAAAAAGATCAAGAGGCACACACAAAAAAAATCTTGCAGGAATAATTGGTAAAATAAGGTTTCGTGAGTTGCTGGTGGGGAAATAAGAGTAGAAGTTGGAAAATCATAAAACGGGGTTGTAAAGATGGAGAGATAGACTGGGTCACAAATACATTTTTAAAGGGATATGCCACCCCCAGGTAAAACTTGGGCTTCTCCCCACAGTCCAGAGACTAAAATAAGTGATGGAAAGTGTTTTCCTGGTCACCCAGCCATTGTCCGAGTCTGTCAGCACTGACCGCCGCGCGCAGCTGCAGCTCCTCCGCGTTAGACTGGAGTCTAACATCGCCAGAGAAAGATTTCGGCCAAAAGGAATTAATTTGCTCGATGCTTTTCCCAATTACTTTCTGTGTAGTGCGCATTCATATCGAGTGCAAATAAATGTACAAATCAACACAGAGAGCTTGCCTTGGTCATTTTGGGTGGGAACTATTTTTCAGTGCGGAAAAACACAGCCGAAGCACACATCACGCTGCGTAACAGGGGAACTCCCAACGTGGTGCGTAACAGGGATTCCCCTGTGTGCTTCGGTTATGTTTTTCCGCACTGTAAAATAGTTCCCACCCAAAATGACCAAGGCAAGCTCTCCGTGTTGATTTGCACATTTATTTGCACTCGATATGAATGCGCACTACACAGAAAGTAATTGGGAAAAGCATCGAGCAAATTAATTCCTTTTGGCCGAAATCTTTCTCTAGCGACATTAGCCTCCAGTCTAACGTGGAGTAGCTGCAGCTCCGCGCGGCGGTCAGTGCTGACAGACTCGGACAATGGCTGGGTGACCAGGAAAACGCTTTCCATCACTTATTTTAGTCTCTGGACTGTGGGGAGATGCCCAAGTTTGACCTGGGGGTGGCATATCCCTTTAAAGGAGGAAATTAAGTCATATCTGAAGGAGCAGTGCGAGAATATTCAAATCGTTTAATAGTGTCACTTGTAGACTTTACTTTGCCAAGACTAACTAAGACATAAGATGAAGAACAAGTAGTAAAGTAAGAGTACTATCAAATATATTACTGAAGAAGTACAGTTTTATTTAACCCTAGAGCACTAACGCCGGGTGATTTTCACCCGAGCAAAAGTATTTACATGATTTTCAATATGTTGCATTTTTCTGAGTGTCATGGGTCCCTGGGGAGCTTCACCATGGTTTTTGACATGTTTGAAGGGGTAGGTGTTTCCCTGCCCCAAAGCCCACTTTTTCCAACAGACTTTTGGGTCATTTTCACCCAGCGATAGTGAAACAGGAACGTAAGAATGTAATGAATTTAATGTAAGAGGCTGTAAAAAAAATAGGTAAATAAGACTGGTCCTGGAATGTGTATCTATCGTGCAGTGGTTATGAATAAATATGACAAAGTGGTATTTTTTGTTCCTCTCTCCTGCAGCTGTTTGTGTGTCAAGGAGTCTGTGCTTCACCAGGGAAGTCTCACATGTCCCAGGAATGGGTGGACCAAAGACCCATTTTTTATATATATTTTTTAAGGATTTTTTTGTTCTCAAATTCCTAATTTTTCATTAATTTATTTTTTTTCCCCATTTTGTTACACATACCACAGTTGACAATTAAAGAAAACCACTCACGTGTTGTCATATTTTGATCTATTTTTCATGACAAGTACTTTTTGTTGGGTAAAAATTACCCGGCAAAAGTGATGGTGTTACTTTTTAAAGCGAAAATGTTAAGCTGACCTATTATGCAAAATCAACTTTTCAGTGCTTATAGTTGTTTCCCCCTCTCATTTACCCCCCTGAATTTGTATTTGGAGTGATTTGTGCATGTTTGAGCAATCTTTAATCACACTATTTTCCAGATGCGATATTGTAGATAAACTCCCATTTTCACCTCCACTGCTCTGTACTTACTTCATTCTGTAATTTTATCTTCTTAATTGGTGATACAAGTAGAATTTGGCAGCACACATAGTCATTTTAGTACAAATGAAAAGCTAGCGTGATGTGCAGCTACTGTAGGAGTTGCCGAGTCTTTGTTGTGATGTTTACGCCAACGTCAGCTCCCATTGGGCACCTCAGTTTTCCAATGCGGAAATCAGTAGACTTTTCTCTTTTATGAAGTTGTTTTAGATTAATATTGTGATTTAAAATGTGCAGACTACAACATAATGATTAAGGATGGGACAAGATCTTGAGAGATAAAATTGCCACAAGATTGTGCACACATGAGGAAAATGCTCTTGAATTAGACTAAAAAGAGTTAACAGGTAGCAGCTCTTCCAAAAAGTAGATCTACTTCTGAAACAAAAATATTAAGTTAAAAAGTGGAAGAGCAGAACTGCAAATGGGATTGTGCAAATATTTTTCTATAAATTATTTTAAAATCTTGTCTCGTTCTCATGGACCTAATCTCGTGTCTCATCTTGTTTTGTAGAAATTGCGTCTCGTCCCACCCCTAATATTGATCCACAGATGATAAATATACAGATCTGGAAAAAATAAGAGACCGCTGCATTTTTTTTCTGAAATCAGCATCTCTACATGTATTACAGCCATTCCATTCCAGCGTCTGTTGAATTCCAACACAAACACAAAGCTGAGCTACTTCAGTTCTTCCACCAGGAGTGGAATAAAGTCACCCAAGAACAATGTGAAAGACTTGTGGAGAGCATGCCAAGACGCATGAAAGCTGTGATTAAAAATAAGGGTTATTGCAGCAAATATTGATTTCTGAACTCTTCTTAAAGGGATATGCCACCCCCAGGTCTAATTTGGGCATCTCCCCACAGTCCAGAGACTAAAATAAGTGGTGGAAGGCGTTTTCCTGCTCACCCAGCCATTGCCCGAGTCTGTCAGCACTGACCGCCGCGGTATCTGCAGCTCCTCCGCGTTAGACTGGAGTCTAACGGCACCAGAGAAAGATTTCGGCCAAAAGGAATTAATTTGCTCGATGCGTTTCCCAATTACTTTCTGTGTAGTGCGCATTCATATCGAGTGCAAATAAATGTGCAAATCAACACGGAGAGCTTGCCTTGGTCATTTTGGGTGGGAACTATTTTTCAGTGCGGAAAAATAAAGCCGTATCACGCAGCTCGCTGCCAGGGGAATCCCTGTTACGCACCAGGAAGGGAGTTCCCCTGTTGCGCAGCGTGGTGCGTGATTCGGCTTTATTTTTCCGCACTGGAAAATAGTTCCCACCCAAAATGACCAAGGCAAGCTCTCCGTGTTGATTTGCACATTTATTTGCACTCGATATGAATGCGCACTACACAGAAAGTAATTGGGAAACGCATCGAGCAAATTAATTCCTTTTGGCCGAAATCTTTCTCTGGCGACGTTAGACTCCAGTCTAACGCGGAGGAGCAGCAGATACAGCGGCGGTCAGTGCTGACAGACTCGGACAATGGCTGGGTGAGCAGGAAAACGCTTTCCACCACTTATTTTAGTCTCTGGACTGTGGGGAGATGCCCAAATTTGACCTGGGGGTGGCATATCCCTTTAAGCGTAAACATTAGTATTATGTTGTTTTAAAATGAATTTGATCTTGTTTCTTTGCATTGTTTGAGGTCTGAAACATGTATCTTTTTTGTTATTTTGACCATTTGTCATTTTCTGCAAATAAATGCTCTAAATGATAATATTTTTATTTGGAATTTGGGGGAAATGTTGTCAGTAGCTTATACACTCAAACAAAAACGTTCCTTTTGCCCAAACGCATACCTATAAGTAGTAAAATCAGAAAAAAAATATAATTTTGCAGTGGTCTCTTATTTTTTTCCAGAGCTGTATAGCAAGCTAAAGTATAATGTGTGTTCTTTAAAAGTTTAGTAAAGGTACTTGTAAATGCAACAGATTACTACCAAATAGGGCAGCACAATCAAAATCACAATTTTAATGAATGCAATTAGCAAAAAAAAAAAAAAAAAATCTGCCTAAAACATCTAACCCTGTTGTTTAGATCTGTTGTCAATTCTCCTGGACATGTTTAAAATGTGAACTTTGAACAGAATCATATCGCTACAACATGAAGACTAAATAAAAATACTTATCCTCAATGATGCAAACAACTGGAGACATTTTCAGTAACCATGAGAATCAGCTTCTCTTTTGATAGACAGTCATCAAAGCTGTAGTCGTGGCAACAGCCTCTCAATAACAATAGTCAGGAGAGGAAAATCAATATAGACGGGCCCGGAGCATTTGACACGCTGCATGTGAAGATTCATTGCAGTGACATTGCTTTACTGGGGTGGAGATCAGATATTATTCTTATATTTTATCGTCCTGTCCTTTCTGTAATTACCTTATCTATACAGAATGTGCCCTACACTTCTGCCTGTCCTTCATACGGCAGACGTTGTCCATTTGGCAGGCTGTTGGTCCACTATCTCCCCCTCTAAAGCTGACAGAGCCAAAAACTGAAATGATGGCGTATTTGAACTTATCTAAGCTCCGTAACATCTACATTTTGCTCGCTTTAAACTTTAAATCGTCATTCAAACTTTTATTTTTGACATTTGCCCGTCTTGTCGAAAATCACTAGAATTCACCTATAGCATTGGTTGTAATGCAAAACAGAATATAATAATAAGAGTATAATAATAATGGACCTGATCAAAACAATATATGTGCCCGGCCACAGAAAAGAACAGTCACAAGTCATCCCAGAGGTGTTTTGAGTTATTTACAGATTCTTAAAGGGACAGTGTGTAAGATTTTTACTCGTTAATTACAGAAATTGAAGATACCCATTCAAAAATACATTGTTTTCCAAGCCTTTTCACTTCCATCATGAAATCAAAGTATTCTGTTTGACTTAGATATACCTGCATAAAAGGGGGATCTTCCCCATATAGAGGCAGCCATTTTGATTATGAGAACCGCAGAAGGACATTTGGGCTCATCCTTCGCCTAGGCTCCTGCTAGCGCCTGCTCAGCCGCGCTGCCTGAGGGAGCGAAGGAGCGAAGGAGAGAAGGAGAGAAGAAGAGAAGGGGAAGGGGAGGGGGGGAGGGGGGGAGCCTCGTGGTTTTGGGTAAACAACGATAAGCATGCTGCTGTATCACACGTCGTAATGGATCTAACACGTGTTTTGGACTAAATTGTTTTACTGGATTTTATTCGCTGGATCCTTACGGACAGATTGAGACCAAGTTTATGGTGAAATGCTGAAGTTTGACCTGTCCAGAGCCTTCAAAAGTAAGGCAAGTAACAAACCTCGTTTTGTGCTTTTCCGTATAAAAGCCCCATGTGCTCGGGGAGTGATTGTTGTGCCGGGAAATGAATTGCATAGTCAAAAAGAGGAGACTGTAAGGTTTCATTTGATGTGTAGATTGTCATGGTACAAGATCGGGAATGTGTGCTTTCATGCGAAAAGAAAAAAAACAGTGAATGGGACCGCGTTTTATTTATAGCGTAGTTGTCAGCGAGGGCTCGCACAGCGCCGAGTGCGCATGGTTCGTGCGTGAGCTGTCCGCATTACGGCGCGCCCGGGTGACCCTCGAGGTCTGCCGTAGCTAAAACAGGAAGTGCAATAGCCACTATCCACCTATGCGCCACGAATCCTACACACTGGACCTTTAAAATGTATTCTGAGTAGGGATGCAAATAATCAATTAATTCATTAATTGATAGTTGATTGACCTTATCGATCGATTAACGATTAATTGATAAGCGGCGTTTTTCACCTGAATTTTAGTGTTTCAATAGGATCTTTAAGAATATAAGCTACAGTATACATAACACTGAGTCATAAATATATCATAGTATTATTATATTGTATATTCCTCAATTAATTATTCCTTAGTAAAAAGCAGACAAATGTATTGATGCTGAATAACAAAATACAGTAATCCCTCGCTCTATCGCGGTTCGCGGATTTTTTTATTTTTTTTTTTCAAATTTTTTTTTATAGTGTAACATTTTTTTATAGTGTAACATTGTGTTCTGTCCTGATTGGCTAAGAGACTAGACCAGGACTAAACGTGGACTAAACCAGGTCTAGACCAGAACTAAACCAGGTCTAAACCTGGACTGGACCTGGTCTAGACCTGGACTCGACCAGGTCTAGACCTGGACTAAACATTCCGGGAGCGCCACGGTTCGATCTCGCCTCGCGCTTACACCGGGGCTGCTGAGCAGTGCCGTCAGCGCCTGCGGCCGGCTGTAAGTCGAGCTTGGCGCAGCGGTTGCCTTGTTTCGTGACCACGCAGGTGCGCGTGTCCGCGATTAGCGATTAATTACAATTAATGAATTTTGTTCGACCGTCTTAATCGACAATTAATCGTTAATCGATTAATTGTTGACATCCCTAATTCTGAGCTTTCCAACAATGCTTTCCACATGGAAATCTGAGAACATTTGAAGAATTTATGGCCATTTGAAAGCAGCACACCGGATTTTAGAAAGCTCTGAAAACAGCTTGTGAAGATCTCTAACTCTAGGCCTTCTGGGCTCATTTGCCTAACATTAAGCTGAGCCCTCCCCCTGCAGATCATCATCACTGTGGTGTTAGCCTTCAGGGCAGGTCAGAATTAGAAGGTACTGGTTTAGTTCTGGTTTAGTCCTGGTTTAGTTCTGTTTTAGTCCTGGTTTAGTCCTGTTTTAGTCCTGGTTTAGTCCTGGTTTAGTCTTGGTTTAGACCTGGTTTAGTCCTGTTTTAGTCCTGGTTTAGTTCTTGGTTTAGTCCTGGTTTAGTCCTGTTTTAGTCCTGTTTTGGTCCTGTTTAGTCCTGTTTTAGTCCTGTTTTAGTCCTTGGTTTAGTCCTGGTTTAGTCCTGTTTTAGTCCTGGTTTAGTTCTGTTTTGGTCCTGGTTTAGTCCTGTTTTAGTCCTGATTTAGTCTTAGTTTATTCCTGGTTTTGTCCTGTTTTAGTTCTGTTTTAGTTCTGTTTTAGTTCTTGGTTTAGTCCTGGTTTAGTTCTGTTTTGATCCTGATTTAGTCCTGGTTTAGTCAGGGCAGGTCAGAATTAGAAGGTACTGGTACTGGTTTAGTTCTGGTTTAGTCCTGGTTTAGTTCTGTTTTAGTCCTGGTTTAGTCCTGTTTTAGTCCTGGTTTAGTCTTGGTTTAGACCTGGTTTAGTCCTGTTTTAGTTCTGTTTTAGTCCTTGGTTTAGTCCTGTTTTAGTTCTGTTTTAGTCCTGGTTTAGTCCTGTTTTAGTCCTGGTTTAGTCCTGGTTTAGTCTTGGTTTAGACCTTGGTTTAGTCCTGTTTTAGTCCTGGTTTAGTTCTTGGTTTAGTCCTGGTTTAGTCCTGTTTTAGTCCTGTTTTGGTCCTGTTTAGTCCTGTTTTAGTCCTGTTTTAGTCCTTGGTTTAGTCCTGTTTTAGTCCTTGGTTTAGTCCTGGTTTAGTTCTGTTTTGGTCCTGGTTTAGTCCTGTTTTAGTCCTGATTTAGTCTTAGTTTATTCCTGGTTTTGTCCTGTTTTAGTTCTGTTTTAGTTCTGTTTTAGTTCTTGGTTTAGTCCTGGTTTAGTTCTGTTTTGATCCTGATTTAGTCCTGGTTTAGTCAGGGCAGGTCAGAATTAGAAGGTACTGGTACTGGTTTAGTTCTGGTTTAGTCCTGGTTTAGTTCTGTTTTAGTCCTGGTTTAGTCCTGTTTTAGTCCTGGTTTAGTCTTGGTTTAGACCTGGTTTAGTCCTGTTTTAGTTCTGTTTTAGTCCTTGGTTTAGTCCTGTTTTAGTTCTGTTTTAGTCCTTGGTTTAGTCCTGGTTTAGTTCTATTTTAGTCCTGTTTTAGTCCTTGGTTTAGTCCTGGTTTAGTTCTATTTTAGTCCTGTTTTAGTCCTTGGTTTAGTCCTGGTTTAGTCCTTTTTAGAGCTGCAACTATCGAGTATTTTTGGAATCGAGTACTCTGTCGATTATTTTTTCGAGTAATCGAGTACTCTAACGATTCATAAGTTGTTTTTTTGTTTTTGTTTTTTTTTGTTTTTTATTTTGAATTCTGAAATCAAAGCACACAAAAAAAAACACATTTTATTAACAGGTAGTGGTGACATACACATACCTGGTACAAATCTTGAGATCTGCTCCACTTTACACTGACACCCTCTGTCACATAGTTGAACACTGACAGCCCTAAACTGTAAATGCTTTGGTATATTTCCATTGTTCCTTGAAGGGATTTTTTAAAAAATCTATTTGACTTAAACCTGAATTAGGTGCATATTTGAGTGATAAGAACACATGGAAAATAAATAATTATTAGCAATTTATTTTTAATACAAAATAATAAGATTAACAGAATAAAATAAATATATGTCCTGCTTAACTTAAAACTGTATAAATTAATATAAAACAATACAAGGCACAACATGTCTGGACAGTACAAATGATGCATGTTCTAATTATCTAATATAATATCTAATTGTCTCTCTCTCTCTCCTCTCTCTCTCTCTCTCTCTCTCTCTCTCCTCGGCGCGTGTCCGCGGCTCCACGCGGGCTGCATTCAGAAGCTTTGCGAAGTTTAATACGAAACACGTACTTTTGTTTCTGAATACGGGACGATTCCGTTTTTCAAGGGATGGTTGGCGACCCTAAACACAACTATACATATACACAGACCCAGTTTTTTTCTCAACGGATTTGCACAGATATATTTTAAAAAATGACCCCGCGGCTGAAAAAAAAACAGAGATCTACTAAAAGGCAGAACTCTTTAATTCCTGATTTTATAAATGTTTAAATAAATGGAAACAGTGATGCAGTCTATCCGAACAGCGCAGTAGTCTGACAATGCCGCGATGATGCATGAATTGAAATATAACGCCACGTGATGAAAATTAAATGAAGCCTCGAGGCAAATAATTTGCCTCGATTATTTTTCGTACTCGAGTTACTCGAGTAATCATTGCAGCCCTAGTCCTTTTTGAGTCCTGTTTTGGTCCTGGTTTAGTTCTGTTTTAGTCCTATTTTAGTCCTTGGTTTAGTCCTTGGTTTAGTCCTTGGTTTAGTCCTGGTTTAGTCCTGGTTTAGTCCTGGTTTAGTCCTGGTTTAGTCCTGTACACATACACACGCTCATGATGACACAAGCCCCCTGCTTTCAGCTAAATATCTCCTTTTCAACACTGCTGTATACTCATTCAAATCTTCTGTATGGTACTACTGCTCCCGACAGCACTGATGGATCAAATGCAGATGTTAATGTTAAATGTTAATCTACACTATATATTAATGTCTTTTAAAGGGCCTATATAAGATCTATATTATAATGTTTTTTCCTCATCAAAAACATACCTGGAGTTGTGTTTTGATGTAGACAGACTAATAATAAAGCATTACTCAAACATGTGTGAATGAAACAAAACAGCTCCAGATATGTTTTTGACGAGGTAACAACATTATAACATGACTTAAAGCTAATCCATTGTCCGTAATATAGGACCTTCTGTGGAGGTAACCTATTTCTGTCTTGGGGCAGAATGACGGAAGTGAGACTGTCGATCTGCACCTTTGGCCCCTCTGACCAACATCGCACCATCACAAGATTTATATATGAATATTTTTTTCTTTGAGTGAAATAAGTAGTTTTCAGCAGTGATTTTGAACAGAAACTGCTAAACATCCACAATGCCTAGAGGGGCTGACTTGGACATTAGACTTAGACAAACTTTATTGATCCACAAGGGAAATTACTTGGATACAGTAGCTCACTCATCACAATATAATATAATAACAGAGAGTAACAAAATAGATGGTATAGCAAAAAAGATAGCAAGAGACCGGTGTCAAATGAGACATAATTATAAAAATAAATGTACAGCTCTGGAAAAAATAAGAGACCAATGCATTTTTTTCAGAAATCAGCACCTCTACATGTATTACAGCTAATCCATTCCAGCGTCTGTTGAATTCCAACACAAACACAAAGCTGAGCTACTTCAGTTCTTGCACCAGGAGTGGAGCTGTGATTAAAAATAAGGGTTTTTGCACCAAATATTGATTTCTGAACTCTTCTTAAGTGTAAAAATTAGTATTATGTTGTTTTAAAATGAATTTTGTTTCTTTGCATTGTTTGAGGTCTGAAAACATGTATCTTTTTTGATATTTTGACCATTTGTCATTTTTTGCAAATAAATGCTCTAAATGATATTTTTATTTCTCTTATTTTTTTCCAGAACTGTATATGTACAAGTCAAAATAAAAATAGAAAAATAAGAAAAAATAATATAAAATATAAAATTAAATATAGCTGCAAGCAGCAATGTGGGGCCAAGCACCGAAGGTGCATGTAGGCCTCAGCATGTATTATCGTTTTGTCATGACACCCAATCAAACGCTACGTTATAAGCAGAAAAGTTATACAGGGTCTGACAGAGTCTAACAGGGTCTGACAGGGTCTAACAGAGTCTGACAGGGTCTGACAGGGTCTAACAGAGTCTGACAGGGTCTGACAGGGTCTAACAGGGTTTAACAGGATCTAACAGGGTTTAACAGGGTCTAACAGAGTCTGACAGGGTCTGACAGGGTCTAACAGGGTCTAACAGAGTCTGACAGGGTCTGACAGAGTCTGACAGGGTCTAACATGGTTTAACAGGGTCTAACAGGGTCTGACAGGGTCTAACAGAGTCTGACAGGGTCTAACAGGGTCTGACAGGGTCTAACAGGGTCTGACAGGGTCTAACAGGGTCTAACAGAGTCTGACAGGGTCTAACAGGGTCTGACAGGGTCTAACAGGGTCTGACAGGGTCTAACAGGGTTTAACAGGGTCTGACAGGGTCTAACAGAGTCTGACAGGGTCTGACAGAGTCTGACAGGGTCTAACAGGGTTTAACAGGGTCTAAAAGAGTTTAACAGGGTCTAACAGAGTCTGACAGGGTCTAACAGAGTCTGACAGGGTCTAACAGGGTCTGACAGGGTCTAACAGAGTCTGACAGGGTCTAACAGGGTTTAACAGGGTCTAACAGGGTCTGACAGGGTCTAACAGAGTCTGACAGGGTCTAACAGGGTCTGACAGGGTCTAACAGAGTCTGACAGGGTCTAACAGGGTCTGACAGGGTCTAACAGGGTCTGACAGGGTCTAACAGAGTCTGACAGGGTCTAACAGGGTCTGACAGGGTCTAACAGGGTCTAACAGGGTTTAACTGGGTCTAACAGGGTTTAACAGGGTCTAACAGGGTCTGTTAGCCAGGCTTCCCAGGCTCCCAGGCTTCCTATGAAGGGTTCCCGAGATATGAGCTCACTCCGGCTAGATCAAAGACACATCAAAGACAGATCAAAGGTACATTTCCTGAGGCACAAATTCCTGAAAATTCCTGCAACTTTGACCTGCTGGTGGCACTAGACGGTTGGGGCTGGGGGCCTATAAATTGCTGTGGGTAATGAGGAGACTGGCTGGAATGTGCATGCCAAATTTCACAACTTTTTACCAGACGGTTCTAGGGGTTGCCATAGACTCCCATGGGTAGAAGAATAATGTATAAGAATCAGTAGAAACACTATGGTGCCTCGCACCTTCGGTGCTTGGCCCCAAATATAAAATCACAGCTATATACAGCAGACAAGAACAGCAGTGCAATAATATACTGATTGACAAAGCATAAAGTTATCCATTAATTAAGACTGAGTTGTTGTACAGTTATAGGGAATATTATCTGTTACATAAGGGTGAGTTGTTGTACACTTGTATGGAGTATGGTATGAATGTAGTCCTGTATCTCTCACTGTTTGAGCAGAGCTGTAAGAGCCTGTCGGACATCTTGAGTGTGTATGCTATTAGTGGCAAAGAAACCAGCATAAAACCATGAGCATTAACCTTTGAATGTCACGGGACTTGGAAGAGCGAGAGGACATGTCTGGTGGGAGGGAAGTCTGGTGGTCAGTGCTTGCACTATCAGACTATTGGTGTTTCCTTTGTTATTAATCTCACATCTGTATCTCTAGTTCATATTTAATTGTTGCTCTTGCTTTCTGTTGTATTTTTAATCATACACAATAGATCATGTGATTCTTGCCTTTCCCCCGCCTGTGTCCTGTCTAAAGAGGAAGACACACTGGACCCTGAGGCGGGGCGGTGAGGTCTGTAAGTTCCTGGTGATGACAGATGTGTGGGGATTCTCTGTATGAGGCAGATCCTGTCATTGTCCTCTGTGGGATTATGTGAACACACTCGCAATGTACCTGGAAAAATCCTAATATGTCTTCTTTAAAGGGCTCATATTGTTCTATTTTCTGTTCTATTTTTATAATGCTGTTTCCTCATCACAATCCTGGAGTTGTCTTTTGTTTCATTCACATGTTTAACCCACAAACTCTGGATATTTAGGATGTACGAAAGAGGATTAGGCCACATGAACAGATTTTTATTTTTTAATTCTGAGGAAAGAAATCTCACAATTTCTGAGAAAAAAGTCAAAAATATGCCAGAAACAGCGAAAGTGGGCAGGGGGCATCGAATCACTCTCACTCCAGTCACAGGATGGCATGAGAATGTCGTCGCCATTGCTGCATCAGGTGAGCGAATTAACTCGACTCGTGTTCGAAGGTGCAGCCAATGATACCCCTGCATCTGGCCATTTCCCCTCAGTTCTTCCTGCACGAAGGCTATCACTTGGTCTATGTCTGTCTGATTTCGCCTCCTGAAGAGACAAAGTTCACAACAGCGCCTCTTCAAAGTACATATAGAAATCACAATACTGTGATTCTGTGCCAAGACAGCAAGGATCTCCTTGTTATTAAATCCAATTCTGAAATAACACTTAATTAAGACTTCCATGTCAGCAGCAAACACGAACCACTTCCGAGGCTCTGTTGTGACTCATAGTCACAATAGACACTGACTTCTGCAGTTTCTGACAGATTTCTGACATTTTTTCTCAGGAATTCTGACTTATTTTCCTTTTTTTGATTGAGACCTGGAATTGCCCATTTATTAAACAAAAGTTCCTGTTAATGTTAGCTGTTAGCTGTTAGCTGTTAATGTAAAAACTACAGCTTCATGACATCACAAGGTGGACCAGAGCATTTTGAGCTTTTGTAAACAGACTAATAATAGGATTACTCAAACATGTGTGAATGAAACAAAACACAACTCCAGGTATGTTTGGCTTAAAGCTCACAAGAACCCATTTTGTGTAATATAGGACCTTTAAAGATGCACTGCGTAACATGCGTGTAGTGGAGAGTCCGCCACTTGCTTGTCTCCATGGAAATGTTATTGCTTTGTCTAGAATGTTCCACAATATAGATTAAACCTATCTATCTAGAGAGACAAACAGGTTACAGCACTTCGCTACATTACAGGTCAGGTCTGCGGAGAGCCGTCCTTATTCACAGAAGGAATTACTGTATTTTTGAGCAATAGAAACACCTGAAATGAATACATACTAGATAGATATGTTTAATGTCATACCATGGAACATTCCAGGCAAAGAAATAACATCTCCATGGAGAAAAGTAGAGTAGGTAACACACCCTCCACCAGAAAAGCTGTGCAGTGTACCTTTAACGTGAAGGAGAAGTGAAAGAAGAACATATAAATAAACAGATACAAAGCCCTTACATGGGAAACATTATTAGTCATATGAGTTTTTGGGGAATTCCATTACATCACCAGCTGGGTAATTCTACTGAAACGGTAAATGTAACGGGATCCACAGCAACGGCCCCGTGACACCAAACACTTAAAGGTCCCATGGCATGAAATTTTCACTTTCTGAGGTTTTTGAACGTTAATGTGAGCTCCCCTACCCTGTTAAGCCCCCACCCCCCATGGTTAAAAGTTGCGAAATGTCTAAACTGAGCATTTGCAATCCTTTTCTGCGTTAGAAAAAAATCAGAGCTCAAACGGGCGATTTTGAACAAGGAAACTTATTGACGTCAGCTCGAAAAAAGAAATGCAAATGCAGTTCCACCCCCGTCTGTCTCTACTCAGCGTCTCTGTAAATCACGCCCAGAGAGTTTGGACTGCGGAGGAGCTACGCAATGCAAAATGCGTTTTTTTATTTGCCTGGAGGAACTTGCGAGTGTTTCTAGGCTCGGAAGTCCTTTATCTGAGCCTGTGGATATCTGAAACAGCAGTGGTTTAATTTTATTTTCTGTGGAAATGTGCTTATTTTTCAATGGAACGCTTCTCATCTCTCCCTCCGCGCACAAACACGGAAGTGGGTCAGAGCGCACAGCTGAAAAGGAAAGAGTGGAGAGTTTGGCCACGCCCCCACCCGCTACTATAGGCCATCTCTGTCCTCCTCATTTGCATTCAAGCAACAACGCCCATAATGGACCGTTCCAGAGTGACATTTATGACTCTTTCTCATCTTATCTCTCTTCCTCATGCACTGAGTGTTGATTTTGAAGAAGGATTCATTTACAGTATTAGGGAACCATTAAAGGTCCCATGGCATGAAATTTTCACTTTCTGAGGTTTTTGAACGTTAATGTGAGCTCCCCTACCCTGTTTAGGTCCCCCCCCCCCCCGAAATGTCTAAACTGAGCATTTGCGATCCTTTTCTGCGTTACAAAAAATCGGAGCTCAAACGGGCGAGTTTGAACAAGGCACCTTATTGACGTCAGATCGAAAAAAGAAATGCAAATGCAGTTCCACCCCCGTCTGTCTGTACTCAGCGTCTCGGTAAATCACGCCCAGAGAGTTTGGACTGCGAATGCGCTAGGCAATGCGAAATGCGTTTTTTTATTTGCCTGGAGGCACGTCCGAGTGTTTCTAGGCTCGGAAGTCCTTTATCTGAGCCTCTGGACCTTTGAACAGCAGTGGTTTAATTTTATTTTCTGTGGAAATGTGTTTATTTTTCAATGGAACGCTTCAAATCTCTCCCCCTGTGCAAAAACACGGAAATGGATCAGCTGAGCGCTCAGAGCGGAGAGTTTGGCCACGCCCCCAACCTCTACTATAGGCCAGCTCTTTTCTCCTCATTTGCAATCAAGCAACAACGCCCAGAATAAAGTGTTTGAGAGAGATATTTATGACTCTTTCTCATCTTATCTCTGTTTCTCATGCACTGAGTGTTGATTTTGAAGAAGGATTCATTTACAGTATTAGGGAACCATTAAGGAGCCATATAAAAGCATCAAGAAGTACCATGTCATGGGACCTTTAAAACAGATATTTTACTTTTCTATTCACTCACATCTGTTAGACAGCAATACCACAACACATCTCACCTCAGTCTATCGGCATGTATACAAATCTAGTGAACATGATTACAATCCCAAAAGATGTCAATCAATATACACAGTAGCAGTATGTAGCTGGGATATTTTTATTACTACTCTATTTTATTTTTACTTGTACATATACGTTTATACAATTATGCCTTATTTGACACCAGTCTCTTTCCATTTTTTGACACTTATGTAGAATTTATGATGACCATTTATATTTTTTCTCTTTCTCTTTGTTATTATAATATAATGCAGGTCCTCAGAGAAATTTTTCTTCAGGCTTCCAGGTGAATTGGCCCAAATTACCTTGAGCAGAACTTTTGACTGCAAGTTTTTTGAAAATCTACCTTGATAAGACAATATTTAATATTTAGTGTGGTTTTGAGGATCTTAGCATGAATAAAGGACTGATTGCTCATTCTAACGTGTTAAACATGCATATATTTTAATTATTCACTGTAGTGAGCACCAGTCGATCGGCCTGCTCTGCTTTGTCTGTGTTGAGATATGTGGCCCTTGATGAAAAAAGTTTGCACAACCCTGATATATTGTGATGTGTGAGCTACTATGTCCAAGTAATTTTCCTTGCAGTTCAATAAAGTTTGTCTAAGTCTACATATTCTGACTTTTCATAAGTAAATACATTTTTCACTGTGCTTCAAATTCTCTGGTACCAGTATTGTACATCTGAACAATACTTTACTTTGGAAACAATGATCTAGAACCATAAAACAGAATAAATACTTTCAAAAATGACATGTAAAACAAAAGCAGTTTTGACGTGTGTTGACAATGGTTAGTAACCTTCAACAACTACTACATCACAGCCGGTTTTAAAAATGCCATACAAATCAAAATTGTGTTCTACTCTACAATAGCATTGTGTAAAATTTGATGGAAAGTTCTTTGAGCCAGTCTTTGGATATTTCATGACAAAGTACAATGTTATTCATTAGGAAAACTGTCTCTTGTCCCCCATGTGAGAGTATAACATCATTTAGAACACATTACACAGCTCTGGTTGCCTGGAAGAATCCATGACTCATCGCTGTACCAGCGAGTGAGTCTGGTAACGCTTGATCCACAGAATGCGCTGCGGTTGCGCGTAGACAGACAGCTAAGTGAACCAATCAGAGATTGCGCCATCTTGATTCAAAACTGAGGCGGAACTTCCGCTGCCTAAGAGTGACTTTGCGGGCAAAGGCGGGTGCACTGACGTCACCATCTTTCAACGAATCAGAATCGCGGAGTCGGTTTGGAACCGGAGGAGCGAGAGTGGATGGAGAGTGTCCAAATGGTATCGCGGTGTATAGGAAATACAGAGAGATATCATTTGGCTGGCCAGGTAACAGCTCTGGAAAAAAATAAGAGACCACTGCAAAATTATCAGTTTTTCTGATTTTACTACTTATAAGTATGTGTTTGGGCAAAAGGAACATTTTTGTTTGAGTCTATAAACTACTGACAACATTTCCCACAAATTCCAAATAAAAATATTATCGTTTAGAGCATTTATTTGCAGAAAATGACAAATGGTCAAAATAACAAAAAAGATACATGTTTTCAGACCTCAAACAATGCAAAGAAACAAGATCAAATTCATTTTAAAACAACATAATACTAATGTTCAGAAATCAATATTTGGTGCAATAACCCTTATTTTTAATCACAGCTTTCATGCGTCTTGGCATGCTCTCCACAATTCTTTCACATTCACTGCGTGCACATGGACGAGTGGAATCCGATTGCAAATGGATTGGGATCGTATCGGATTCATGTGCACAGGCTAAGGATCGTATAGGGATTGGTTTCGCAAATCCGACTGGAACCCCTGGCTTAGGCCGATAGTAATCCGCTTGGTGCTGCCTTGTCCATGATATCGGATCGGATTGGCGTGCTGCGCATGCGCGGGAATTTTTGCCAGGGATTTCATCCGGAAGTGGCAGGAGGCTCCGACGCCGTCATAAGTAGCGATTGTTCCCGGAAAAGTCAGAAGAAATCATGGCAGCAAAGAAAGAATGCACAACACGTACACCAATGCTGCGCCGTCAAACTCCTCGAGCGCCATCTTTGTATACCGCCACATAGTTTGTTGTGTTTTTATTGAGTAGCCATCACCTGGAAGTAGTTGGAATACAGCGCCACATAGCGTAGCGGAACCGGCCAGGTCGCTGACCATTATCCGATTACACGAGTTTCATGTGCACTGGGATTGGACGACAGACCACCCGCCGAGTAACGGGATCAGATTTGGAGAAATCCAATCCGATCCTACCATGTGCACGCATTATTCTTGGGTGACTTTATTCCACTCCTGGTGCAAGAACTGAAGTAGCTCAGCTTTGTGTTTGTGTTGGAATCCAATAGACGCTGGAATGGAATGGCTGAAATACATGTAGAGATGCTGATTTCAGAAAAAAAATGCAGTGATCTCTTATTTTTTTCCAGAGCTGTAGAACCTGAAAACCACCACTAGTCCTCATACACAGTATCTCCAGCTGACTATCTCCAAAATTACAATGGTTACTCCAATAAAAACTTCACAAATTAGAAGACGGCAAGTTTCAACCAAAAAACTCCAGTGATGATTTGGTTTCCTCTCGTCTCTGTGAAAAGATTGTTTGAATAGCGCAGAGAGAAAATGATCAGAAGCTGGCGGTAGGGTTGCAAAGGGGCGGAAAATTTCCGGAAAGTTTCCGGAAAATTTCCATGGAAACTTTGGCGTGGGAATTTTGGGAATTTTCAAATTGGTAACTTTGCACAGAAGTTTTGGGAATTTATGAGAATTATTGTGAGTCATATACCAACATAAACATAAACATTTTATTTTGTCATCAGCAGCATTATTGTAAAAGGGAGACAATTAAAACACATGACTCACATGATTTATCTGGTTTCTCAGTAAGCTATTATTGAGAAACCAGAAGTTATTATTGAGAAAACCAGAGGTTTTGCGGTAGCTAGCATCATAAGATAACTTCTTCAGTGAAAAGGCGCAAATCTAGTTTACCAGAATTCTTCAGAATTCTAGAAGTTATTGATAAAGGAATGCAAAATGCATGTAGAGGGTGTGGCTCGATGGCTCTGCACAAAATAGTGTCCTACTTTAGTCACAGAAATTTGATTATTTTAGCCAAGATTATGCTACAATATTTTTCTACCAACTATATTGATGCCCCTAACCTTCAACTTAGATAATTCCCAGTTTATTCCCATTAATTCCAGAAAATTCCCCAAAATTCCCAAAAATTCCCGTTAATTCCCGTTAATTCCCGAAAATTCCCCAAAATTCCCAATCCAAAGTTTCCAGCTTTGAAAATTCCCAGAATTTTGCAACCCTAGCTGGCGGTCATGGAGGCTATAGATGGTCTAAGTTAGGGGTGGGCGGTATAAACGGTATAAACGGTATGCGGTATAAATTTGGCCAACGGTAGAGATTTGGGTTATACCTTCCTATCGCGATAGTTCATTGCGTCACCACAACAAGGAAGGAGGAAAAATCGCTGCGAGCAGTGAACACATGGAGGAGGAGGAGCTCGTGAAAAAGACCGGCTCAACTTCTGTAATCTGGTCATGGTTTGGATACAAGGCGTCGGATACTGAACAGGAAATTGGAAAACAATCTGCAGAATATGCTGGGCGACAGTGATCGCAACACATGGCAACACAAGCAATCTGTTCTACCACCTAAAAGCTAAACACGTTATCGAGTACGAAGAAAGCCAACGAATGCGCGGTGACACTCAAAAGCCAAGCCAGTCTTCAAGTGGGAGGAAAAAAGTTGGCACTACACACCAGCAGTCTATCACCCAGGCATTTTCAAAAGGCGTAGCTTATGATAAAAAAGCCAGCGGTGGATTGACATAACAAAGTCCATCGCAATATTCTTGTGTAACGACACGGTGCCTTTCCAAACCGTAGAGAGAAGCGGCTTTTTAGGCATGGTGAAGACGCTGGATCAACGGTATGTGGTACCAAACCGCAAATATTTTAGCCAGGTGGAAGTGCCCAGACTGCATGACGAGGTCCGCAATCAAGTGGGAAAAGAGCTTCGTGACATAAAACACTATGCAACCACCACGGACTTGTGGTCGAGTCGCACTATGGACCCGTATATCAGCCTGACAATCCACTTCATTGACGAAATTGTGCGGCAAATGCCTGTGTACAGCCCATTTCAACAGTACATGTGTACTGCAAACATCGTATTTTCCTGACGACCATACAGGGGAGATGATTGCCCAGGGACTCAGGGAAGCGCTCGAGTCATGGGAACTTGATGAAGAGTTGCAGGTATGCATCAGCACTGACACCGGCGCTAATGTTAAAGCGGTTTCATTTTCGATTTACATTGCCTTGTTCAAATTTTATACTGCTTGAAAGTGAAGTTACTTGTTTTATGTTTTTTACAATTACAGTTTTGCACAATACATTTTCTTGGAGTAATATTCTTGACTTTTATGTTATTTAATAGTTTAAAAAACAGCTTCCTGCTTGAATGCTTTTTCCATGTGCTCTGGTGACCATTAAGAAGCTGTTAATACTGTTAACAGTTAATACTGTTACATACCAAAGTATACCGTGATATATACCGTCTACCGTCTATGGTTCAAATTATACCGTGATATAAATTTTAGGCTATATCGCCCACCCCTAGTCTAAGTGATTCGTCCTTGTCCAGGTGACTTTGCCTTCACTGTAATCTGCAGTGAGCCTGTCTCGTCCCTCACACATTTGTTTGCATTCTGTTTGCTCACACTGTCCACATGCTGAAATAGGTTTGAATCGAAAGACCTGAAACAGATGACAGCAGAATGGAAGATAAATATTGAAGACGGAGAGAGGGGAGATTGAAGGAGAAATGTAAAGATGCACGGACAAGTGAAAGACAAGTGATAAAGACGCTCGCTAACAAAGGCCAGATTTGCAATAGGCTTTGTCGTACAGAGGGCAATTTTGCGCTTTCTATCCTCTTTTACAGATATTCTCTATTCACACCATTTTTATGCAAATTGAGTAGCTTGGAGCCTAATTCTCGTATTTACAAGTAATAACAGTAGCATGAACTCCTGTCGGTTTAAAACAGCAATACAATCACCACTGAGGCTGCCCTTGCCATTAGCTGTAATTTAAACAGTGGACACGTCCTATCATAGAGAAAAAGCCCTTTTCAGTTTATTGCAAAGTGGTTTTGGATGCAGGACCTGGCAACCCCAAATAAAAACCTTTTATTTTTGAAGATGTTTATGAAATATTTATGACAACAATCCTATGTACACTTTTTAAACACTCTAATGCAATAAAGCTCCAATACACAAAAGATTCACAGTGATGTTTTGTCTGGAAAAGGTGAAAAGTTGATGGTTTTGAAATTGTTGTTTTGGATATATTCAAAATGTGAATATATAGTCTATTAAAGGTGCTTTATGGACTTTTCTGATGGAGGGTGTGCTATCTACTTTTTAAAGGGCACATATTGCACTTTTTCTGATTTACAACTCCGGAAAAAAAATAAGAGACCACTGCAAAATTATCAGTTTTTTTTCTGATTTTACTACTTATATGTATGTGTTTGGGCAAAAGGAACATTTTTGTTTTGCTGATTTCAGAAAAAAAAAAAAAATGCAGTGGTCTCTTATTTGTTTCTAGAGCTGTATGTTATAATGTCGTTTCCTCATTGTGTTTTGTTTCATTCACACATTTTTGACACACAAAACCTGCATATTTAGGCTGAGTTCTTCTCTCAAACAGAAAACATTCTGTTCCACCTTGTGATGTCATACAGGATGTGCTCCACTGTGTTTTTAAACGTCCATACATCTTCACTAGCATCATTTGCATAATTTCAGGACCTGGAATTGCTCATTTTTCTACTGAGCAAAAGATAAAAATGTAGCTGCTAACTTGAAAACTACTACATCATGACATCACAAGATGAAACAGAGCATTTTGAGCTTTGAAGAACAGACTAATAATAAAGGCTTACTTAACATTGTGTAGCAGGTGTCTACACCACAACACTTACATAATACAAAAAAAAATGCATACAAAGAGGGTAAAGAGTAAAAATTCATTTCACAAACTATTCTGACTTTGTGCAATACCTTTACACATCTTTTACCGAGAGGTTTTAGCACATTTCTTAGTGGCTCTGCTGCCAATTGTGGAAAAAAAAATGCTATTCTAATTCTTGTCCATACCACCCACCTCTATTCCCTGACAGTAGTAAGAATTATACTGACTGTCCCATTAGAGTTGTCATCAATACTACAATGTTCCCGTTGAAGAGTTGTGTTCCTCCTTGTGGGCCAGAGCCTATCAGAGCTGACATTATCCATGAGCAGAGCCTGTGTAATGGCCAGTTAATCGCGGGCTTGACATTTACAGACACACAGCCTTTAAACACCACCATCTATTCTTCACGGCCATCCCAGGCACCCGTTCAGTCTCTGTGGAGCACTGGGGAAGCATTGCCGTTGGTTTCAATTTGGATTTCCTTTAATATATTACAATAAACGTGTCCATTAGCAGATATGAGGTTACCTTACATTACACTGCAAATCTTTTTTTGTCTTTGAGGCCAGAGGGTTACAACGATGCATTAACACTAATCAAGCAGTGAGACTACAGAGAGAATGTAATTGTAATTCCAACATAACCATAAAAAGTGGTTCAGAGGTGACGTCCACGGGAGCTGTTTTAAGAGCCAATATATTAAATGGCCTGTACATAACTCTGTCTGTGTTTGAGGACTTGTATTGTTTAAGCAGCTCATGGGGTCAAAATAAGGCTGCGTCCCATTTCTCTTTCTTACCCTTTCGTCTTGGTTTTGCGCGTTCATGTGAGGGCAAGGGGTGTCCCGATTCTAATTTTGATCAAGGGCGAGGGCCACGACCGAGGGCTACATACCCCTTGAAACGACGTGACCAGACTTGAAACGAAGGGGTACGCCTACAAGCTCAGGCAGGTTTTGGGATCAGGATGGCAACGTCACATCGACCAGCCAAGGAGTCTCATAAATGTATTTTCAGCAGTTGTAATTATCGATTAACAGTTTAGCAGGTTTACAATTATGACGTTTATGTTCTTCGTTACTTTTAGTGAACTGTTGTTGCGGTTTTAATTGTCGTGATGTCTGTTTAGCCGACGTTATTGTTTTCATCAAACTTTCATGTATAAAGAAGCTATTTTTTTTGTCAAGCTGAGGTACCCGATAATCCTTGACATTTGTTTATGTTTGTTTGTGTCAATTGTTGTCGCCTCTGTAGATGTAGCACCCAGGTAGAGACAAGGGATGATGACGCAAACGGTCATCGAGTGGTGTCCCATTTCTTCCCTCTCAGCTCGATATCGAGAGGCAAGACAATGATGAAGGGTAAGGGGTAATGGGAGTAATGGGACGCAGCCTACTGTAAGTATGCTCTGTGTTGTCTGCATCTGATTATTGGACAATGAAACATTTTATAATCAGGAAGTATAAGCTAGCATGCTAGTTGTTATTAGCTTTACCGTCCTAGCAGAACTCCATGCTGATATGTGATGGCTGTGAAAAATGCTTATAAATTAGGATAGTTAAGTGAGGAATGATAAAAGGAGAAGTTCAATTTGTCAACTGGACAAAGTTTGTTTGGTTGAAAACGTTTCGCCGCTCATCCGAGCGGCTTCGTCAGCTCTAATAAGAATACTGGTAAGACACTTGCTTATATCTTGCTGCAGGGAGGAGCTAACTAGCTAACTACTTTCCGAAACTATCTCATTGGTTTCCGTCTTTTGTTTCTCTGGCGTCTAGATAACGATCCCTATTCATCCCTACACGCCTGTTTTTTCACACCTCTGACGCCAGAGAAACAAAAGACGGAAACCAATGAGATAGTTTCGGAAAGTAGTTAGCTAGTTAGCTCCTCCCTGCAGCAAGATATAAGCAAGTGTCTTACCAGTATTCTTATTAGAGCTGACGAAGCCTCTCGGATGAGCGGCGAAACGTTTTCAACCAAACATACTTTGTCCAGTTGACAAATTGAACTTCTCCTTTTATCATGGATTCTACCTGGACGACTGAGGGACTTTTCACGCATCTTATGTGAGGAATAACTTTGGATCAGTGCAAACCATTTCAAATGAACTAGTTTTGTTTTTCATGTTTTTAAGACTATGAAAGGTACAGCACCTTTAATAGCTGTAGCATATTCTGATAAATGCTGAAAATTTGCCTCTAAAGACAAAATGAAAAATGCCTATATTATTTGGACTGGCTGTCTATAAGGCAGTCCATCAGAAATGTGTTAATATGTACCTTTATTTGTGCCTTTTTTGAGATTCAAGCGTAGGACAAAATATAAATGTTCAGTACAAATGACAACTTAAGTGCAGAAATATCACTTTATTCCTTGTTTGGAAGATCACACTGCATGATTTCTTATTTTATTTGTATTTTTAGTAGTGCTTTGTGGAAAATTGACTCTTGTGAATTTTAAACCTTGTTATATTGTTGTTACCTCATCAAAAACATACCTGAAATTGTTTTGTTTTTTGTTTCATTCACTCATAATTTGCATCAACAAAGCTCAACATGCTCTCTTCCACCTTGTGATGTGATATTTGTGATGAGGAAACAACATTAGAACATAGATCAGACATTAGCGTAATATGGGCCCTTTAAATAGTCCTGATGCTTGATTTTCTCATTTTGCCGATCTTCAAAACAATATTGGCTATATAGTCAATTTTCAGACATCTCTTCTAGTTTCTGGATTTTTTTGTGGCAATAAACACATTGTCATTTTGTAAATCATTTAATAAACATTTGGAATATGTGGGCGTGTTTAACCATGTTTTTCTAAAGCACTTTTGGTAACATGTGGATTGTGTAGGTGGTTGTGTCTCTACCTGCTTGTAGGAGTGCATATTTCTCTACTTGCATAAGACCTCAATCCCAAAACTATCTCCCTCTCTCCTCGCCTTTCTTTTCTCTCCGCTTTCCTCTTTCTCCTCTCTTCTCTTCTCTCCTTGCCTCTCTCATCTCTTCTCCTTTCCTCGCCCCTCTTCTCTTCTTTCTGCTGGTCTCTGCTGTTTTCTCTCCACTACCCTCTCCTTTCCTCTTTCCTCTCCTCTTCTCTCTCCTCTTTGTTCTCCTCTCTTTTCTCTCTCCTCATCTGTCCTCTCTCTTCTCCTTTCCTCTCTCCTCTCCTCTCTTCTCCTTTCTCCTCTTCGTTCCTCTCCCCTCTCCTCTCTTTTCCTCACTCCTCTTCTCTTCTCTCTGCTCTCCACTGTTTTCTCTCCACTACCCTCTCCTTTCCTCTTTCCTCTCCTCTTTTCTCTCCTCTTTGTTCTACTCTCTTTTCTCTCCTCTCCTTTTCTCTCTCCTCATCTCTCCTCTCTGATCTCCTCTCCTCTTCTTTCCTCTCTCCTCTCTTCTCCTCTCTCATCTCATCTCATCTCCTCTCTCCTCTCCTTTCCTCTCTCCTCTGCTCTCCTTTCTTCTCCTCTCCCCTTCTTTACTCTCTCCTCTCTTCTCCTCTCCTTTCCTCTCTCCTCTGTTCTCCTTTCTCCTCTCTTCTCCTCTCCCCTTCTTTACTCTCTCCTCTCCAATCTCCTCACTCGCCTCTCCTCTCCTCTCCTTTCCTCTCTCCTCTCCTTTCCTCTCTCCTCTCCTTTCCTCTCTCCTCTCCTCTCCTTTTCTCTCTCCTCATCTCTCCTCTCTCATCTCTCTCCCTCTCCTTTCCTCTCTCCTCTCTTCTCTTCTCCTCTCCTCTCCTTTCTCTCCTCACTCCCCTCTCTTCTCTCCACTCCTCTCTTCTCCTTTCTTCTCTCTTTCTTCTCCCTTCTCCTCTCCTTTCCTCTCTCCTCTCCTCTCTTCTCCTTTCTCTCCTCACTCCCCTCTCCTCACTCCCCTCTCCTCTCTCCTCACTCCTCTCTTCTCCTCTCCTCTAACATTTTAATACACACTGCCACACTGCAGTAAGAGCAGACTGGGCCAGAGCACTGAACAAACATGGGAGAGAAGGAGCGAAAGGGAGTGAGAGGGAGGGAGAGGGAGTGAGAGAGGGAGGGAAAGAGGGAGTGAGAGGGAGGGAGAGCCTGGGGGTGAATTCTTGGAATAGGTCTGGGCCGACTGTCAGAGGATTGGCACAAAGGCTCACATACAAAGGACATGTACGAGAAACAACAGCTAAACGAACAAGTGAACTCAAGCTAAGTCCATCCCAGCCCCGGGTCAGCAGAGATCATCAAACACAGCCCGTCAGCACCAGTCAATCAAACGCTGAACTCACAGCTCATGTTGCACTATAAGCCTGGTAAAAATGCACTCACACTTTACTGGGTCAAGATCCGAGAAGCAACAAAAGCCCTTTTCCTGTTCTTGTTTTGGAGATCATAATAGAATAAGAGAAGTGACTTGGAATACTGACCTACATTCTTCTACCTGTCCTAGTGTCAAGCTAACAGTACGTGCAGACGGATTTCAGATTTTAAATATAGCAAGTACTGTCAAAATGTGTATTATGTTCAGAAATGTCAATATCAAAATTGTTATCAAATTGTCAATAATATCGTGAATGTTTGGAAGATATGCAAAACTGGGCATTTTCTTTTACCACCAGTGAAAGGCACTATATATATATATTTTTATTACAGTGGTAGTATGGAACTTTCTGGGGTTGGAAAGTAGATAGCAGGACACTAAACACAACTATGATTTACATAATGTGATTTTAAAGGCTTTTGCTTTTGTCTGCTATATTTATTGTTTGTTACATTTGTGGATTTGTGGACGTTTACAGCTCTGGAGAAAAATAAGTGCAAAATTATCTGTTAAATTATCAGATTTTACTACTTATAAGTATGTGTTTGGGCAAAAGGAACAATTTTGTTTGAGTCTATAAACTACTGACAACATTACCCCCAAATTCCAAATAGAAATATTATTGTTTAGAGCATTTATTTACAGAAAATGACAAATGGTCAAAATAACAAAAAAGATACCTGTTTTCAGACCTCAAACAATGCAAAGAAACAAGATCAAATTCATTTTAAAACAACATAATACTAATGTTTACACTTAAGAAGAGTTCAGAAATCAATATTTGGTGCAATAACCCTTATTTTTAATCACAGCTTTCATGTGTCTTGGCATGCTCTCCACAAGTCTTTCACATTGTTCTTGGGTGACTTTATTCCACTCCTGGTGCAAGAACTGAAGTATCTCAGCTTTGTGTTTGTGTTGGAATTCAACAGACGCTGGAATGGAATGGCTGTAATACATGTAGAGATGCTGATTTCAGAAAAAAAAATGAAGTGGTCTCTTATTTTTTTCCAGAGCTGTATATTGAAATATTTAACTAAAACAACTTGTCAGCTGATATTTGGTTTAAAAGTAAAAGTAAAAGCCATTAAGAGCCATGGATGAGTATGGGGGATAGGGGAGAACTTTATTTTTCTAAACAATTGCGTCTTGATTGTAACTGTGAATAAAGGCAACAACAAACATGCAAGAATTCCTCTAAAGACAACTTTGGGTGTGTAAATGGAGGGAAAACAAGCCCATTTTGTACCATTGATGTCTCTTGCCAGTCCCTATAGCCCAAGTCTCTCCATTCAATAAACAAATATTCAACGCAACTCCAAAACAACTCACAACAGTTACACAGTCCCTCTGCCACTAAACTAAGTTCTTAAGATAACGCTAATTGGGATGTAACAATATCCAAATCTCTCTGTATGATCTTTATTATGGTGTTTTGTGAAGACTTGCCAAATGGTGAATGTACTACTTTCCCTCTACTTGTGTCATAATCCTAATAATTAAGATTTAAAAGTGCTTGATAACGGTTTTTTCTTCATGTAGTCTGCACTGAAACAGCAAACGATCATAGTCTATATAGTTCCCTCTGTTTTTTTTAGCTGTTGCTGCACCATAACAGTTCATTTAAAGGTCCTATATTTCACAAATGTTACTCTTGTGATGTTAGAATGCTGTTTCCTTTCAAAAACATACCTGGCGTTGTGTCCTGTTTCATTTATATATGATGTTCTGAATTAAGTGCATGTCATGAAGCTGGACTTTTCACGTCAACAGCTACTTTTTGTTCAGTAGATGGGAAATTCTAGGGATGAAATTATCCAAATGATTCTAGTGAAGGCGTGTGGAGTTTAAAAACACGGTGGAGTACTTGTGTATTACCTGACATTCACATTCATTCAGTTTGAGAGAAGAACTGATGCTAAATATGCAGGATTTGTGTGAATGAAACAAAACACAACTCCAGGCATGTTTTTGATGAGGAAACAATAATTAAATCAAAGTTAAAGTTAAAGTGATACTCCGGGATTTTTGACATAGGGTCCAATTTTCTAGTTAGCCAGCGTGTAGGATATGTGTACAGAAAGTTATTTTGCGATTTCATGCAGTCTTTGTAAAATCTGAGTTGGCTGTTGCTAAGCTAGCGAAAGTGAACGTCCTGCAGCTAGCCAGCCACTAAAATAGACATACCCAGTACAAAACAAACACCCAAACAAATCCGTTATTATGCCAGGGTATCGATTTAAATATCTGTGTTGATATAATAAGATTTTGAACGAAACGGACCTTGCTTCAAACGACTTAATTGACGCATATTGGGGGACTAGTTTCTAAGCAGCGGCGGAATTTTACTTCTCCCTCGTCAATTCATCAGCAGCAGTTGTCATTATTACAAAGAGTAGAGACTGGAGGCATGCATTGCACACGTTGGTGAGTAACAGAAACAGGAGGCCTAACTTAGAAGATGTGAGTATAATCATCTCACTGATTTTGCAACTGGCCAAACGCTCCTACATTCAACATTTTTTTCTGGCACACCACTTACCGCATTGATAACTGGCCATTAGGTCCAGCAGGTCTAGGTCGTTTCTTCCAATTTATCTTTTCGACGCAGAAGAATGTCTCCAGTACGCCACGATTGAGATGGGTTAAGAAGTCCTGGTGCTCTGTTATGCAGACATCATTGGAAGTGCTATGGCCACCAGACACATCTAGACTTCGAAACGAAGTATCTAGCTCCAGCTCTTGCATTTGTGGGATAACTAAGTCCCACTCCCTGCAGCAAAAACATTCATCCTCGTTCTCCATAACTTCGCAATTTCGGCACTGACACCACCAATCCCCGGTTCTTCTGTCCCGGCTTTCTGCTGCAGCTTCGGCGGCGGCTGCATTTGCAGACGCGCTCTCTTGTTCTCTTGCTCTTTGTAAATCCATCTCTTTCAATTCTTCGTCCGTATACTCCGGCTCATACAAGTATGGTTCACTGGAAAAATGCAACTGCTCTTCCTCCTCATCAAAATAATCGGGCTCGCCAAACATTGCCATACTTTGAACAGGCTCCGTGTGCTCACTTTTACAGTTGCGAGGTTGCTAGTAAACAAACTATTAGAGCCGGTCGGATTGGGACATGCGGGTGATATCAATCCGCGGCTGTCAAGCTTTCAATGAGGAAGTACGAATTGCTGATGATGATCAAAGGAATACATGCTTGGTTTACTTCCTTAATCATTCTATCAACACAGATATGTACATCGATACCCTGGCATAATAACGGATTTGTTTGGGTGTTTGTTTTGTACTGGGTATGTCTATTTTAGTGGCTGGCTAGCTGCAGGACGTTCACTTTCGCTAGCTTAGCAACAGCCAACTCAGATTTTACAAAGACTGCATGAAATCGCAAAATAACTTTCTCTACACATATCCTACACGCTGGCTAACTAGAAAATTGGACCCTATGTCAAAAATCCCGGAGTATCACTTTAAAAGCAAATAAATAATGCTATGTTAAAGGTGCACTGTGTCACTTTTGGGTTGGGGTCTGTCACTGGCTTGTTTCTATGGATATGTCAGTGCTCTGCCTGGAAGTTCCCACAGTTATGACATTAAGCAGCTTTAGCTTACATTTATGAAATTACAAGTGGTTTAAATACCTAGAAAAACAAACATTCTGACTGTCGCCTCCTACGACCTGGCGTACAACACATCGTTCCACTGCTACAAAGCCTTTCACACTTAGCCGGACAGTTTAGAACAGCAGCAATGCAAAAATGTTCATTTAAAGTGTTAGAATATTCAGATTTTTTTTTTTTAACTTTGATAAGGCATATGTCTTCCTGCACCTGTTAGCAGCACTTCAAATGAGCCACAGTTGTTGTATTTCATTTTGTTTTTACAGCCATTTCATAAATAGTTTTTGCAAATCATTATTCAATTGCGAATGTCCTCATATGTGGAGGAAACTACATCATGTAAAAAGATAATTCTTTGTTTTTGCACTCACCAGGTCCCAATCAGCCCAAATAACAAAGAGAAATCAATAAAGCATGCCATGATGGAGTTCAGGTCCTAGGAGGATAAGCAAGCTTCCCTTTCCACAGATCTGACCTGTAACTTGGCCTGGTCAGGTCTCCATGATGATAGCATACTGCCATACTATGAAGCATTTCAGGCAAAGCAGTAACATCTCCATGGAGAAAAGCATTTGACGGACCCTCCACCAGAAAAGTTACACAATGCACCTTTAAAGGTACAGTGTGTAGGATTCGTGGCGCATAGGTGGTGTAGGTACCATGCACTTCCTCTTTTGGCTACGGCAGACCTCGAGGGTCACCCGGGCGCGCCGTAACGCGGACAGCTCGCGTACCAGCGTGCACCCGACACTGTGTGAGCTCTCGCCGACAACTAAGGTATAAATAAAACGCGGTCCCGTTCACTGTTTTTTTTTCTTTTCGCATGAAAGCACACATTCCCGATCGTGTACCATGACAATCTACACATCAAATGAAACCTTACAGTCTCCTCTTTTTGACTATGCAATTCATTTCCCGGCACAACAATCACTCCCCGAGCACATGGGGCTTTTATACGGAAAAGCACAAAACGAGGTTTGTTACTTAGCTTACCTTTGAAGGCTCTGGACAGGTCAAACTCTGTATTTCACCATAAACTTGGTCTCAATCTGTCCGTAAGGATCCAGCGAATAAAATCCAGTAAAACAATTTAGTCCAAAACACGTGTTAGATCCATTACAACGTGTGATCCGGGACATGCTTGTCGTTGTTTACCCAAAACCACGAGCCAAGGCGAAGGCGGAGCCCAAATGTCCTTCTGCGGCTCTCGTAATCAAAATGGCTGCATCTATATGGGGAAGATCCCCCTTTTATGTGACTATATCTAAGTCCAAAAGAACACTTTGATTTCATGATGGAAGTGAAAAGGCTTGGAAAACAATGTATTTTTGAATGGGTATCTTCAATTTCTGTAATTAACGGGTAAAAATCTTACACACTGTCCCTTTAAAGGGATAGTTCACTGCGTGCCTATTATTATTATTAGCCTGTTCACTTGTAAACATCGCCACTTACAAGTGAACAGGCTAATAATAACGATAGGCGTGCAGTGATACGACTCGAGAGAAAATAGCACCAAGCGATTAAGACTTCGGACTTTTTCGTGGGCAACTGTGACGCAAACATATCACCTTTTGGCCAAATATTGTTTTGAGAAGAAAAACAAGCTTTATTAACTGTCCCCGCTAACTTGACGGAACTACTTTCATCAGCTCCGAAACCAGGGCAGAACTCGGCTCAGAGGACACTGTCAGGGGTAAGTCAGTGTTAATGCACGACACTGCTGAAGGGGACGCCGTACAGATTCACATCAAAAAACCCAAACTATCCCTTTAAAATGTGTGCAGAATCCCTCAGTCGTCCAGGTAGAATCCATAGCAAAAGGAGAAATTCATTTTGTCAACTGGACAAAAGTTTATTTGCTCGAATACGTTTCGCAGCTCATCCAAGCTGCTTCTTCAGTTCTGGCGTGAGTGCTGGTGGACACTGCTTATAACTGTCTGAAGGGAGGAGGTTACTATGAAACTATCAACTATTTGTTTACAGTTTCAATTTCAATAAACCTTGAATAGGCTTACTTAACTAATAGAAACTGAAAACAAATAGGTGAGATAGTTTCATAATAATTTCATTGTAGTTAGCTCCTCCCTTCAGACAGTTTTAATCCACCATTTTAGTCCACCAGCACTCGAGCCAGCTTGGATGAGCTGCGAAACGTATTCGACCAAATAAACTTTTGTCCAGTTGACGAATTGAATTTCTCCTTTTGCCAGTGCACCTTTTAGTGTATATCAGCAAACAAACATCAGCAGCTTGTTGATCTGTACTGTCTGGTCACCATGACGGCAGATTCATCAGAGCATTGTTTCATAGGCAGTTCAGAGTTGGAAGGCACAGAGCCAGGAGCAGCAGCAGTACAGTACTTTCAACATTTAGAAAGAGTCTGCCAGATGGCAAGTGGAGACAGCTCAGGGATATGTGCAACTATTACAACTATCACTCTATCTCTTTGTAGTAAGAGAAATCTGATTTGAAATGGAAGCAGGCATTATTTTCTATTAAATCAATTTAAAGGAAAAGTAAAGTTGTTGTTTTTTTTACAATTTGAGCCTTATTTCGGTAATAAAACAAGTTGTTTTACTCACCCATTGCACTTTGGTGTCATATGGAGCACTTCCAGAGATGTTTTAGATTTGCGGTTAGCCTAGCGCGACTTCTAGCCATAGCTCGGGGCATATAATATATTCCCCGAGCATGTAATATGCCCCGTGCGGGCTCCAAATAACACAAATTTTAGCACTTTTCAAATCATAGAAGCTCGATGTCTTAGTCTACGATTTCGTTTGAATCAAAAGTGGCCTGTAATCTGAGATTTATCCATAGTTTACAGCTTTGCGTTTCATGTTTGGGTCCCGGGAGCTGAGAGCACACTCCGCACATGCGCACTGGCCTCCTCATCTACTCGAAACTATGGCTAAATCTCGGATTACAGGCCACTTTTGACCACACAAAATCGTAGGCTAAGACATCGAGCTTCTATGATTTGAAAAGTGCTAAAGTTTGTGTTATTTGGAGACCGCAAACATGTGCCCCGAGAACTCACATTATGGAGATCGCAAATCTAAAACATCTCTGGAAGTGCTCCATATGACACCAAAGTGCAATGGGTGAGTAAAACAACTTGTTTTATTCCCGAAATAAGGCTCAGATTGTAAAAAACTCACTCACTTTTACAACATTTTCCAGACAGTGACACTTTAAAGGACTTATAAATGCTATTTCCTGATCTATTTTATAATGCTGTTTCCTCATCAAAAACATACCCGGAGTTGTGTTTTGTTTCATTCACATATTTAAGCTGCGTTCTTCTCTCAAAAAGAAAACACTCTGTTCCTCTACTTCTGCGCCACTATTTTAAAACTCCACATGCATTCACTAGAATCATTTTAGATCATTTCAGGAACTGCCAATTATTATTGTTATGCCAATTATTACAGAACACAGGTTAAAAATAGCTGATAACTTGAAAATGACTGCTTCATGACATCACAAGGTGGAGCAGAGCACTGGAGATGTACGCAGACTAATAATGCAGTTACTCAAACATGTGTGAATGAAAAAAACAAAAACAAAACACAACTGTGGGTATGTTTTTGATAAGGTAACAACATTCCAACATGGCTTAACGCTCACGTGAGTTCATTTTGCATAATGTAGGCCCTTTAAAACTGATTTCAGCAGTTTGTAAAAAATACATATTGTTTTGTTTATACAGATTTTTCACAGTTAATTCGTGGTCACTACACATCCACGTTTCCTGTGGGTGGTGATATGTCTGCCAAAACTAACCCTGTAGCAGAGGGGCCATGACTCCTGCCTGAGGGCCCATACAAAGTAAACATGGCCTCGGTGTATGAAGTTCAAAATAACAAGTAGTACCTTGTGTCAGTTCTATTCTATTACAGGGATTTTATGTATTGACTTTGTAAAGATGAAAAATGAGAGCTGTCATACAAAGCAAAGCAGGCTTCTTCTAAAATGTGTTAAAACATGTTCAGGGCAATGTTACAAAATTATACTGTCTACTTCTTACTCAAGTTGGATACACTTTTGTTCTCATGCCTGATGCCCTTCCAGATGCATCATGTTCTAAGTGTAGTGAAGACTGCAGTGAGCGCTACTTTGGAGAAACAAAACAGCCACTTCACAAGAGGATATACTAACACAGACGGGAGAGCCAGAGTGGACCTTCATCTGCCGTACATCTCCACCTAGAAGCCACGGGCCACTCCTTTGAGGACAGTGAGGTACAGATCTTGGCCAGAGAAAAGAACTGGTTTGAGAGGGGAGTTAAAGAGGCTATTTTTGTCAAGAAAGAGAATCCTTCCTTGAACAGAAATGGAGGTCTCAGACATCATTTGTCTCCTATCTTCAAACCTAAATCAAAACAAACAAAGAATAGGGCAGCCAGGTCAGGTCCAGAGGGGTGAAAACACCCATTATGGCCCTGAACCTGCTAACAAGACTCCACTCACACTGCATATTTAATAGGCTTACTTAACTATCAGAAACTGTAAACAAATAGGTGTGATAGTTTCATAGTAATTTCATTGTAGTTAGCTCTTCCCTTCAGGCAGTTATAAGCAGTGTCCACCAGAACTCTAGCCAGAACTGAAGAAGCAGCTTGGATGAGATGTGAAACGTATTCGACCAGATAAACTTTTGTCCAGTTGACAAATTTAATTTCTCATTTTGCCATCATGTTCTAATGTATTACAGTTAGTACAGACTTTAGATTTTTTAGGATTCTGAAAACAAGACTCTAACTTCGTATGTGTTTAAAGTGTAACACATATGTTATGATCACATGGACTTTCTCATAATCAAAGTTGGCAAGCCATGGTGGTATAAAGCGCACAAGTTCCTTTTCATGCGCTTCCAAGTTTTTCCAAGTGGCTAAACAAAAGCCCAGCGCTAATAAAACAGTCAGAAATCCTTGATAATTAAAGCGGACTTACCGTCTCTTCTCACGTTGCCTAACATCACTTTGGCGTTGGCCACCTGAGCCCTCGCCACTTCACTGGAAGAGCCCAACAACAAAAGCATCCACAGGTGGAGGAGCGCGAGTCCACTCATGACCACGGCACAACTTTAGTCCACTCGAGGAGCGCCTGGAACACGTAATATCCGCGGACAACTTCACTTTATTAGACGAGAAGTAGTGCCCGAATACGCACCGTGCCCGTTTGAAGTTATACAGGGTAACGCTCCGTCAGATTACGCGCAGGTGGGGGGTATTATAGCCCCGTTCATGGTCAGATATAAGATTACCGGCGCCCTACTTCTTATCACTGCGCTCTCAATAAATTCTCTCCGGTCACTGGGAAATATCGCGCATATTTGTTCCACTTTCTACCAGACGTGTCTCGCACTAAAACGCCTGTTAAAAGTGTTCGTCTCAAACTTTCTCCCAAATCAGTGACGCGCGCTCTCGCCGCTCTGCTGCGTGTGGATAAGATGCTGCGCGCGGGGAGAGGCAGACAGTTTAACGAGGAAATGCGCCAGAGCCCAGAGAGGAAACATTTGGGAGGAAAGCCCTGTTAGCGCGCACAAACACACAGGAGGTGTTATTGCACCAGGAGCCAGCGCGCGCAGAGGAAGAGGGCTTTTAGTGCGCTCTGCTGGGACACTTTACGCACAGGAAACAGCTGACACGCGGCTCTGAAAGCACGTCTGCGGAGGAAGTTCACGCGTTCACTTTCAACTAATAAAGCGTCTTGTAATTGATGACCAAATAAGGCCTTGTGAAGTGGCCTGAATAATTTAACACAACAACAAACCAATGTAATTTAAAGGAGCACTAACAGCACAAGAGGGATGGTCCCATCCGCTTGTTTCCATGTTATTGCTTTGCCTGGAATGTTCCGCAGTACGACATTAAGGCTGCGTCCCATTACTCTGTCTTACCCCTTCCCCTACCCCTTTATTTACGTCTTTGTCTTGCCCCTCGATACCGAGCTGAGAGGGCCAGGGGTATGAATGTTCCCCTAAGAAATGGGACGCCACTCGATTACATCTGCAAGTTGGCCCCCGATCAAACGCACACCTACACAAAAACTGTCAATTGTTTGTGCTTCGTTTGTGCTGTTTTGTGCTGCCCCCCCCCCCAAAAAAAATAAATAAAACTAAAGCAGCACAAAAGATTGACATAGTTTTTGTGTAGGTGTGCGTTTGATGGGGGGGCCAACTTCACGCCGGTCTCGGTTACCGTTTGCATCATCATCCCTTGCCTCTACCTGGCTGCTACGTCTACAGAGGCGACAACAATTGATGCAAACAAAAGTAAACAAATGTCAAGGATTATCGGGTACCTCAGCTCGACAAATAAACTAGCTTGTTTATAGATGAAAGTTCGATGAAAACGATAACGTCGGTTAAACAGACATCACTACAATTAAAACCGCAACAACTGTTCACTAAAAGTACATAACATAGAACATAAGCGTCATAATTGTAAACCATGCTAAACCCCACTTAGTGCCATAAACCGGTGATTTACAGGTGATTTCAAATGCTATTCAAATACGTGTTTGGACATGTTCAGTTTAAAATGTGGTCTTCTTAATGGTATACTGTATTACACTAAATGGACTCTTGAACTTTAAGCCATGTTAGAATGCTGTTCTCTCATCAAAAACATATATTTCACTCATAGTAACCCTTTATGTCTGCATCTCCAAAGCTCAAAATGCTCTTTTCCACCTTGTGATGTCATGAAGTGGAAGTTTTCAAGTTAACAGTTATATTTTACCTTTTGTTTAGTAAAGATGGGAAATTCCAGGGTGGGAATCCAACTCCAAGTGATTTTAGTGAAGGCATATGGAGTTTTAGGCTCCGTCTTACCCCTTCCCCTTCCCCTTTATCTACATCTTTGTTTTGCCCCTCGATACCGAGCTGAGAGAGCTCGGGGTACAAATGTTCCCCTAAGAAATGGGACGCCACTCGATTACCGTTTGCGTCATCATCCCTTGCCTCTACCTGCTACGTCTACAGAGGCGACAACAATTGACACAAACAAACGTAAACAAATGTCAAGGATTATCGGGTACCTCAGCTCGACAAAAAAACTAGCTTGTTTATAGATGAAAGTTCGATGAAAACGATAATGTCGGTTAAACAGATATCACTACAATTCACAGTTCAACAGTTCACTAAAAGTACATAACATAGAACATAAGCGCCATAATTGTAAACCTGCTAAACTGTTAATCAATAATTACTATAACTAATAACTGCTGAAAATACATTTATGAGACTCCTTGGTTGGTCGATGTGACGCTGCCATCCTGATCACAAACCCTGCCTGAGCTTGTAGGCGTACCCCTTCGTTCCAAGTCTGGTCGAGAACTTACTTTGTTTCAAGGGGTATGTAGCCCTCAGTTGTGGCCCTCGCCCTTGATCAAAATTAGAATCGGGACACCCCTTGTTCTCACATGAACAAACAAAACCGAGGGGTAGGGGTAAAACGAAGGAGTAAGACAGAGAAATGGGACGCAGCCTAAACCGTATCTATCCTAGTAGAGACAAATATGCTACAAGGCCAAGTTACAGGTCATTTTAGAGGAGCTGCTTATAATAAGAATGCATTTTTCAAAGTATTCTGACATTCCAGCCAAAGCAATGGAGACGAGCAGTCGAGAAAAGTTCCATATAGTAACTTTTAACTTAAATGTGTGCGTCAGTATCCTTGGTTCACACCACAGCGCCATTTCAACAGCTCGAAATTGGATGTAGAAGTGGTCAAATTTGTACTTAAAGGTGCATTGTGTAACTTTTCTGGTAGAGGGTCCGGTAAATAATTTCCCCGTGGAGTTGTTATTGCTTTGTCTGGAATGTTTCACACTCACAGTATGGTTTTAAACCTTTTTATCATCATGGAAACCAAACCAGACCAAGTTACAGGTCAGGTTTTTGAGCTATAAAATCACTTGTAATCTAATAAAACTGTTTAATGTCATACTGTGGAACATTCCAGGCAGAGGAATGAGATATCCATTGAAAAAAGCAGGCAACCAACCATTCACTGCACATTTAACAATCAATAAATAGCTTTTTATTAGGTTTTACTCTAACCAAATAAACAGTGTTGTGTACATGTTGCCTGGTCTTAACATGTCTGCACATCCTTTAGTTTGTTTAGCAGAAATAGCTGTAGAATGTTTATGTAAACCACAGAGAAATCGAAGGAGACTTGACTGTTTAAATAGCCAACATTACAAAGCCACTTCACTGGATTAGGATTGTGTTTTGATACTTACTGTAAAAATATAATCCACTTCCCACATCTGACCTCAGCTTGCAACTTTTAACTTGTCTGAACAACTTTCCAGACACTTTTAAGTAACCGCCCTCAGATTTGGATGACCTTGCCAAGTTCTTGTTTCTGCTGGCAGTGCATCTTCATATTATCGAGCTATCGGCTAATGAGCGATGCACACCTCCAAACTTCGCCCCACTCAGGGATGATACTGTTCTTAATAGGGAGAGAGAGAAGGAGGAAATGAATTCAAATGAAAAACTATTTAGCCAAGCGCACTCCGCTTCAAAGACATATGCCCCGGGCTCATGAATTACTGAGAGCTTTTAAAGATCGCCATGAGCTACGTATTTCTCCGGGTAAAGGCCACAAGTGTAACCATGGTGATAATTGGCCCCGAACAAAAATGCAAAGCAGAACAAATGAGCGATTGTTAAAATTAAATTCAGCACAATGATAGATGACTCAACACTTTTTTTTTTTTTTTTTTAAAGGTGCATTACGTAGCTTAATACAAGCTTTAAAGTGTTCCACAGTATGGCATTAAACTAGTACAATATCAGATATAGATTTTACAGGCTTTATTGCACAATACCTGTGAGTGGGGTTGCCCCTCCACAGATCTGACCTGTAACTCAGCCTAGTAAATTCACCTTCAAGTATCCACAGAGGTAGATACAGCTCTGGAAAAAAAAAAAAAAAAAAAGATTTTTACTACTTATAAGTATGTGTTTGGGGAAAAGGAACATTTTTTGTTTGAGTCTATAAACTACTGACAACATTTCCCCCAAATTCCAAATAATAATATTATCGTTTAGAGCATTTATTTGCAGAAAATGACAAATGGTCAAAATAACAAAAAAAGATACATGTTTTCAGACCTCAAACAATGCAAAGAAACAAGATCAAATTCATTTTAAAACAACATAATACAATGTTTACACTTAAGAAGAGTTCAGAAATCAATATTTGGTGCAGTAACCATTATTTTTAATCACAGCTTTCATGAGTCTTGGCATGCTCTCCACAAGTCTTTCACATTGTTCTTGGGTGACTTTATTCCACTCCTGGTGCAAGAACTGAAGTATCTCAGCTTTGTGTTTGTGTTGGAATTCAACAGATGCTGGAATGGAATGGCTGTAATACATGTAGAGATGCTGATTTCAGAAAAAAAATGCAGTGGTCTCTTATTTTTTTTCCAGAGCTGCATGTTCTAATGCTGTTTCCTCATCACGAACACACCTGGAGTTGTTTTGTTTCATTCACACATGTTTAACACACAAATCCTGCATATTTAGGCTGAGTTCTTCTCTCAAACAGAAAACACTGTTCCACCTTGTGATGTCATGTAGTAGTGTAGGAAGTGCTAAACTCCACCTTCACATTTGGATCATTTCAGCCCTGGAATTGCCAATCTCAAAAGTAAAAAAAGTAGCTTTTAACTTGAACACTACCGCATCATGATGACATCACAAGGAGATGTAGACAGAGTAATAACACAGGATTTCTCGAACAAGTGTGAATGAAACTACAGCTCCAGGTTTGTTTTTGATGACGTAAAAACATTATAACAAGGCTCACAAGAGTTAAACTTGCGTAATATAGGACCTTTAAAGTGATACTGTGGAACATCCCAGCAATAGCATATCCTTGGAGAGCAGCAGGTATTGAACATTTCGAACATTTACAGTGCACCTTTAAGTGGAATACCTGTATCTACCTGAATAAGGAATCCAATGTCCCCCTAAGGCAGTGCGACTCCAGTGTAAGTATATATGTTTTCATGGATATTGTACAGCTATGGCTCGAGGCAAATGTCAAGCGCTAATTTAAAGTGTGCTCCTTCATCCATATCACTGTCACTATGGGCTCTTCCTCAACTGAAAATGACAGTAGTATTATAGTACTATAGTTAAGTTTAGTGAAGGTTTTTCACTGAAACATAGCAGACACCATTATATTTAAGATTTTACTGCATTTCCTTGTAAACTGTCCTTGCATTTTGGATAGAATTTTCTTTGTTGCTGGCATAGATAGTGGTATTCAGATTTAGAAATCAGTACTCTTTTTTTTTGGACTTTTTCTAAACTCTTTTTTTTTTACCCACAAACTGCCATAAAACGGATAGTACTTGTGACAAATGTAATATCTCACCAAATCAAGTAACACATAGAAAAACATGAAAATCTGTCAGATGCAATTTAAATACAACTCAGAGAAAAGTAATATTCTTTTTAAAGGTGCACTATGTAACCTTTTCTAATGGGGGTGTGCATCTGCTGGACTCCATAGAGATACAATTCCTTGGAATGTTCCACTTTATAGTATTAAAGGGCCCATATCATGTTATTTTCTTATCTACAGTTTTGGGAAAAAACATAAGAGACTACTGCATTTTATTTTATTTTTTTCTGAAATCAGCATCTCTACATGTATTACAGCCATTCCATTCCAGCGTCTGTTGAATTCCAACACAAACACAAAGCTGAGCTACTTCAGTTCTTGCACCAGGAGTGGAATAAAGTCGCCCAAGAACAATGTGAAAGACTTGTGGAGAGCATGCCAAGATGCATGAAAGCTGTGATTAAAAATAAGGGTTGTTGCACCAAATATTGATTTCTGAACTCTTCTTAAGTGTAAACATTAGTATTATGTTGTTTTATAATGAATTTGATCTTGTTTCTTTGCATTGTTTGAGGTCCGAAAACATGTATCTTTTTTGTTATTTTGACCATTTGTCATTTTCTGCAAATAAATGCTCTAAACGATAATATTTTTATTTGGAATTTGGGGGAAATGTTGTCAGTAGTTAATAAACTGATAATTTTGCAGTGGTCTCTTATTTTTTTCCAGAGCTGTATATTATAATGTTTTTTCCTCATCACAGACATACCCAAAATTGTGTTTTGTTTCATTCACACATGTTTAACGCACAAAACCTTCATATTTAGGCTGAAGTTTCTCTCAAACTAGATAATACAGGAAGTGCACCACTGAGATTTTAAACTCAACACACCTTCATTAGAATCAGTCGGATTATTTCAGTCCTGGAATTGCCCATCTTTACTGAAATAAAAGTAAAAAGTCGCTGTTAACTTGGAAACTACTACTAAATGACATCACAAGTGGAACAGAGCATTTTGAGCTTTGCAGATGTAGACAGACTAATAAAGGATTACTCAAACATGTGTGAATGAAACAAAACATGTACGTTTTTGAGGAGGGAACATTATAACATGGTTTAAAGTTCACAAGAATACATTTCGTGTAGTATTGAAAATTTCAACTTTTATCTTGCATTTATTCAATAACAGCTGTTTAATGATTTACTGTCAGCTTGTTTCCATGGAAATAAAATTCGGTGGAACAAGATTTTTGCCTCACAGCTGATTCATTTCCTAGAATGTGTCTGAGTCTGGTGCACTAAAATAAGATGAAACTTCCACTTTTGTTCCATGGGAAAGAACAGTAAAAGTAAGTTAAAAAAAAGATTTGTTTAGATTATTATTTGGAGATCTTATGTTATATGATAGTTTTTTTTTTATTATTTTATTTTTTGTCTGCGGGGGATGGGATTACTTTTTCGTGTTTATATATTTTAGGGAAACCAAAATGAATACACTGATAGGATAAAAATGGAAGGAAGTACTAACACTTTCTAGCTAATAGTAAATGTTTGGGCAGGTGGTTGAAAAAACAAAAACATAAACATATTGCCAAATTACACATTAGCTAACAGATGTACGCAATGACAAAGGTATAAAATCACACTGTAAAAACAAGTAATTTTTCAGCCTGTTGGACACAGACAGCAGGCAGCCATTCTCATAAGAACAGTTAGAGGAGACACTAACTATGATAATTAGAACCATCAGTTGTACTTTTGGGAAGACATTAGTCATACAGGGAGTCTGCGTAAGTGCGAGCGTGTGCAATAAACAACCCCACTTAGTGCCATAAACCGGTGATTTACAGGTGATTTCAAATGCTATTCAAATACGTGTTTGGACATGTTCAGTTTAAAATGTTGTCTTCTTAATGGTATACTGTATTACACTAAATGGACTCTTGAACTTTAAGCCATGTTAGAATGTTGTTCTCTCATCAAAAACATATATTTCACTCATAGTAACCCTTTATGTCTACATCTCCAAAGCTCAAAATGCTCTTTTCCACCTTGTGATGTCATGAAGTGGAAGTTTTCAAGTTAACAGTTATATTTTACCTTTTGTTTAGTAAAGATGGTGGGAATCCAACTCCAAGTGATTCTAGTGAAGGCATATGGAGTTTTAGGCTCTGTCTTACCCCTTCCCCTTCCCCTTTATCTACATCTTTGTCTTGCCCCTCGATACCGAGCTGAGAGGGCTCGGGGTACGAATGTTCCCCTAAGAAATGGGACGCCACTCGATTACCGTTTGCGTCATCATCCCTTGCCTCTACCTGCTACGTCTACAGAGGCGACAACAATTGATGCAAACAAACGTAAACAAATGTCAAGGATTATCGGATACCTCAACTCAACAAAAAAACTAGCTTGTTTATAGATGAAAGTTCGATGAAAACAATAACGTCGGCTAAACAGACATCACTACAATTAAAACCGCAACAACAGTTCACTAAAAGTAACATAGAACATAAGTGTCATAATTGTAAACCTGCTAAACTGTTAATCGATAATTACAACTGCTGAAAATACATTTATGAGACTCCTTGGCTGGTCGATCTGACGCTGCCATCCTGATCCCAAAACCTGCCTGAGCTTGTAGGTGTACCCCTTCGTTCCAAGTCTGGTCGAGAGCTTACTTCGTTTCAAGGGGTATGTAGCCCCTGGTCGTGGCTCTAGGCCTTGATCAAAATTAGAATCGGGACACCCCTTGTCCTCACATGAACGTGCAAAACTAAGGGGTAGGGGTAAGACAGAGAAATGAAGACAGAGAAATGAATAAAAACACACTGGAGCACTTCCTGTGTTACCACATGACATCACAAAGTGGAACAGAGTGTTGCGAGAAGGGTTAATTGAGAGAACATTGAGGTTTGTCTTAAACATGTGTGCATGAAACAAAACACAATTCCATGTATGTTTTTGACAAGGAAACAACATTATAACATAGACAATAGAATAATATGGGCCCTTTAAAGAATTTACATGATTATTCAGAATTTTAGTATGAAATTATAACAACATTATATAAATTAATATTGATCTAAAATGGCTGAATCATAAAAATTGGTCCACTGACTTTTCTTCACTGTAGCCAGCAGTAGCTTTTCAAGTGTTTTTATTGTTAAAAATGGTTATGTGAAATTTTGTAACCCTATATGCATGTGTTTTTTAAATAAACACAAGTACTGAAAAGTGGGCAGGGATAGGAGATAAGTGAAAACAGGAATTTTCTTCGTACTCAAATGCCAGACAATACAGGATTACTCAAACATGCCTAGATCAATCAAAATGCAACTCTGAGTAAGTTAATGGTGATGGAACACTGTTGTAAAGTTCCCAAATACGTCCCCTAAATACGTCCCCTTTAAGGTTTAACTGTCTGTCTCCAAATGTCAAGCTCTTTTGTAGACCCTTGGCGGTTTGAACCATGATCCAGACACCTGATCTCAGAGGGGGATAGGCCAAAGAGCACGCCGACCGTAGAGTCTTTCATTTCACTTTTGGTAGTCTGCGCCTCACCCATCATCTTTAGTCAAAGCTTTTCCTTTTCAGCTGTTCTTAATGTCACAGAGATACATATGGGATTAGCGTAGCAGACGTGACCTGTGTATTTATTTAAAGGGCCAATATTACGCTGTTTTCTGATCTCTGTTATACTGTTGTTTCTTCAGTCTTCAGTTCTTGTGTTTTGTTTATTTCACACGTTTAACACATAAACCCTACATATTTAGGGTAAACATATCATGTGGTAATACAGAAAGTGTTCAACTGTGTTTTTTAAACTCCACACATCTTCACTATAATAATTTAGATGATTTGAGACCTGGAATTTCCAATCTCTACTAAACAAAGGGTAAAAGGTGGCTGTTAACTTGAAAATTGCAACTACATGACATCACAAGTTGGAACAGAGAATTATGGAGTATGGAATATGGAGATGTCAGCCTAATAATAAAGGAATACTCAAACATGTGAATGAAACTAAACACAAGTCTGGTTATGTTTTTGAGAAGTAAACTAAGATCACAAGAGGCAATTTTGTGTATTGTAGGAGCTTTAACACTGTCAAGAAATAGCGATAAAAGTCATACTGAGAACAACTAAATAACACAAATAAATGAAAAATAACGAAAATATATTAAATAAATAAGAATAAAATTAAAAACACATGAATTAAATACATGACTACATGATAACCATGTGAGTAGCGACATTAAAAGAACAATGTTGCCAAAACTGTACAATGCATACAGATTTTACGAACTTCCAACTTAAAAATTGACCTTGCATTCTTCCTCAAAACTAATCTATTTAGAAACATGCAACTTTTGTATAATATAACTTATGACTGGTATGTGTCCTCCAGAGTTTTTTTTTTACAGAAACAGAAATATTTTGAAAAGTTTGGCACAGAACTTAAAGATGTATTCTGACTTTCTGGTGGAGAGTCCGTCAAATGCTTTTCTCCATTGCTATGCTTTGTCTGGAATGTTTCACAGTATAGTAATAAACCTTTTTATCATCAGACCAAACCAGACCAGGTTACAGGTCAGATCTGTGGCGAGGCCATCCTGCACATAGTCAGTCTGTTTTTCTAAGTATTTTAGCTATACAACCACTGTAATTGAATAAATGTAAGGTAAAGGTGTTTAATGTCATACTGTGGAACATTTCAGGCAGAGCGATGTCCGTATCCGTAGAAACAAGCAGGTGAACGGAATCCCAAACCATAAAATTACATAAAGTGCAACTTTCTGTTCAACACCATTTCCCATTTGTACAGATGGACACCTGCATATAGGTGGATAAAAGACGTAAACACATTAGATTCAGCTGGTGTTCTAAACCACATCAAAAGTGTCCATCATGTGTGTGCTGACCTCTGTGTGACCGGTCACTTAATCAATGATTCAGTTTTATGTGGAGGGACAGGCTAAGGTCACACAGCGGGCCGCTCCAGGTGCAGTCCCCTGTCGTTTCTAACCTGAGGGCTCTCCTAATGGCCCCAGCATTTACCGTGTGTGTTTGGGCATTATACTAGCACTGGTTTCATGCGGGTTAGGGTGTATGGGTGACTATAGTCTTGGGCGGCCATGGATGTATTTAATTTTACTATGATGCAAATATCAGCATGTAAGTAGTATAGTGGCAAAAGTTGCTGTTGCTTTAAAGGTCCCATGACATGGTACTTCTTGATGCTTTTATATGGTTCCTTAATGGTTCCCTAATACTGTAAATGAATCCTGCTCCAAAATCAACACACCAAAATCACAGTGCATGAGAAAGACACATGTACACAGTCAGAGTCAGAAAATATCTCTCTGAACAACTCATTCTGGGCCTTGTTGCTTGAATGCAAATGAGAAGGACACAGATAGGTTAGAGGAGCGGGTGGGGGGGGGCAAAATGTGCCGCTGTTTACTGGATTAGCGGTGCGCTCTGCGCTGTCTCCCACTTCCGCGTTTTAAGCGCGGAAGAAGAAAGGAGAGGCATTTCAATGAAAAAAACACATTTTCACAGAAAATTAAAATTAAACCACTGCTGTTTCAGAGGTCCAGAGGCTCAGATAAAGGACTTCCGAGCCTAGAAACACTCGCACACTCGTGCCTCCAGGCAAATAAAAAAACGCATTTCGCATTGCGTAGCTCATTCGCGGTCCAAACTCTCTGGGCGTGATTTACAGAGACGGTGGGTAGACATCCAGACGGGGGGTGGAGCTACATTTTTCGATGTGACGTAACATAGTTGCCTTGTTCAGAATCGCCTGTTTGAGCTGTGTTTTTTTCAAACGCAGAAAAGGACCGCAAATGCTCAGTTTAGACATTTTGCAACTTTTAGCCATGAAAGTGAAAATTTCATGCCATGGGACCTTTAAATAAATGTATTTTTTAGGTTGCCAGTGTCTTAACCTGAATATAGAATACATAGAATACACTCACAGGGTTTTGTCATTGTCAGTATGAACAGGCCATGCCTCATGTGAAAGCTCAGAACCTCCAGAATTCTGCTGTGACTTCAGCAGGCTACCACAGACTTGGATAGCATAGGGTAAAGGGTAAATGGTCAAATTGTCACATTTTTATATAGCAACTTTACACATTCAAAGCACACAAAGCACTTTAAGTTTTGATTCCTTTCAAGTATTAATTTCTCAAAAATATATATAACAATACTGGCTTTTTGTAATACATTAGAGCAAAAGTAGTAGTACTTTTCATTTACATGTTTATTCCCTGATCAATTTCACCCAAGACAGAAAAGACAGAGTTTTCAAATGTCTGTCTGATACTTTGCTCATGTCTTGGCTTCTCATTGACTTAATTATTGGAGCCTGAACCAAAATATGCCACATTAACACGTCTCTCCAAACTCTGCCCAGAATGTTAATGAGCGCCCTGCCAATACAAGCGCCTCTCTCAGTCAACAGCTCCTACTTTCTACTGCAGTCTGTGAATATGTATTTGCCCACTTAGCTGTACCTCGTACCTTTGTACCTCGGGCCGACACGTCCCTGTGAGATGTTCAGTGTTTTCATTAGTGCAAATAACCAATACATGACCAGAGCATGGAAATATGACATGACTTTTAGAATTAAAATACAAGAGCTCACGTACTGTAGCATTCACAATCCTGGATAATGTCTTTATTCTCTTGTAAATTATTGTATGGAAGGTTGGAGGTATGATACGAACTGTAGGCTCTATTTAGGCTGATGCTCTGTTACTCAAGTTAGACTTTAATCTAAACATTCTTCTAATACAATCTGACCATAAAGAGCTGGTTTGGTTGGAACTATAACAGGTGAGTTGATTTGTGTACAGGCTCCTGAAAATGTGTGGTTTAAATCTGTTGTATTCAGACAATCTAAATGCTTTTTGGTAGCTGTTGCTAATGTGTGCATTGTGTCCCCACGGTAACAGCATGATGCCACTGCAAAGTATCAATAAGAAAGTTATTTTTTAAAGCTCGTATGTAACTTTTCTGGAGGGTCTGCTGCCTCTTTGTCTCCATGGAGATATAGCTGTGAATATTTCAGTTTTTTTTTTTTTAATTAAGACTAAAGTAAATGTAAAGTAAAGTCTAAACAGGCAGTATTAACATTAACTGTTCTATTGTTGTATCTTTGGGCAAGACACTTTGCTTACATTGCTTGGTTGGAGATGCCATCGCTGCACACTGGCTCCTTCACTGGCCTTGTTCACATGCACACCGAAATCTGATTATAATCTGATTTGTGAAGCTTTCAGATTTTTTAAACGACACACAAACTGCAAAATCTGATCAGAAAGAAATTAGACGATTAGATTTTTTTTTTTTTTTTTGTCACTTAAGTGATCTTATAACTATAAAAATTAGATATTAATCTGATTTTGAGTGTGCATGTAACTGTATTGTCAGTCCCAGGGCAGGTATGGCTTCTTTCTCCTTACAAACAAACCTAAGAGTATAGTACACACATAAAATCCGACAAGACTTAATAGCCCCAGCATTTTATTAACAAGTCATAAAATGTGAGAGTAAACTCTACACAACTATTACAAGAATATAAAACAGTTTATTAAGTAGCAGAGCGATAAATACCATATAGTTAATGACTTTAGGTAATTAACTGCAACTACAAACAGATCATGATTCAAATGCTTGTTTTTGTCTTTTTTTTTAAAACTTTAACTGCATAAGCAAAGTGTAATAGGACAAAGCGTACATAATGATGAAGCAGCCCAGTGCAGTTGTTGCCTAAGTTTTATTGACCAGTAAATGCTATTGAACTGGGGTCAGGATTCGTGATTGAAACTCCACTTTATTTATTTATTTATTTATTTTTCCCAACTACTACTCCAACTATGATTGCAGTAGCGTGTTATCATTGGTGGTTGAAGAAGATTTTGTTACCAGGACAAAAGATTATTTAAGTAAAAGTATCACATGAAAGAATCAACGTAAGGAAAAGTATTAAAGTACCTATTTAGAAATGTACTTAACCGGTGCAAATTCAATATTTATGTATTTTGCTGAGAGTTTTAGAACAATTAAAAGATTAAATATAATGATTTTAATGAGGAATTTAGTGGATTTTAAGTGATTCAATTCATTTGTTCATTTTTCTAGCTGTTTTTTGTTTTTGTGTGTTTGGTTTGCTCAAAGTTGGAATGTTAATTCAACTTTTAAAAAATGCTAAAAAAAATAAGTCTCAGCCTTTTCAGCAGGTCTGAAATCATAAAGAAAAGTACTTTTTACGTTTCAGTCCAGATCTAAAATATATTGGAGTAGAAAGTACAGATGCATATTCTCAAATGTACTGAAGTAAAAGTAAAAAGTATCCACTGTAAAATATACTAAAGTAAAGTACAGATACCTAAAACTTGCACTTAAGTATTGTACTTTTACTTGTGTACTTCGTTACCCTCCACCACTGCGTCTTATAAATGCCACTGTATCAAAAAGAGAAATAATGAGGCTGATCTTTGGGTTTAAAGCAACAATGGCAGATGAGATGTGCTGGTTTAGAAGGAAGATACAATAAATTATACTGTCAGTGGAACATTATTTGGCAGAGAGCTGCTTTAGAAATTCTGCCTAGTAATCTAGAGTTAAACGTGCTGTATCTGATTTTTACAGTCATAAATATGAGAAACAAAACAAGTCATTTTAAAGAGCCCTTATTGTCACTCGGAATTGTGTTTAACACCCAAATTCTGTGTATGGTAGCACAGGAAGTGGGGTAATATAAGACGTGCTCCACTGTGTTTTTAAACACCATACACCTTCACTAGAATTATTAATTGTATAATTTCGTTTTTGTTATTGCGACTATCTGAACAAAATGATAAGGTGGCTGTTAACTAATAATAAAGAATTTTGTGAATGAAACAAACACAACTCCAGTTATGTTTTGAAGTTATGATGAAGTACTAACAGTCTAACATGGGTCAAAACTCACCAAAGTACTTTTTGCTACTGTCCAGATTTACGCTATGTCCCATTTCTCTCTCTTACCCCTTCGTCTTACCCCTACCCCTTGGTTTTGCACGTTCATGTGAGGGCAAGGGGTGTCCCGATTCTAATTTTGATCAAGGGCGAGGGACACGACCGAGGGCTACATACCCCCTGAAACGAAGTAAGCTCTCGACCAGACTTGGAACGAAGGGGTACGCCTACAAGCTCAGGCAGGTTTTGGGATCAGGATGGCAGCGTCACATCGACCAGCCAAGGAGTCTCATAAATGTATTTTCAGCAGTTGTAATTATCGATTAACAGTTTAGCATGGTTTACAATTATGACGCTTATGTTCTACGTTACTTTTAGTGAACTGTTGTTGCGGTTTTAATTGTAGTGATGTCTGTTTAGCCGACGTTATCGTTTTCATTGAACTTTCATGTATGAACAAGCTAGTTTTTTTGGTGAGCTGAAGTATGTCAATTGTTGTCGCCTCTGTAGACGTAGCAGCCAGGCAGAGGCAAGGGATGATGATGCAAACTGTAATCGAGTGGTGTCCCATTTCTTAGGGGAACATTTGTACCCTTAGCCCTCCCAGCTCGGGCAAGGGGCAAGGCAAAGGTGTAGATAAAGGGGTAGGGGAAGGTCAAGGGTAAGACAGAGTAATGGGACGCAGCCTTAGTTCTCATTTTCCTAGTGCATTTCTAGCATCTGAATCATTCACTGAGATAAAATGCTTTTGACAACATTCAGAGCAGAGTTTTGCTGTCGCTGTAATGCTAATAACAACTAACATGTCCTGGCTCATGGAGAATAAAACGCTCTCATATTATTAGATGAAGACTTTTAAAATATTGGGGCAAGACATATTTGGCTTTATTACATGAAAATAACTAATGTCGGCTCTTGGAAAATGTATGAAGTTCAATGTTCCGTCATCTGTACGTGTTTACTTGAAGGTAAAATAAAAAAAATAAAATAAAAAAAAATCCTCAGCACAAATGTAATATAGGCTACATTGTATGGATGTAAATGATTGTCTTTACTTAATCCTATTAGACAAAGGTTTGGTTATCCAGGCAGTGCTAAGACAAGATTGAGCAACGTTGTTACTGTTATTATTACAGATTTAAAAGGTTCTATTAGCAGAGTGAAAAGCATGAGTCTTGGCCAAAGCAATATGAAATGTATCTCTAATGTAAGTGCTTTTTGTGATCGATGCGCCAACAAAAACTACTTTACTGGGGCAAAAGCATTACTCAGATAGTTTGTGTTTAAAGGAGTTTCTTGTTCAGAAAGACAGCAACCAGATGGAAAACTTGCCATAGATGATTCAGTAAAGAAAATGTCTAAAAAAAGATATTGCAAAGTGGGTAGGGAGTAGCTGATATAGTAGTTGTTGTTGTAGTAGTAGTAGGTAGGTAGTAGTGGTAGTATTAGCAGTGGCAGTAATGGAATGATTGGTGGCACAACTACTCTACCATAGAACACACATTTACTGCTTATGGCTATCTTATGACGGTGATATGTAGTGGTCCTGTCAGATATCGTGACCTTCCACATAAACTAATGGTGTAGTTCAAGGATTGGATGTATACGGTAACTATGGCGATAGATTCACAGAGACAGGCTTACACGAGGACACTGTTATTCACAGAAATGGCCAATATCGTGCATTTCTGAGCCTCTTCTTTTTTGTGTATATTTTAAACTCCAAATATGCGTGAAGAATCCCTCAGTCATGGTAGAATCCACGATAAAAGGAGAAATTCAATTTGTCAACTGGACAAAGTTTGTTTGGTTGAAAACATTTCGCCGCTCATCCAAGAGGCTTTGTCAGTTCTGGTTTGAGTGCTGGTTAGACACTGCTTATATCTAGCTGCAGGGATTCCAAGCTAGAAGAGAGAACCAAACTTTCAGCTGACCAAATCTGCCAACTGCTGGAAATTTGTCTGAATACCACCTATTTCCAGTTCAGAGGGAACTTCTACAGGCAGATCCATGGCTGTGCGATGGGCTCACCGGTCTCCCCTATCATGGCTAATTTATACATGGAACAATTTGAACAGAGTGCCTTAGCTTCATATCCAGGCACTCCACCCACACATTGGTTTCGCTATGTTGATGATAATTTTTCAAAAATCAAAATTCAAGATTTGGAACCTTTTACTGCACATATCAATACTGTAGATCCGAACATCAAATTCACCCGTGAAGATGCCAAGGACAACACATTGGCGTTCCTAGATTGTGCAGTAACGATAGGAGGAGACCGGCGACTCCAAGTAGAAGTCTTCAGGAAGCCCACACACACAGACCAATACCTGCTTTTTGATTCACACCACCCACTGCAGCACAAACTGGGTGTTATTCGGACATTACAACACAGGGCCCAAGTGGTTCCCACAAGCACAGAGGGTAAGGAGAAAGAAGAACAACATGTGCAGGAAGCCCTCTCTGTTTGTGGATATCCTAAAAGCGGTAGCAGTCGAAGCAGCGAGAAGGAGTTTACTACAGGATTCCAAGCTAGAAGAGAGAACCAAACTTTCTCCTGACCAAATCTGCCAACTGCTGGAAATTTGTCTGAATACCACCTATTTCCAGTTCAGAGGGAACTTCTACAGGCAGATCCATGGCTGTGCGATGGGCTCACCGGTCTCCCCTATCATGGCTAATTTATACATGGAACAATTTGAACAGAGTACTGAAAACGGGACCCCACCAATGGGTACAAAAAGAAGATCATTGATTGCTTGCAGAAGTTGAGGAAAGAAGTCATTGATCGACAGCTGTATTACAGATTGTACCCTGGTGATGCTATCCCGTGCATCTATGGCCTCCTGAAGATTCACAAACAAGGAGTACCACTCAGACCCATTGTGTGTAGTGTTGACTCTATCACATATAATTTGGCCAAACACCTAAAAACCATCTTGGCTCCATTGGTGGGCAACACGGAGCACCACATTGAGAACACAGCCGAATTTGTAAACAAAGTTAAGTTTCTCCAGTTTGGTCAGGATGAGACTATGGTTTCCTTTGATGTAACCTCTCTTTTCACTTGTATCCCCACAGCGGTAGCAGTCGAAGCAGCGAGAAGGAGTTTACTACAGGATTCCAAGCTAGAAGAGAGAACCAAACTTTCTCCTGACCAAATCTGCCAACTGCTGGAAATTTGTCTAAATACCACCTATTTCCAGTTCAGAGGGAACTTCTACAGACAAATCCATGGCTGTGCGATGGGCTCACCGGTCTCCCCTATCATGGCTAATTTATACATGGAACAATTTGAACAGAGTGCCTTAGCTTCATATCCAGGCACTCCGCCCACACACTGGTTTCGTTATGTTGATGATAATTTTACAAAAATCAAAATTCAAGATTTGGAACCTTTCACTGCACATATCAATTCTGTAGTTCCGAACATCAAATTCACCCGTGAAGATGCCAAGGATAACACATTGGCATTCTTAGATTGTGCAGTAACGATAGGAGGAGACCGGGGACTCCAAGTAGAAGTCTTCAGGAAGCCCACACACACAGACCAATACCTGCTTTTTGATTCACACCACCCACTGCAGCACAAACTGGGTGTTATTCGGACTTTACAACACAGGGCCCAAGTGTGCAGGAAGCCCTCTCGGTTTGTGGATATCCTAAATGGGCTGTCAAATGGGCTGTCAACAAAACCAAGAGAGACAAGGGCAAGAAACAAGACAACAGAGAGTCCGAACCCAGGAGGAAAGGGGTAGCGATTCCGTACCTGGCCGGCGTTTCGGAAAAACTACAGAGGATTTTCAGACAATATGAAATCCCAGTTTATTTCAAACCCACAAACACTTTAAGACAAAAACTCGTCCACCCAAAGGACAAAACACCGAGCCACAAACAAAGTAATGTGGTCTACTCCATTCAGTGTAGTGAGGACTGCAGTGAGCGCTACATTGGGGAAACAAAACAGCCACTTCACAAGAGGATGTACCAACACAGGCGGGCGTGCCAGAGTGGACCGTCATCTGCCGTACATCTTCACCTATAAACCACGGGCCATTCTTTTGAGGACAGTGAGGTTCAGATCTTAGCCAGGGAAAAGAACTGGTTTGAGAGGGGAGTGAAAGAGGCAATTTTTGTCAAAAAAGAGAATCCGTCGTTAAACAGAAATGGGGGAGTTAGACATAACTTGTCTCCCATTTATAATTCGATTCTTAAACCAAGTCATAACAGACGGGGGAAAAAAAAACAAAAACATTAGGGCAGATGAGTCAGGGACAGAAGGGTGGAGACGGTCTGTAGTCTGAATAGAGATGCTAAATATTCGAATAACAAAAGGAACAAATGAGGGGATAGTTTCAGAGCTATTTCAGAGCAGTGAGCTCCTCATAGGGCTAAATAGAGATGCTAAACGAGACGCCAGGGAAACAAAAGATACAAATTAGTTGATAGTTTCAGAATGATTTCAGTGTAGTGAGCTCCTCCCTGCAGCGAGATACAGTATAAACAGGGACTAACCAGAACCAGAACTGAAGAAGTCTCTCGGATTAGTGGCGAAACGTCTTCAACCAAACAAACTTTGTCCAGTTGACAAATTGAACTTCTCCTTTTATCATGGATTCTACCTGGACGACTGAGGGACTTTTCACAATAATAATTATTATTCATGGAACATGTGTCCCACAACATGCACACAGCCCTGTTACCAGAATATTTTAAGCCTGGTAGAAGAACAAAGCAGTGAACCACATGATGCCCTGGACTTGACTTCATCAAACAGTTTTCCAAAAGAATGTTTGTCTTCTCTTCTATTTTTCATAATTTTATAACATAGCTAGCCTTGATTGAATGTCTCACTCTACCATTTTTTTTCCCTTTAGTTATTTGCATAAATACGTTTTTCCTCTTGATTAGCAGTAACAGCTAGCTAAACAGCTAGCTTCTACTCCTGAGTTTGTGAACTTTCGGGAGGCCATAGATGCACGGGATAGAGTCACCAGGGTTACAATCTGTAATACAGCTTGTCGATCAATGACTTCTTTCCTCAACTTCTGCAAGCATTTGATAATTTATTAATATATATTATTGATGAATATGTAGCAGAAAATCAGAAAATGAAAATTTATTTTTCAAGAATTTCAAAGCCCAAATGTCCTCTAATTCTGGAATGACCCTTAAACATTATTTCCTCATCAAAAAGAGTACTCTTTTTGCTCTGAGCCTCAGAAATCACTCCACTTCAATTTCCATGGATTGTTACGTCACAGGTAGAAATCAGGAGCTCTCAGCGATAAATAAATCATTATTAGATTTGCTCTAAACATTTTTGTTATCAAATTGCGTTACTTACAACCACATTGCTTAGACGGCTAACCTTTGTTTTTGTCATGGTTCATTCACTGCTGCCAGATGTCACGCTAAAATCAAATCCAAGTTGGGAGGTGCAACAGATGACAAATGTTTGTTTTCTACATAGGCTAATGAAGCATGAAATAAGCAAGCAAAGGTACTCAAGAGCATGTTTAAAAAGCAAACTGTTTTTTAATTCAGCAAGTGATCTCTATCTCCAGTCTCCCCTCATTCACCCTGCAGTATAAGTTACACCTGCCATTTCATTATGTGCCCTGGCTTGAGATATTTCCTGTTGTAAAACTCAGATTTTGGTTTTGTGTGTCATTCATATGCTGCCATACTCTGGTCCATGTGGGCTGCTTGTGCGATAAAGGGTATCTTGGATCTTTCTCAGAGCTTATAGACAATAACAATGAAATGTCAAGAATCCTCAAGCCGCCCATTAATTCCTATGTGTTGGTGATACGTACACATAGTCACACATACACATCCACTTATGTAACTATCATCATTCACAGATAATAGTACAAAGCGTATGTATTCTCAAGCCTAGTAGGAAAATATTCACCCCATTGCCATCACCATCTTCAAACTCTGCATTCTGATTTCATTTGTCCATCCGCCACTGGAAGCTACTTTTGACCACTGTGTTTCTGCATCTGAACAGTGAGGGAGAAACAGCTTTGTTTCCCTTCTGCCAATTCATGCCATCTTGATCCGGATAGGAGGCCCGTCCCGCTCTCATTTAGGTCAAAACTACTTAGCATTAAAAAGAACTTCACAGCAGCCCTTCTGTTTATGCACAATAAAGAGGGCACACACACATGGGCAGCACAGAGGAAAACACACAATCAACTTATCAACAAATAGAGTTGAACCAGAATCTGAGCAAGGAAGCAGGTGGACTGTGCTCTAGATGTCTTTGCTGTGTAAAATTAGACTGAAAATAAAACTGAACTTTAAACACAATGGGGAAGTGATATTTTGATCATTTACACCAGTGAGGTAGAAATGCTTAAAGTTGCGCTGTGTAACTTCCACTGTATGGAATTGAAGTTATGTTATGGAAGACAGGGGTGGGATTCAAGAAGTTTTCTTCTTCTGACTCCTTTTCGAACAAAAAAAAAAGAATATATTTGACTATATTGGTTACAAGTATTTATTTCCTTGTGTTGACCTGCTCGAAATGAATAAATAGATGAAATGAAATGAAAGTTATCTTACATTTATTCAATTACTGATTCAGGTTAAAGTCACAGGGCAGCAGTCTAAGCAGGGACTTCACAGGGAGGCATCCGGAACAGATGCCTGAGCCGTCTCAACTGCTCCTCTCCATGTGAAGGAGCAGCAGCTCTACTCCAAGTTCCTCCTGTGTGACTGAGCTCCTCACCCTTACTCTTTAGGAGCGCCCAGCCACCCTGCAGAGGAAACTCATTTCAAATGCTGGTATCTGCCATTTTGTCCTTTAGGTCATTACCTTAAAAAAAATACATGACAAAAAAAACAACTTAAAAAACATGCGCATCCATCCACAAATCTGACCTATATCCTGCATGTGTTCATGGAGATAGAGACTTTTAATGCCATATGTGGACAATTCTGGGCAATCAATAACACCTCCATGGAGATATGCATACTATTTTACTACTTTAGCATAACTTATGTAGTACAACCTGCAACATAAACTATAGAACACACTGAGATGACATACCAAAATGAATAGATCCGGTTCTGAATTAAATATTGATTGCCATCACTGTGTGGTATGTCAGCACTACTGTGAAGGACCACAAACGCCTGCAGAGAGTGGTTAAGACGGCCACAAAGATCACCAGACTCCTCAACCGTCTCTGCAGAGCATCTACCATCGCAGAGTCCACAAGAGAGCTGCCTCCATCATCAAAGACCCCACTCACCCCCAACATGGACTATTCACACTGCTACCTTCAGGCCGGAGGTAAAGGAGGTACAGGAGTGTGAAGAGCAGGAGTACTAGACTTAAGAACTCTTTCTTCCCAACTGCTATCAGACTCTTGAACCATTGAGCAATAGCCCCCCTCCTGGACATTGATTGACCTATACTTTGCACATGAGTAATTTGCACTATTATTGACCAACTGTTAAATTAATTCAGTCAGATTACAGCTGCACATGTAACTGCCCGAATGTTTGCACCATATCAACCATGTTTACACTTCCTGTTTGCACTATATCAACCATGTTTACACTTCCTGTTTGCACTATATCAACCATGTTTACACTTCCTGTTTGCACTATATCAACCATGTTTACACTTCCTGTTTGCACGATATCAACCATGTTTACACTTCCTGTTTGCACTATATCAACCATGTTTACACTTCCTGTTTGCACTATATCAACCATGTTTACACTTCCTGTTTGCACTATATCAACCATGTTTACACTTCCTGTTTGCACTATATCAACCATGTTTACACTTCCTGTTTGCACTATATCAACCATGTTTACACTTCCTGTTTGCACTATATCAACCATGTTTACACTTCCTGTTTGCACGATATCAACCATGTTTACACTTCCTGTTTGCACGATATCAACCATGTTTACACTTCCTGTTTGCACTATATCAACAATGTTTACACTTCCTGTTTGCACTATATCAACCATGTTTGCCCATCGTTTTACTACTGACAGTTGCACATAAAACTAATGTTGCACATTATCTGTAAATATGTACATAGCAGCTAGCCTATATTTTTCATAGTGTACAGTATATTCTGTAAAGATTGTTTCTATTTGATTATACTTCTCTTTATCTTATTTATCTATTTTAATTTTTTTGCATACTCTTGGCATCCAGTGTGGGCAGCAAAGTAAGAATTACATGGTACAGGGAAATGTGTTTCTTTACTGTGCATATGGCAGTAAAAGCTTTGAATCTTGCATAATCCCCAATAGAATGTATTTGCCTGTTATGGAGCAGACCTGACAACTTGACTCATTTGGACAATCAAGATAATAGCTATGGAGAAAGAAAAAAACGTCCAGTACACTTTTCTTGGCCAGAAATTGTGTATGCAATCAATGTAGTGGTAGTGTATACTGCAGCTGGCTGGTCCACCCAAACTTATTGTGCCTCCAAGCCAATTTTATGATTCTTCTGACAACTCATTCCTCCCATCTCTACCCTCTGCATCTCCTTCTCCCATCTTTTATTAATGCGTACCATGCAATTATATGTATGTCTTCATTTGGTCATAACTCCAAACTGAAAATCGAAACACTGAAATAACTTTGTCATATCTTGCCCCATTGAGACAGGAACTGGCAACAACTGTATAGATCCTCATTGCAGTTACTTAACAGCTAATTAAGCATCCCCCTCTGGCTGGCAGCACCATGATTGGCAGGATATAAAAACAAATTGTAAATAAAAACACACGAGTGGACACAGAGTAAGAGAGGAGCTGGCTGCCAATCTGTCTCACAGCCTTAAACCAGCACTGCCAGATTCACTCACTGCACCTCAAGGCGTTTGGAGGCTAGTTACCGCACTTAGAATGCATTTGGACAGTTTAGTAAATAAATGAGCGCAAAGAACAAGTCTGGACTGAGATGTAGAGAATTGACAGTTGTAGTTAGGAATCTGAAATCTATGTCAGAATCAAACTGACAAATGAAATCATAACACTGGTCTACACATTTTTGGACTCGATCTGCTTCCGAGATAAAAGTGGCTAAATCTCATTTATATTGATAAGATGAACTGAAAATCAATTGATAACTGTGTTGGTTAGCTAATGTATTCAAGATACTTAATTATATATTTTTTTACATCAAAACCACATCTGTTTATACAATAGATTTAGGCATTTTTGCTTAAAAATAATATTTCAGTTCAGTTCAGTTCAGAAAACTTTATTGATCCCATAGGGCAATTCATTTGCAGCCTTCTCAGAGCAGTTCTCAACACACAACACACACCCAAACACACACACACACACACACACAGTGTGTCAGTCCTATACAGACCACAAGTAAAACTCAAACAATTAACTTATTACAGTGCAAACTTTAAAAACTTTAAAAAACGTTAAAAAACACCACCCTTTGAATTAAGCAGTTTTAACAGCCAAGGGCACAAAAGAATTTGAGAACCGGTTAGTCTTTCGGACCGGAGCATAAAACCGACGCCCTGATGGCATCATGATGAAGTCAGGAGCCAGAGGTTGGAGGGGCTGAGCCAGGAGACACTTGGCTTTGCTCAGCACCCGCTCCTCCCACAGAGAATGCAGCTCCCTCAGTTTGACCTCTATGACTTTTGAGCAGGTTTTAACAATGTTCTGCAGCTTGTTTTTATCCTTCAAGGACAGGGATTGAAACCAGCAAATAAAAGAAAAAATGAGAAGACTTTCAATAAAAGAACAATAAAAGTTGTTGAGAATTGTTTTGTTCACATTAAAAGATATGTATTTTTGAAAATATTTAACATGCTCTTTATCCGTCAAGAAATAAACTAGAAATTTCTTTTCTTGATGAGCCACTGGGTAAGATTTGTTGCACATGTGTTACAACAATAATGTGGAGCCCAACTTTTGTCCTGATCTCCAACTTTGCAACCAAAGTAATGCTGGTTTGCCCTTTTAACCACTGCGGTTATGTTGCGCTTTTGTGATGTAAACGTCACTTCACCACAAACGTAACAGAAGTTATCTGGGTTGTTCAGACAATTTCGAGGCATCTCTCTTATGTGAAATCAAAAAATATTTGATGTTAAAACTCTAGACATATTAAAATGAATGTATGTGAATGTGCAGACAGGCTTTCAGATAGAACTGTTGCTTGTAGACACACTGTACCTTCTGATAAACTACTGTTTTTGCCTTATTTTGGATAAATTTCCAATTTTGACCCAGTACTATGTCTTGGAAACTATAGCCAATCAGTACTTCTGACTTACTTTTTCTTTATTAGTGACCTAAACCAAGAAAAATTTCACTACTTTTGTTCCGGAAGCATTTTGCTTGTAGACCAGTGTAATTGGAGTAGATGCTTATCAAATCACATTGCAGTTATTTAGTACAATGTCCACTCACAATTCAAAGTCTGAGTTCCGAAAATATGCACCTGGAGGTTAGTGACTGCCAATAAATCTTCCTCCACTAAGACTTCCGTTGTGAACTGCCTTTCTTGGCGTGAAATTAAATATTCCACTTTGTTATATTAAATCTACAGAAGGCACACTGCTTTCAAATCTAACACAGAGTTTTTTTCAGAATCAGAAAGACTTTTATTGCCATTTTCAAGTGAACACAATTCACAAAACTAGGAACTAGGCGATAAGGTGCGAACATAAAACACTAAATAATAATAATAATAATAATAATAACTAAAATATAGCTATAATATAGTAAAAAATAAACAATCCAAATATAAAAAGATTCAGAGGTGCTTTTTACTCTGCAATGGCTTTGGGTTGAAAAATGTCCTTTGGGTTGACTAAAAGAAACAACATAGAACCTCATTGTGGGAAAAAAGAATGAGCTGAAGGGAGCGAGTGAACACTAGGGAGAGTCTGACTGCCGAGGAGACAAAATGCAGAGTGGAGGAGACAAGTGGTATCTAAGTGAAGGAGGGGAGGAGGCTGTGATACATATGAATGAAGTACAAAGTCACCAAGTGTAGTATAGGAACATCTCCATCCACCCAGGCTTCGTGCTGATTCAGCTCCAGGGATCAAACGCTCTCGTGTCTCGTCCAGGCACACTTCACTTCTGCGTCTGCGCTCACGAGCCTCATCCCCTCTGCTTATTCACTTTTTGTCTTGGAGCGTCTTTTATTCCAGGTTTTAGTGCTTAGAGAAGCTTAGCAGAATATAGGGCAGTGTCCCAGAGAATTTTGATAGATGTGTAAGCTAAGGGTGAAAGTTGTCAGCAAGTTTTAGGGTCTAAGTTTTTCGGAAGTTAGCTAAAAGTGATTACTCTTTTATGTGTTATGTGTTTCGATTAACTTTATATTACGATCCATCATTTGAAAGCACTTTCACTCTCGTTTATATTTCTAACCATAAATGTTTAATTTAAAAGTGTATTATAGTATAACTTGTCTAATGGGGATCACCTGTTTGTTACCATGGAGATTTAGTTGATTGCCTGGAATGTTTCACAGTATGACAGAATGGCAGACCTTTGACTACGTTCATATGATGACGGTCTGAACAGAAGACGCAAAAGTGGTGTTGCGTCTTTACTTTTTATTTTATAGACGAGGGTTTTTGGGAGGAAATTTGCGTGCATACGGTGATGAAAAAGTATGTGGAATTGGATTGGGTATGCATGTCAGGCGGCTAGGTGCTGCTGTGATACATTATCACTTTGTCCGCGCGCATGCCTAGAATCTTCCTTAATTTATTTATTTTATTTAATTTACTTACCTTTTTGATTTAATTTTTAATTTAATTTAAATTAAAATATTAAATTAAATATCCAGAAATGCTGAGGTAAACGCATACACGACGTCAGCAGATTTGACCAGAGTTTTGCGTTTTGGGCAGCGTAGACGAAAACGGTGGAGTATATTCAAGTTTTTCACTTTGGAGGGCGGTTTCAGTTTTTTGTGTTTTTAAGCCCCCAAAATGCCGTCAAGGTCTAAATGAAAGGCACTTCCGATAAAATATTTTGTTGTTTTTACCCATAAGCGTTCTTGCGTAAACAGGCCCTTAAATAACAAGATCTATCTATCTACACTGCCTGACAAAAGTATTAGGACAATTGTGTATTTCTGAACTATCAAATAATGATAACAAGACGTATTGGTAATGACAACAAATCAATTTATTGATATATTAAAGAAAATTTCATCATGTGTAAAGGTATATTATTGCAAAAATGGGGACTCATCACAGTGTAGGTCTAACTCAGGTCTAAACCAGGACTAGACTAGGACTATTATCCTAATACTTTTGTCAGGCTCTATCTATCTATCTATCTATCTATCTATCTATCTATCTAACTAGCCTAACTAACTAACTAACTAACTAACTAACTAACTAATGCCTTACTGGAAGCAGGGTCACTTCTCCAGAGGTGTTTTTTGTTTCATTTTGCATAGCAGTTTCATAGCAGTTTCAGAGAACTTTTACAGAAACAGTTTAAATAGATATTATGAGGAAAATTATGAACTGCTCATTTGATACACACACTGTATTTGCTACAAGACTCAAATACCAAGTGCTTGATCTTGTTATATATGTATGAAGCATGGTTTGGCATAGACAGCCATTTCACTACCCTGTCCACGCTCTGTTCAATTTACCTACATTAAATGATACTGAGCAATTAGCAGTACTCCCCCTAACCACTGGGGTCACTAATGAGCTCTCTCAAAGGTATAACAAACACTTCAGTGGGAGTATAAATTAGTTCCCTGTGGTCTGCATTAAATAGCATCTGGTAAATACGAGTGGGCAGGGCTTCATTGGTTTGATATCTGCTCCAGCCTGCTTTTTTTTATGACTCTTGTCTTCAACACCTTTCACACCTCATCCCACCATCCGTCTCTCCTGCTCTCCCTCTCTCCTGTCCTCTAATGATCTCTCCGTTTTTAATTTGCCTGGCAGACAGCTCCTCGGACGCTCCGTTTAGTCACAGGCTTTTAATTAGGGCAAAGCTGATTAGGAAGACCTCTGTCCACCTCCAAGAACTCTCCCACAGCTATGTCAAAACAATAAACTATTTCCACACTTAAGGTTTATGGCTAAATGTTGATCTATTGTGTGATATTTATTTATTTATTTATTTATTTATTTCAGGGACAATGCACATTAACTCATTGAGTGCCGGCCTGTTTTCAGAATTCTAACCCCCAGAGTGCCGGAGGTTTTAGTGTATTTTCACTGATTTTCCAAGACCCACAGAATACTGAGTTCTTTGACTATATAAACATGGCACACATCAAAATAAAGTGTTGACTCTCTTCTTTCACCTAGAAAAAAAATATGTTTCTAACCTTTTCGGTTCTCAAGTAATTGATAGTAGAACATAGGGAAGTTTCAGCAAAACACAGTTTTTTGACCACAAAGTGGAGAAAACGAGCGTTTTGTACAAAGAGTCATTTCAAGCAGATCGGTGATTTTGACGTCAATATTTATTGATTTAGTGACACCTCAAACATCTAAAACAACAGAGAAAGAGATTTTTGATGACAAAGTACATTTTTTATTTACAAATATACTCAACAAAAATATAAATGCAACACTTTTGTTTTTGCTCCCATTTTTCCTGAGATGGACCCAAAGATCCAAAATTCACTCCAGATACACAACACTACCATTTCTCTCAAACATTGTTCACAAATCTGTCCAAATGTGTGACAGCGAGCACCTCTGCCCCGCCGAGACAATCCACCCCACCTCACAGGTGCGCCACATCAAGATGCCGATCCGACATCATGACCAGTGCACAGGTGCGCCCCAGACTGCCCACAATAAAAGGACACCCCGAAATGTGCATTTTTTTTTTTTTTTGCTTTATTGGGGGTCTGGGGACTCAGAACCAGTCAGTATCTGGTGTGACCACCATTTGCCTCATGCAGTGCAACACATCTTCTTCACATAGAGTTTATCAGATTGTCAGTTGTGGCCTGTGGAATGTTGGTCCACTCCTCTTCAATGGCTGTGCGAAGTTGCTGGATATTAGTGGGAGCTGGTACACGCTGTCGTATACGCCGGTCAATCACATCCCAAACATGCTCAATGGGTGACATGTCCGGTGAGTATGCTGGCCATGCAAGAACTGGGACATTTTCAGCTTCCAAGAATTGTGTACAGATCCTTGCAACATGGGGCCGTGCATTATCTTGCTGAAACATGAGGTGATGTTCATGGATGTATGGCACAACAATGGGCCTCAGGATCTCATCACGGTATCTCTGTGCATTCAAAATGCCATCAATAAAATGCACCTGTGTTCTTCGTCCATAACAGCCTTTGAAGAGGAGTGGACCAACATTCCACAGGCCACAACTGACAATCTGATAAACTTTATGTGAAGAAGATGTGTTGCACTGCATGAGGCAAATGGTGGTCACACCAGATACTGACTGGTTCTGAGTCCCCAGACCCCCAATAAAGCAAAAAAAATGCACATTTCGGGGTGGCCTTTTATTGTGGGCAGTCTGGGGCGCACCTGTGCACTGGTCATGATGTCGGATCGGCATCTTGATGTGGCGCACCTGTGAGGTGGGGTGGATTGTCTCTGCGGGGCAGAGGTGCTCACTGTCACACATTTGGACAGATTTGTGAACAATGTTTGAGAGAAATGGTAGTGTTGTGTATCTGGAGTGAATTTTGGATCTTTGGGTCCATCTCAGGAAAAATGGGAGCAAAAACAAAAGTGTTGCGTTTATATTTTTGTTGAGTGTATAATATAAGGCTCTTTGAATTGAAAATTCCTTCAAATCAATAGTGGCAAGAAATGTTTACAGGATATAATAATATCTTTTCATATAAAATAGAACTTTGTCACTTCACAACAATATTGAGGCTCAGAGTACAGACCCATAATAAAAACTAATATATATATATACACACACACACACACACACACACACACACACATACACTCAACAAAAATATAAACGCAACACTTTTGTTTTTGCTCCCATTTTTCATGAGATGGACTTAAAGATCTAAAATTCATTCCAGATACACAATATTACCATTTCTCTCAAACATTGTTCACAAATCTGTCTAAATGTGTGATAGTGAGAACAATCCATCCCACCTCACAATAAAAGGCCACCCTGAAATGTGCATTTTTTCTTTTTTTTTTCTTTATTGGGGGTCTGGGGACTCAGAACCAGTCAGTATCTGGTGTGACCACCATTTGCCTCATGCAGTGCAACACATCTTCCTCGCATAGAGTTTATCAGATTGTCAATTGTGGCCTGTGGAATGTTGGTCCACTCCTCTTCAATGGCTGTGCGAAGTTGCTGGATATTAGTGGGAGCTGGTACACGCTGTCGTATACGCCGGTCAAGCACATCCCAAACATGCCCAATGGGTGACATGTCCGGTGAGTATGCTCGCCATGCAAGAACTGGGACATTTTCAGCTTCCAAGAATTGTGTACAGATCCTTGCAACATGGGGCCGTGCATTATCTTGCTGAAACATGAGGTGATGTTCATGGATGTATGGCACAACAATGGGCCTCAGGATCTCATCACGGTATCTCTGTGCATTCAAAATGCCATCAATAAAATGCACCTGTGTTCTTTGTCCATAACAGATGCCTGCCCATACCATAACCCCACCACCACCATGGGCCACTCGATCCACAACATTGACATCAACAAAGCGCTCACCCACACGATGCCACACACACTGTCTGCCATCTGCCCTGAACGAGATTCATCCGTGAAGAGAACACCTCTCCAACGTGCCAGACGCCATCGAATGTGAGCATTTGCCCACTCAAGTCTGTGACGGCGACGATCTGGAGTCAGGTTAAGATCCCGATGAGGACGACGAGCATGCAGTTGAGCTTCCCTGAGATGGTTTCTGACAGTTTGTGCAGAAATTGTTTGGTTATGCAAACCAATTGTTTCAGCAGCTGTCCGAGTGGCTGGTCTCAGACGATCTTGGAGGTGAACCTGCTGGATGTGGAGGTCCTGGGCTGGTGTGGTTACACGTGGTCTGCGGTTGTGAGGCCGGTTGGATGTACTGCCATATTCTCTGAAACGCCTTTGGAGACGGCTTATGGTGGAGAAATGAACATTCAAGTCACGAGCAACAGATCTGGTTGACATTCCTGCTGTCAGCATGCCAATTGCACGCTCCCTCAATGCTTGTGACATCTGTGGCATTTTGCTGTGAGACAAAACTGCACATTTCAGAGTGGCCTTTTATTGTGGGCAGTATAAGGTACACCTGTGCACTAATCATGATGTCAGATCAGCATCTTGATGTGGCACACCTGTGAGGTGGGATGGATTATCTCAGCAAAGCAGAAGTGCTCACTATCACACATTTAGACAGATTTGTGAACAATGTTTGAGAGAAATAGTAATATTGTGTATCTGGAATGAATTTTAGATCTTTAAGTCCATCTCATGAAAAATGGGAGCAAAAATAAAATTGTTGCGTTTATATTTTTGTTGAGTGTATGTACATACACACAAGCCCATGCATAAACCTTTACACACACACAGCTATACCCACACACACACACACACACACACACGCGCACACACGCACGCACGCACACACGTACACACACATATAACTTCATTCATTACAATTACCACACAGCAGCATCATGTAAACTTAATTCTTCTCATCTCATGCCTCTTTGGAGACCAGGATCTACTGCTCCAAGTCAGTAATCCTCTTCCTTTGCGCTGTCGTAGTTCTGATCAGGGTCCCTGCTCCGCGCAGCGCACACACACAACACGTCCCCTGCCTCGGGCAGAGCAGATCTCTGCCCCGACCTCGCGGCCTGATCCGGTGTGTCTCTGTGATCCTCTGATCCGGGATCCTGGGTCCCAAGAGCGATCAGAGCGCTCCGTAGGCGCTGATCAACAGTCCTCTGCTTTTCCGGATTCCCTCGCCTCGCCATCTTGCTCCTCTCGCCAATACACAGTACACACACTACACTCTTCCTCTCTTCCGCGTCTCCGATTGGCAGATAATGATACAAGATCACTACCTACAGGTTGGGAGGTGTGAATTACACCTTCAAAGTAGCTCCAGGTCGTATTCTAGCGATCCCGCTGAAAAACGTCCTTGACGAATATAATTCGTCACGGCACGTTTGGATTCAACATGACGAGAAAACTTGTCACCGGCACTCAATGAGTTAATAAACATTTACATGTAAATATGCCAGAATTAGACCGAGGGCTATTTTTCATCTGTAGTCCCTGGAAAGGTGTAAAGTGTCAACCTGTAGGAAGTAAAATACAATAGAATAAAAACAAGGTTATTATTATACACTCTAAAATCATTCTTACATACAGTCGCATACAGCTCCATGCAATTATATACAGTCATAAAGCCACATTCAGCCACATACATTAATTTTCAACCACAAACACCACATACCGTTGTGTGCAGTCACATACAGTCACATTCAAACTCATAAAAAAGGCACACAACAGTAACATACAAGAGGCAGGACGGGCTTCTGGAGGTGGTTTGGCATAAAGAGACTTTTTCTGAAGGGGATGATACAGTCTCATCTCGATGCCCCTCTGGTTCTGCTGTGTTCAGATGTCCTGATGTGAATAAACTGTGTGAGTGGATGAGATGACAAGCCATGAATTATTTTATACATGAGACATAGATGAGCTTATTTGACCATGTTTTCCCAGGTAAGTAGATTGTGTTTTTGCAGGATTGGACAGTGGTGATAAAAGTGGGGTTTTCAGTGGAGAGTTTTGATGGTGCGTTTATAAAGAGAGTGGATGGGTTTTAAAGCTGTGGAGGTTGAGTGAGACCAGACAGTTAGACAGTAAGTGATATGGGAAATTATCATGGAATGCATGAACATTTTGGCTGACTGTATGGACACGTGAGGTCGAATGTGTTGAAAGTTGCAGAGATTAAATTTGATGCAATTACTGACCATTTTTATGTGGGATTTGAAAGTGAGTTTTGAATCAAGGGTGACACCGAGGTATTTGTATTCTGGAACCACCTGGAGCCGTTCACCGCACACATAGACATCAGGATCCATGGAGGAGCTGCTATGAGATTTGGTGAAGAATATTGCAACTGTTTTGGATGTGTTCAGCTGTAGACAT